>JACAXG010000009.1:795924-1449969 GCA_018881555.1 Amblyornis subalaris | reverse complement strand
CAAAGCTTTTGAGGACAGTTTGCTAAATTTTAGCATGTCAAGTAGCACACGTTTAATTTAGCATCTTCGATTCAGCTATTCAAGAAAACTGAAAAGTAGCTTTCAATTTTTTTTATATTTTAACCTAGAACAAGCTTCTTGAAATTCAAAGCACCGTAACTGTTCAGATCCAGTATGTTCACATCAAAACTATAATTGAAAATACAAGTTCAAGTACATCTTTCCCAATTCACAAAAGAGTATAGCCAAGAAAAAAAGGGAAAAAATTTTTAAAATCCCGTGTAAAAACTGAATCCATAAATACGTTTACCAACACTTCAGTTTAGAAAGATGTCACATTGCCCCCAGATATCAAACAAGTTGCAAACTCTGAACTTATTGGAAATATGATCACCTAGTAAACAACAGAATTTGTGAGGACTTAGGTCTCATACTAAACACCACTCGAGGGCAGACTGAGAAGCAAGTTATACCCATCCAAGCCCATGTTGCCACTGAATGGGGCAGTCCTGCCCTCCTCCTGTTGCGCACTTCCAACACTTTCCAAAGCCAGCAGAACCAGGTCCTCCAACCAGCTGAGTGTGCAGCCACACAGCCAGCACAAGAGACACAGGGATCATCTTTCAACAGCCACAACTAAGATGAAGACATCTCTTCACAAAACAGTACATTCAAGTTGATATTCCTAACCAGGAAAGGTGATAAGATGTTGAACTGCATGCACTTCTACAAAGCTATTTTAGCCTACTATATTTTCAAGAAGCCAGATAAATCCAGTGAACAATGCACCAAATGACATAAGCAGAGCTATATCTGCAATCCAGTTTTAGGGAAATATTAAAACCTGAGGTTGAGTGTTTAGAGCGCTGGTAACTCCCTCCGCACAATACCAGTGGTGTATTCAACATACTAAGAACAAAAAAATCTGAACTGGTTTTACAGAACACAAGCTGACACTTGCCATCAGGCTGCAATTCACACTCAAATTTACACTCCAAATCCCCTGTCTTTACCTTGTAGACACGTATTAACCAGGTAAGAAATGTGGTCCTACATAAAAAATAAGCAGTACAAAAGCAAGATGAGGCTCTGCAGGGTCAGGTGGCAGCACAGCTATGCCAGCACACACCAGCAACACCGTGTTGCAAAAACAGAACAAGACCCTCCCCTGCTACACAACCAGCACTCCCCTCTGTGAACAAAAAACACACCAAAAAAACCCCAAAAACGACAAGCACAAAAAACTCCCATCACACCCGCCAACACAACAGCATAACCCACCAACAAACAGACCCACCTCAAAAGCAAAAAACCCCCTCCAAAAAGCCCCATCCACAAACAAACAAGCAAAAAAGCCAAAACATAAGCAAAACCCAACCCAAACAGCCATGAAGTCATGGAAGCAGAACATAACACAAATTTCCGGCTTGCTTGCTTTTAAGAAATGGAAGTCACACCAATAGGGTAAAAAAAAGAATTCACGTTTTTTATCATTTGTTCTTTAACAACTGTTATCTCCACCCTTTGCTTATTTCCACACAGCATCACTTCTCCCATGTGCTGGGGCAGCAACTTCATAGCCACCCACTGACACAGACCCGGAAATGACTGCAGATGGAACCTGACATTCCTTTTGCTGCCCCCATGGCTATTTTTAATCTAGATCAGATCACTGCCCAATCACACTGCACAGCCACTCTGCTCCTTAAGCGAAAAAAGTGTTGGGACACCACTCCAGCTGAAAAAAGTGACCAAGAGAAAGGCACTTGCCTGAAGTGAAGGCATCTGATACTAACTATTTGGTCAACATGACTTATCTGAAGTACCTAAGCCCCAAAATTAGATTCTCCCACTGCTTGAGGAAATGAAGCTCCAAGTCCCTTTCCTTCTTTTCCAGTTTATGTTAGAAAATCCTCTGCAAATACACCTTCTGTATAATTCTAAAAGTTGTCACTATGTATTATATTGAAATAGTAAGCAATAAAGGGGAAAAAAAAAAAACAAACATAAAACACTCCCAGGCTCTAATTCACACATCACTTTTAAAGGTCTTCAATCCTATACAGCAAACTCGGCATCATTTGAACAAGAAAACTGGAGTGGGAGGGGAAAAAATGTATTTCTCTCAGGATTACACCAACTTCCTCCACCACTCTCTCCCCTCTCATTGAGAGGTAAGATTTTTACTTTAAGGTCACAAAGAATTTAACACTTTACATATCAAATTGCAGCATTTGGCTAAAATATACTTTGGTCATGTCAAAAAATAAACAGAGTGGATTATGTTTGGGGAAACATAATAAAATTTATTTTGGAGAGCGTCTTTACATATATAGAGTATTCAATTTAACCCTACTCAACAGTGATACCAGCCTCTTTATTCTGGTTATAGGAAAAAACCATCCTTAAAACTGAGAAATACATGAGTTATCTGCCTCACTCAGTGACATGTAGAAGGATATCTGCAACCTGCATTTGGTCAAGTAGTCAGAGAACACATGTAAATTCATCTGAAAAAATAAAACTAGATCAAGACAAGTATATAATTGGATTTTCTCTGAGCCTCTGTGATGCTGTCATCCAAAAAGCACTTACTCTGGAAGTGCTCTCTGTCTTTCCTATTCAAATACACAAGAGTAACTTGGTTAAGCTGCATGGGGAACCAGACCAGAGAACTCAGCAGGGTCCAAGCCCAGATCATTTCCCTGGTTCAGTTCACTGCATGTCTGTACAAAACACGAGTGACACCAACACACAGAACAACCAGACAAAATCAATAATTGCCTGCACTGGCATTTTATCACTGAAAAGTTTCAACACATGTCTAGGTATGAACACTTGGATCAAAACAGCATATCCTGATCTTCATGGGTATTTATCAATCAATAGCCAATGCTCCCTTCTACAACTTTTGAAGCTTGTAATGGGTTTTCTTATTCAGATGTGGTCTGTTCTTTACTTCAGGTTTCTACTTTCAGGTAATGCTAATTTGTTTATCAAACTACTGGTTTACCTAAACTAGAATGTTACACCCAACAACAAACCTCCTTCAAAACCCAAGACATTGCCATGACTGGCAGATGGGGAAGCTCAGGCTAACAGCCATCTGCAGTCATTAGCTTCCTCAGGTGCCATGCAGAGACCGAGAATTCCCTGGGAAGAAGGAAAGGGAAAGAGGCTAAGCATGCTGTTCCAGCACAGCTCAGGGGCATTCAGCCACATTCCAGGCTAATGAAATTCTACTTGAGTTAGTAATCTCAAGAAAAAGGGGAAAAAAGTTGATCTTAATAGCATTTAGCCCCTTGTCCATTCTTCTCCATACCCTCCTTCAGCAAGAGTTATTTGGGGCTGCAGAACAGAGTGGCTGTGAAAGGGGCAATCCAGGCAGGCTGTCAGGAGGTTTGTGCCCTACATCTTACCCCTGGTACTGCACTGAATTAAGGAGGCATTATTTTATTAATGCACATTGTTCACATCAAAAGAAAAAGAAATACCTGACTCAGGTTTTCAGAAAGAACAGCTAAGGTACAAACACGTGGACAGCTTGCAAAATACACCACTTAGCTGCTATGGATTTTATTTACATTCAGTTATTACACAGACAAGTGAAATGTAATCTGTTAGTGTCAACCTGACGAGTTTTAATGTCGCATGCCATCTGGAAAACACAAGTACAGAACAGTGTCAAGCCTTTGGAAAAAAAGGTTGGCTATACCACTGCTCAACAAAACCATGTATCCCTCTGAACTGAAGGACTGAGAAACCTGGTAAGGGCCACCATTCTTTTTCTTATTTCAAACACATCAATAAGAAAAAGATCAGAATATTGAATTAGTTCTGAAATAGTTTTATTCCTCTGCTATTTAGTCCAGATAAAAATATCATACATTTTTACAAAACACATGAGCCTTACGAACTGCTAAAGCTCAGAAGTAAAAAAAGAAAACTACTTTTCATTGTCTCTTAGGGAACATGATTTCCTATATTTCACCCTGTGACTTCTAAACTTCTGCTGCAAGAAAAGCAGAAGGGTAACATCAGCAAAACTGTATGTGTAGGAGAAATCAAAGTCCTTCATCTTAGTCACTGCGTCTCTCACTCTGAGATATTAATCATCCATCCCAAGGATATCACACATATATTAAAACTCATTAACCAACCTATTTATCATATCAGATATTCAAAGGAGCAGAAAGAACTTATGCTATCAATTTTAAACCTTCCAGTTCCAATAAAATGACAGTATTTCTGCATCAGCCATCACGTGCTAACTCCTTATGCTGAAAGGACTATCCCCCAAAAGTTTTTCAGGCAGCATTTACTGTCATCCATACAATGATCCAAGTAAAAAAGCCTGTGAACAAATAGAATTGTGCAGTGTTACTCAAACAGAAACTGCTCTACCTCCTACACTAAAAACCTGCATTTTAAAATTTAACTCCTTCGTCTCTCTGTTAAATCCTCCAGTTCATTTACAAAGGTAAAACAAAATTTAACAGTAAGAAACGTGCCTTCTTAAATATGAATACATCCTATCAAAATCAAACAGAAATCCAAAATTTTTATCACACATTACCAGGTCAGGTCAAAATTGCTAATTTCACTTTAAAGTCTGAGTAAAGGTATTCTCCCTACAACTTCAATGGGCCCATAAAATTAACAAAGCAAGCAATGGGATAACCAGCAGGATTAGTCAAAGAGAACAAAGAACGGAGACGTTCATTAGATTCAAGGCCGAGACCCCATTGTTTAAGCTCAGATTAAAGCACATTAAGCATTACAAAGGAGAAGGTTTAGCTTCCCACTCGGCCTGAGTGTTTGGAAATAAATATATTCCCTAGGTAGACTCTCTGCACTGCAGGACACTGATGAACTTGACTGCTTCTCTACTATGGTAGTCATTGTCTTCAATAAATTGATCCTGCATCCATACCTGTCTATAGCTGTCTCACGAATCCAGTTTGCCTAATTGAGCCTTTCGATCTTCAGAAATTAGAAGGCAAACTTGTATAGAGGGAGCACTGACCTTGCATCTCACTTAAAGCTGAGCTAAGCAAGGTTCCCAGTCATTTCCTCATCACCGGCTACTGCCGGCATGAAACATTAACCCGGGGATTCGCAGGCAAAACCCTCTGGCTGCAGCAGCACCCCGAGAGCGCTGGGAAACGGTGCTTCCCGAAGGGAACCAGTTACCTGGGCATTAGCCAAAAGAAATACGTAGCAACAGCGAACAGGGACGCTTTAAACACTGCAGGGCACACGGAACAGTCACGGCGAGCGAGCTCCCCGCGAACGCTGAGCAGCGGCTCCTCAGGCTGCTGCAGCTGGCCATCGGCACAAATGGGAGAAAAAAAAGCAGGAGAGATATAAAGCTCAATCAAAACCTGGAGCTTCTTCCTTCCTAACCAAGGGATGTTCCCTTTTGCTTCCAAGCGACTTGGAATGTATTTGCCCAGAAACAYGTTAAATGTAATTTAATTTTTATATTTATTCAAATAAATGAATTTTTAAAAATCAGGAGACGATCCTCCACGATAATCTTGGATTATCACTCGCTTTTATATTAACTGATATATGTCCACATTCACAAAACTGTTTTAAATTCCTTTCTGTCTGCCAACCGACCAGTAGTGTAGGTTTAAAAATAGTCCATCTGGCAAGCTTTAAAACACGCAGTAGGGCTTGCATAACCCCAGAGACAAGATTTATCAGAAATACAGTTTAAAGGCAAACACAGATAGGAAATGACGCAGCACACAGAACCTCGATGTGACACAAGCAGCGCCACTTCGCACATTCTGCAACATGTCCTGACTTATTCCTGTTCCCTGATTTTTTTGCTATATCAATCACGAATTCATTCGCAAATTTTAAATTTCGATTGAAACGCACAAGAATTTAAATTACGTCGCATTTCCTGCTTTGTCGCGCTCTGCGGAACGCGGCTGCAGGACTTCCTTTTACACGGCGTCCTCCGCGCCGACCACTGCGGGCCTATTCCCGCACAATAAACCGCGGCCCACGGCTCCCTGGCAGGCGCCGGGAGCGCTCCCCACGCCCGGCCAGGCGCGGCCGCCGCAGGCGATCGGCCGCAGGGAACACCCTTGCACGAGGCCGCGGCTGGAGAAAGGCGGCGGGCAGCACCGCCCCCACCGGCAGGCCCGGCTCGCGGCGCCGCGGCCGCATCACCTTTCCCGGTAGCCCCGCCCGAGGCCGGTCCCTCCCGGGGCCGCCCCCCCGCCCGTTGCCGGGTCCGTTCGTCGCCCCCGGGGACGCGCGCAGGGCGGAGCCGGCGCGCGCCGCGGGCGCGCGCGGCGCGTACGTGACCATGGGGGGAGGGGCGGGGGGCGGCGGCGGTGAGGGAAAAGGCCCCGAGGGGGGGCGAGTGGGGGGAGAAGGGAAGGGAAAGGAAAGGAAAGGAAGGGCAGGGCAGGGCAGGGCAGGGCAGGGCAGGGCAGGGCAGGGCAGGGCAGGGCGGCAGCGCCCGCCCGTTCTCCCCCCCCGCGCCACACACGGCGCGTACCTGCAGGTGACCTGCTTGGTCCAACCGCCTCCTCCCGGCCCTGCAGAGGGCGGCGGCACGGCCGCGAAGTCGAAGGCGACGGCCGTCGCTCCCGCGGCCGCCGCGGGTGAGCCCAGGGCCTCGCCCGCCGCGCCCGCCGTTGTCTCCAGCGCCGCCACCGCCTCCGCCATTACTGTTTATCCCGCAAAGCGGCGGCAGCGCCGGAACTTCCGGGAGCGGAGCCTTCCGGCCGGACGGGGCGGAGCCCGGCCGAGGCACCGCCCCCCCGCCGAGCGGCGGCTCCGATTGGCGGCGTCGGTTGGCCGAGCGGGACGTCCGCGCGCGAACGCGCCGGGGGCGGTGCTGCGCCGGTGCTGCCCCCGCGCGGCCGCAGTGAGCGCGCGGCCCGTGCGCGCCCCCGTGGCGCCGGCGGGAGCGCGCCCGGCGCAGCCGCGCCCCCGGGCATGGGGCGCGCCTCGGCCCGCCGGGATCAGCCGGCGGCGGGAAACGGCGTTTTCTCGGAGGGAGCGACACGGAACGGCAGTGTGGCGCCGGCAAGGGGATGGGGGGAGCAAAACGGGACGCTGGCGCCTCAAAGGCCTAGCCCGACTGTTGGCACTAAGACRCCGCTTCTGGGGTGAGGAACACCGCGTCCGTATGCCGTAATATCTCAGTGCAGATATTCCAGAACCCTCTCGACGCAATCCTGTGCCATGTGCCCTAGGGCGACCCTGGGTGAGCAGGCAGGTTGGACCGGGTAACTCACTGGGGTCCTTTCCAACCTGACCCATTCCGTGGTTCTGTAATAAATCCTGATTGTGAAACTGCTGTTTGCCTGATCCACAGCGTGTCCTTGGTTTCCCACTGCCAAGAGTCTTAAGCCAAGCACTGAACATATCCCAAAAAGACGATGACAAGCAGGAGTGCAGGGGCAAGGTGAGGGGAGAAGTCTGTCAGTGCAATGTTATTGAGATTTTGCTTCTCTCCTTGAAAGTATATTAAAAAATCAAACATATCGAAGCCATCAGTCACTCCAGAAAATACTGAAATGAAGCCTTTGCGCTAAGCATAGGCAGTAGGACACCAGCCTAAGATGGCCGGACTTTAGGAAGGGTACTAGACAGGAGAGAAGAGAGAAATCTGTTTTCAGGTTGCCGTGAAACAATGACTGAAATGCCCTCGAACTACCTGAGGAATGAGGCAACGTGAATGCTTGCTGGCATTTTCTGGAATATGCAGCATCCACCTGGGCAAACAGCTCTGAATTAGAAGGAGGTGAAATATACACACCAATTTTAACAGACTTCAAACCAAGGTACATGTATGCATTAAAAAAAAACAAAAAAAAAGAAGAAGAAAAGAAAAAAAGGCTAGTTCTTGAAATGAACATCTTGTGTAAGACCAACCTTTGTCCAAGACAAGGAGCACCCAAATAAAGACTTTGATCCAGGTTCTCTATGCAGCATTAATAGCTGGGAGCAGCAGACTCCCTCCTGATATTATCAGAACAGTGATCAATGCCAAATAGTTTACAAATTCAGTTCCACAAATCGCTGTTATGAGAAAGCCTGAATGGAAAACTGACCCATAAGAATTCGGAAGACCTTTTTAAAAAGTTCACATCTAAAATAAGAAACTTATTTTCTGCACCTGATTCCATCACAGAGCATTTTTCATAGATAGTTCAGCACTGAAACAAAAGTTTAAAAACTGCACCAGGTGTGTATGCTCTGTCTTGCATTCTGTTAGAAACAGCTGGAGGAAAAAATACTTCATATTAGGAAAATAAAAAGCCATTAAGATAATCTGGGAAGTTATTTTTAATCCATTAGAGTGATCATGAAAATGTGCTGATGAGAGTGGAAGAATGTCAGACAGTTAGGTGAAATCACTGAAGAGCAACTTTGTCAGATGAAGCTTCATGTTGGTTAGATTGTTGCCCTGACCAGACAGTTAGTTCCAGGCACAGTAGTTCTCACGAAGGTAAAATAAATGAATGGTTAAATATGTTCTGTGTGATTCTGCATGTCCCTAGCAGGTCTCCTGGATACTGGCGGCCTAGAATCAAGCTTCAAAACCAGAGAAACACCAGTAAGCAACTTCCAGCCTAACATCTGTAAATAAACTCATAGAAATCAGGTACACAGGGAGAAGAAAATATTGTCCCATGGTAGACATGACGGTGTGACAAAAGTAATGTGGAGTTTCCCATTTCCTGAATTGCTTTGGTAGTGATGCCCCTGAGAGAGGAAAGGTTTCGGGGCAGATGGTGACTCTAGGAATCATTCAGAAAGGAAAATGCCAGGGTGGCCCGAGGGCCCAGCTCCCAGCAGGCAGTAGGAATTCACCATGGCAATTTCTTTGTTCCCAGCCGCTCCCATTTTACCCAGGAACCTGTTTAATATTAACTTCTACTCCTGAGGCCTGGAGGGGGAAGTACCAGCAGAAAGCTCCCGGTTACAGCAGGCAGACAGGACTGGAAAGCCAGCTAACACTGCAGCAAGCAGAGGAGCGAGTTATCCGCTGCCCCACGCTTTCATGCAAACCTGTCTCCAGCTGTTGTCCAGGGCTTTCTCTGCTGCCAGGCACCTACCTACACACTGCGGTCCCGACTCCTCCCAAACCCCACCATCACCACTATCAGCCATGTATCACACAGCAGAAGCCTGCTGGCAACAATTCCAGAACCTGGGATATATAAGAGTGCCCTCAGAGAACTGTTTGAGTGGTCGGTTTTGTCTCTGAGACCTGCAGGTTCATATTGGAAAGCTGAGCTAAAAATCCAACAGGCTAATTTTCCACTGGGTTTGAGGAAAAAAATGGCAAATCAAGCAACACATTCTTACCCCTGACTTATCTAATATGACAGGCTGAACTTGGTGCCCACTGCATAAGATCACCTTGAGATGATGTTGAGAATTGGAAACTGAGTGACCAGCTTGGCTACTAAATCATCTTGCGTGATAGTATGTCAAAAATATGGTGGTCTGGATAGATTCCTACAATACTGCAGCCTTTCCAAATAGGTTTAATAGAAAATAAAATTATGTGATTATAATCTGTATTTTTAAAAATGTTATTTTACCTACACATTTTCTTTCAATTATATCTGGCTACCCATCCTCCCAGGAAAAAATATACTGTTCACAAAATCTTCACCATCCATTTGTAGTATCTGAGGATGCAATCTATCATTCCTGCAATTAAATTTCCTCCAGACTGGGTAGCAGAAATCAGAGGCAGATAGTCTCCGTAACTCGGCAAGTTTTGTTTGAAGTTTCCTTGGTTTCCTTGAATGTGTTTAGTTGAGGAGATTGGAAGGATGTAGAACATAAGACACAATTTGTTACTGCTGGGTTAAACAAAAGTTGCAGAAAATTTCTTTTGAAAGCAACGAGTGTAAAGTGCAAATACTGCTTTAACAACCTATGTTTTACAATTTCCTGATTAATAGATTGCAGTAAAATCAGTTGCCTAACACTGATTACTTCAGCAATATATTAGTAATTACTTCAGCTAGTTTTATGTTGTGCATGGAAGCTGCATAGAATCATGTCTGCGTTTTAACCTGTAAATCAATTCCTTCGTGGCTATCTAACTCTCAACTCTRATATTTTCTGCAGAATATAAAACTAAAACATGCACAATACCAGTGCATTAGATATCAAAGTATCATGTCTTTTTTAGGAGGGGACAAAGATTTATTAATTACAAAGTCTTTGTTCAAAGCTGCCCTAGAACTGCTAGAATGGATTGTCTTTCTAAGAGGTGACTACAATAGTTTTTTGCTGTGAACCCAACTTGTGTTCTTGGTGTAGCCAGGTGTCTGCATTGTAAAAAACGTGGCCACAGCTGTCCTTAGACCTACAGCTTTCCTCGCTGGAGAAGCCAAGAGCTGGATAGAGCTCTCGCCCCCGAGAAGAAAGAGCTTTAACAGCTGCATTTGGCAAAGTTGTGGGGGAGGCATGAATGTGATTCCTCTGCTTTTTAGGAATAAGCACAAAGGAGCTCAGTCTGCAAAGGCATTGTTTTAGTGAGCAAGGAATTCACCGATTTAAAAAAAATCTAATAGCAAAGGAATCTGAAAAATGAGAGAAGTCTTTTGTAGAGCAAGGGAAAATCTCGCTCCGTGTGAACAAAAATAATCACAGAAGCTTTCCTGGCCCTGCTGTGAAATGGCCCCCTGCACCCTTGGCAGGGAGCAGTTGTGGAGCTCAGCTGTGCCTGCGGTTAATAATAAATAGCCTCTCTTGGCCAGGAGTTCTGGCCAGTGCACCCCCTCCTCCGCCTTCCCCAGGCACCGCTCCAGTACCCACCCTGCCTCCCTCCATGAGACGGGCACCTAGAGGTAAGAGACGCCAGGCCATCGCTCCATGAGGCCGGATACGCCGGATCGGTCGCCGGGGGGGCGAGTAGGGACGGTTTGGAGGAGGGAGGAGAGCAGGTCTGTGCTCAAGCTGTCTGCAACTCGCACTGCGAATCTGCAAAGATTGGTTACGAGGCAAAAGGTCGTGCGGGTCTTGCTGCAAATCTCGCCAAGCTTCAAAAATCTTAGAGCCAGCTCAGGCTGAATGTTGGCCGAGTTTCCAGTGAATATCAGCTCAGCCCTACTGGGTTTCAGGTGGTGACCAGCTGGTTTTTATCCACTGGCCAGCACAGCTTGGGCACTCCTGGCTGTTGTGCTTCAGAGTTTGGGGGGTTGTTAAAATTCAGGGCACAGCTCGAGCCTCTCAACCGATCCCTGGCGTAACCCTCTTGGCTTAATGAATTTATTCCAAAGCTGACTTTGCCTGGAGAGCAAGGGGTGTGTAGGCACACACACAGCGATAACAGAACATTTGCAAGAACCCATGAACAGCTCAGGCTGCTGAGCTCAGCACAAAAAGGATTTGGAAAGTGGAAAATCTTAGTGTTTCAGTCAGGTGTGTATTGTGTCTAGTTTGATCCAGTCCCACTTTTCTTTAATAACACAGCCCAAGCTGTTCTGTATAGTTGAAGTCTTTAGATTTGTGCAAATATGCTCTCCCTGGGTGTGAGAATTTTCTGTATGGCTGTAGTGCCACACACTGTACTGAAAGCAGAGCCATGTTCTGCTAAGTGTAACATGAACACAGTACCATATTTTAATTAATTTGCCATCTGAATAAACAATAGGTACAAAGGACTGAGGAAGGGAATCCTTTCCTCCTAGTGAAGGGGTGAGGAATAAGGTAACTGGAGGGATATGGCCAAACGCCCAGGGAAAGTACGTGAAGCAGCCAGGCATTAAGTGAAACTGCCCTGAGGCCCAGATCAGACCACTCTCTTAACATTTACAGCTCTCTCCCCCTCTTCTTCTGTTTGGGAATGAATTTAATTAAAGTGAAAAGGAGTTGCTAAGAGACCAGAGGAGTTCTGGAGTTTGTTGCTGCGGCTGAATTGCCACTCTGCTTCCAAGGCACTGTGCTAAGAAGGATGATGTAACGTGAGCCTACATAAAGCACTCCCGGTTCTAGGGAAAGCTGCTCTCTCCTCCTTGCAGTTCTAGTCTGGTTTGTCAGTTCTCAGCTGCTTTTTGAGCTGCTTATTTTGTCCTAGACACTGGCAAGAAACAGGTTCATATCTCTACAGCACTATTCTGCTTTGTGGATTCCTCCTTGTGACTTTTCACGTTGGAGGTGGCAGTGGCTGAGCCTGAAATCTATCATGATCAAGTCAATTTAGAATTTAAAAGGTTGTCTACTTCAGAATTCTCTCTACTTTGTTACTCTTCATCCTTTTCTCTGCTGCACCACTATTTCAGTCCAACATTGACAATGGGCCAGGTGACCCCTTGCAACTCCATTTCTGCAGCTCAACATTTTAGTTCGATACACTGGCTCATGCTCGAAACTCCAGGAGACTCCAGGCAGTCTCCTGGGCAAGGGTTGTTTACCTTCCAAGGTCAAAGCAAGAGTTAGTATGTTTAGCTTCTCAGGATCACATCATTGCTAAATTAAATCTTTCATTTTCACCTGACTTCTGTTACCTCAGGACCATCCATATGCACAAGATGATTAGGAAGATAACCTACTGCCTGGGAAGACACGCGTCCTCCATAGCACGTGGGACCACCCAGGTGAGAAGACTTCTGCATGGTGAGTAGCGTATTCTGAAACAGTTCCTGGATGGAAAGCATTTTCCTCATCTGAATTCAGCAGAGACCTTACTGGCAGTGTTTTGGGAGCACAGCAAAGAGCAACAATAGCCTTGATGTACTGTAGTCTTAAAATATATTGAGTTACTATGGTATCCTTGGTGCTTCTACTCTTTTAAAACATATCCCCATCTTTGAGCACAGTTGCAGGGCTCAGTTTGTTCACAGTAATGTTCAAGTAATGTTACTGGAGCCAGTAACAACACAACTGCAAAAATGGTGGCAGAGGAACCTTCAGTGTTAATATGAATTATAATCCTCATCACCAACAGTAGAGATATTTTGCATGCATTTCACTTACATAAAGTACAGCTTTAGTCTTCTAAAAGTTATTTGTAAATTCACCCCAAAGAACAGCTGAAGAGGGGGATAAATTTGCTGTGATGACGACAATTTGCTTTTTATAAAACAGCTCAGTAGTTACTGCAAATACCCACACAAATAACTCACTTTTCTGTGTTTATCCCCAGGTGCTTATGTCAGGATTCATCCCTCTGTACAGGAAGCTCTGGTGGAGGGGAGACCAGTCGTAGCCTTGGAAAGCACCATCATTACACATGGCATGGCCTATCCTCTGAATCTGAGGTGGTGGATTTTGATGTTCATCATTCAACAAAGTTGTAAGAATGAAGCACATAACTGCTGGATTGCTATCAGTATTCTCGGTCAAGCCAAAGCTATTTCAAGAGCAAATGGAAATGTCAGATTGTTAGGCATGCAGAATATGAGGTCAACTATAAAAATATTGTATTTGGACTTTTAAGGACATATATAGGGAGCTTAGCTATCTCCTCATCCAACACCTTAAATTTCTGGCTTCCTTTAAAATGTGGCAGCAGATAATGTCACCACTTGCTCTAAAAGAGAGCTATCAGCCTTTTCAGCCGCGTAGTTTGTACAGACATTGGGAACACTCTGCTGTTGCTCCCCGCCCCCCCCTCTCCCCCCCCCCAACTCCGGTATCTTTTGTAATTCAAAAAGGATTGAAACACAATAGGGAAATCTGTTCCTTAACCCACTCAGAGCAGCTACTGTGAGAGCTCCTGATCCCTTTCGCTGCCTTCCACTGAGTGGAAACCCCCCCACCTCTACTCTTTATTTATCGATTTTCAGTAGTCTTGTGTTTCATTGAGTTACAGTGCCAGAAATCATTGTATTCTCCTCTCCATCCTTGCTTCCAGAAAGCATAGAAAGGTTTTGGTATTGATTTTCCATCCTGCTTTTTACCTGGCCATTATTCTGCCTGACATTCTGTCTTTAAATGAAGCTCTAAAAACTCAGTTTTAGGGCAGAGGTAGTTTCAGTAGTTAAAGATTGCCTAGCATGTGTCCAGATACCTCAGAAAGGGAGAAGAAGCTACTCTTAAAAAGGATAGTGTATAAATGATCAAGTATAAAATCTGTGAAACTTAGAAAGGCCTAGTTTGCAGCCCTAGAGCACCCTCAGGCAGCAGCTTTTTGGCACTGTTGTTACTCTATATCTAAGTAACTGTATTGGGAAAAATATATCCTGGTCATTTGAGCAGGACTTGAGCTACCAGAGGTTTCTGTGAAGGTCTATGATCTCAGAGAAATAATGGGTAAAAGATACAGAAAGGTCCTATTTTGAGGAGATCCCTATTTTCAGTCGTCTATTGTCCAACCAGATTTGCTTGTAAACCAAATGATTTTTCTCAAAAATGAAGCACAGATCTTAGACATTGCTATCCTTGAAAATGGAAGCTCTTCACTTTTGCAAGTTCAAGTACAAAGACGTCTGCCATGAGAAAGATACAGAAGAGGAACAGGACTTAGCTGAAATCACAAGAACTGTAAAACTGTGAATGATGGCCATCAAGCATGGCAGTTGTCTTGCCTGATTGTTTGTACCCCTGATTTTGTGAATGTTGTCTTGTTTATTTTATTTTAGCATGGCCAGAGAGGTGGAAGAAACTGTGAGAACAAATGGAGCAGTGCCAGCCACTGTAGGTATTTTAAGGGGCCAAATCCATGTGGGACTCACAGACAAGGAACTCGAGTTCTTGGCAAGCAGTAAAAATGCAGTTAAAGTGTCTCGGAGAGATTTTCCTTTTGTCCTCAGCCAGGTATGGTATGCAGACTTTCTTGTGGTCTTTTCTAGTCAAGTATAGCACTCTATTGCTTTTCTAGCAAGAGTATAGTGCTCTCCAAATTCAAGCCAGGTGGCTTTTAAACCTCTTGAAAATATCATGGGAAGTGGTCTCTTATTTGTAAGCTCAAAAGCGGGCCTAACCAGAGTCAAAATACAACAGAGTAAGGGAATAGCATACATGAAATAGGGCTCCTGAAATGTTGTTCTGGATGGGCTGGCAAGTGAATATTCTTATTGGCATCATAAGACATTATCACATTGCGTGTAAACTATGTGACACATAGGCCATCCCGAGCTTAAAGTGACAGCTAAAGGTGCCACTAGGTGCCTTTGGAACGCCCTGGAGGACAAAGGCCTTTGCTGTCTGGGCAAGAACAGTTTATATAGCAGGAACAACAGATGATTCACAGAATCACAGAATATTCTGGATTGGGAGGGACCCACAAGGATTATAGAGTCTAACTCTTAAGAGAATTCCTCTGCCTTTTGGCCTAAGAGAAAATTTGTGTTAGAATTTCACTGGTCAGCTGGTCACATTGCTTTGTGTCAGACCACCACCATATCTGCTTCTCCATATCACCCTGGGTGCTGGCTGTGATTGGTTGTTCCCCGACAGGGCTTGTCCGGTGGCACTACTGTGTCTGGAACAATGATTGTGGCCCACAAAGCAGGAATTCCCGTGTTTGTGACCGGTGGCATAGGAGGTGTCCATCGGGATGGAGAGAACAGTAAGAACATCAATACATTGTACTTTTCTCTCTGTTGCTACTGTTTTATTTAATTCCATCTTTTTCCTTTTTCCCAGTCTGTCCTACAGTAACTGTCTGTTCAGAAGAATAAAGTTAACATTCTTCTTGATCACACTATAGTTATTTTCTCCCTGATGTCACCTTTCCAGAAGCTTCAAAATATTCATCTTGAGCACTGGCCAGTTGTTAAGGGGGTCGAAGTTTCTCTTTATCTATTGCTTACACAGGTTTATATTGATATTGTTTGCTGGTGCAACAGGAGCCGACTGCACCTCTCCCTCTTTGTAATCACTGGATAACCTGATACTGGCTGCTGAGCACAGTGTTGTCATCAACTCTCTTAGCTGAGAAGAAGAATCTTGCCACAAAAGAGTGTGATCCATGCTAGAGGCGTGTGGTCCTCTCTGAAAAATGGCCCAGTCTTGGCAGTGTAGTTTGTGGCTTCTAAGTACATTCTCTCTTCTCAGTCACACATATTTCCAGCATAGCACAAGTGCAGTGCCCTGTAGTATGCCATCCCTTTCAGATGTGATCTAAGTTCCAGACCAGGGAGGTTCCTGAGGTCAGCTCCTGTGGTACTTTCTTTTTTTGCAAGCATTGTCAGTTGCAAACTCAAAATCTACTTCGATGATATTCCATCCCCTTGAACTAGATCCTTGCTGTACACCACCTTTTTCTTTCTTTTCTACCAAATTTTTGCATGCTCTTTATCAATGTGATTAAAGGGCTAAGAGATACAGGGCAAGGCTGCACCCCTGCCCTTAGCCATGTGACTTCTTTTTATCAATATCTCTTTCAATCTCAACACCTAAAGGCACAGTCTAAATGTATAATATTCGCCTGTGGATCTAAGCAGTTATAAAATCAGGCAGTGGCACCCCAGCCAGATATGGCTTTTTAGGAAGTCGGATCTCATCAGCTTGCGGTACAACATAACCACCAACACGATGGTGCCTGTCCCTTGACAGCTCTGGATGTGAGTGCTGACTTGACAGAGCTAGGACGAACTCCAGTTGCTGTTGTATCTGCAGGAGCCAAGTCTATCCTTGATATTGGCAGGACACTGGAGTATCTGGTAGGTGGCATGGGCTGTGGAATCTGAAAGTGGTTAATGTTGTTCTTTGTGTACAGAGTGCCCAGTGGCATTGGGCTAGGTCCTAAGCCTAAGATTTTCAGAAATTGCTACTGAGAGGATGTGAAGCCATATTTACAGTTCTGCTATCCTGGGACTATACAGGCACTTGGCTGCCCCCTAACATAAATCTATCCATGTCCAAGGAGCTGTTCCAGCAGCTATTCCAACTGAGGTCAAAGGTAGTACTAGCCATGCCCTCTTCCTCTGCGTTAGACTTGCTTTTCTGGGACAATGCTCCCAGAAATTGATGGATCGGGAAAGCTAGATCCATCAAACACTAAAATAAAATCAGAATTAAAACGGGAATCCAGATGATTTTCAGTAGTCATGTTTTAAGGTTTGGCATGTTGGAAACCACCAGGGCCAGCACTTTGGGTGACAGCCAACATCAGTATTTCTCAATTGCAAAGGGAACCCGTTTATATTCCTGTCAGTTCATGGCATGTCTTCAGATCCCAGGGTGTTATCCTGGACTCAGTATTGTGCCAATGACAGCTGCATGTCTTTGGATCAGCTCTGAGCATGGGCGAAGGACGCGCATGCCTCCTCTGCCTCAGTAAGCCAGGTCTGATCTAGCTGGTTACCACATCTGGCTCTTGGTTCTGAAATATGTCAGTGAGAGAATAGAATAGAATGGGATGTATGAAAAGAACCAAGACCTGTTCTAAAGAAAGGCAGTTTCGTTCTGGATAGAAGGAAGAAGTCACATTCTTTAGTTGGCTGCCCTTTCTCTCAGCTGATTGATTACCTGCTTGTCTTGCTCCCACTGCTGCAGGAGACTCAGGGCGTTTGCGTGGCTGCCTTTGGAGAATCAAGAGAGTTCCCAGCCTTCTTCTCACGCCGGAGTGGCTTCCAGGCACCATATTACGTTCGGGATGAAGAGGAGGCAGCTAAACTCATTGGTGTGTTTCAGGCAGCAAAGGCTCGTGTAAGATCTTGGAAAAGCGGGACACAAAAGTCATCTTGGATGAGGCCCTCTCTCTAACTCTGCAGAAAAGTTTGCCCTGAAAAATATGCCATCCCACCTCCCCCATTCCTTCATCCAAAGTGCTTTGAAAATAAAATAGCAGAGAAGTCCAGTCTTTATAGCAAGTAAAACGGGAAGCCAACTGCAGCCAGCTTGGCATGCTCATTCATGTTTTACTCACACTGGTGAAGTGGAGGCAACATATATTAATATGTTGAGAAAAACAGCTTCTAGACCTTCAGCAGTGGGATCAGCTTGAAAATGAAAAAAATCTTTGCCCCACTCACTATACAGACAGACTCAAAAGAAATAGGCAGATGTGAATTGGTTGATAGCTGGAAAAGATCCTAATCTTGGGTCAACTAAGAACTGGAGCTCAAGATCTGTGGGTTCCTACACCCTGTGCCCACTCTCCTCTGTCCTTTTCCTTCAGCACTTGACTTCTCCAAGGAGAGCCACTAACAGTATTCCTGTCCTCTCCCAGACAGTGCTCTGGGGCTGGGCCTGAGCAGCGGGGTGCTGATAGCAGTGCCCTGTCCCCAGGAGCGAGCAGCCGAGGGCCAGGCCATCGAAGAGGCCATCCAGCAAGCTCTCAGTGAAGCCAGGTGAGAAGCAACCTAGGCCTTATTCTTTGCTCACCCAGTGTTTTTGGGGAAGTAAACGAATTCAGGGACACTGCTGCAGGAGCCATAGCACAGCCTGACTTTGGGCACGGGTGAGCCCACAACATATTTTCAGCTGTAGCTTTATCTAACCCAAAGCTTGTTTACAGGACTTGTTATGGTATGTGGTTATATGGAGATAAAGTATCTGCCAGAAACAGTGCTTCTTCTCTGATGCTATTTCAGCTCAGTCCTCATCTGTGGGCATTTTCTTTATATTTGCAGGTCCAAAGGGATCACAGGCAAAGAAGTGACTCCTTTTTTGTTACAGAAGATTGTAAAATTAACTGATGGGAAATCATTGGACTCCAGTATCCTTTTACTGAATGGAAGGAAAAAAGAAAGTACTCCAGTGTATTTCATGTCTTTTCTGATAACACCTGGTAGAAAACACTGTCCCTTTATTGACAGTCTAGCGAGGGGCAAACACTTCAGTAGCTGCAAACAGATGAGAGCTTAGCACCTGCATCCTGATTTTTCATGAACATTCTTAGAGTCTCCAGCCCCTTTTCCATTAAAAATTGAAGGGCAGCACAGCAGGTGGTCCAGAGCCCAAAGAAACCCCCCACATCTGACCCCCAAGCTTGCCTGCTCTGTGATGGAACCTCAGGACACTGAGATTGTCCATGGTGGGGTTGCACATTGGAAGGTCCCTGGGCTTCCCAGAGCACCGTGCTGTACACCACGTTGCCTTGTCCAACACTTCATTTGGGTACAGAGAAAGAGAAACTTGGAAGAAAAACACCCCTGGGTGAGCAGGAATCCTATTGCATAGGCAAGAGGAAGCAGATCCACTGGCTGGGGTGCCAATGTAGGATCTGGGAGAACCGGATTCACATCCAGGCTCTGCTGCCAGCCCTCTAGGAGACCTGACCAATCAGGAGAGATAGGTAAAGGCACTTCTGGAATTAGAGCTATATGCAGTCACAAAGTAGGGCTTTCAAAGCCTCTGATATTCTGCTCCCAGTGCAATTGCTAAAAAAAAAAATTGCTTATAGTGACTTGGCAAAATCTCAGTAGGTATCAGGAGAAGCTGGCCACGATCCTCTTAGGTTTTTAGACTCTCACTTCTAATTTAAGTAGTTTGCCTTCTCTTTTCTCTGTGAAGCCTTTACTTCTATTCCCCACCTGTCAGATGGAGAAGACAGGTTTCCTCCCTGTGGACACTGGGTGAGGAAGGTGAAAAAAAAAAATCAGTGTTCATGCACCATTGTAACCCAATATACATGTCCCCAAAGGATTATGGTGTGGAGAGATCAAACCTACGAAATCTCACAGCATGTATTTTCTGCTTTCTCCCTCTAGACAGTTCCTATGTAAGCTTCTAACAAGCCAGACTTGCTGTTGGGTTTTTTTTTTTCCTCAAAGAAATGCCAAACAGACCTTGCACTGATCCAGAACAATGCCAAAGTGGGCAGCTGTATTGCAGTGGCCCTGAGCAAACTACAGAAAGCCAGAAGTAAAGGGAACCTGCCTCGGCAAGAGGACATGACCCCAGCCCAACCAGTGAGTCCTCTTCTGGCCTCCATATGATGCCTCTCTGCTGACAGCACAAGACAAATTTATATCTGTTTCCAAAASTAAAAGGTGACTCAGCCAGGGACCAATCATTCTACTTCACACTCTCGGACATTCTCCCTTTAGTTTCCCTTTTTATTCTTCAAAGTCTTTTCCTCCTCCCCCTATCCATATTTACGGGGAATAAACACTGACAATGGCCTAATCTCATTAAGTCTTAGACCATCAAGGCCATTAAAACTTTAATCACCTTTTCACCTTTTACTGTGGCCTTATGTACAACTTCAACTCTATTGCTCTTAGTGCCAGGGAACTTGTGACTACAGGAGTAAACCTGAAAGAGGGTGGAGAGAGATATTTTGAGCTGCTGAGCCATGAATGTTTATAAATATCTCTTTGTTGGCCTACTGCTCATGATTGACAAAATCATAAGAGTTACAGCACATCCTGAACAAGATCTACTATAACTCTAATACTCTGTTCACTCTCTTGGATTTTGTGTGTGCCATGTAATTTACAGGAAATCTATTTTAGGTGGTCTTTAGAGACATGAAAGATTTTCTAAAACCCATTTGCAATAGGATTCATCAACATAAAAGAGGGCAGGGACTCCAGAGGCAATAACCCAGCATTTGATGAGAAAAAACAGCTGTATGTCCCCAAAGAATCTGAAAACTTCCTGTTTGTGGAGCTGAACTGCTTGTTCTTGCTTTGTAGGATAAAAAATGTGATCTGTAAAGTGTCACTGGGTATGGCAGTTTGTCCTGGGAGCTTGCAAGAAATGACTGCATTTTTCTGCCTACTTTTTCCCCATTTTCTTTGCTTTTTTACACAACCGTGCTTGAATGTTTCTGAGGCTTAGTGTGTCACACAGAGAAGCCACCAGCACCCCTGTGTGCACACAGTAACATCCCACCTGCCACACTGGGGCTGGCTGTGAGCAGGTGTAATTTGGAGAGCAACAAAGAGAAGAGATTTTGATTCTTTCTGATTGGGATTGTACAAACCTGTATCTAGCCACCCAAAATAAGCACTGGCCTTTACACTGTAAATCAGAGAGTTTTCAAAAGAATGGGAAAAGTGACTAGGCAAAGCAAAGAAGACTTGGAAACTTTTTCCTCAAATCCTTCCAACGACTTTTTACCTCTTTCTTCCCTCTTAAAGGTGGTGATTGGAGGTATCAACGTTGACTTTATAGYCAAGGCGCAGAACCCTGACATCCTGGTACTGTATCTGTAGCAGTTTTCTTAGCACCAATGTATTTCCAGCTACTTTTACAGTAGTGCCAAGCCAAAGGGGTTGGGGAGGAAGGTGTTATCCATGTATAATAGCCACGTGTGTGTACATATACACTTGGGAGGTGTAGTGCTGCATATTTGGTGTATTGTTTAAGCGGGCAATGGAGCAATATATACTGGCTTACTCTGTCCCCATGGTGAAAGTCACCATCCCTGCCACTCTAGACAGCAACAGAGCAATGTATCATCCATACAATCTCTGCAGAGAGAGGAAATTCCCAGGTAAGAGCCAGCTCTGGCTGTCTGGGACTGTCTTAGCTATGGAAAGCAGGATGAATAGGAGCAAGAGTCTCTGTGCAGAGTACTCATGAAGGATTTGAGTCACACACACACACAAAAGCTTCTAAAAATCGAACATTTTAAATGTTAGTAGACCCTCTTCATCTCAATTTTGTCTGAACAAGAAACAAGCAAGAAGCTAAAGTGGAACAAACCTGGGACTCCCCATGCAAATGACAGCTATTCGTATGGCCTGTACAATTTTCATCAAGCTATATAAAGCACTGCAGATTGAGGTGTTCAAGCTTGCTCAAAAGTTGTTCAGTGTTTCAAAATTACTCTATGATGATAGCCAAGGCAGGAAGCTTCTGCCATCAGATGGGGCAGCCTGTGAAGACCTCTCAGCCAGACAGGGAAAATGTGCTGGGGAAGCTGTCCTTAAGGAATGTGGCTATTTAATGATACAGGGGCCAAACATAATTATAATGGTCAAGAGTGAAATATGCTGTGGCATCAGTTATGAAACACTTGCAAAACCAAGAGTTCATCTGCTTCAGCTGTGATCTGACCAATACCATACACAGCCCAAACTCAGCTGTCAGGACAAGGAGCTAAGCTGTGTCCAGGGGTGGATAGGCACTCCTTGGAATGTCAGACATGAGTGCAGATCCCTGGAGCACCTACAGCATGGTGAGGGGGCCAAGAAACACTGTAGACAGGGGAAAAAGGAGTCTTTTAATGTTGCATAAAAAAGTGAGGCATTAGCTGCCTTTCTGCCTTCAGTGAGCCCTAAAGCTGATGGTGCAGCGTGGCTGGTACCCAAATGCCAAGCTGCAGGAGGATTTGGGAACTGGCAGCCAAAAGGCTCCTGCTGACAGCTACTGTGGTTAGGCACAGAAGAAAAGGCCCTCTCAACATCGTTGCTTTGGTTTTTTAAAGATAGATTTTTTCCAAAGGGTTCAGCACCCAGTAGATCCCACCTTTATGCCTGTTGGATTTGTTGCAGAGCACTGGGTACCACTCATGCCTCATGCTGTCTCAAAGCAGCTGTATTCTGACCTGGTTGTAATTCCCACATGGCTTTCAAGGCTACCTAGAAGATAAATGCTTTATATGCAACTGTCTGACCTGCTGAGAAGGATGCACAGTTTTCCTCTGAGAAAAGTGCTGGGAAAAGCTTTATGGTTATAATTCTCTCAGGATACCGAGAAGTTGAGCAGAGTCTTGTTTTTACATTAATTCAAATCTCTTAGGACATGGAAGAAGGTTTCAGAGACTTTCTCGACTCTCTAAAACTTTGCCAGAAACCATCATCCCAGCCTTATTTCAGGTCACTTTTAGCAAGCCCTTTTTCACCTAAATTCTTTAATCTCAGCCAGCCCCACCGAAACACAATGTAGAAGAGATACCTGAGTACCACTCAGACTTGGAGTTACAACTGAGTTGGCAAGGTGAGACGAGAGCCATTAATTTCTTTTTCTTTAAAAGCCAGCTGCTGGTTTCCCTCTCACTGCACCCACCTGCTACTTTAAAGAGAAATTTAGCATCTTGACTTCTTTTAGGCCTTGTGGGGTTGTACAACAGCAGAGGTCACCCACAGCTGGATCCCTGAGCAGGAGGCTGCTACATCTGCTCTTAGGGCAAGGCTTGGCATAAAAAAAAAACCAGAAACTCTGCCTCTAGGGTATATGTGGAACTAAAAGAGGATCAGCATGCCAGGCAACAAAAGCAGCTGATGAGTATTTTCACCATTCCTGCAGGCATCAGTTTTAAAAAACAGATAATGGAATTACAAAAAACATGGTTTGTGTTCTTTACTGATGGCAGCTAGCACCCTCTTTTAAGACTGAAGTAGGGGCCAGTGTTCAAAGCAATGTCATTTGACTTGCCTTGCTTTTTAGTTTGGAATGTTGGGGTTTGTTGTTTTCCCTTGGTTGCCTCTATTACAGAGAGAGAGCTTCAGAGTTAAAATAGCCAAGCTCTTTGCTTTCAAAATCTGCAACACTCAACAGGATACAGTTGCAGATGGAAATATCCTCATTCCCGGCAGTACCACTGGCAATTCCCAGGGAGCACGACCAAATGCAGTGGAGGGGCACTTGTGTTAATGGGGAGTGACAAGTAGTGGAAAGATGGCAAAGGTCATAGGTTGTTTTTATATAGGCAGTTCTGCTCAGGTGCCCTGAACAGCTCAGGGCTTGGAGAACTGCCAGACAGAAAAGCAAAGGTGTCAAGAATTAGCACCAACTCTTACAAACTACAGAGCTGGGGAGAGTCAGAGCTACAACAGAGAGCCTGGAGGTCAGATGAGAATAATAAAAGAGCATATTTAGATGGGAGAGGAGGGCTGGATGCAAGAGAAAGCATTGTGTGCAAAGGACAGATGTGCAGCTTCACACAGGGCAAGAAGAATCCCTGGGCAGCTTCAGTATGAATTTTGAGAATGCCCAAGCACAGTGATGGGTTGGGGGCAGAATATTTCTTACAGCAGTTTGGCAATATATTTTCTTGATTAGAATAGACAGTGGTATTTACAAGCAAGAAAAATGTGCATGTGCAGGGGTGTTCTAGTGCACCTGAGCTGGCATAGGGCAGAGACTGGGCAAAGATCTTCTGTGTACAGGCATTATGACTGCCAGTGGCAAGCTGTCTTCAGACATGGAAAATGTATTTCAGAATATTATGAAACAAGAGCTCTAAAACCATTTGATAGTCAGGTGAAGTCCAAATTGATCTGAGCGCTTACTGATGTAATTCTTCTGCCAGAAGAATGAGAAGATGGGTGAGTGATTGCCTGTGTTCTGACAATTTGTCTGTGACAGAGAAGTAGAATGCAGAGGCAAGAGAAAAAAGAAGTTGATAGCCACACATGGAAAAGAAGGGTATTTTTAATGAGAAAGATGTTTGGGAAACAATGGGTGAGTGAAAAAGTCTTCAGAATCTGAAACAGATCCTTCCATGAATCAAGTACAGAGACAGTACAGGCAAAGATAACAAACCTCACTTTACATTCAAAGAGGAAACTAAATAAAATAATTCCCACAAACCACTTAAGGTGAGAGCTAAGTGGCCTGGAAGGCAGAACCCATCAGAACTGAGTCAGCAGCTTTGGTTGTTGTGAGCAGGTAAATTCAGAAGGCTACTGGTATTGACTGAAGCACTCACTGGCTGTTCTAGGAGGTTTTAGCAAATAAGACCAAAATAGCAATTTGTGGGGGGATCAAGTGGGTCTCCCTTCCTAAAAAGCAGGCCTTTGTCATCAAGATTGACGTCAGTAGATGGCTCTAGAAGTGTGTATTGCCCTCAATCTGTTAGCTGGATGCCCTCTGCTCCCTCCGATTGCTGATCTATGTTTCAGCAACCTCAGCCTCACATGTTGAAGGAGACATAGCATCTATGCCAAGCAGCCCTCCAGTTTTGCCAATTAACAGTTTTTTCTTCCAGGGTGGTGGGCAAACAAATGCTGGAAGAGTGAGACGAACCTTTGGCGGTGTTGGAAGGAACTTGGCAGGTGCCTGGTGCCTGGGTTTGCCTGGGGGTGCATGGCAGCTGTGATTTGTCCTTTGGTATTCCCTCAGCAGCAGGAGATGGTGAATGTTGTCGAGATTTGGGACACATGAGGCAATATACCAGTGGGCAGACTGCCTGGAAAAGGCAGGGCCTATTCCAAGAAATAAGAGGGGAGGGAGTTGAGATCAGGAGAAGAAAGGTCCACAAATATGAAGTTAACTAGCACATAGCACAGTGACCCCCAATCAAAGTTAAATAAGCATCAGTGGTCTCCAATGACTACTAAGCAGCCTCAGATTTAATTAATGCCACATTATAGTCACAATAGAAGTATGTTTTGAGCAAGAAGTTGAAAGGAGTAAGTTTGTTCCTGAAATGATCAACCATTTACCATGAACAAAAGGAACTGGGGTACAGGAGTTACTGTAGGAGAGAAAAGGCTACAGTCCTTGCCAATAGGAAAGGATCACACGGTACCTGGGGTTCCACCACAAGCAGCAGCAGACCAGTATTCTTGGATTGAATTTAACAGGGCAGATTACAGAAAGGTTTTAGGATTATTCCAGTTTTTAGACCTTTCTCAATCTCCTAACACAGATCTACTGCCGCTTCAGATCACTAATGGAGAAGCATGGGTGGAAAAATCCCCCAAAACCCCACACCACCCCAGCAGGTATAATTTGTGGTAACTTGAAAGGAGAGGAGGAAGGGTTTCCCATGAATCCATTCAGATTCAGTGTTTCTAGTAAGACATGGTGGGAACAGCAGTGTGGGAAGGCCAGCAGCAGAAAATGCTGTGCACAGATGCAGTGTGGGAAAACCCACATGCCTGTGATGGTAAAAGAGATGATGCCAGAAAAGTGCAGAATTTTCTTCCCCCTCTTTTCCTCCACTCCCAGATTTTCCAAATAATCCTAAATTTCACAGTGCTGGTTCAGCTCTCCATAGGACACCTCACTCAACCCCAAGCAGTCACTTGCAGCAGCTGTGACTGAATTTCATCTCAAACATCCTTCTAAGGCAAAGACTGATGAGCATTAAGTTTTTCAAGAGAGGGCTTTCTTAGAGACACCCACCCTGCACCGGCTGCCACTCTGTTCACAGTATTCTTGGGGATTTGTTAATAACATTTGTTTCCAATTGCCTTTCAGACTGCTTAAGCCGTCTTGGAAAAGCTCCTCTCCTTTTATCAGCTGTGGGGAAGGATGAGCACTTAGAGTCTCTCCTGCACTACTGCCACCACATGGTACGTTGCACAGAAGTGGCAATTCAGAAACAYGGAAGAGATGACATTACATAGAGGGAAAAGTCCTCTCAACCCTGGCAGACGTCAGAGCCACCTTCCATCAGGCAAAGAGTAGGAATAATTCAATGTTTCTTTAGATGCAGACATTTAGAAGGCAAGGAACCACCCCCAAAACACAGGCTAGATGTATCTACCATTTGGAGTCTAAAGCATGGGGTCTGAACTCAGCTCCAGGGAGTGGTGCTTGGAGGAGATAGAGGTAAACAGGAGCAACCATGTAAAATTCTAGTAAAGGCTAAGCATAGCAAAAAATACATAAAGCTTGACCTTGAGGACACACAAAGCATTGCCAAAGTCAACCTAGTTTGGTTAAAGCCCAAGACAGAGAAAACATGGAACTGGAATTGCAGGCTGGACACCTCCCAAGCTCAGAGGAGCAAAGTCCTCTACAGAGCTGCATACACCACTTACCTGTTCCCCAGGGGAATACTTGACCTCAGCAGGGGCTTATCCACACAGGTCAGGGAGCTGGGAGCAGCAACAGCTCCCTAGGACAGCAAGGCAGAAACCCCTGCAGTACGGAGCAGAAAAAGCCAAGAGAGTAGCTCTAATGTAGGGCATCAAACAACTCCATGGAGAAGAGGCAGGACTGAAAGCGAGGTGGGGTGTGAGTGCAGCCCCCAGGTGAGGCTGGTCATGGTCACTGACTCTTATTAGTGCCCTCATGACCCTGGTATCCAAAGAGGGCCCATGGGGCCTTAGTCCTGACTACCTGAGCAACTTGGCAAATGAAGCAATGAGAACAGGAACTCCATTGTGGTTTATAAAGGCTTCACAGTGGCTGGTTTACAATCTCTCTCTACACTGCGCAGTTTGTGCCATCAAAGTGAGCAGTTTCCCAAGGGAAGATAGACTTGCAAGCCAGCTGCCAAGCAATCCTTGCCTGTAACAAAACACATTCCCACCAGTGTTGGAGAGGACCCTTTCCCTAAAACCTCCAGCTTCCCTGTCAGCTCCTGGGTTACATACATTTCTCCATCCCCATGGTCCTTCCCTAAGAGGCCCTGAGTTCCCTAAGCAGATCATTCCCAAGACCCACAGARGAAAGGCACCCCACAGCTATGTCTGCCCCACTGCTGTAGAAATGGCTCCACAGCTGTGATCAGAATTGGGCTGGGCAGTCGGTGAGGTGGCCAACACAAGTAACTGCTGTCTGCAGAGTGCCACCAAGAGCTGCCAGCATGTCAGCAGCCCATCTGTGTGACACACAGGCTGTGGGAGTGGGTGACTGGAGCAGGCAGGGCTGCAGACCACTGTGTCAGCACAGAGATACAACCTATGGAACTGCACAGCAGAGACCTGTCACTCATTTGTGAAAGGATTGCTTTAACCTACAGCACTTGCTGCAGTGCAAATATTAAAAAATAGCCACATGCCAGCACTGTCTAGACCAAGATACCTCTGAAATGCTGCTTRTCCCAAAGGAGAAGGGAGGTTGAAGGGGAAACAGTGAGCTGGGCTAGAGACCAGCTGGGCACAGACAAAGAGTGAGCCGAGTGTGGCAGGGAAGAGAAACATGCTCTGTGTGTGACTGTCCTCCCTGTTTCAGGACATGAGCGCCGTCCTTCAGCTGGAGGGGAAAAGCACAGCCACTTACTGTGCTATGATCACCAGTGCTGGGGAGCTCAGCATCGGCTTGGGAGACATGGACATCCACCACCAGATAACAGAGCAATACGTATGCACACCCTCAGATTTGTAAGCTTTTCTGATGAGAAAGTGTGGACCTGTGACAAAAAGCCACTGGTGAAGTTTGTACCAGGAGGGTGTGCAGAGGGACATGGGAGATGCTAAAGTTAACCCCAGACACTGGCCATTAACATAGCAGCATAACAAGCTGTCAGAGCCCTCAGTTGCTGCTGACCCAGGTGGAGTTTCTGTCTGTTTCTTGTCTATAAGTGTCAACACTACGATCATCCATGACACATAGGCCAGAATCCTCTTCATTAACCTGTCCAAGCTAACTGATAATTTTTGGTACCTTAAAGCCAGCAATAAGTTCAGTCCACCTGCAGAAATTATATTTGTCCCTTTAGGGAAATACAGAAGAAAAAAGTGGACAGAACACTGGTTAAAGCAAGTTTTTCTGTTCCATCTCCTCCACACCATCCCTGTCGTTTCTACACGCTGAGTTGTATCAACAGAAACAGTTGCTCAGCACATCCAAACATTCAAAAACATCAGGGAAGCATAATGGCAGCAGTGATTAAGAACCGATTCAGTGAAAGCCTCATTGCTGCACCCTCCTTTCCTGCTCAATCTTTTATTGACAGAACAAAAGCCTGTGCTTCATGACTGACAGCAACATGGAAGTTAAGTGCAATTTACTTACCAGTGCCATCTCCATGAGGTGGGGCYTTTCTGGGGAAAAATATGGTCATTGCTCCCACTTCCATCCCCACCCTGCTTCCCCCGAGCCTTGGCACAGAAAACCATTACATGATGGATTAATTCTCCTGAGCTTTGCAAGAGAGCTGTGACCAGTGGAAATTCTGAACCAGTCTTCTGTTGCAAAGTGCATTTTGGCAGCCCCTCTTTCCGCCAGGRCTGGCAGAGACATGGGGAGATGCTGCACAAGTGCCCATGGCACTGGCCTGGCAGCCAGGCAGTGGTTGTGCAGCCTCAGAGAGCCAAAGGAGAGAACAGCAGCTCCGCASTCTACTGCTCCACTGTACCTCATCCCTCTGGGATTCAGTGGGGCCCAGGAGTAAAACACTTTAATGTACAACCTGTCTTGGGTGACACTGTGCACAGAAGATATCTAACATGCACAGTGAGCAAAGGTGTAGTCAAGCTAGGCATGGCACAGGTAATCCTACAGTGGCATTAAACAGCAGAATWCCATTTCCTGGTAGTGGTCTAGTGAGGACCAGCAATTATCTTTCTCTGCTGGAGGGCCTCTGCCAACTGAGTCCAGCCCTTGATGGCAGGGAGCAGGGGAAGGAGAAGGGGAGGAGATGAGGCAAATGGAAAAATCCATCTTCCTTAGGGAATCATTCTTTTAGGTTCATGCCTGCRCCTAAGGGCTGCAATACGAGTCAAAATCCTACATCAAGTCTGACTAGCAATCATTTTGTCCCTCTGCAATGGCTMAAGCTCGCTCTCCTCTGTGTCCTGGATTTTAACTAGGTGTCCCAGTTCAAGGAGAACCTGTGTCAGGCCCCGCTTGTTTGCATTGATGGAAATGTGCCTCTTTCCACTATTCAGTACGTCTGCCAGCTAGCCAGAGAGCACCAGCTAGCAGGTAAGGAGAACTTGCCCTCACAGGATGTGTGCCAAGGCAGTCCAGGCACGTCCCTGCTGCTTCCTGGAGATACCCAGTCACTGTCTGACATGCTAGGTTATTCAGCACGTCTTTCTGTACTCTGCTGCTCTGCTTCAAATGGATAAAACATTTCTGATTTCTCTTGAGTTTTTCTCTTTCTGCAGCTGAATCACATTTCCTGAAGCATAGTTGGTATTGCCCTTGAGCACTGCCAGAAAGCCAGGGAATGCTGCTCTCTGTGCCTTTAATCCCAAGGCAAGTGGCAATTTGAGCTCTTCTGCTGGTTTGAGCAGCAATATARTTTGCTTCTCAGAACAAGTGCTAAGGCATCTTTTGAAGGGAATTCTYTTCCACTTTCCATAAAATAAGTGCCCCCCTCCACTGGTATGCTGGCGACCCTTCACAAGGCTTCCTAAACCTTTGGAGTTACACCTTCCTTTTTAAAAGCAAATCCCGAAGAAGGACACAGTGATCTTAAAATCTGGCAGAGGCTCCAAAACCAGCTAATTGGAATAACAAAACTGGAGTCTGATTATATCACTCCAGAGCCAGAAGTAGCTGTCTCATTGCCGAGCACTTGAAAGGAAACCTTGGGAGATCTTGTCCCAAGCTTGGGGGAAATAATGTTTAAGTTTCTAATAGTTTAAAAGTGTAACTCCATKTGTGCTTGGAGTGTTCTACACTGCATCCTGCTCTGATATAGAGATGAACCACTAATTAGTTAATTAACTAACCAATTACACTGTTGTTTTGAAGTGTGCTATGAGCCAACAGATGAGAACAAGGCCTCTAAACCATTCCTCTCAGACAGCTGGAAAGCACTCACATACATTTCCCCCAACCTGCAAGAGCTGAGAGCAATAAATCGGACCCTTGGGAACTCTCTGCCAGCAGGTATGGAATACTCAGAAGGGTCAGTCAGACTTTTAGATAACCTAGATCCTGGAGAAGAGCATTTCCTTCTCCAGCCTGTAATGCAAGCAAATTGGGTTATAATGTAGTGGGGATTCGTAAGTGCTCATGGTGTCTTGCACTCTACAGCGTGGGCTGTATGCACTGGTGGTCTATCAGAGAGCACAGTAGGCCTGGGATGGCTCCTTGCCCAAAACTAGATATCCCATTTGCCTCATTTCATCAGCTAAGCAGGAGCAATATCTGGTTTGTCAATGTGTCTCTGAAGCATGGTGCTGGGAGGGCACCTGTCCCAGCAGTACCTCTCCGCACAGAAATGAAACACCCTACCAAATGCAGGTGGAAATCCAACAGTATTAAGACAAAGAAGCCATGATTCAAGACAGCTTTTTGATCTCTACAGACACATGCTTAGTCCCTTGAGGGTTGGGTTCYTCAGCATAGAAGTACAGTATGGAAGTCTAACTGTGGAGAATTCTGTGTTTCCCATAATTTAAAGAAAAATATCTATATCAACCACATTTCAGAAGTGTCCATCAATAGTAGCAGAGGTGCTCATAAACAGGCTGCCAGCCCACAAAAAGGCTGGTTGAGGACCTTTAAAGTTATAGCACAGTTTTCCCTCCCTCTGAAGAGCTGCCATCCAGGTTGGAGGATGTTGTCCAGACTGCAGTGGCCTTGGCCTGCCCTTTACTGGACTACCTGCACTGTGTGGTGGTGACCCTAGGCACTCACGGCGTCCTCCTGTGTGGCAAGAGCCTGGGAGGGAGCATCTCACTTTACCCAGGAGCTCATGAACAGGTAAGGGCATGGAAGACTAACTCTGAGCTCTCAATTGCTTCTTTCTTGGACCAAATGGCACTGTTGCTATTTCTGGTGGCATGGCAGCAGTCCTGGGAAACATAGCATCACTGTTGGAAAATGTATGAGTTTGGGGGGTGGAATACACCGCGCTGAAAGAAAATCAAGTTATCTGTGCATATACTGCTGGCTCCTAGCTGCAGTGTTTATAGTCAGCTACATTTAAATATGCTTATGTGAATATTCATGAGTGTGAGCTTCATTTGCAGGAAGCTCCATTTAAATGATCAAAGTGTGAAAAAAGATTATTGCCTTTTTTTCAGCCTTTTCTTTTTTTGACATCCATGCAGATCTGGCATCAGACACATCAGGCCTTATCAGCTTCGGCAATTCCCACTAACTTCCCTTCCCTCCCCCACAGACTGCTGCTGCCAGGCTCTGTGCTGCCCACTACCCCGCCATCCCCATCAGCAGGGAGGAGATAGTCAACGTCTCAGGAGCTGGTGACAGGTATATCGCTCACTGTTTTGTCCTCTCCAGCTACATGTGAGAGGGCCGTAATCGAATTCCTTTGAAATTCCACTGCAAAAGCAACGACACCCTGCTGCTTGAGGAAGAGACACAAAGACGTGAGAACAGGGCTGGTTACAGTGATTCCTTGCAAAGCTTGCTAAAAATGTCCCCCGAAGCATCTTGGAAACCAGGCTTGCCATTATTAGTTTTACTTTTCTTTAAGATCCAAGCCTTTCCTGGCAATCTAAGAATTCTGAATTACTCTGGGCTGAGCTGCTAAAAGCAAAGTAAACCACCTTACATCAAAGCTGTCTTACTAACTAACTGCCTTACTTCCACACTTCTCCAATGGAAGTGGAACTGCCACTCAATAGCTAAAATGGCCCCGTGAAAGCATTTCATCAGGTTCTGCATTTGCCTGTGGCAATTTTGAAGCTCTTTCTTCAAAAGAGTCTGCTGTATAATTCGCCTAGCTGTTCACACAATGCCATACATAGAAGTGGGAAATGACAGCTATTATTCCTAGCCCCAGTGATCAATTCTTAGTCTGTCAGAGCAGTATTTTATTATGCTCCTTGTTAACTTGACAAACTATATGTAGCAGTCAGGTTGTTTTTTTCTTCTTGCTTCATACCCTAGCAGTAATTGATTCTGTCCTTTCATTGCCTTGGGCTAGACGAAAAGTCTGTATGTGACAGATATTTCCTTTTCTTTTTCTACTCTTACCTACCAATAACTCAACATAGCAACTCTTCTTTTTTCTTTTATCAGTGGGCAGAAAGGAAAGGTTTTTTGTGGTTTTGTTTTTATTTTTTTATACATACGGAGTCCTCAATATTTGACTTAGGATCAATAACTTCTTGCCAAGCTAGTTAGCCCACTTAACAACAGGATATGCTGCTTGTGTCCCAGATCACCTCAGAGATGAGCTGACTGCAGCTGCAAGCTGGTCCTCCAAAGAAGGCCAGAGGGTTATTTGGAGCAATAAGTGTAACAGGAGAGGGATGGGGGCTGGAGGAGCCTCGTGGGGTCAGCCTGTCCTAAGGAAAGCTCGGCGTTGCTCACTACCTCTAGCAGGTGTCCCCAGCATCTGCCAGGGACACAGCCTCCAGRGACACGGGCTCCGCTCTGCACCATCTGCTCGGAACACAAGTACTCCTTGCTGCAGGACAATTTATTCAAACGGCTAATGTAAACGAATCATCTTCCTAGGGGTTCCTTCCCCTTTTTAAAATTTAAGGGAAGACCAAAGGTGGGATAAAGTGTGCCACTGCCAACCACCCCCACTGAGTTACACTGGAGAACTTAGAAGTTTGTTTTTCCTTCCAAATCTATCTGAAAGCTAGGGCCTCRTTACTGCTCCCATTCCTGAAGTAACACTGGTCTGGGAATTCCTCTCCTCAGAGTCCCTAGGGTCATGTGGGGGAATTTTCATAGTCCTTTTATTCATCGAGGGTTTTCCTTTCTAACAACCCCAACTGCTCCACTGAGCTCCAGAAATCCCTGTTCTACAGAGYAAGAGTGCCAAAATAGGCTGGAAATGCCAGGACACTGCATTGCCATACATGCCATCTCCACAGCATATAAACTGGTAATGTTGGTCAAGCCCAGCCTGTTGCCACTTTCAAAGGACTATCATAGAAACACAGAATGGTTTGGGTTGAAAGGGGTCTTTAAAGGCCATCTAATTTTAACCCCTCTGCAATGAGCAGGCACATCTTCAACCAGATCATGTTGCTCACAGCCCCATCCAAACTGGCCTTGAATGTTTCCAGGGATGGAGCATCCACCACTTCTCTGGRCAACTGTTCGTGTTTCATTGTAAAGAATTTCTCATTGTAAAGAATTTCTTCCTAATAGCTCATCTAAACCACAACACTTTCCCACCTTAGCCCCCGTGAACTCCGGCACTTTGGAAGCACTGGTCAGGGGACAGTGCACACACAGAAACAGTGACCCAGGGTACTTCATGCCTGACTTCCACCTCGTGGCTCTTCTGCATCTTCAGAGATCTGCCCAAGGAACTGATCCTGTGTGCAGGCTCAGCGGCTGTTTGCTCCTGCCCTGGCTGCCGTGACAACATAACACCACGTGCCAACACATGGCATTGCTAGGGGATGCTCCCTCAAATATTTATTCTCAGCTTCTGGAGCTGTTGAGAGATTGAACACTTTGTGGAAGTCATAATCTTCTGTGCCTTTGTTATGGATAAAAAGATGTTGAGGTAATTAGGTGGAGTGCAAAGTAAGGGCTCCTTTTACCTTCCCCATAGATGTGCTTATTAATCCTCCCTGCTATCACATTTTCCTGTCCTTGCTTCTTCCTCTAAAATGCGATTGCCTTCTCCATTCTCTTTCCCTCCTCCTTTGTTCTCTCCCAGCTTCCAAACATCATTACAGTAGTTGCTGTGAATAGAGTAGTTGCTCCCAGTCTATCACAAACACTGCACTCACATAATTTTTACTGGGAAATCTCAAACAGAAAACCACAGCAAATGTTTTCAAAAATCTGAATTTCCAATCTCAATCTCATTTCAGCTTTGAATTTCTTTTTCCAGCTGTGCCTGTTGTCCCTCTCATGTAGATATAGGAACTTTATCTCTCACCCCATCCAACCCTTTGGGGAGAGGAGGCACCGATATAATGAGGAAATAACGAGGCACCGACAAAGAGCAGGGAAGTGACAAAATAACTAGAGAGCAAGGGAAAATTAGATTCTTCCCTTCTTAGTCTCCTTTCTTTTCTGCTGCCTCACCTGGAAAACTGAGCAGAATAGAAAATRTGGTGCGAGAGGAAGTACCTTAAGTTCTCAGAGAGAGGCACATAAAATGCAAATAAATGACACTATTTTGTACTCTAAATTTAAAAATAAATATAAAAAAGCAGAACACACTCATTATAACCTCAGCCCTCCTGTGTGACATATTCTGCTTCTGTAAGTGTTGGTTTGGGTCCAAATGAAAGCCCTTACAAATGAATGGCCACGTTCCCAAGTTCAAAGCTGTTACCCGCCGTGTTCAAAACCACCTTTCTTTCTCTCCACAGCTTGATGGCAGGAATCCTTGCAGGGATGCTTGCTAAACATGACACTGGCACCTGTGTCCGGATGGGTCTGCTGGCTGCCAGCTTGTCTCTCCGTTCCTATGAGCCCATTTCCCCGGAAATCAGCACTTCCAGTGTCAGCCAGGAGCAAGTCAAGAGCAGGAGCTGGCCAGAGGTGAAGGTATGGAAGATGGACTAGAGCACTGTGGCTTTCTCATCTATCACCTCCTTGCACTCCCAGCATTCCTATTTCCAGGAACTGGACTGTATTTCAAGCTTTGAGCTCAAAAGCTGGGTGCTGACCAGGGGATTTAGACTTTTAGTGCACAGAAATTTTTGGGGTGGCGTGCATTTGGTGACAACTGATATTGCACTGCTCACATTTATATTTGTCTGCTGTTGTTTTCTCTCCTTTTTAAAATTTCTTTTTTTATTTTTTGATTTTTATTTGGTGGGTTACAGCAACCACAGCTTGGTTCTTCCATCCACTGCCTGTTGACAGTGTATCTCACCCACTCCCCACCTCCCCATCTGATGGGAACCCTCATCTGTTTTGGTCCTGAGTAAACCCTCAGGGAAGGAGGCCTCAACCCAGGGAACTTCYGTGGAAAGAAAAGATGGTTTCTGGTCTTTCAGATCTCCTGCTTCCCTAACCTCCAGTCTTTCTAGATTTTCTGTTGAGGGAATTTTCTCTGCCTCCACCTTGTGCCACTGTTGTCCATTACCGTGGTAGCTCCTCTGTCATTGACACTTAGATCTTCAGGACCGTGCCTCTTCAGCTGGACCCAGCAGCAACATTTGCTCTTGCTGCTTACTCGTTTCTACCCAAGAGGTCCCATGGATCACAACCTGTGGCAAGGTGCAGCTGGCAGGAACATGACACCGTAGGATAACCTCATCCATCTTCCCAAGCCAGCCAGCAAACACTGCACTTTCTTGCTCTGAAGTCCAGTGACCCTGAAGAAAGTAGGCAAGACTAAGCAAAGTGGGGTAACCAGGGACCAACTGGTGGCCTTCAAAAGATGACAGCCCATTGTTCCACACGCCTTCCTCTGGACTTGGGACTTCCTTCCCCCTTTGTCCAGTGTCAAGTCCAGTGTCAAGCCTGAAGCAAAAGAGAGCAGAGGGAGTAATAACCTCTCTTAAAATTAGTTTCTAGTAGAGTTGGGTCATGGCTGATTCTTGAACCTGACTGATAGTAAATCTGGAGTACAGACTCACCCTCCATTTCATACAGAGACCACCCACGAGTGAGGCCCCTTCCCTGAGTAGCAGATCCCTGGTGTCTGACACAGTACAAAAGTCAACCAAACCTTGATCAGGGCAGCTCTAACACCGCTCTCCTGCGTGGGCTCTGCTATTTGAGAGGTGATCTCCCACGGCAATGGATGGAGGCATTAATTGGGTGCCTTTCCTCTACCCAAGACCACTTTCACCAGGCTCGTAGCAACTCCTTCCCTCTGAGCCCGCCACCTTTTCATCAGCCACACAAACATTTATCATCAGCTCCCATTTTACCAAGACCTTGCTTGCAAACGTGGTTTAGCTAAAAGATTCTGTGTTCAGGTGCCACACACCCACGTGTGTACCTGGCACTGAGCAGGGACAGGGGGGCTGTGGTGAAAGGGTGGTGGAGTGTTTGGGAACACAAGGGAGGGGGACTGGGGCCCAGCAAGCAGCTGGGTTTGCTCGCAAGTTGGGAGGTGGGACAGAGCAGGGGCGGGGGAAAGGGCTGTGCCCCCAAGGTATGTCCCTGCACTATAAAAATTACTTCAGCTGGATCCAGAGTCAGGGGAAAAAAGCAGCTTCCACCTCTGTTCCTGCTTCCGACAGCCTTGTCTGGGCAGGAGAACTCTGAGCAAAGGCAGGACCTGAGGATGAAAGTCCAGGCATTGACAGTCACCACTCTCCTCCTGGTGCTGCTCTGCTCAGCCCCGGCATCATCTGGGGCACTGGGGCGCCAGGCCAGCAACCCAGAGAGCCAGCCAGGAGCTGGGGGCCCTGTAGAAGCCCCTTGGCCACCTGGAGATGGAGGGGACAAGCTGCCTGGGCAGGGCTCAGAGGGAAGTCATCCTCTGGCCGGTGCATGGAAAGTGACGGGAGAGGCACATCCCAGCTCCAGGCCCCCCAGCAAGGCCATGGCCAAAGCCCTCCTGGGCAGTGGGGAGCAGGTCCCCGCGGGCAAGCCCTGGAGGCTCCCACTGCAGCCCTCCCGCAGCAGGATCGCGAGGCTGAGCCACCACCTGAAGGACTACGGGAGGTTCAACAGTGACACGGTAAGCACAGCCCGTYCTTGGCCAGTGAGGGAGGGGGTTTGCATGGGGGGTTTTCAGAGGGACTGGGGGAGAATGGAGGTACCAGAAAGGATCAGGCAGGACTGAGGGCAAAAGGAGCAGGTGCTGAGCATGCCCTGACTCTGCAAACATCAGGTAGAAAAGGTGTTTTCAGACCATTCCTCATAAGCTGCATGTAAAGGTGCCGGTCACAACATGGCCTCACAGCACAGTGTGGATTGTGGTGCTGACAAGGGAGGTGGGCAGTGACACCCCTAAAGCCCAGATGGTACCTGTGAGTGCAGGTCAAGAGGTGAGCAGATCCAGCTGCATTTGTCCCCATGTGCTGCCCTCAGAGCTGCAGGGACAGTCCTGTTCCAGCCCCAGCAATGTTCCCCAAAGTCTTGTGTTCTTCCCCCCCCCGCAGCGTTACCACAAAGCTCTCCAAGCTCTGCAATGAGGACAGCATTGCCCTGAGGGAGGCACAGACTTTGTCTGGCCATGGGAAATCTGCTCCATGGGCTCAGCACAGCATCCCACAAACAACCAACTTCTCCTTTATCAAACCCAAACTGCCTTTTGGTGGCACATAAGTAGATCTTGCCTTAACCACGAAGTGCTGGGTGACACCGTGCCAGATGTCACTCAGCTGGAGCAGGTGGCACCGGAGCAAAAGAGCAGAGGCACTGGAGGGCTGGCTATCATGGCTGTGGGGGCCAACTGCTTAGCATGATTTCTGCCAAAAMCAGTAATGAACCGCCTCTGGAGCACTTCCCTGGCCCCCAGCTTTTCCGGCTCCTTGCCTGAAGGTGCTGCTCTATAGCCTGGAGAGCTGCTTGTCCTGCTACTGGAGAGTGATGATGCAGCTGTGACTGGGCTGCTCCCGGGCTGGGTATGGCATTGCAGCCACCACTTTCCCTCTCTCTGCAGCACTCATGCCACAGCATCCAGTCCCGGCCCTGCCAGAAGCCTTCTGACTGTGGCGGCTGCCTGGGACTCTACACCTGCAAGCTGCCAGCCGGCACCTGCAACCTGAAATCCATTTCCAGGCAGAGCGGTAAGTTGTGAGTCCCTCGGCAAATGGCACCAAGGGAGCCCCACAGGTACCCAAGTGCAAGCACAGCCCTTTGGCTGCACCACTCCAACCCCAAGTCTAACTGCCCTGTGCGGGGCTGGGTCTGGTCTCTTGATGGCCCAGGGCTCTCTGTCTGTCCTGCCAGTACTAGCTACAGAATGAACAACTGCATGGTGGATGGGAGACTCCCATAAGTTTCTGTAAGGGCTGGGATTTGACTGTTGCCCTGAGCTATTGCAGAACATCAATAGCCTCTGCTGGAAAACCAAGGTGGGGTACAGGGCTTGGGGTTTAGCCAGCTGCTTGGGAGTCAGCAAGGGCAGTCCTGCACATCACAGGCCCTGTAGAGCTGCCTAATTAGCCAGGAACTGTCAGGGAGCAGAGATTGCAGCTTTTAATGTTTAACCAGTGCCCTGGTTCTCCAGTACCCTTTGGTAAATCCACAGTGCCTCCGGATTGGCCCCTTGCCTCAGCACATTTGTCTACACCCACATGCACGTGGTCATGGAATAGAAACTCATCCAAGACTACTAAACACACAGTGGCAGCTCTGGTGCAGAAAACCCCTGGCTGTGGCATGTACAGTAGGCAAGTTTAATGCTTTGGGGGTGAATAGTATAGTGCGTGTGTGTTTGTGTGTAGTATATAAGGTACCCTTAGGGTATTGTGCTCTGTTCATAGTCTTTTCTGGTCACCTGCTGTTGCCAGTACCCATAGGAGGGCACATGGGCCCGTGGTCAGACCCAGCACAGATTGTCTTATGGCTTGTTTTTACAGGTGGCTTCCTCCAAAGCATACAGAGCCCTTAGACACGGGGTCAAGCTCATCTCAGAGCAGCACAACTCAAAGCTGAARAGGTTGTCCTGCAGCTGGAGATCAACACTTTCTGTCCAAGTTTCATTTTAAATCTTTAATGACACAGTTGTAAATGTTTCCTTCATTGCACTTCTCATGCTGCTGCTTTTTAACACCCCCTTTAGATTTTGTACACTATGTAGGCTTGATTCCCACTTCCTGAGAGCGGCCAATAAAAGCACTGAGTGGTCACAGAGCCCTGTGCTGGCAAAGCCCCCTTGGAGCTCCCAAATGAGACAAACAGGGCTATTTCACAACCCTTTTTAATTTGAGCCATTAGGATATTGTAGTAAAAGCTGCCAGTATCTCAGCATGCTCACACACAAGCTCAAGCTGAGCTAAGCATTGGGCAACCCGGGATCCSTCCCCGCTCCTTACCACAGCTCCTGCCGAGGAAGGCCAAGTCCCACGCTGCTGAAAACATCACTTGGGGAGGGAAATGCGGAGGSCCCAGGAACAGGCTTGGCAGTGTGGGACCATGTAGGAGACCTGCTTCTGAAGGCTGGAGCTGAGCCACAGATCAGCTTTATTTAGCATCCCACAGAGCTTTGCAGGCATCCTGGCCACCTTTGCATGTGTGGGTGCACCCCAGCTTTGCAAAACCTCATTATGCTTCTATTAAAAACACCTTTTCAAAAGAGAACCAAAGCACAGCATTTGATTCACCTTGAACCCCACTGCAGTTCTCTCCTGTGGGCCACCACCACCTCCTGTGACAAACTAGGCTTCAAGCAGTACCAATTTTGCTCAGCACACCCGAGAAGCAGCCCCCACACCCTCCATCTGATCACCCCTGTGGGAGCCTGACCCTGGGTGGGGGTGGGGGGTAAATGCTGCTGGCTTCTCTGAGCCCCTCTATTGCTGCTTCATCTGTCCCTGCACAAAAGTTGGAGGGCACAGAGCTGCAGGTGCTGCTTACCTGCTTCCTGCCCAGTGTGGCACCATGGCTGTCCAGCTTTTACCATGCTCACCACAGAATCACAGAGGATGAGGTGGGAAGGGACCTACAGAGGTCACCTGAGCCATCCCCCTGCTCAAGCAGGGCCRCCCAGAGCCATTTGCCCAGCCTACCAGGTCCCCAGAATGGCACACATCACCCTCTCTCCCAGTGCTCACCCCTCCACCCACCCATCTGCCCGCTCCTGCCACCACCCAATCCAACCCATTTCCTCTGTCCTCAAACACCACACAGGAAGAGGGGGCTGCTGTAGAAAACTCTGAAAATGCAGGTTTCAAAAGATTCACAGAGAAGAACTGGACTCACTGCTCCGGACCCACTGCTCTGAACCCCACCACCGGTCACGAAGGTCTTCTCACCTGGCAAATGCCATGGACCACAGAGGCATGGGGATCATTTTCAAAGCCTCTGGGAGCCCTGCAGTGTAGCACAGCTGCAGCAAAGGTACCCACGTGCAGCTTTCACTCTGCAACCCCAAGGCAGCTGGGAAAGAGATTATCCTCCAAAGAGCAGACTCAAGGATGCTCCAGATGCTCTTGAGTCTGCCCTCACAAGCACTGCAAGTGTAACAGCTTTCACATCAGCTGGAAAAATGCCCTCACTCTGCCTCAACCTCCACTCAATTTCCCTGACACCTCCTCATGGAAACAGACAGAGGAGTGGCAAGCAGGAGGCTCTACCTCCTCTCCAACCAGCACAGAAGGCAGCAGGAGACACTCTGTCCTTGCCTGTTTCCTACTGTGCTTCCCAGCAGCAACACCCGAGATGGGAGAGGAGAACCCATCTGACCTTGGGGAAGCAGGTCTCCCAGGCAAGATCCTGCAGGTGAGCTCCACCTTGGGCTCCCCCGGCAAGTGGCCAGGTGAGGGAATGAGGCCATCCASCCTCTGAGACTCACACGGAAGCTGAGGGCTTGGCCAAGTCATGGGTTCAGCTGCCAGATGTCCTCTCTGGCCCATGCTCGGCGCTAGGTGGGATGGTGAGAAGACACAGCTCCTCCCTTTCCATGAAAACACCATGGATCCAAACGCCTTTTACACAACTCGCTTTTAATTACACTGCATAAGGAAAGGCTTCTCCTCGTGCCAAAGCTCCCTGGTACAGCCACCCAGAGAGCTGGCTGGCCCATCAAGTCCTCAGTAGGTTTAGTGGTTCCCCCTCACCCTTCTCCCTTGCTTGGAAGCTCCTCCTGGTCTGTCCACATCATCCTCACAGCCCTCAGTGTCCTTGCTTTGCAGAGACCTACTTTCACACATCTCTGTTCTTCCCCTTTGTGCCTGAGCTTTGCCTGCTCAGTCCCATGGGAGTCCCGAGTCAGCCTCCTGCAGCACCAGGCAGAGAGGAGGCAGGGCAAGAGTCATCGGTTAATAATTTTTCTAACCTCAATATAAATAGAAAATTACAACAAAATAAAGAATTGACTAGCTAAGAGATCCAATCTGCCGGGATGCCTGCAATGTGCTAGTGCAGAGTTCAGAGAGAGTGCTTGGTCCAGTGCTTGCTACTGTAGACATCCAGAAACCTGTCCCGGCAGCCYCGCAGCCATCCCATCTTCCTGCAGCACCACGGGTCTGTGCAGCGCGTCCCGGCTGTGCCCAGCTTGCCCAAGGCTGTTGGCTCCTGGGAGCAGGCTGAGTGGGAATGGTTGATAAGTCTGATTTATTGCTGCTAAATGGTAAAGCCATTCTCTTCTGTGGAATGAGGATGTGCTTCCCTCTTACTTTTTGTGGAGGAATTTCATTTTGCTGCCTGAAGAGATAAAGAAAAGAAAATGGATTCCCCACAGTGACAGGCAAAACAAGTGTCATTTCTCACCACCTCTGGTCTACGCAGTGAACTGGCCCTGCTACCATCCCTGGCTCCTTGTCCACAGCCAGCTGCTCTGCAAAGCTGGAAGCAGGTGCYTGCAGAACTCTGCCCATACCCTGGGAGCAGTGCTGGAGACTGGGACCTTGCAAGCCCCCGGGCACACCCTCCAGAGCCCATTTGCCCACTGGTCCTGGAAGGTGATCACATGACTAAGCTCACCTGGCCAGAGTGTGTGTTGGCAGGGCACAYCAGCCCCTCAGGCCCTGCTGCTCTTAAACGGCCAAGAACAGACAAGAGAGCCACGGATGTGACCTGATCAAACTCTCTTAGCCATGGTGTCCAATGACATATCAAGGACTTCCAACCTTAGTCTGGAGCTCGTGTCTAGCTCCCTTACAATAGAAAATAGATCCAATCTCAGAATACTCCTGGGTGATTCCCAGTGCTGATCCCTAAGAGTAAACCTGAAGGCAATGAAGACTGTGTCAATCCCCCCATCAAGACCTGCATCCACCAGCCCCAAGTCACTGGGTTGCTCCATCACCTCCTCAGACCCACCTGTCTCCTTTAGAAGACATGGATACATGGATACAGCTCACAGCCCAATCTTTGGTTCTCCACCAGCCTCCAGTGATTGATCAGGGCCAGAGCCAACAGTGTGCCAGCACAGGGGTACGCAGCCACACCCTGGATGCCACACCCAGAGAGCCCTGTCACCCTTGGGCAGCTTCCCTGCTGCCCAACCCGAAGGCAACAAGAAACCCAGTCCTCGTGAGAAGCCAAGGATTTTGCTGGTTCCTTACCTAGGCCTTTCAGGAACCTATTGACTCCACTCTGCTCCCCACTGGGAAGGGTTTCCAGGTACTCCTGAGCCCGTACCTCAAACAGACCTGCAGGAAGAAAGCAGTCAGCAACTTCTATTTTGCGTCCCTGTAAATCCAAGTAAGAATACCCACCTGAAAATGTTCTGTCCCAGCCTACCCACACACTATTGCACACGAGAGGGAACGACTCACCCCACCACCTCCACCAGCTGAGCCCAGATCTGGCACAGAAGCTTTGGTCTGCCCCCTCCCTCCCCGCTGCAAGGCTGACTGAGCTACTGCACCTCACTCAGGAAGGTTCAAAAACTCCCTTCATTCTGCTACGAACACAGCTAAATCCAGAGTGTGACATCATCTGGGGAATCATCATGCAGAATTCACCACACTGCTAAACCTCTTTTACTCAGCCACTTATTCAAGCATCCCCTGCTTATTAGTGCTTCAGAGGAAGCTGCTCAGCCAGCACTGAGCAGCAGCAGGGATAAGAAACTTCAGCTGCAGTAGAACCCTTGTGACTGTGGGATAGCAGGAGTGAAACCACAGAAGCACATGAGCATCCATACTTTCTACTAGACAAAAGAGCCATAACCAATCCAGCCCATTCTTCCTGTAGAAACAAGAAGGGAACATGAGGGATTGCAAGGATAAATGTCATTCCAGCAGTGGAATTCAATGTGGAACAGAAGAGGCACACACGTGAGGACACTGCAACGGTGAAAGGTGCCTGTAATCCCAACCCCAACAAGAAACCACCAGATTCCCTCCTGGTGTTCCTGTGCAGATACTGCAGCCTCCAGCCATGGAACTGGGGTGGAGGTGGTGGCTGGGGAGCATCTCCCAGCTCTCGTAGGAGCAACAGCAGTTTCCACAACAGCAGAGCCCAGCCTGAGCCCCTCACCTCTGACCCCCTGCTTCCGCAGCTCCCGCTCCTGAATGAAGCCCCCAAACATCTGTGTCTCCATGAACACCTCCAGGAAGCGGCGGAGGCTCTTGGAAGAGACGGATTTGCGGAAAGCCTCGCGCTGCAGGGTCCGCTCCTCTCGCTCCGTGGGGGTCAGGAAGAGGGAATAGTGGCCCACGATCTCCACAAAGAAACGGACAAAGGCCTCGGACACCACYTCGTTCAAAGGGCTGGTCTCTAAAGAGAAAATGAAGAGGCAGTGGTGAGGCCAGCGCTCAAAGAATGTGCTAGGAAAAGCCCTGTGTAAAAATTCCCTGGCTTTTTTCAGATCCAGCCTGAGCAGAAAAAGCTGCTCACATCCTAGGAAGYGCTTCTCACGGAAGTAGACCAAGTTGCTACTACTTTGAAAGACACCAAGCTTTGTCTAGTGGGGTGGGGGAGAGAATCAGAAGAGTAAAAGTGAGAAAACTTATGGGCTGAGATAAAGCGAGTTTAATGGATGAAGCTAAAACTGTGCACGCAAGCAAAGCAAAATAATTGATTTCTTCACCAGTTTCCATGGGCAGGCAGGTGTTCAGCCATCCCCAGGGAAGCAGGGCACTGGCAGATGTGTCTTGGRAAGACAAAATGCCCTATTTCCAAACATCACCCCACTTCCTCCTTCTTCCCCCAGCTTCATATGCTGAGCGAGACTCCACAAGCATTACTCCATCCCTTTGGTCAGTTGGGGCCAGATGAAAAAGGGGCAGGAAAAGACATGGTTTTAAGCTGAAAGGCTTTACCTTGCTTGCCATTGGCAGAGCCCTCCTCCTTGTCACTCGCCAGCTCATTCCTCTGCTCCAAAATATGTTCCAGGGCGGCCTGCAGCTTGCGGGGCAGGATGGAGTCCTCGTCTTCCATCTGTAAGACAGAGCCACCTCCTCAGAGACTGAGGCTAGGACAAAAACAGCTCCTACCCTGTCCCCAGCATGGCAGGGGGAGCACTAGAAATGAACTGTGAGAAGAGGGAGAAGGCATAATACACTTGGCACATTCCCAAAACCTCTCAGTGCAGTACTATCAAGAAGCACAAGAGAAAGGAGAAAGGGGGTGTCTTTTCCTAAATATTCCCCTGTTCTGGAGGAATTTTAGGTGTCTGACCCGAGAAGTGGCCGGGCAGGGCTCACCCATGGCCCTGCCATCCGCCAGCAAGCACTGGCCCCGCCACAAAGAGGAGGTGTCTGAACAATGGTGGCACGTGGCCAGGTGAGCAGAGCCCCTGCTCAGGCACCAATCCTCTTACAGAGGTGTAAGGAGTTCCCAGGGAGCAATGGAGCCAAGGAACTGCCAGTGACTGTGCACGAACTCCTACCAGCCCTGGCTGAGACAGCTCATTTAGCTTAAGGCTCCAGAAGAGAGGTGCAAGGTAAAGCATAACCCCAGAGCCAAGGCAACTGGCAAGCGAGGACTGCGCCAGGGATTGGCCTTCACCCACACGCTGCTCCCTGCAGCAGGAGGAGCACTCATCCCATCCCAGTCATGGGACCTGAGGCACGGCAGCGACCGACACTGCCAGCACTGCTCAGCRGTCTGCCAAAGAGCTCGAGGAAAAAATAGCTTCCTGGGCCAGGAGTGTGTATGCTCATTTATCCTCTTCCCTTCCTCCTCCCCTTCCCACTCCTCTCCACAACAAAGGGAAGTAAAAATCAGCAGGCAATCTTGCCTGCAGAGCAACGGACAGGCTCCCACGTACCAGCTTCCTACTTCTGACCCATCCAGTCCAAGGACCGGAGTGAGGAACCACAAACTCCTGGGGCAGGAACGATTTAAAAAAATCATCATTAAGGCTCCCTTCCCACTCAGGCAATATGTATGTGATAGGAGATGGACTGACAGACAGAGGCAAGAAGAGCCCATACTGCTGCCCAGCAGACAGTGCTGAGGCAAGGCCTTCCAGCTCTGCCCTCTGCCTTACACGATGACACTTAAGAACCCACAGAGCTCAAGTACCACCATTTCCTGTCTTAAACATAAAAAGACATAATTCACAATAGTTTGGTCCTCAAACAGCTGTGGTTTAGGATGCTGATATTACAAATATACACAGCAACCCCTGTAATGCTGCCAGCCACAAGTCCTGCCTTGGTTTGGGTGGGGAGAGAGTGCTCTGTCCAGGCAGACAGGTCAGCAAACGCAGATGGAGGTAACTTACGGGGAAAAAAGGGGAGAGAAGGTGAAGGATATGAAATAGTTCTGCTCACCTGTCTCAGAAACCGGTTATTTACAAGGTCAACGACGAGGACCTAAGAATGAAAGAGCAAGAATAAAAGGGGGAAGTCATTATTTCCATAATCAGAGTTTATATCTTAATCTGTAACTGCTCTGGAGGAAACACTTCAGCCCTGTTCCTGCTCCTCCTACACACCACTGCAGCTGGGGGAAGCACCCAGCATGACCCAGGAGCAGAGTCCTTGTTGTGGCTTTCTGAGGATGTCACCACAAACCACAGCACAGCTTGGACAGCAGGAGGCTGAGCTCCAGGCCTGGCCACCACTCCTCACTGCACGGCAGGGTCAGAGCTTCATCCTTTCTCCCCGTGCACTGCACTGCTCTCTCCTGAGGGGCAGGGAGGGAAATCCCTCCGCCACCACGTTCAGCCTTGCTGCGCTCACCCTTGTGCACCAGGAATCCAATTCTAAATTATTTTTTGCTGTCATGAGGCATCTGTGTTAACCAGAGCTATCCTAGCCAGGCTGTAGCAATCACACTTTAAGTCTGACAGCCTTTGCACGTAGCCCCTAGACGGCACTATGCAGAAACTTCAATAAAACCATCTCCTACCCGCAGCAGCCCCATGGTGGGAGATTCCAGCCCCCTGCCTTCCTAAGCTGTGGACAAGGCAGAGCACAGACCTTTGCCTCCCTGGGGAACGTCCGCTTCCACCCCTACCCCATGCTCACAGTAGCCAGAGGACGAGAGTTCCGCTCCCTCCCGCTGCCAGGGCAGGCTCTGAGAGCAGCCTTTCTGGAACAGAAGACAACTCAGCCCACAGGAAGCAGCCTCAAGTAAGGCCACAGTGTAAAGGCAAGGCTCACCTCCTCCACCGGCAGCTCCTTCAGGCGGGGCAGGGAGGTGGAGAGCAGGCCGATGAGGAAGGGGGTGGGCGAGCACACGATGTCGATCATGGAAGGTGGCAGCACAGGGATGTAGGTGTGCTGCCAGGTGAAGGGGTACAGTAGGGCCACCGTGGCATGGCAACACTTGGAGAGAGTGCTGGAAGACAAAACACAACCAAGGACAACACCTGGTCAGTCAGGGGTGCTTCTGAGAAATCAGGGCTCTTTCAACTGTTCCCTGAGCGATCTCTCTAATTACTAGGGACTTTTCCAGATTTCTGATCCCCTTTTTCAGCTTCAGAAGCAACAACTTCTGAAAGATGACCCCAGCCCACACGCATGTGACAAGAGATGGGTCCCACTGAATCAGAGACCTGCTACTCCAGTGTTCTGACAGGAAGTATCAGACAGACATCTATGCCCCTGCCTTTCCTTAGATAAATCAGTTTATCCTCCCGCAGTGTGATTCTGTGGCTGCTCTCAAGGGAAAGCCACAGGTCTGAATGCACAGGGGCTACACTGCCCATCACAGATGGCACACAGCTGTGGTCCACCACTGCCCCTTGTCCTATTACCTGTGCAGCATATATGCCTTGCCTTCGGGCAAGCCTTAGCAGAAGCAATGGCATGCCAGCAGTGTGCTTTTCTATGGGTTGCAATCATATGCCAGAGCACAGGGGAAGGAGGAAGGCAGTGCTCTCCAGTCAAAGCTATCCAGGCACCCCGCAGCCTGTGGAACCTGCCAAGGCTACTCAGAACCATGGGAGAACTCAGAACCATGAAATCCCATGAGGGGAGTGCATGGCCAGTCCTGTAGGAAGCTGCCCATGGCTCATGGGACTGCAGCCTTCCTTCTTGCCCCTTCAAAAGCCACCAGCAGCTCAGCTATAAGTGCCTTTGCTGACAGCTGCCAAGAGGGTCCTTCCAAAAACCCCACCAGTTCTCTGGCAGGAGTCAGGCAGGGTCTCTAGTCAGACATGGCAGAGCTTGCCACAGGGCACCAGTTATTCTTCTGTTCTGGGTCTGGAAGCATTTTTGTGTGCCAAGAGAGGGGGAAGGCTTGCTGCTATAAACTCTGTGTATATAGCAACATTTTGTTTTACCAGCACCCATGTCTCAGAAGGCTGAAGGAGGAGAGGGAGACTGGTGCAGCTGGGAGGAGTCACATCCATGGGGAAGGACACCCAGCTGGCTGCTGTTAGAATCTATGGGAGAATTTACATCCAGCAACCCAAGACTGTCAGTTTATTGCTGACTTGAGAGGGAAGGGGTTTGATGGGTGTGGACTTGAGCTTCACTGAAAAGTGAAGCCTGCTTTCCCTCCCCTCCTTGCTCCAGATAAATTTGGTGGATGTGCATGCCTGTGCTGTAGCACTAGGGCACACTGAGCAGAGTCRTGTGGCTGGGGGACAGCTGACTGGCTTTCACCAGGTGAGCACAGTTTAGCAGAACAAAATGGTAGTTGCTGGGACATCAGTGTGACAGTACAAAGTAATCAGGCAGCAAACACTGTTAAACACATGACACTTTTTGGCGATAAGGAGATCCCAGGGAGAGAGGCTGGAATCTACTTAACCTGAAAATTTTATCTAGGACTGTAACAGGCAGGGAACTGGCACTTGGGAAAGATGCCTGAGATGTGTGTGCTGAGAAAGTCTCTTCACAAAATGGGGACAGTTTCCTCTCCCTTTGCTCCCAGAGGCTTGTCTTTTGTTAAGGGGATACTCTAAAAAAACAGAGAAAGACTCTTCAAAGGCTATGTTAGAGACTGGTAGCTTTAAGCCTTTAAATGAGAAAAACTCCTTAGTTCCACATCCTTGTTCAGGAAGGTCTGAGTGTATCCCCCTCCCTTCTCTGCATTCATTCCTCCCGGCTGCCTCTCTGTTGCTGCTCTCCAGCTGTGCCTGCCCTCATCAGCAAGCCCACACCTTGCTGTGTCTATCACACATGAAGGTAGATTATGAATCTGAGAGAAGCAAAATTAAAATAATGAGAAAACACAGAGACAGCAAGAGACAGAAACATTTTAAAAAAACCACACATAAAAAAATGTGGGAATAATATCAAAGTAGATGACTTTTGTTGTATCTTTCATACAAGCTAATCTTGAAAGGAACTACAAGAAAAGTGAATGTGTCATCTTAGAAGTGCACTCCAAGCTAATGAAATCCTTTAAAAACCATCTCCTTCAAGGCTGTGCTACTCATACATTTCAGGTCATGTTAGCAGATACAAAAGCTGGGGCTTCTCTTCCTCTCCATTACTGCAGAGCATATTTTCCACTCCTCAATTTCTGACTGATAATAGCCTTGGTAATAGCAGCCGCAGCATAGTGAAAGCTGAAAAAATGCACCTTTCATCACTTGTGCACAGCAGTGGGGCATTACCACCACCCACCGTTCCTCTTCTTTGAGGAGAGATTGCATGTGGAAGTGTTAGAAGTTCTACCTTTGTCACAAATCCTCTATTTTGAAGGTGTATCCAAATTTCCTGCCTAAAAGTGGGAACTGACTTTATAGACAGCATTTGAAAACCAACGTAAAACATCTCTGATTCCAGGTAGCTCCACAGCAGAACAGTGAGCAGCTGAAGTACGTGGTTATTTATGGCATTGTGAGATATTATGGCAAGCTGTCTCCTACTATATTTATGGTGGCTTTTTCTTCCCTCAGCCCAGCTCCCAAGTCCCAGAGAGTACACATGGTACGTGAGAGATTAAGTGGGAGGGAAGATGGCTGAGGTCCAGTGAGTGGAAGTCAAAGACAGAGCTGTGTTAAGTCTGAAATTGTACACACCAGGCAGTGGGAAATAAAGACAACTTCCCCTTCTACCCTTCCATCTGTGGATGACTCATCACCTCCAGGGTGAAACCCAGTGATCTCTGCTCCCAAACATTTCTCACTGTGGAAGACCTTTCCAGGGAACAATACTGGCAGGGTTGAGGTCTGTGAGCCTCCTTTGAAGGCAGAGCAGTTCAGAGACGGTCACAGAGGAGGTAACACTGAGGTATCTTTTCCACGTGTCAGACTGGCTCTGCAGGTAGTCTCAGGGAGCTGCAGGTTGCCAGGAGCCCAGGAGAACCCTGGTCTTCTGGAATGACTCAAACCTAAGCTCTCTCTTTCTCTTGCAATTGGCACTGCAACAAGCACCAAGGGACTGCTGATTCACACCAGGAGCCTTGCAAAAGAATCCAGCATGATAAATTCCTTTTATGCCACCTGTGTGACTGTGTTCTCTTCAGCCAGCAGCAATGTGACTGCAGTGTGCTCTGGGGAGTGCCATGCACTACCCTCAGGCCACAGAAGCTCAATGCCAGCTGTTCAAATGGGACACAGACATAATTTTTGAAGGCTTTTGGTTTCATCAGTAATCTTTAAAATATCGCAGGTCTTTGAAGAACACTTTCAAGATGCTGAGCACACTTTCACAGGTTCAATCAGCCTTCTGCAGGGAACATGGTTGACCTGCATGTCGCTTGTGGTTGAGACTGAGATGTCAATAGTACAGAGACTAAAATGTCCTGAGGTACACAAAGAACCCTTCCTAAAGGGCTGATTTGGATAGACACAGATCTCTCTGGCTAAGCACCCCTTGGTCAGAACAATGATCCTGCAGCAACCTGTGCCATTTGTCTGCTTGAACTACAGGCCTTCCCACCACACAGCATCCTGTGCACAAACCTGCCACACAGCACCTTGTGAAGCTGCTGCTTCTTGGTAGCCACCTTGAACACAGGTGGCCAATACAGAACCGGAACACAACAGCTGCGACTACATAGAAACCCTTCCTTCTCTCCTGGGAAAACTTGCTCCAAGACTAGCTTGACTTGCTTGAAAAGACACCTTGACAAGTTCCAACAGCTTCTAAGGAAGGACACTGGCTGTTCAGTCTGGTTGCTTTCCTCCCAAACCTTAGACTGACTATAGGGTTTACAGCTTTCCACTCCAAAGGCAAGCATCTACGATAAAAAGCCCCCACAGCTGAACYCTTCTTTGGGTTTAGGATACTGCATGATTTCTGAAAAACACCATTGAATCAAACATCCTTTTGTAGTTTAATGCCAGGAAGTCCTGTGGTCCCTGCACTAACCAAACTGCTCAAAATATGCTGGCATTTGGCAATTTAAGACTGTTTGAATATGTATATTTTTCAAATTTTTTATAAGCTCTGCTACAGTAGGATTCATTTTACAAACACCTTTGGATTTCTGACACTGCGTCACATCTGGATTTACTTATGGTGGATTACATATCTGGTTTACAACATTTAGCAGGCGCAGGAGCTTCCAAGCATTGTCCCATTACTTCATGCAGCACTGCTGCAAAATCCCACCAAGAAGGATGCCAAGTTCCACCAGCTCTGTGGGACCCTCACTGGCTCCCACCAATGTGGCAGGTTCATGCAGGTGAAGAAGTGAGTGCTAAGATGATCTGAAGAAGCAACACTAGTATCTGACATCCAAATTTCATCCTTGGATTTCTTCTTCTCCCGAATCACAGGGCAAAAAAGGAGAAACCTGCGAGGCTGAGATTCGCAGTCCCAGATTTGTTTTTGTAGCACATGGTAAAGGGTTCTTCTCGATGATTAATTACCTTTTGCTGGGGATGACCACATTTAAAGTGTCTACTCTAATTCTTTCAGATCTGCCTTTGATAACAATGACCACTTTGTGTTGTTGACACAGCTGTGGTTTCTGGCAGGRACAGAGGCAATTGCTCGAGTTGGTCAGAACCACAACAGGCTTTTGAGATCTGGAAAAAGGAGGCCTTGATTTTAAGCCCGTGAAAGTTTCTCTGTTTTAAAAAGCCTTCCAAATCTCACAGCTGTCCTGCTCAGGCCAGTARAAACTGCCCAGCTCTAGGTACTTTGCGACATCAGGACACTTTCAGCTGGAAGATGCCTTCTAAAAGGTTTGTTTACAGTGCCTGGAACCGCAGGCCAGRCAGCATCCCTTGGAAACAAAGTAGCTCTTATGTTGCAGTGTCTAACCCATGCCACAATCTCCTCTGCCCCGGGACTAAAGTTTATAGTGCAGGAGTGAACAAAAGGAGTGACTACACAGACCAACATATTTTTAGCAAAGTCATTTTCCTGGCTTGCGAGGCAATGTATWCTCCAGTATCCATAGCAACAGAGAAAAAAAAAAACACCCAAAAAACTAATAAACCAAATTCTTTCCTTTTCCGCTGCCAAGCTGTGGATTGACAGGTATTTAAACACTCAATGATCATTCTAAAGATGGAAAAGACAAAGTATTTTACTTGCTCTACACTTGTTAGATGCATTTTTTGGCTCAGCCTGAAAACATTTCACAGTTCATGCAGTATTTGGCAAGAGATTTTTCAGCTTTCTTTTCCCACGGACTGATTTTATAGCAATTAAAAGATGTAAATAAATTGCACACATAATTTCTCTGTCACTCACACCCAGACACACCTTTACAAACACAGGCAGATAGTTATTGATAGTGCTCACATGAAGAACCTCAAAGATGAATGATAAACATAATTTATTGTGCATCTTTCTCCACGTCACCTGCACTGTTCCCGTTAATCCATCTCAGCTGGATTATTTCTAGCATTCCTAACCTCCCAGCAGTTTCCAACAGCTGCTTTTATCCTTTTTTTCCTTCTCTTCAGCTTTTTCAGAAAGTGTTTCTTTTCTTTCCTCTGAGATTGGGATTTTCACTCCTGAAGTAAATACTGCTTACTATTAACTGAGTTCAACATGTTCCTGTCCCAAGAAAAGTATAATTTGGACAGAAGATCCTGTATTACAAAGGATCAGCTTTCAAAACATGGAATGTCCACTAACAAGTAGAAGAGACTGTTGACTTTAGTAAAGGCTCACCAATCCAGTTCATTCAAGTCACTGAACTGGATTAAAATACAATAGTTTATTTAATTTTGAGGGTTGTTTTCTTTGTTTTATGCTTTTCACGCCTTTACAGTCCTTTGGGGATAATTTCCAAGCTTTTCCTCCACAAAAATGAGCCAGAGAAACTTCAAATTTCGTAAGAGGAAAAGAAAAGGACTCTTCTGAAATCAGTCAGAGCAAGGTCTTCTCAGAAACATCAAATGTTAAAAGTCTTATAGAGAGCTGGCAAATCTACGGTAAATATTTGAATCTGAGCCCTGTGGTCTAGCAGACCCCGGATCTTTTAAACATGACAATTCCTTTTTCACAGCAAAAAAGCTGTTTATGATGTATTTGCAGATTCTAAAAACTATGATTCTATAGCTCTCTGCCACTCTCTTTACAGGTCTGTGCAACTGGACTCATTCCTAAGGACCTTAGATATCCTGAAAAAAGATACAGGGGTGGGAATAAACAACCAAAACCCATCAAGGTGCTTTGAATTAGAGATATYCTGTAACCATGCTCAGAATACATGGTGTTGTGCTGTCATACAGAGATGTGATAGGAAAAGATCTGGTAAATAAAGGTTCATTCTAAAGTGATGCCTCAAACCCMCCACCCCCCAAATCTCCCTACCGTTTCCAAATGCCACCCAGCTTTAATGCAGAGAGTACAATGTCAATCTATGTCCTTAAGAAATTTTTTCAAAATGCAGAATTTTTCCTACAGAGGAGGAGAAAAATATTTGAAAGCCTGTGATGATAGATTATCTCATGAATCATATATGTTACACAGAGATATTGTGTTTGGATGAATTCTCTCAGTTTCAATACAAGTCTAAATGCTCTGCGTGAAGTGTGTGGTTTGAGTATCCACAACACTAAGTCTCTACGCATGTAATGTATCAGTGACTATAAAGAGGCAAATTTTCCCCTTTCTGACCCAAGACAGCTGCCAAAACCTGCAAGCAGACATTGCCGTCTGGATGCTACAGCTACCCTCTCCCCAGCCTTCCTATTCCTGTGATGAGACTGCSTGAGCTCTGCCCATAGAGAGCCCTGGATCCATGCAGAATGAATTTCCCCACTTCACTTTCCTGTAGAAGGGGCCTCTCCATTCTCTGCCCCAGTGCTTAGTCCCAGAGCTGCAGGCTGCTGCCTGGAAGTTGTGAAAACAGACAGCTTAGGGGCATTGTACACTCCTGAAACCTGAGCGTGCTCCTAAGTGTCATTACTCATCCAGGCAGCTTTTCTTTCCCCAGCCTTGGCGAACTTTCCTCCCTGAATCCTCAAGTGCTTCGAGGGCTGGAGAGCTGCCAGCCACCAGCTGCACAAGATCTTAAAGAAACCCGGGCCCATTTTCGTAATTTAGGAGAGCAAACAAATACATTTTTAAAAAAAGCAAATTGAGCAGATTCAAAATAGAAGGAGGAAGTCCTATGTCTCATTTCTCCTCACTGCATCCTTTACTTTCATCCCCACAAGAAAAGAGTCTTTAGAAACCAATATGAAAATACAAGCTGAAAATTTAAGAAGATTTTGTGATATCAGGGAACAACTCAGAAGGGACAGTGATCTCTGCCCAAGGCTTGATCCCTGCAAACCCAAGCACAGCTCAGCAGGGAACACTGCAGCATCACAGAGCAAAAGGAAGGGTTTTGTTTCCTTAGCAGCGAGGATCTGCTCTGAAATTGTCTGGAGGAAGTGGAATTTGGTTCTCCTTGGGGACAAGAAGCAGTACTTATTGCAAGCTACAAAATGAAATTATGGTTCACGGCCTAAGTTCCCCATTCCTGGGAAGAACAGCCCTATTCACATCATTACGGAGCTGGAAAAGAGCAAAGAAGAAATAGAACAAAGCAGAGAGATCTGTCACTGCAGCCTTCCCAGCCTCCCTTCCCTGGCAGCATTTTCTTTAAGGAAATGCAAGAGGGTACCTGAGCTTGTCTGCAATAAAGATCACCCTCCTTTCCAGGAGCAAGGAGGCAAAGACTCTGCTCAGGTGCCGCACGCTGAGGGATGTGAACAAGGACTCGAAATCCACGTGCTCGAGCCTGGAGTCAAGGGGCCTCCGCAGCTCGATGACCTGTTGGGGACAAAAAGAGCACAGGTGAGCTCTTGCTGCCCACCCACACTGTGGCAACAAGGACCCAGCAGGTATTTTCACAGCTACCAGGCCTCAGTGACTGCTGGTGAGCACCACACAGCATTGAGGCCTCAAACACAGTCTTTCCAAAGGCCTCCCATAAATCCTTCTTCCAGATGAAGACAATCCAGAGTCCAGTCCAATAGGCACAACATGAGATCAACCACAAGTTCTCCCCACTGGACTGAGGACAGGGAGCTCTTCATAAGTAGGAAAACTAGTTTGTGTCCAGCCAGGAGTGATTTTCAGCCTTTCTGGTATTCCAGCAGCAGAATGTCATGGAGCCTTTGAAATCTACACTCTGACTTTTACAGTTATGATTGTTGGTTTTTTTTACTGCAAGAATCTGGATGCCTAACCTCCTGACCATAAATTTTTTTATGTCAGTTACAGACAAGAGCAGCCTGTGGGTATTTTTCTTTGTTCATATCTACTTAAATAATGCCTGTCATAGCACCTTAGCACTTCATACTCCTTATCTGAGACAGATGCTTATCTAAATTGTTTYTGAAAGCCTCCAACACCACACATTTCATAAATCCCACAAGAAAATTACTCTACTTCTGAACTACCCTTACCAACACCAAGCCTGCAGCTGAAGCATGTCAGAGGCAAATTACTGCAATTACTTGTCTTACTTTCAGTGTACACTCAGAACAACTGGTCACATTCCTTTCTGCAGGAAATTTCTTGTTTATTGAAAGGTTATCACATGTCTTCCTTAGACCTTTGTTTTCTATATTAAGTAAACAATTTTTTCAAGCTTTGCCTGTAGTTTTTAGAYCACTTAGCAAGCAGAACTACCCTTCTGGGGCCTTCTCCTAGGGGTTGCATTTTTTTAAAAATTATACTCTAAATAAATTTTCATCAATGCTGGAAAGCCAGATAATCTGTCCTTGAAGATCCCCAGTGCTACGTCATGGTCCCAACTTCCAGTCACTAGTCCTGCACCATTTGCTGGCCTCTTTCCCTCTCTCTAGGATGGTATCTTTACCTCTGTTCCTGAGCCTGGCAAGAAGTTCTTGACTGTAATCGTCCTGCCCAGAGCTGGGAAAGGTGCCTCCATGACACTCCTCATGAGAGGCTGCACGAGGGCTGGGGAAATGCCTCGTCTCTTCTCAACTTCATCCAAGATCTGAAATAAAGGCACGAAGACACAAAAACATGTAGGTCAGGAGGAGGGAGGTAACATCAGGAATGAAGTACATCAGCATCTATGTTCTCTCCCTAACCCAGTATCGACATGGAGCCTTGTATCATAAGGAAGAAGGCAAAAGGTGCAACTGAAGACCCTTAATTTCCTTTACCACGAGAAACACAGCTCCAGTGAGCTCACTGTAAAGATTATAATTTGCAAAGTGCCCAGCACACTCAGAGTCAGGACTCCACCATTTAATCTCTCTGGCATTCTGGTAGTTTTGCTGAAGGAAGAAGGCAAGAGCTGACAATCTAGTTTTCCTATTAACTGTGCTTTTGCCAGATTCTGGAATTAGCATGTGGTTGCCTCACCAACACCATTTCAGGCCCCTTCTTCAGTTATCAGCTTCCYTGATCCCCATTCTTCTGATGCTGGCTTCACTTTCAGGTCCTCCTGACCTACAGCACAAGTTCCCTTTCTCTCTCCCCCCTCACCTTAGAGAAGAGATTGAAGCATCCAAGGCGACTCACAATGCAGTAAACTTCTGGGAGACGCTTCCCTTTYCCACTGGGCTTTCAAGACAAACGCAAATACACACACAAAAAACACCAAGGAAATGTCAGAGTTATAACTACTGCAAAGACAGAGTGACCAGTCCCTTAGTTCTGCATCTCACGGGCTGGCTCAGAAACTGGCAGACGTTTGACAGCGTGGTGATGATGACAACCTGGCTCAAACCCTGGTACACCAGAAAGAGTGGGGAGAAATGGCCACATCCACAGTATGCTCCCAACTCACCTAAACCAACTGACAAAGGCAGGGCAGACTGCTCTACAGGGACAACTCTGAGCCTATACAACCAGCACAGGTTTAAGACAACTGTTCAACAGCTGAAGGGGATAAACCCTGTCTTCAGCTTAGGGGTGAAACACCAGTCCATGGTCATAACATTAAGCGCTGGTGCAAGGAAAATGCAAGAGAGCTGTGTCTGGAGTGGAGGATGGGACTCAGAGAGGGACCTTGGCACTGAACAGCAAAGCTGCTCTGCTGCCACTTCTTCCCACACTAAAAGAGAAGAGCAGCAGCTTTCCACTTTCCAGAATCGGTGTCAGTAACACCAATCCCACAGAAAGCTGCATCTTTAGGAACAGAAAATAACCCAGGGATAATTACCAGCAGCCTCCTACAATATCCAAATCTCCTGCTTCCATCTTCCCCCGTCAGGACAAATGAGAACGTCTCACTGCAGAAAGAGAAACCAGAATGTCTCTGACATACAAACCCAATAAACCCGCAATATTTCTGCATTTCCCATACACTCCTCGCAGAGCCCTGCCCAATTTTCTACCCTAACAGCTCTTGTATATAATTAGCTTGATATATAAATCTGTTTCTCATGAATCAGGATACAAAGTACAGTACTTACCTGGCAAACTGATGGATGGGGGCCCAGTCCTTTGCATCAGGGAAGCAAAACTGRGGAATAGCTTTCAACTGATCTTCTGCCTCACGCATGAATTTGAACGAGCGCTCAAGCTAGCAGAACAGAGAGAAAGAATGTTTCCAATTAGTCATGTGGGGATGGAATGACTTCAAATATTTTTCCTGTGACAAATGAAGAGGTGATGACAGAGGCTAAGCTTCTGCCTGGAAGATATTAAAATTTCTGTGAATCTGGTTCACCTAATCTTCAGATATCTCGAGGTAACTCTGTGCCCCCAATTCCACCAAGCCCCGCATCTGCAGCACCTGCCTCTGCTATATTGTGCCTCTAATCTGGGACACAACTTCCAGCAAGCAGCAAGAGAACTGAAGTCTGAGGGAAGCTCTGGTTACATCCCATTTACAAACACTCTGTCACACTGGCTCTGTGTTTCTCCCATTCTTCCTTCCCCATTTTCAGCTAAGCTATCAGTGAAAGCTGTGCCTTCCCTTTCAGAACACGCGTCTTCTCCCAACCATCAGTTTTCTTTAAAGAGGAAACGGAGAAAGGGAATAGCTACATAAAAGTCATAGCCAAGGGCAGCAAAAGATCTAAATCATCTGCTCTTTCAGCAGTGAGGAATACCATGACAATTCTCAGGCAGGGACTGCAGCCCCCCTATCTTCGGTCTCACAGCATACTGACACAGCAGAGGGGTCACTGATAAGAGAAGCTGCAGCTTGTCCAGCTGTGCAAGTGCACCACACAACCCGAGACACATCAGCCAGACCTTCAATGGGAACTGCTGGGTGACCTCAGGGATGTAGGCAGCCCCAGCCTGCTTCTTGTGCAGCGACACCACAACGAAGTACTCGAAGAGCTGCCTCTCCTGATACTCAATCAGGTCCCGCTCCAAGGTCTGGTACCGCGGGGTTTGCTTCAGCCGGGATTTCACATGCACCAGGCGCTGGCTGTGAGCTACCAAAGCAAAGAGGAGAGATTTTGACTTTGGCTCTTTGCACAGAGCATCAACAGTGCTTTGCAGAGAGGGATAAACTTGAAATCACCTCACTGCATTTTCTTTGTCAGTGGCCGAGTAAGAGGTGGGAACCATTTGGAAGCTGCACTATAAATATTGACAGAGACGGGCCATAATCTTGTGCCATCACCCTGAGGAACTCTGCCAGCAGAAGGATTTCATGGATAGCTTTTACAGCTGAAACAACCCAAACTGAGACCCATATAGGACATGATGTAACAGATAATTTCTGGGCATTCATCCTAGCAGTCATTTATGCATTTTTCAAAGCCAGCACAGTTAGGTGATTGATCACCTTTGTTCAGAGGAGACTGTGGGTAACAATCCCCACAGTTTTACAAGACCAGCACTTGGTTAGGCCAGGGTTCTGCTGTCTGAGTAATGCTGGGGACTTTCAGCTTCAGCACGCAGGCTGGGCTGTAGGCCAAACAACAAAAAACATGTGAAAAGAGGTGCAAATGAAAAATGCTGGATCATGTCAGTTCTTCCTGTGCCTAAAACTAATCTCTCAGTGCCACGCTTCAAGTTCACCCAAGACAACGAGAAAACAAGAAAAATTGCCAAACAAGCTGTAACTGCAACACACACACGAGCCATGGGACAATAAACATTCCAGCTGGAAAGTAATGAAAAGTTGCCTGCTGAGAAGAGACCAGATGAGATTTCCTGAGACCACGCCCCTCCTTCGTTTTACAGTTGCATTCCAARTTAAATCTCCATGATGTCTCCCTTACCCCTACTACAAAAGAAAGAAAGAATTAACTACAAGCAGACACTACAGCGTGTTCTCACCATTATGCTTTTTGGGAAGGCAGGTGGCAATGCAACTTTTTGACAGAAACAACAACTACAGAGATACTACAGGAACCCCAAACACATAAGATGTCTACTTGGGAGACAGAACTTCCTGAGAGAGGGTATATACTTATTGATTTTTTGTCTGGTAAAGTTGTGCCACTCATGGACTATTCCAGACAATGCAACTTAAAGCAATCTGGAGGTGCCTCTTAAAGCAGAAAGTGTAACAAATCCTGGACAGTTAAAGCCCTAGAATGACAGCTTAGATTTCCTTCTTTTGTCACCTATCATGTTATTTGCTCTAGGGCTAAAAAGCTTCAAAGCTTTTCAGAAGTGGTTTCTTTTTCACCAAGGACTTCAAAAGGAGGAGTGTCACAGCAATGTTGAGTGCTTCTGAAAAGCTTGCTGAAGGTCTGCATTGTTTATACTCTGTGCAATGTACTGAAGATACTAGAATATTACTGCTGCCATCATGGCAGAGTTTGTCTTCAAAGCTTGTTCCGTCCCAAGGGCCAGTACTTCCGGCTCTGACATACAGCCTGAAGATTTATTGTGTCTCCCATGATGTACAGTGGCTTCCCAAGCAGGGGTAAGTGGCTGGTGTGATTGGTCTGTTACATAAAACATACAAAGTCCCAGATACAAGAGACTTGCTAAATCATCTCACTTTCCTATTTAAAAACAGGAAAATCAGCAGTTTGACAAGGCATAAAGCAAAATGCAGATGTAGTTAGAGCAAACAAGTGCCAGAGCTCCTGTAGCAAACAAGTGCCAGAGCTCCTGTTCACGCTTAGGCGGACTTCCATAGTCACTCAGACCCAGGTATGGGTCTGGATATTGTTCAGAGCCCAGTGCTGTTGGATTTGAGGTGACTTCGCATGATGTCCATCATCCTCTCTCTAGGGAGTTCTGAGCTGCAGTTACAGAGAAACACAGGATGATGCACATGATTCACTATGGCAACCAGAGACAGACAAGAGTTCGAGTCTTCCTGGCCACATCTGCACTGTCTTTTCTCAGCTAAATCTGAACATGGTCTATATTTCGCAACATCACATTTCAAGACAGTTGTGAATGTAATTTCTGTGCCATCTGGGTGCAAACCCTCTCTCCCTGTCTCCAGGCTAGCCTGAGAACCTGCCAAAAGGTAGGCCAGTGGCAGCAATTTTCAGCTTGATCCTCCTAGCATAGCAGCACAGATAAAAGATTTCCCAATGCAGAAGGAAGTAAGAGCATACAGCAGTTTTGTGGGGAAAGCTGTGCTCACAAGAAGAAACTCAGTCTGAGATTTCACTTCTAAAAACCTGAAAGAGGGTAAGAAGGAGCACACCCACGCACAATGCACTGTGGTTGACACACAGCCCAAATGCTGCTTATGCCTGTCTTTTCAACTTGGGAACTGACCTGCTATCCAAATCAGATGTGCATGTGAGTCAGGGAACTTTGGAATTTGAGGGAGTTTCCGTTTTGCATTCTAACTCTGTCAGGACTTTGAATTTGCCACACAAATTCCCAAAAGACAGCAATGTCCAGGGGCTAATTACCAGTACAAGAAGGTTTCAGGAGAGTATGATGGAGACCAGTACACCAAATAGTCCTATCAGAGTGAAGCAAGCAATGCAGCACTTTATCCCAACCCAGCCAGTGCAGGAATGTTTAACCAGCAATAAATCATATAGCGCAACTCTGTTTTCTGAGCTGGCCAGTCTGGCTGGTGGCTTTTCTCCCTTAGCAATCATGTGGTGGGGTGTCTGAACATCCAGTCCCATGCAACACTTCTGTCAGTCTGGTCACACATTTCTGACTCTGCACTTAGAGAAATCTCACTGTATTTCCTCAGTGTCCAATACCCCTCCTAGGAAAGTCAGTGCAAAGAGCTGTGATGGGAGTCGGAAAAGATGTTTCTTTTGGGCTCCTATAGCCCTCTGCCCATGGATTATCTTCTGCAGTATTGAGATCTTTGTCTTCTCACTGTGTTCTATGCAGAAACCAGCTCCTTCTCCAAAGGCAGAACACAGATTTTGTTCCAGGAGCCATAAACTCCATGGCTCTCAGAATTTATCAGGAGCCATTTGCTCTCTTCACACATTTGCCTTACCTTTCAGCTTCTCTTCAGTATCACTGTCTGATTCACTGTTTTCATCTGTAACTAGGAAAAAAAGAAAGGGGAAGATGAATTAAGGGAAGTCTGTCTATAACTGTGTGTTTCTTGTCACTGACATGAGAAAGGCAGGCCTGGCAACTTCAGGGGGGAAGCGGTTTAGGTCCCAAGGGCCTTGTTCTTTTCAAGGGTGCACAAACCCAGAGACATTTAGCTTACCAATCCTGGTATCTTCCCATTCATTCAGGGAAAAAAAACCCCAAACACCAAACAAACAACAAAATCAATTCTGCACAGCCAGAAGCGTTCCATAAAGAATAAAATGCCAGAGCAGTATTTTATCCAAGTCTGTATAAGCACACCACCAAGGCAAAATACTGATGCAGTAGTTTGTGGGACATGGGATAAAAGCAAGAAAAGAAACAAAAAGAAAATTGTCAGACTGAGTCAGACTCAAGGTCTATATGGTACAATAACCTATTTCTCTGAACAATGCTTATGATGCTTCAGGGAGAGGTATAAAATGTCTGGGATGCTTCCCCTGAAAGTTCATATAAACACAGTCATCCACCCTGTGGGTGTCTGTGCTTTACAAAATAGGACAAACAGTAACAAATAATTGTGGGAAACAAATAGAACTGGTGGTCACCTTTTGCTGGAAATTAGAGTGCTTTGGAAAAAACCACTGTGTTGTAAAGACATAATCCTAATTTTTACAGAGATAAGATGCTTAAAAGTAATTGCTCTGAAGTTTCTGAATGCTTTGGGCAAGTTGTTAATTGACAGTGGGAGGCTGAAAGTCTCAATCCCGGTATGATGGAGATGGTCCTACAGTCAATTCTAGAAACCCTGATTCCCAACTGAGGCTATTTGTTTACTGGGATGGTGAAAGAACCCGGGCTATTCCAAAATCTACCATCTTCCATTGGACAGTTCACTGAAGTGACACATTCCCACAAAATATTTTGATCTCAACAAATCAGGCTTTCTGGACAGAACATTAGTCTCCATAGCTTCCAGCCTGTTCCAGAAATAAACATCAAAAAGGGGGGACATGTTTGGTGCGACCTATAAGGTTATCACGCAAAGCTATGGAATGAAAATGAAGCAAGAAAAACAAAAAACTTCCACTTTAATCCAAGTCCTTCGGGCAGAGGAACAGCCTTTATCTTACCAAAAAAATATAAAAGGGTGGAAACCCCAACTGGAAGAAGTACTAGAAAGTGTCACATAAATCACTAAGTCAGTCTAAAATCTAAGCCAAATCCTCAGAAAATCTTAGATGTATGATGATTTAAAGCTCCTTTACCTTTCCCTGAATTGCTCTCTGTAGACTGTGACAGTCTCTTGACACGTTTCTTTCCCCTCCGGGCCTCATAAATGGCATTGATTTTCAACACAAGCTGCTCAGCAAACACACAAACAAACAAGGTTAATTTCCTCCCCAGGCAAGAAATTAAGTTAGGATTTCATGCAAAGTGCTCTGTTTCCCAACCTTGGCCATATTGAAACTCCTCGCTTGATGGTCCAGGGCTCACTATTACCAGGATCTACCCTGCACTTCCAGCAGCCACACTCACTCTGGTACAGCAGGAGCCCAGGGTAACAAGTCCTGAGGAAAGGCCATGCCTTAATGCACTTCCATACTGTGCAGCTGTCTAAGCTTGACAGTCCATCTCTCCATACCATGATCCACACTCCAGGGAGCACCAGAGCGCCCCTTGGAAACCTGTCCTGGACTGCAGGTTTGGAAGCAGAAGACTGGCTGGATGATGACTGAAGAAATTGACATGGGTGGAAGCCAATGATACTGAAGAATTTTACACCAGTGGTTTTCTTTGCAAATCCGTTAATCCCTATCCTCACAGCTGACCAGAGAGAGGATGTTTCAGTGTTGGGCATGGCTGGCCTTAGTGGCTCATTCAGTGCCTCTGGTCTCCCTGTCCATTCTGAAGGGGAGGGGAATTGCAGCAGAGCCATGCCAGCCTTCCTGCTTGAAGAGACTTCTCTCCTTGTCAAGGTCCCAGGCAGGAGCAGCAGGATACGGTCACAGCAGTCAGATTTATTCCATAAAGTCTGTGATCCCTCCACACATGTCCTAAGAGCTCAAGGTAGGACAGGCCCACCACCTACTTGGTCAGGCAACTCTGAATCCAAATATTTAAGCGGGAGGCAGGATGCTCTGATGTGGAAGTACAGACTTCACCCAGAGCTCAAGTCTCAGGTGATGTTGCCACTGACACAGTAAACCTCAGTTTCTGAGCTGGCCCTGCAAGACTGTTCAGTGGCACCGTGGGGTAAATAAATACTTGCAATGATCTTTTGAATTGACATAAAAGTATGTGTGAACACACCGACAGAGCTCAAGCCCATGCACAGATGTGTAGACATACTGGGAAAGAAAACCTTAGACATTTGCAGTCTTGGGCTCATTCCTGAAAGGCTGAGGCACACAAAGAGGGCATTCAAAAATCAGATATGTAAACATGAACACAGATCTGGCAACCAGGAAACAAAGAAGATACACAAATACTTCCCCTTTTCCCCAAATGAAAACTGTGGGTTCAGAAAAAAGTCACCACAATCAGCCCCTGGTAGCCTCTGCTTGTCCTGCAAAGACCAGGATAAGCAACTGTGTTTTTATAACTGTGTTTTAGAAACATTCAATACACAGACTGCTGCCAAACCTCATTTGGACTGAATAAACATACTGCCAGATCTGAGAGAAAATGAAATTTAAATGGAGAAATGCTGTATCCAAATAAGAAGTAGGAAATGTTGCTGCAGAAAATGGTCATAACTGCAGACACAAGTCCTTTTATCACTCAATTGTCAGTATGTTCATTGCACACTTAAAATCACACCTTACCTTGAATTAGAAACAGCCAGCGCATGAATCAGACTGAGTAAAGAACAACAGATTTCCAGGAGGAAACAAACACACAGACAATTTCTGACTGTCCCATCCTCGAAGCACAGAAGGAAGTATGAAGGGGTATATCTTTTGCAAAATAGGAACTGCTTTGTTCCCCTCTGACATACTTCAAATTTTATCCCAAAATTAAAATGCCCCTTTTTTTGCTTATTATTTCATGTCTCCCAAAAATCATGAAATCTCAGATGGAAAAATAACTTCTTCAAAACGTGCAGACATGTCTGTATGCCTTCTCCTTCAGGCAAAAACGTGGTTAAACCCAAGTCAAGTCAACAGCCAGGACAACAGTCATATTGCAGGGATGCCACACTGAAATCTAAAGAAAACAAGGTCTCATACTCACATTCCTGCCTGGAAGAAGCCAAACAAAAAAAGACTAAGCCCTAGATTTACCTTGGGAATCTTCCTTTTCCTCTTGCCATTCTGAGAGTCTCCCAAGGAGAAGAAGGTGTCATCTGGACTGCTGGGGGTTGAGGGAGGGCTAATTTTGGATGGTGACCCAGTCCCATCTCGGCTCAGTTTCCGTATGTCTGGCAGTTTGAAACTCCGCCGCTCTGAGTTTTGCCGGAAAAAAATGGGTTTGGAAAGCAACTGGAAACGAAGGAGAAGGAATGAATGGCCACAGTACCTCACATATCTTTATACTTCATTGCTGTCATAGCAGTAAATCCAGTGGGGCAGACACAGCACTCAGTTGTCAAAATAGCCTGAGAGTGCCCACGGATTTCTGCACATGCAAGAAACCCACCCAGCTGCCAGGCTAGACCAGGACCATCTTGACCAGCCATTTAACCATCCCATTTCCATTCCAGAACAGAACACAGTCTCAGGACTTGGCCAAGAAGCCTTGCTCCAGTGTGAAAAAATTTCTCCCAGGACTTGGGTAATCCAGAGGCTGGGGCTGTAAACAGGACAAGACTAACCAACCAACTAACCACAAACATCTGGGATAACCACAAACAGCCAGGAGGAACAGAGAAGCAGTGAGACCAGATAAAAAGCACTTCCAGTATGGCTGACTTTGAAAGCAGCCAAAATCAAACATTTCAGAGGAGGGTACAAGAAATGCCGTGACAGACAATTATGGAGACTGCTTTCCTCCTAAACTCATTAGCAAGTTCAGTGGGAGCACAACAGAAGATGTTTAACTACCCAAGTAAAATTTTTAAAGTCTCTGACCAAAAATAGCATCAGAGAAATAGAAAGTTCAGCTCCAGATAAAGAAGGGCAAACCACTTCTCACCAGAAAGATGCTCAATAAGAACACTTTTTGTCTTCTCCTACAGAATTTCCCAGCAGTTATGACAAGGTAAATTGCACCTTTTGTGGGGACTGTATCTGCACTGCCAAAGGATGTATCCATGTGGCACTAAGCAGTGTGGGGGAGAGTTATCCAACCCAGTTCTGAACAATTCACAGCAGCACTGTGACTAGCTGAGGCAGCATCACTGTCTSCCTCCATCAGCAGATATATTCTGCAATTATTGGTCAAACTAATTAATTCATCCAGGTTAGCTCAGGTGCCTCTGGATTTGGCAGAAGATGCTCAGCTCACAGAAACACTTGCCACCTACGTTAAATTGAGGCTGTGAAGAGCCTTTGCACTGAAGAATCTCATTGTGTGACAGTGATATGAGCTACTGCTGAAACTCTGTCCAGACCCATTCCCCATCACTCCGTAGCCTGGTCAGGCTCTCCAGCAGGACGCATGCTGCTATTGCTATTAGTTGCCAAGAGAGCTGCAGCATTTCTTTTCTGACTGATGCAGATCACAGCTTTTAGATGCCAAAGAACTGCAGTGTAACATAATTACTCCTCTACAGCTTTCTACTAAGTGCCTCCTGCTGGGAACTGTACGTCTGGTGGAAAGCATTCCTGTGCAGCACTGCGGCCCCCTTTCGATGGCACACGTGGGAAATCCGGGTGCACAGGTGACTGCAAAGCTCTCTGAGGGAAACCATCTTCATCTCAACACTCATACACATAGACCCTTGCTGCTCTAGACCTAACTAGTAACAAGGAGAATGGATTGAGAACCACAGAACAATTTTCACTTTAAAGAGAAGAATTATCCAAAGACACCTTAGTTGCTGATTAAGCTGGTTGGAAAAGAGCAACATGTTAAGAAACGCTGCACATGGAACTTCTGAAAATGTTGGATAACTGCTCTAATAATAGTTGCTACTTGGAAAGCATGAGAAAACCCTTTGGTCAGGAAAGCCGTGTTTAGATCCCTGCAATCCACTCTGGACCCAGTTGTTGCCAAGATGACTTCGGCTATCACACTGTCCCTGCTGTTCCAGGCTTGGACTATCTAAACAGACAACGTGAATCAACCAAAACAGCTTGTGAGGCTGAGAGAGCACAGCTGGCCTTAGTAAGGTGCAAGAGGTGTCAACCAAAGCTTTACCTCCCCTTTTGCTTGCATGGACAAGCAGGAAAAAAGGCACCACGCTGTGAGCTGGACTGTGGTGGGGACACCCTTCTAGCACTGTCCCTCCACCCAGGGGACTGGCACTGTATTACTCACCAGCAACTTGTCTCATCATGGAAAGAGCAAAAAAGGCCTCCTAAGGGAGGGGGCTTGCTGCAGAGGCACCTGAGCATCAGCACGGGCAGATTGCACTGCCCACGGTCACTGAGACAAGACTATCGCAGGGCTTGATTACCCAAGTATTCAAATGCCCCCTTTGAGGCAAGGAAAGTCTTTTCAGACTACCAGGGAAGACAATCCTGGAGTGAAAATATAGTGAAAGCCAACAAACCATTTATATAAGGAAATGCTGGCTTGTTTTTTTACCTCGCTGAAGGACAATAAATCCCCTCTGATCACACTGTATTCTGTGGTAAAAGACAAAAAGCGAAAATCCCTAACATGATGAAAGTGTCCACTTTTTCCACCCAGGACCTGGATTTCACCCAAAAACTTTCTGAAGCAGAAGCAGCGGCCACTTGAATCAAAGTACCTTTGTGGGAGTTCCAGGTACAGAAGAGGTGGGAGATGCTGGGAAGGTCAGGGCACATTTCTTCCCCAAACAGCGGCTGTTGGTCTCAATGTCTTCATAAGGGTTTTCCTTTGACGGTGGATCTGCAGCAAAAAGCCACAAGCAAGAGACTGTAAGTGCAGAAAATCTCTGAGGTTTGCCATAAAAAATCTATTTGGAGATCTGCTGGTCTTCTCCCACCTCCCACATCAGACATAAAGACCTGTTCTCAAGCATTCCTGCAATTGCTTCATTCTCTCCATAGCCCTAGAAGTCCAGCTGCTTGCTGGACAGTCTCCAAACTCTGACACAGACAAATGCACCATAGAAACATATCACAGATACTACAGATGGAAAAGACCCTGCAAGTCCTCAAGTTCATTTTCCTGTCCCCAGAAGAGCTGTGAGGTTCTCATGCACCTTGGTTCATAATTATATTTCCTTGTTTCTAGTCCTCTGCTTAGAGCTGCCCAAATGAATCCATGAGCTGAAGCCTAGCATGAAGGTCCTCTCTCCATTTAAGCCTCATATTTAGGGGGACTTCTGGTCATTGCTTAATTGAGACTGAGATGATGCCCTGCTCTCGGGCTGACTGCAGGAAGATTTAATCCACTCTCTGAACATGGATGTCTATCACACAATACAGGATTTCAAACACATCTACGAATCACGGATACCCCAATCTCCCGCACTTTAGAAAAGGGAAGGATTAAGCCATCCAAAGTCAGGACGCTCTTGCCCTGGAGGAGGGTAGGGAGAGGGGGTGTGGGGCACAATAACACACACCTCTGTAGCAGATGTATGTTCCTTTCTTCCCAGTAGTTCCAGAGATGAGGCACACAACTAGTCTGAGTTTTAAACACCCGATATTACATATAATGAACTTCTTACATCCCACTCTTCAGCATTGCAAGAGAATGTAAACTTCAGTGTGCTCAAAAAGAACACAACTCTGAAAAAGCAGGTTGTGACATCTCCACCCGAGCATCTAAGAAACCAATGACCAAGGCTTAGTCTAAGCGTTTGCACAGGCAGGTAATTTGCTATGAGACTTGTCTCTTCATTGCCCTCGTTTCATGCCATATCCCAGCAGATAGCTGGGACTTGAAGCAACTGCCTGTCTCTTACTGTCACACAGTGCTTGGCTGAGAGCACAGACTGGACGTCAGTGGTGCTGCAGGAGCAGGACCAGTAATGGCTGTGGGATCTGTCTAACCAGTGCACTCCCACCTGCCCTCCCTGCTGGAGCAGGAGTGCAGCTGAAGTCTTCAGACAGGACAGAAACCCAAGTCTTTTCCAACCTTGTCTTTTCCAGTGGTTGGTGGCTTCCAGCGCTCCAGCGGTGGATCTGAGTTCACCACGAAGGAGAAGGCGAGCAGGTGTGACAGTAGCAAAACAAGGCTGCACTAACACTTTGTCAGCAAACATTCTCCTGTCCCTAAGAATGGCTCCACTTTCTAATTTCAATGGCCACTTCAGTACTGAAAATGCACTTCAGCTGTCATGCAGCTGGGTAGATCAGAGAAAAAAGAACAAGCTTGTGTTCTGTTGCCTGCCCCATCCTCAAGCATGTCCAATTAGCTTCAGTCTAGAAGAAAGAACCCTGCTTCCTTCCTTTTGACAAATAAACGTTGTCATCCATCTGCTTGGTACAACTTCCAATATTCCAGGTAAGCAGTGGTGAACAGGTAAAAAGATGGTGCATGAAGGAAATCTGTGTGACTTCATGGAAACTGGAACCTTTACCCCACCAGCAGCTGAATGCCCCCTAAGTCACACATATGAGTGTGAGGGTGTGTGTGCTCACATGTCCTGATGGACACACGGTGATTGTGGGTCAGCACCACTGGCTGGTGCCTTGGTTTCCCCTGCAATGGTGTGGGTTTCACATGTTGTTTGTTTTGTGGATTAAAATTGTCTGTGGTCTCACGAAAAACAAAACTAAAGCTTTTTTTTTGAGTTATCCCTGTCCACCCCTTTTCCCAAGCTTCCATGGTAACACCACCAGGATTGCAGGAACTAATTACAGATCACTGACTCCAGGCAAAGCCTTAAAATGTAGCAAGAAAACAAAAAACCAAACATGCTCTATTAGCTGACAATTACCATAACTTTGTTTTCTTCTAATCTTTGCACTGAAAAGCTGGAGGGGACAGGAATTTCAGGCTGGTATTTGAGTTCCCTGCACACTTGGGACACAGGGGTGTGCTTGTGTTTGAATAGATGGATTTGCCTTTACAGCCACTCTGTAATGCTATCCATGTTATTCCAGCTGACAAGGTGACCCTTACTCAGTGGTTTCTGAGACCTCCCATCATGCCCCAAAACAAAAACCCCCCAGCAGCTGCTCAGACACTCCCTGTTCCTTTGGTCCCCCAAGTAAAGTGAAGAAAAAAGCAAGCACAAGGCCCTTAGCTCCACAAATGAGGCTGCCAGCTTCAAAAATGTCAAAAAGGGTAGATTGGAATTACCTTGTCTGCCATCGGTCCCAAAGGAACACAATTCCTTTAAGAGACCCTTCTCATCACGTATGGCCAGATTTTATTCATATTGAAATAATAATGCCTGGCCTGCTCCTGAGAAAGTGCAGCTCCTCCCATGCCGAACAAACACAGAGCACCTTTGTAGGATTACAGCTGCAAGGCAAAAGCTGATGCAGCTACTCCCTTCCTAATCTGCTGAACTCAGCCAAGAGCTTTATGCAGCACCAGCATATAGCTACTAAAACTCATTAAGGATTTTTCAACGGGGACGTTTCTATTCTATGTTCCATCAAAGGCCATCTAACTCACAATATTAAAAAACTCTACATAAATGGAGAGGGGTACAGGAAATAATCTTTAAAATGGCACTGATCGGCCATCAAAGTTAGAGAATGAAATAAAACTCAATTTCAAAGACTGTGGGATCTAGTTTCTTAATTGCAGTGGTACCTGAAGCCATACGCAATCCTATTCTTGAGCTGTGGAACTGACTTCAAGGCTATGTTTTCAGACTGCTCACATTATCTCAGCAGTGACAAGCTCACCACAATGGACAGATCAGAGATGTGAGAATTAATCCACAGGACAAAACCAAGATAGAGGAGAGATGCCAAAAAAAAAATTAAAGCTGGTTCCCATATGCCTCAGGTTCACCTTTGAAGCTGATGAGCTTTGAAGTATTCCGTCCATTTTTCTTATTACTTGCCAATAATATGTGCAAAATGTGTCCTGGTTTCCATTTGGATAATTTGGATAATAAACATTCTTTATTCGGCACCTCTGGTGAATGCCTGTTGCCCATGAGTCCCAGTTACTCAGCACTGGCACTCAACTCCCTTCCCTGTCCAGAGTTCCTACCCAGGATGTCTTCATAGACGTTCTCCTCAGATAAAGTGCGTGTGAGGGCCAGCTTGGTCTGCGCGTACCAATCCACCCGGCCGTGCTCAGAGGATGACTGCAGCAAGTCTTCAAACTCATATGATTTCCTGCACCGTGGAGGGGGGAGGAGGAGCAGAGTGATACAGTCAGCCAGCATTTATAACCAAATTACAGCTAATTCGCTTCTCCAACATGCCGCACAGCTGGTAAAATGAACTACTGAGATGAGAACATTTCACAGCCTCATCCCATATAAAGCATTGGAAAAGCAATACTGAGATTGGTTGTTTTCATCAGTCACACAAATTAAGGCATTTGGGGATGCCATAGATAATCTGGGTTGTCATGGCAATAGCACACTGTGCAGATGCAAGTGCTAAAATGGCACATCCTGGAACAGTGCGCAGAACCTTAGGCCAGGAGAGGTCCCATTTACAGCACAGGAAAACAACACTTGCATGCAGAATGGCAGAAAGGATAAAATCAGTTAAGTGTCCTCCATGAGCAAACCTAGAAAGTTTTGATTTCCTTTCTGCAAACGAGACAGGAATTTTCAAGTGACAGCTCATACAGAGGGCATTAGAAAAGCTGTGTATTTTATATTCCCCACCCCAAAAATGCGTGACAATCCTRTGGGAGGGGATAAAAGGCAAGAAAGCACTCCAGAAGAATATATACACATCAGATTCTCCTAAAGGAACAGGTTTACTATGGACAGTGAAAATGCTGCGGTAGAGACCAGAGATTATCGTTCCAGACCCTGTTCCAGACCAGCTGTGGTCATTTCGTAATTAAATAGAGTTTTTGCTACAAACACCAAACCAAAACAAAACCTCAAACCCCTCAATCTTGGGCTTGAAGGTTAAGCCAAGTAATACAGTGACCTTAAATCTGCCATGACTTATTCCTCCACAGTTACCCTGGGGAGTTGTGCTGGCCACTCATACATTCTCTGTGAGGTGACTAAGTGCTGGTGTGCTGGAGATGATGAGAGACGAGGGAAGACTTGCCCCTCTCAGGGAAAGATGGCAAAGTGGGACTTCACCATGAAGACCAACACCTTTGTGAAACACAGCCCAAATACCTGTGGTCAGCGTTGTTCTTGTGCTTCCCGCTCCAGAGCCTCCTGCTGACRGCTGATGGGGGAGGAGAGGAAGGTAGAGGAGGGGGAGGAATAGATGGCAGAGGGGGTAAGTTTCTTTTATTCCTAACTGCTGGCGCCCAGTCCACTTCCCCCTCGTGTTTGAAAGTCCGCCGGGGCTTTGGCAGTGGGTTGATAAAGGGCTTCTTTTCTGGCATCCCTGGCTCTGTGTACACGTTCTCCACTGTGCAGTGCTTGGATTTCACATGAGAAGTTCTTACCTCTTCTAGAGTCCCAAAAATTGGCTCACTGATTTCAGAGTCCATGCCAAGAAGCCTTTTGTTGAGCTCAGCCCCACCTATGCCCTCAGGGCCCTCGAGAGCCGTGTGCCCTTGTGCTGCCTTCTCCTGCAAGCACTGTGGGGAATAGTAAGTACCAGGCAACTGTGGCTGCAGCTCTGCTGAGCTATCTTTCAAAGCCTGCTCTAGCTTCTTGACCTGACTAAGCACTGAAAGATTCTCCTTCTGGACCTCCCACTTCCCACCTTTCACCTCCTTGCATTTGCCAGGGCTGAACTCAACTTCCTCATSTCTCTGCGCTTCCCCCTTTCGCTCTGCTGCTTGCCCTGCGCCTTTCTGAGTTCCTGCTTTCCGCTCATTCTCTTTGCCTGCCCCTTTGCACTCCACTTCCCAGTTTATAAGTCTCTTGGGCTCCACTTTCCGAGTCACCAGTGCTTCCCCACTCGTCTTCTCAGTTACACAAGGCATCTTGTGCTCCTCTTTAACTCCTGGCTCCTCCTCTCTGCGAGGAGCAGACTGCGTTTCCTTTTTTCCTTCCCATTCCGAAATTTTGTCCTTGATGCTGAAGGATTTATTCCTCAAGCCAATTTTTCCAGGTGATCGTGTATTCTGAGTGCCTCCTATCTGTCTTCGGATGATTTTATTGTTTTCTTTAACATTCAGATCCACAGACGGGTCACTGATGATCATTTTAGGACTAAGCATGTTCTGCTGAAAGCAGTCTAGCCTTGGATCCAGCATCAAGTTCTCCAAGGCTCCCAGTGGGTTCTTCACCACAGAAGAAACTGCTTCAGCTTCAGGTGTTAAACCCAGGGCAACAGAGGAACCTTCAGAACATTTCTCAATTAAAAATCCACACAAAGGTCTTTCAAATTCCTTCACAGCTGCTGTATTGTTTTTATCTGCAAGCTTGATCCTGCATATCAAAGACAAAAAGGGAAGAAACATTCACTGCCATTGCTCATCCTTGGTTTAGTTAATCAACTCCTCAAGCTTCACTCATAAAGCTGATAGTGGAGGATGCTCAAACCAAGCACTTGAGATGGGCTTACAGGGGAGGATGCTCAGGGAAAGGTACTTCTAGCCAGAACATAATACCCTCCTCTTGTTAAAACTAAGATAAGGCTCGAAACAAAGCCTTTCTCTGTGGCAGAAGTAGGTTGCAGGTGAGAGAGGTATTTTTTGTACATCAGATATGCAGATACCAATAAGAGTTTCACCAATGTGTGTGTACATGTGTGTGCATGCTCATGCAGAAGAGTTTTGGACATCATCAAGTATTAAGCAAACAAATGCAAAATGGACCACATGCAAACAAGTTACTGGGTTGCAAACCCAGATCATTAGTCCCATCGAACCACAAGCCCAACACTGAGATTCAACTTGGGAAATTACCCCATTAACTTAAATGTGTCAATTGTGCCTCTTCCAGAACCTAGCATTCTTGTGAGAGCATCCGTGGGGATATCCTCTGCGCTGGCAGGCCTTGAGCTCTGTCCTGGAGTTGAGCAATGCTGGCAGCCAGCTGTAGTGCAAATTAAGTCTGGGACAGGTTTCTGAGTGGAAATGGGACCTGAGTCAGACCCTGTTCTTCCTTAGTCTCACAGATACTTTACTCCTGGCTGTGGCGGTGACATGGTGCTTTGGTTAAGAGCTGGCACTGTGAACACCAATGTCTTTCCCAAGCAGCTGGGCATCGCAGTGCCACCCGTGGTTGGACTGCAGAGTAGAAGCCAAGGTTGGACACACCCTGCAATGGGTGGGCACAGTGGGACTTGTCTGAGGAGTTGCCAGTGTTGAAGATTCCAAGTGTAGGCAGGGCATATGTTGACAGGGATATCATCAGCACAAATGGTCTTGCCTTGGGGCAGACCTTTCCTAGCACTGTGAGTCTGGCACATGATAAGTCTGACTGGATGGTATAATGCACAGCATCACAATATGGGACCTATGGGGTGTGTTTTAACGTGTGAGGAGAGAGGCACAGTCCAGAGCAGAGAGAATGCTTCCTTCCTTTGGTTTTCTTTGTGTCAGGGATTATAAATACAAGCAAAGCACCCTGGCACTGAAACGTGGAAAGCTCTCACCTCTCAACAGACTTGCAGACAACGCTTCCAGACTTGCTGCTCACATCGGCCGCCTTGCTGGCTGTCATCATGTCAGCACACAGCAGGGCAGCAGGTCACCTGCAGACAGACACAAGGAAGAGACATTGCTCTGTGCTCAGCATCCTCCTCTTTTCCTTCTATACCCCCCCCCCCCCCCCCCCCCCCCCCCCAGCAATGCTTGTTTCTCCTTGAAATCCAGGAGAGGAGCTGAAGCAAGACCTGACAGCTCTCTGAGGACGGCCCAGGCTTCCTCCCCGAAATAGGAAAAGGGGTGATAGCAGTACCCCTCAGATGCCCAGGGAGGAGTTGACAGTTTTTGAGGGCAAAAATTTGACTCAGCATCAATTGCTGCCACCATGACTTGAATACAGAGCATGTTTCATGAAGGCTTTTATTGTTGCCAAAATCTCAGTGGATTTAGAATTCTTTTTTCCCCCCTCACAGAAGACTAAAACAAAAACAATTTTAAAACAACCTGTGTTAAGGCCACATGTCTGAAATGGTTGCTGTGCATACAACACTGTCCCAATGTTCACAGMTTGGAATGGAAAACATTTTAACCTGAAGAGACACTGCACTGCAGGCACTGGTCTTCTCTCTGGTGGGCCACGTTAGTCTGCCACTGATCTCATTTCAGAGGACAACTCCTCATGGGGGTACAATAAATCATTCACCAAAATGAGTAATTCTGTTTGCCTCACACTTCCTAGCACTCAAGGAGTGACTGTTGCTCTCTTTCTAGCACCACTGCTACTCAGTCAATGCAACAGGCTCCGTCTCCCTTTTATTGTGCTACAATGCTCTTACTTGTTAAATAAAAAAAAATAATTACTCTTCTACTCTGCAGCAYCACCTCTCCTCACTTATCAGGGTGATCTGCCTGCTCTCCAGCATTGCAATGACAACAGGCTCATCATTTTGTAGGCAATACTTGGAAAATCTGAAACCTCTCAGATTCATCCACTGGGCTGGTCTGCTAGATGCTGCCCCACTGTGCCTGGCATTTGACAAGACCAAGTGCTTCTTGTCATTAAAAAAGATAAAGCCCAACACACCAGAAACAGTAAAGAACAAAAGGATCTCTCATTTTCACTGTTCAAGTTTTTGGGCATTTAAAGGAAAAGGAGGGTGGGGGGGAATCAGTTTTGTTTGTTCACAGTTTTCTCTCCCTCCTTTTATTCTACACTGGCAACGTTCCTGAGGCAAGGAGTGAACTCTGGGTCAACTCAATGTGTACACACTCGGGGCAGCTCATTGCTAACCATTTAGCAGACTCTCTTTTCCCAGACAATAAACCCCCTTGGCTTCTCTCTCTCATTAGTAACTGGAACAAACATCCACTTCACTTCTAGACACAGAGCAGCCATGCAACACTGTCAAGAAAATTTACCAGCCCAAGGAACAAAATCTATTCATCCATCCGTTAACTGTTATGGATTGAAAATAATGAAAAACTAATGATAGTTTGTGGCCTTGGCCAAAGAATGACTCACCCAGGCAGCCAAAGCAGATTCCTGCAAAGCTGCGACAGAGTCTGGTCTGCACTGGGTTTATAACCTCCCTGGAGCAGGGACGGTCTCTTCACTCAGCACTCACTTAGTGCCTTGCACAGCGAGGTCCGTGCCCACAGCTCCTCTTCATTGCCTTTGCCATAAGAAACACAACATCCTGAGTCCACACACACAGAGCCCCTGTGGCTCCGCTGCAACATCGAACGTTCGCTGAGGATTTTCATAACATCACCCAGTTTCGCCATCAGGAAACTCCATCTCTCAGCCTTTTCCAACAGCCCCCTAACGAACACTGCCTCAAAAATGAACATCTGGGTACAAGCAAATGTGTGCTGATGCTCAGCACAGTCATGTGCCTGATGGACCTCCTGTGGAACATGCTGAAAAGAAGATAATACAGAATAAGAGGTGCACTTGTTTCTTCTTGTGTGGTGGATGGGACAGGCTCCATTGGCCTTGGAGAGCAAAAGTGAGCCACAAAGCAGCTGCTGAGTGCTGCAAGAGTCTCATGGGAAAGGAGCACCACTGCAAGCAGCAGACCAGCATGACTTGGAACCAAGGTCAGACGGACTTTGGTCCCTTCCAGGCACCACATATGGCAGGAGTGACCAAAGCAACACACTCACACTAGGCAGATTAAAGAGTGGTCCAGGAGCTTCTAAAGCTGTGACAAGAGCAGGTACCTACTGACACCCACTAACACCACACACTGCTTTGGGGGTAAAGTCATCCCTAGGAGAGACACAGATGGCTGTGCCTTCCCTCTGAGCCGCAAGGTACACATGGTGTCCCCAGCATCCCCTGGGGATTATTGCAGTACATTAGCTGGTTCTGCTCAAAAGAGTCAATATTTACCMAAACACATCGGAAGACACACGAGGGGGAAAAAAGAGTCACCTCTGGAATAAAGTAGCAGAAAATAATAAGGTACCTCCCAATTAGTCCACCAGTCAAATAACTTACTTGGGGCCAAGTACAACCCAAATGAGCTTCAGGGGTGACATGATCATCTCTTCCAATAATAAGGTCACTAGAAATGACTTGCAGGCCTGACTCATGGGCATTGCAAACACTTGCCCAGAGGAATTGTGATGGCAGTGATGGAAATTTGCCTCCAGTAGGTAGGGAATATCTACTTTTTGTTTTCCAGGGTTTCGCCCCACAAGGCACCCAGAGCTAACATGACAGTTCACTGCAAAGGGAACTCTTGCTCCTCCCGACTCCCCACATCTCTGCTACAATCAACTACACACTGCCCTATGTGCTGGCTCAGGCTCTTTGGAACTACAGCTTGTACATACATCAACCTGATACTTCTTGCCTGATTGCTGCTTTCTCTAAAAACCACACAAGAACATTCTRCCAGCAATGGGAGGTACAGCCCCATGGCAACCTGAGCCTGGGGCCACTGCTCCTGGCATGTACATCCTGGAGCAGGATACCAAGGCCATAAAAGGGGAGAGAAGATACTGAGCCCCATTTGGAGAACCTTGCTGCTGCAATTTATTCAGTAATCCCTGCCATTGTCTGAGGGAACAAAGCAGTCATCTGATAGCGTTTCAAAATTAAACTGGGAAAGGAAGGAGAGGGGAGGAGACGGGAGGAAAGAGGGAGGGGAGGGAGCTCTCAAACCTGTTTGCTGGACCCTGGGAAGGATGTGAAGTCTCCCAGCAGAAGCATCTCGGCGTATCTCCCACACGCACCCGGCCTCACAATTCCCAGGGCCATGTGATAGGGGCTTCCTGCTACCAAGTGAAGTGAGACCTACCCCGACCTCTCTCTTCCAAACAGAGGTCCTGCCTGCTTTGTGTTCACAGAGAGGCGTTTGTTTACTGATCTATCATTGGCATGCAGGAAACAGCCTTGACATGAGCTGTAATCATCTGTCTCCAGCAATAGCTGTTTGGCTTTCTTCTAATTTAAGTTTTCCTCCCACCCCCTCTTCCCCAGTGCCCTCTTCCCCACTTCCGATCCAAGCGCTTTTGGAGTRCGCACATCTGGTTCAGGGCACTGGGTACTACGCGATGTTTCCAGAGCAACTAAGTGAACAAAAAAGAGGCATGCTCCCACCCTCAAAGGGCAGAGAAGGCTTCTAGAGGAATAACCTTCAAGGAGAGAAAGACACCAGCTTTGCCCACTGCACTTGGTGCAGCCACCGGATGATGACAAAAGCACCAGAGGAGCCCCAAACACCCTGCAGTCCATGTCATCAGAAATGGACACAGCCAGCACATGGGGAGTCTTGTCTCTGAGAAGGTCAGGCAGTGATGGCAGCAAGCCTCCCTGGCCTCCCCTCTTTSCCATTTTGTTTGTGGGGAATAAACCAAGCATACCTTGAAGGTATGTGGTTTGGGGATGGGTATTACCCTTGCTGCATGCTGGAGCCTGTATCTCAAGTTTTCMTTTGCTCTGTTTACTCTGTGCCTCTCAAAAATTGCATCCAGGTCCGTAAGTGGATGCTATCCATGCTGCTGGTGCATACAAACAGCAAGGCTTCACAGCACCAAAAGCAACCTGCAGCTGGTCCAACTCTCCTCCAAAAAGAAAAAAGATATGCTGTGTTTTCTCTTGGAGCTCACAGAAACTGCCCCTCCAGTTACTTTCATGAGTAACTCTGAGCAGCCAGACAAAGCCTACAAGTAACGCCTCTCTGCTCCAGTGCTTTACACAACGAAGGGTGCAGCATACCGACTGCAACAAGGAGACAACAATGTATAACATATATKAATATAAAGAACAGGAAGGATGCCAAGAAGACAAAACACTAACAGGAAAAACATGAGCAAGGGGAAGCCAACAGTTAAAGCCTTCAAGGCTCCCTCCCCCCAGCCCTTGCTCTGTTTGGAGCCTGTTTTCCTTTGGGGGAAGAAGCAGGCATGAGGATGCGTGCTTGTGCTCACACACACACAGAGCCATTGCGTGGGCCCCGTGCACAGCCCCAGCACCAGGCAGCGTCCATGTTCCCAGCACAAACATGGTGCCTTCCCGAGGTCACTGGCAGCAGTGCAACCTCATGGAGTGAGCCCCTGCAGAGCCGAGGGCATGGGCCGAGCAGGGATGCAGCCAGAGCTGAGAAGGGCAACAAGACCCATGAGCAGGCTCCCTCGGTGACACAAGATGCTTACAGTGGGGCAGTCACCGACTCAACGTGCCAAAAATCAACCCAGCAGCAACGCAAGGGTTTTCTCAAACTTGAGCTCAGGGTGTTTGACCCAAAGTTCCACAACATGTGCCAGGAGCATTCCCTAGCTGAGAGCAGAAACAGTTCCTCCTCAGAGGACTTACATGAAGTCCCCTTCTTTCCTCTCCCGGTCGGCCCTGCAGATGGGTGCATCCCAAGRTCTGGGACGAAAGGCCACCTCCACAACAGCAGGGCTTTTCAGTGCATCCAGTGGAAGGATGGAATCAGCTTACTCATGAAAACAAACTTATTTACCAAGAGGGTGACCAAGACCAGAGAGGATGTGGAGGCTCTGTCCTTGGAGATACCCAAACGCCAACTGGACAATGTCCCGAGCAAGATGCTCTGTATGACTCTGCTTTGAACATGGGGCTGTACTTGCCATCTCCACAGGTGCCTGCTGACCTCAGCTACTCTGCCATCCAGCTACATGTGCTGGGCACAGTTAGTCTAGGGCAAGGTGACCTCTTTGCAGACTCTCATTGTCCCGGCTACGAGAAACTCTTGGAGACTGAAGACACAAATGGCAGGGAATCTCATGGAGACCATAGACACTAATAGCAGGATCGTTCCATTCATCACACTCGTAATGGGATCCTAATTGTAGATAACTGTAGATAATCAGGCCCAAGTCATTTGCTAAAGAAAAAAAAGTAGTATAAACTTATGCAAACACATCCAYGAAGGACCAGTGACTGGGAAGTGACATGCTTCTACAGTATTTTTTAGAGCCAGATCCCACACAGCCTCCTATTCCCCTCGCCCCACTCCTAACTTTTCCTTTTGATCTATCATATCTTACACCACAGGGCTTACAAGGGGGTCAGAAGAATCCCATGTGTCAAAACAGACTGTATTTTCAAAAACCCGAAGTGGAATCGATGTACCACAACCCCTGTCTTTGTGCAAGCACCCCATGTCAGAGGAGCAACGCTGCAATGCAAGGAATGCAGGAACTCGCCGTRTTGGCAGGGCTCAGCCTGCGTGCAGAAAAGCTGTGCTGGGTGTTATGACATGTCTTTAATTTTATGATATAATTCGGCTTACTGACCTTCTCCCTCTCTAAGCACATAGAACAAACTCTGCCTGGTTATATGTCACTAACCTGATTTAAAAGATTTAAAAGGACTGCCCTGCTCCTCCCTCAGCTGCCAGCAAGGTGGTCTCATCCCTGCCCTTGGTAAATGACATGCCTGATCACATCTGATGGTTGCCATTGACTAACGGTGTGTCTACTTTCTTCCTCCCTTCTTGCTTTTGCTTTGTATCAGCTCCAATGCTTGTAAAGCCCTTTCAAGCTAGGAGGGGCTTACAAGCTGCCTGGTTGAACTCTCTAAACCAGCAAAGAAATAAAAGAGAAGGAAAGAAGTTTTCTGCTCAAATTGCGACATCAGTCACCTGTCAGGGAAAACCTAACGAGCACTGAAGCACATGGAAGGAATCATAAGATGGTTTGGCTTGGAAAGGACCTTAAAGATCATCGAGTTCCGACCCCCTGCCAGGGCTGGCAACAAGGCCGTGCTTGTAAAGAAGCTAACCCTCAGCAATGAGGAGGGAGCCAGCAGGACCTGCTGTGGGCAATATCAGGAGGTCACCCCGGGTTTCAACTGCATCAGGTAGAGATGACTCTGGAGTGGCAAAGGACAAAATCCTGATCCGAACAACACTTCTGTTTCAAAGCATAAGATTAGTTCTAGCAAAAGAAAAGCCTTTCTTTCTAACACAATTTTCTCCCCCAGCTTCACACTCAAACAGCTGAAATATTTTGGCTGAAGGCTTTCAAAAGTAATTCAGCCAGAGGCAATGCTCAGCATGGAAAAGTGCAGACTGAAACAAAAACAGAGTTTTGACCTGAAGACAGTTATAGAAAACAGGGTCTCACAATTTGAATTGTCTTCTGTTAAAGGTGGGGCTCGTTGCACCCACTATTATAAAGCTTGTGCCACATTTCCCATTGTCTTATTTTCTCTTTGTTCCTCCCTCRAAACACATAACAAACAGAAGAAAACAACTCAAAGGGTATTTGACATCCCTTTAGTTTCCTTCAGGCAGACACACCCTCAGCTGGAAAACACAGCATTTCCAGGGTTAGCGGTGGGATGTTACATGACCTTGTCAAAGAAAACAGAAACGCTCTTTTTCTAATTCACGCTCCCGATCACAGATTTAGTCCTGCATGCATAGAAGGCAAATACTGCTATTCGTTCTGGTGGCAAGTATGGTTTGTATGACTACATAGAGACATGATGAGTCTTCATTTCTGCAGGTAAGTTAACAAAGAGTAAGAAAAAATTCACACGGAAAGGAAGAGAATGATTCAGTACTTTCCAAACTGGCTGCTAAAATGAAGTCTAATTGCAATGTTTAGTGGAACTATGTGTTTCAGGCTATGCTTTCTACAAGGAAGTAATKAAAAAAAGATTGAAAAAACTCTGTAATTCCAGATGAGGAAACCAAAACCCTGGGAAGTGAAGGCAGGAGTAGAGGACAGCTCTTCTGTGACAGTTCTGGGCATTACTAGATCATCTCCCTGTGTTTTAGATCTTGCATTAGCGCATGTGTGCACACAGTGGAGTTGCTCATCACCTTTGAAGGTGTGATAATATTTGCTTTTGCTTTGCAGCCGAATTAATGAAAATTCAGTTAATTGAAATCAAGGCTGAAGACACTAGTGGTGAATCCTTCCTTGCGGATTACATCAATGGAGATGGCGATCCATACCTGTTTTCCTTGACTTTGAAACTACCCATAGAGAAGAYGGCTGCAGTCAATACAGAGTAAAACAAAAGAAATATGGACCAGATTTACACAAGCACATATCTGCCAGCAGAATCATTTATCAGCCACACAGAAACAGGATTCCAGAAGATGCAGGGGAACTGGCTTCACTCCCCAACAAAGTAAAAAATAAATCAGCCAATACTTGTTTCTACCAGTGTAGCTAACTGATGTAGGCGCTTTTTCTCTTTTAATACGAATGCTGTGTTACAAGCATACCAGTCTTACTTCAACAGTAAATCACTTCTGGTGTAAAAGAATTGGAAAGATTTCAGGGTTATTATGCTTATAAGAAACCCAAACATTTGACAGCATAGGAAACAACCTGTCACTAAAAAATAGTGTTCAGCTCATGAACCACACTGGAATTCATTTTTGATGTGGTGAGATAATCTCTGCTATTCTAACATAAATGGGACCCAAAGAGGTCCCTTTGAGGAGCAACTCTGCAAAGAGTTTCCTGGCAGGAAGACAAATTGTCTCACATTCAGAAAGGAAATGAGAGCATTAAAATGAAGAACCTTAACTTCTTCCAAAATAAGTTATCATCAGGGAGACAAATGGAGCCTCAGCAAATCTCTCTTTCGGTGGCCTTCACTCTGCAGGATGCTGACTCTTCTCCCTCCTGATGAGATTTAGCACACAGCTTCCTGAAGTGTCCATCACCACAACCTTGGGGCACCATCTGCATGCTCCATGAGACCTTCCTGTACCAGCTCCAAGTCCATGACCTTCTACTACAGTCTGTCACTATTAGCCATCACCTTCTGAGCTCAAGCAAAAAGTCACACATAGACTGCTTTTCGGTTGTGAAGACCCCGCTTCCTTCTGTCTTGTTCAACCTCCTCTTTCCCCCCACCCTCACTCTCCCACATATCTTGGCCATCTGAAGGCAGAATCGTTTATTGCAAATCTTATTCTTTACTGAAATTTTTCAACCACAGTACAGCACATCATCCCCTCGCTCAGCCTTCCTGAGCAGACAGCAGGGCCAGGCAGCACGTGAGCTGCCAAAGATTTCAGCCATCACCAGGAGGAAACCCACAGCTCCGAAGAGGAACAAACCTCTGCAAAGAGGGCTTGCATTTATTTATTTTTCCAGGAGGAAGGCTGCTCTCAGTGGGTGTGTGTGTGCATGTGTGCGTGTTTTTGTCAGGACAATGGGAAAAAGGACAGTGGAGCGGAGCTGCCAGGAAACAGTCGGCCATCTGCCCGTGCGGAGCGCAGTTTTTCCTTTCCTTTTGTATTGAGAGGAATGTAGCTGAGAGCCGCCATCCGCCCGTGCTGGGAGGAAATCTGAGCGACTCTGCTTTGCCAGGGAGAGGAAGCGTGGGGGAGGGAGCCAGCCCGGTCCCTGTGGTTAAGCGGTCATTGCACTCACGGCCAATAAAAGCAGGAAAAAAGCTCTACCAAACCCTCCAAATCCTAGGGAAAAATCGCTCTTCCTCCTCCACCCTTTCACATGCGGTTTGATACTTTGTCCCTCCCGGGGTGATCCCCAGCACAGGAACTGCTGAAGCAGCTCAGCAGAGAAGGGTGTCTGGAGGGCGATGGCCTGGGGAAACCAGCACCAGGGCTTCCCGATGCTGGCAGCCTGGACAGGAAAGCAACACAGAGAGAAAAATCAACTCACATCACCGTGTTGCTTCTCTGCCCACACCCTCTCCATAACCAGGAATTTGGCAACCCGAGCACAAAACAACGTGAGGAATGACCCTTTGCTCTTAAAAGGCTCCCCAACCCCACCAGACAAGGGCAGAGAATAGGGAGCAAGTCTGTTGCAGATAACCATCCATACATTCTGCCCCATGGGCTTCAGTACAGCTTCCGACCATAAAACTATGTGACAGAGTGGGGGAAAAAAAGATCTGACCTTCTGGTACTGTCAGGCAAAAATGCTGGCAAGACATCATGAAGGCTTGGTGGCACATTCTTCTGCCACTTTTGTGGCAGAAAAGCCCCGGGGAAAGAAATAAATAAGATAGAGAACGGTAAAATTTTCAAAATTGACTTAATRACTTTGAACTTTAAGACCCATTTTCACAACAGAGGATCAGATTTTTTTTAAAAAAACATTCCTACTAGGCTTGCACTTCCACTTGCAATTCCATCCCCTTATTTTAACTCCCAAATAAGACCCAGCTTTGACTGAATTAGCTCCACATTGTATTCACGTGGCGCTTAGGGACACGGTGTGGTGGTGGACTTGGCAGCGTCAGGTTAATGGTTGGACTCCATGGTCTCAGAGGTCTCTGCCAACCTAAATGATTCTGTGACTGTAGAAGCAGCTAACATTTTCAAAGCCTTGTAAGCACACATTCCTTTTTCGCTGACTGCAACAGGAGACATGACTAGGTATGGCTGGGAAAATTGAGAGCGTATCTATCTGCACCTTCGTGCGCCTACACAAACTCTGCTGCTTACCAGGTGCCGGATCCACAGAGCTGGCAGAACTTGCTCATGTGGGAGATGTCTGAGATAACAGATCACAGTCCTGATCCAGAAGAACTAATTAATCTAGACATGGTCTAAAGAGCTTCCTCATACCTGTCACCTTGGAAGACAGGCAGATTGAGACAGTGATGCTCTAAACCTAAGCATGTCCAAGTCAGATCTGAGCTGACACCTGTGTGCCCAGTCCCCTTCAGAGACATGACTCAGGTTTCCACACTATGTTGTGAGTTTTTAATCATTTTACTTCTCATAAAAACAAAACCATTGGTGTAGCACAGTGTGTGACCAGAAGCAAATTCCGTGGCTGTTTCTCTCTTGGTTGGATGAAAGACAACACAAGAGGAAACAGAGACCTCATATGAGGAAAAAAAATTTTTACCATGAGGATAATAGAGCTCTGTAACAGCCTTGCTGTCTCCATTACTGGAGGTTTTCAAGACTTGACCAAAGCCCTGAGCAACCTGGTCTGAGCTCAGACCCGAACCTATTTGAGAAGGAGGCTAGAGTAAAGGCCTCCTGCAATCCCTCCCAGCCTGGATTATCCTGTGATAACATATCATTAATTATTGTAACAGTGAGCAATCACTCTCATTTTCTCTGTGGAAAACAAGCAAACAACAAAAAAAATCCCTTTTAAAACACTGTTACTACACATTTTCCTCCCCAAGTGATATTTTTTTGCCTTTCTCCAATTGATCAAGGAAGCAGTAAAAAATGGCTGCCAAAACAAGATATATAGTTATTCTATCCCTAACAAATTTCCACTGTCTTTTGTCCCTAGTCATTCTGTCATCCCTAACAAACTTCAACAGCTCTGTGGAAGCTATTAGGGAGGCCATGAATCCACCAATAATGCTGCCTTGGCAAATACTGATGAGTGCTGTAAATTTTCACTATTAGAAAAGGAAAATATTTTCTTCCCAAGTTCATTCCACTTTCAGAGAGATCAGGGTACAACTTTTTTGAAAAGCTTGAAGTTATTTCATAACTAAATTGAAAACCAACCAACCAACTACAAAGCAAAAGTGAGAAATACTGAAAGCATTTATCAAGGAGATTTGGTTTTTTCCTTTGCTCGAGTGTTCCTTTGGGCTTCTCACAGCAGAAAACATAGAAACTGGAGAGTTATCAAACAAGCACATATTGTTCACTGCTCTCTTCCAAGGGATGTGCTAAAGCCAATACATACATAAAGGACTTTAATTTCCATTGTTTACTTTCTTTCACATACATCACACTGTTGGATAAGGGAGCAAAAGCAGAGCACCCATGTACAATTGTCTCCATCAGCCCTTATCTCACAACTGAAGCAGAGCTATTTGTACACAAGCTTCCAACCCAGAGAAAGTGCATCCAAGTTTTTTAATCCAGGGTAACCACAAGGGCATACTCCACCCAAGATGTTTGGATGTTGTCCTGGCCTGGGCCTCGACACTGTTTATTGTGCACAGCAAAAACTCATTACTACAAAGCAGCCAGCACTGACTGCGTTTCACAAGGGTGCGTTTTACAGGACCCAGAACAAAGTACCAAAGTAGGAGTYTTCTGGAGTTAAACCCTTTGCAGAAGTCCTGTCCACTGAACTATTCAATAAACATCATCCCCTTTCATCTTAAATGCTCATAAACATGCCATTTCCAGTCCAATGCAAGGGGAAATCCCAGCTGCACCGTGCAGTGATTGAGGTGTGGCTTCCATTTCACCCACCACCCTCCACATTCACCTCATTTCTGCTCATCCCCAAGCAAAAGCCYCTCTGCTCAAGTCCATTAAACCTCTCTGGATGGGACAACTCTTACAGGTTCTTATGTGATGTTAAAAGAATACAAAGGTTTCCTGCAAGGCGAGAGGTGAGGTCTCTCACAGAAGAGGGCCAGCACTAGGAGCCAAGTGACCTACCTGGTATAGCACCCTGATGATATGCAAGTTCCTCTGTGAAATTTCCACCCTCACTATTCCAAAAGCATCAGCATTACACTCAGCTTTAAAGATCTGGCTCAGGAAAGAGGCTTTGTGTAAATGTTTTTTTTCCCCTGTAAAAGATGGCGATTTTAGCAAGTGCACATGTTCCATAGATTAAATACTCTATGAACAGGCCAGTTAGATCACAGAATACTTTGGGTGGGAAGGGACCCTAAGGTCCATCTAGTTCCAGCCCCTCTGCCATGGACAGGGACAACTTTCACTAGACCAGGCTGCTGAAAGCCCCATCCAGCCTGGCCTTGAACACTTCCAGAGATGGGGCATCCCACTGCAGTGCCTCACCACCCTCACAATAAAGAATTTCCTCCTAACATTTAAACTAAATCCCCCCTCTTTTAGATTATACCTTTTTAGATATTCCTTACCAGAACCACATTCCTTATATAAACGTAGAAGCTGCCCTATGTTGTCTCAGTTATCCATGGCTGAACACAAGGGAAGTTTTGATAACCACTGTATTCTTTATTGAAAAGAGAATCTCTACAGACATAACTGGCAAACTAAACTAAAGTTGATCTTTCAGGGGAAATTCCCCAAACATCATCTTCTATTAGAAGAGGAACAAGAAGAGCTTATGTAATGCTATACTTGACTTACTTCTTGGTTGGTAAGAAAAATGTTTGGCATTCAAACAGGCATTCTTCTTCCCATCTCTTCYGCATGTAGTAAGTAAAACACTCAGCCCGCATAGCATCTACTTAATAAAAATCTTCTCTAAGTGGGTTCACTGCACTCATATTAAAAAGATAAGTAAGRCGGAGGAGAAATTTCAGCCCTGGAAATAGGTTAGCAAGGAGTTATCTTTGCTTATACGCCTTCCCAAGCAAAAAGAATATTAGAGATGCACAGTGTTTGTAAATATAGTTTCTCGTACCTGATCAGAAATGGTCCAGAAACTAACTTATCTGGGCAAGATGCACTCACATACCTGAAATACAGCTGCATGGTCTCAACAATTCAATTTGCATGAATCACAAACAGGTTTCAGTGTTGCTGGATGAGTAAATTACTTAAGGTTTCTGACTAACTTAAATAATTTTTGCAAAGTTTTATCTAAACACAGTATGCCTCAAAAAACCCCCAAACCCAAGAGGGAGAAACTTTCAAGAAAATATTTGAGATAATCTGAAGGAAGCTTACCAGAGTCAGGTTCTTTATGGTGAAATGACATTACCTACCAAAATTAAGTTAGATTGAGGGGCTGTGTTAAACCTTCCCTTCACAAGGAGCTGAAACACTTTATTTAGGCTTCCTCTTCTTATTATTTATTTTTTTGAAGGGAAAAAAAGAGGGAAGAAAAGAGATGGGGCTACCCTGCCACCTTTCTCCAAATAGTTGTTTATAATTTGGTTTTTATTCAACCACAAAACTGAAAAAGCAATACCACAAAATTTCCTCTGAAGCATCCAAAAGCCCCAAATCTCACTTTGATGTCATTGCTCAGCTCAAGTTAATGGAGCAATGACAGTGACACCACCTTGTTCTTCTGCGTGACCTCATCCACACACATCTCACTGTGCTTCATTCACTGTATCACCAAGTCATGCTGACTCTGTGAAACAACAGCTTAACAAAAGGTGAATTATACAATCTTCTGCTTAATTCCACTTTCAAGGATTTTGTGGCAAATCATACTGAAATCTCCTGTATTAGAAGAGCCCATTGTTTACAAGTTAAAAAAAAAGTTACATGTGCAAGAGACAGTGAAACAGCTGACCTTCTGAAGTCCACCAGTAAAAAGAATGGGTTGCTGATTACAATTTTCAGGCTTTCTTGGAAATTTCTTTTTACTTAAAAATAGAAAGAAAGAAAAATCAATGGAATCCAAGGTCAGGCTTGATTTTTCAAAAGGCAGATCTTTACCAGGACCCTGAAGTAAAAATGAAGCACACCTCATGACTCTCTACAGGTTCCTGAAGAGGGAAAGTGGAGAGGGAGATGCTCAACTCTTCTCCCTGGTATGCAGTGATAGAACACGTGGGAATGGCTCAAAGCTGCAGCAAGGGAGGTTCAGACTGGACATTCAGAAGCATTTCTTTGCCAAGAGGGTGGCCAAACACTGGAAGAGATTTCCTAGAGAGATGGTTGATGTCCTGTGTCCGTCAGTATGTAAGAGGCATTTGGTCAATGCTCTTTAATAATACGCTTCAACATTCGGTCAGCCCTGAAGTCGTCGGGCAGCTGGACCAGATGACCACTGTGGGTCTCTTCCAACTGAAGTAGTCTGGTCTATTCTATTAACAGTAATAATAATGAAATTCTAGTGAAAGGCTGCTGAGCATGAATGACCAGAGGGACTGGGATAGACATATGTGAATACTACTTTTGAAGGACAGAAAAGCTAGAATTTGTATTCCTGCAGGGTTGCTGGTCAGCTGAAGTCCTTCACTGCTCTGACATGCCAAGTTTCTGTTTCTGATAATGCTTCCAGATCGCTTTGGATCAGAAAAATTCTTTTACCCCATGCAAACAAACATTAAGCAAGAGGAACATGAAGCAATATATTACGTGTCAGAATAATTTATTCAAAAAACCCCAAACAACCAAAAAAACACCTCATCATATTCTGACAATATTTTATGAAATTTGTGCCTTTTTAGAGGTGGTCGTATTTTTCCTTGAAACACACCCAAAATTGTCTCTGACTAGTGGAGGAATTTATTAATTTAACAGGGGGAAAACCTTGGTCTCTCACTGAATTTGAGTAAGCGAAATCATTCTATAAGGAAAATTTCCTACTGTGCAAACAAGGGGATACTGATGGGGCAAGGTTTAGCACAAACTAAGTGGCAATAGCTGTCAGTATCCTTCTCCACCACAAGTACAGGACTGTTATGTGAGAGGTGACACCATGGCAAAATTTCAGCTTGGAGTCACTCACAGTAATCTCGGGGGACAGACACAGAAATCTGATGCAAAAACAGTTACCATGAGTTGGTTTCCCAGTAGGAAACCTCTCAGGCCTCTCTCAGTTTGACAAAGCTGAGAAAYGAAAGCCAGCTAGATCAGGGCTTCTGACATCATCTGGAAAAAGCTCAATACCTTACACATTTCTTTACAGTAACAAACTGTCTTGTAGAATTTGACTAGAGATTGTTGTACATGCAGCCTCGCATGTCAAGGCAGGGAAAACCAGATTCTCAGCTACCTGATCCCAAGCTCCCTGAATTCAAGAAAAAAGCTTCCATGGACCAGTAGWCTCTGGAGGATGCTCCAGGGTCTGGTTTTGACTGGATGTTCACTTTTGAAGTGCTAAGTGTGCTGGAGCAGACATCCTTCTCAATCTTAGTAAGGGGCATTTATTTCCATTTGCTACCAAGCCACTCTGAGCTCTGGATAACCCAAGACTCAACTCTTACCCAAAAACCCCTGTGAAGCCTGTATCCACAGCATCTTTTGCAGCTGAAATACATTGTATTTTTGGATGTGGAAAACACACATCTTCTGCAGGGGCTAATGTTTTTAAAGAGAAAGCTCCACTAGTCTGAAAAATCTCTGGGAGCTCCTTCCCTTTTAATTTAGAAAGGTGGTGTTTGGCTGACACTGGCAAGCAAACTCATATTTATGAAGTGCCCTCTCAGTGCCCTGTGAAATTTGCCATTTCCCTGCATGACAGTCAGCAGTATCTATCACGAGAACATAATCCCCTGGGACAGGAGACCCGAGCCCCTTTGCTGCTCTCCTCTGCAAACAGATGTGTGCACGTTCCCCAGCTCTGCAAGTCACGGCCGCCTTTTGGCAAAGAACTACAGCAGCTGCACATCTGCAGAGGGGAAAAGCTTTCAGCAAAAAATAGAGGGGGATCTCATCCTCCCCCTGCCTGCAAGGCAAGCTCAGCATTTGTTCCTCTCCAGATGACACCCTGATGGGTTGATTTAATCATTCACATATGCATGCCTATTCACAATGCTTCCAAAATACCAGAGCTGTGACAGCATCTCACCTGAAAGGCTCACAGCAACACAGGCTTATCAGCAAGCACTTGGCAAGAAGTCTTGCAAGGTAAGAAGAGAAAATCAATGTTCAAGGATACTGCTAAAATAGAACGATTCTACAGAATACAAGTGAGTGAGTGAGAGACCACTTGTGATGAGGAAAACACCTAAGCAAGTGCTGAATTTTACGTCTGTGCTCAAAGCCCACTATCTTCAATTAGAATTGCATGAAGTCCAGTCCAAACTTCCCTGAGCAGGAATGATGTACTGCACTGGGAGCCAAAGCACTCGGATGGGTGGATTTAAGCATGCGCCATGATCTACACGTCTGTTTAAATGATTTGCCAGACCAGGGGCACAGTACAGAATATTGAAGTGTAGCAGGACCACAGCAACACTTCACCACTTTTATTCCCAAAGAGAAATTTAATTAAAACACAGAGCATCTAGCCATTTAAAGATATTCTGGTTATAAAGAACAGCAAGTCCTTGCCCCTTGAAGCAGTCTCTCCAGCAGATTGCCAGAGTCCCTAGTAAGTTTCTGGAAACACAACTTATATGCCTGAACTTGGTCAGGAGCCATCTGTTCTCTGGGATCTGCAGGATCAGGAGACTCAGGGTCTGGCAGGGTCTCATCCAGAACTCTTTCAACCACTTCCAAGTGAGGTGGCACCTTTCCCCACTCAAGCTGCCCCTAACCATCATCAGCTCTTGACATTTTAAGCATCTGGGCCAGGTTTTCAAAAGAGCTCAGAGCAAAGGTTTTGTGACTGCTTCTCTGAGACCAGGCACAGTCTCCTGCACCAGATATCCAGCCATGGCAAGACCCTTCCAAGCAAGATCGGCACCCCATGTGCTGAACCGTACAGCCAATCTGATTACGTAGCATGATGCCTAATGAGGAGATGGGCATAGGAAAACACAGCTGCCAGCATCTCCTCACAGAACCTTTAGGCTCCATTCAGATTGACAGCTCTCTGCTGTACGCATGCTAGGGGGAACGAGAGCAGTGGAACAAACCCCCATCTGCATTAGCGACGCTATTTTACAGAGGAGACACGGCTGGCCACAGTTAAAGGATGTCACACTTGAAACCAAAGTAGTGCTCCTCCAACAGCTCACATGGCAGCACCTACCTTATTAGTGGCACAGCACCAGTAGCAGCAAATCACAGAGTCCACTTCAGACACCACAGAGAGAGCTGAACCACAGCTGACTTACCTGCCTAGCTTCCTTCCTTTTGCCTTTTACTCTGATCTTCCATCACACATCTCAAAATGGTCCAAGCCCCTTACCCACACTCCTAGATGAGATCTTGTCAGCACTGCACGTGGAGCCAACTGCACGAAGAACCCAGGGGATGGCCAGGCCCATCTGTTAGAGGCTTTTCTTTCTGTGGGTTGGTGTTCTTATTTTAACTCCCTCTGCTTCTGGGCCCCTCTTCATCTCTTGCTCCTCCCATCTTCCTCTCTCTGCTCATGAGGACAGAGTTTCCATCCTGGGTCTGGGCCAGCATATATATGGGCAAAGGCAGAGCTCAGGAAAAGCCATCTTCTGCTCCCTTTCATCATATGAGCACTGCCAGTTCCCAGCCCCCGAGCACAGGGCTGAGCCAGAGGTCTGCCCGCAGTGCAGGGGGCCTGAAGATCAGCAACTCCTGCCCAGGCTGGACACGGCAGCTTGGCTGCAGTGCAAACACCTCCCCTCCTGGCCCTCTTGCTCCCGGTGAGCAGGCCAAGGCTTTACCCCAACCCAGGAGCTGCTAGTTAGATGGCAGACACAGATGTACCTCACATTCAGCAAAGGTTATCTGTAACAGCACATGGAGGTAACACGTGACATTCAAGCCAAATTCTTGTTTGCACCAGCAATTAAAAAACAAGGGAACCAGAAGACCCCAAGCAAACCTGACTGGCAGCGTCCAGCACTGGGATGACAACCTTGCCCGAAACACACAAGAAGGCCTCAGAGATGTACTAACTCCTAACAAGTTTAATCAGTAAAAACTGACTTTTAATCACCACTAACGCTTGCATCCGCTTTGCTAAATCCTTGGAAGTAACAGCATGCCAGCTGCAGCTGGTTTCCCTAACCTGGGGAGGGGAAAAAGCACTGAAGCAAAGAATGAAGATTATTCCAGCACACACAGCATTCATTCCAGCAGGACATTACTCTTTCGGGCCCCTGTCCTTGCAACTATGCTTCACTTCCTTCAACTTTACCATGGGACAGTACTATTTTCAGAAAAGACAGAACTTAGGTTCTCAATATATGTTATCTGCATTAAAGAAAGGAGTCACAGTGTTTCACATTTCTTGCCAGGAGGATTTCCCATGAGCCCCTTTTGAGGTTTTTGTTGCACACACAGAGCACCCCACATTTGACCAGCAAATGTATTTACCTCAAAGCAGTATGAGCCCAGGGGGTTTCAGCACAGGATTACCCTGGCCATCACGCCAGGATTATCCCAAGAGCACAACCTCTGTTAGCAACTGCAAGGATGACAGGCTGTAACCACATGATGTGGTTCAGAGCTGCTCAGAGAGCAGCTTGGCAGGAGGGACTGGACCTTCATGATGGCAGAGCCCCAAAGGTGACTTGCTGCAGGCTCTACACCGTGAGGTCCCACTAAGCTCCTAGCTCACTAAAAGACATGAACTGGTGAAGACTGGCATGAGTGGCAGGTGAGTATCCACTGCTTTGATCAGGAAAGGCCTGGGGAATTATGACTTCCACCTCATCAGCCTCATGTCCACAAGACACAGAGAATCTTGACCCAACTGGGTGATGAACCACATAAAGGCTGGGAGAGATCTTGAATAGGACCAGCCTATAGGACCTTAAATATTTATTTACGTAAGACAGTGATGATGCCTTTTAGTGCTTTATTAACAGAGGCCTTGAACTGATCCTCAGTGGGCTCTGTGCTAGGATTCCACTGAAAGACACGGGCCTTAGTCAAAATCCCAGGCTGTAGAGAGTCAGAGGCTCCAGGGACTCCAGCTTGTCTTAGGCACCCAACTTCAAGATCACCCAAGGCCCCTACAGAAGCTACATTTCAAAAGCACAGCCAGGAGTTCAATCACATGGTCATCTTCACTAAAACCTGGGCTGAAACCACCACTAAACGCCGTGCATATCCTCACATTTCAGCCTTTGCTTTCACTTCCAGTAGCTGACAAAGTTTCTTCAAGGTGAAAACCAGAAAAAAAAAAAAAAATCCCACAAGCATGATAAACATACCATTGTCCTTTCCATTGCACTTCAGAGCTACAGACAAAAAAACATTCTCTCTTCTCCTGCCTTGTGTGGGCAAACCGGTGCTTACAGATTGGCAACCCTCAGCCCCTCAGATACAATGTTATTCGAGCTGTATCTAAGCAAAGCCAGGATCACTCATTTATTGTCAGGAATTGAATGAAACAAGAAATTTCTTTCCAGCTACATCCCACTCCCTTCTTCCCTGTGGAGAGTCTTCTCAGCCCTTAAGGAACTGCTATGCAAGTGCATTAAAAGTCCTATTTCAGCATTTCTTTCACAGTAGAGGCCTCTTTCAGCCAGCTCTTGGGATCCTGCCAACAGACATATCAGCCACTAGTACTTAAATCCTTCCGCTAAAAAATGCTTCCCTAAAGAGCTTATACCCCAGTTCTGGATGCCTAAGAGCGATCACCGCAATTAACCAGCCTCAACAAGAGTTTAAGAGAGCTTCTTCTTCTCCACTCTCATGGGCTTAATGGTGCACTACAGAGCTTTTCTCCCCTTGGTCTGGCCTCCCCTTAGGAAAGAGAAGCTTCAGCACAGTTCCAGGAAATAAATGTCAGGTGCTACAAAAGGAAGGGAGAACCAGCTGCTTTGAATGATGCATTCAGGGGATCCAAAACGTGTGTGCCCAGCATGTTTAAGAGTCTGGCTCTGTTGTGTTATGATTTCACCGGAAAATTTCTTAAASTTGGGGCAAGGATTGAGCTTGCTTCTGTGCCCCAGAGTGCCAGCAAAATAAAGATTTTAAGTCCTGTCCATATGAATTAGTTGTTATGGCTGATACTAAGAATAACTCATGGGAAAAGCTCCTCCTGAATTAAGATCACCTCTGAAAAACACAGCTTACGTGGTCTTTACTTATCATCTCCTTGTCAAAAAGAACGTTTCTAACACATAAATATGCCAAGCATGGGAGAAAGAAAAGCCTATTGAAAGTGTCTGACAAAGGATCTAAATGCTGTTCTTGTTTTCGAAGAACAAAAAGCACAGACAGAAGTTGGCTTTGCAGACAAAATGTCCTAAAAGATTTCCCAAGGCATCGAGCTGGGGACAGTACCAAGAGCAGCACTTTGGAACACTCCATGTGCACTCGTGGTCTACAAGGAGTACTGTGCTATGGGCCTGAGCTGATGAACAGGGAGTATTTCCTGCATGGACTGTAAGGACATGGACATTCCCAAGGCCAACCCAGGCTTCAGCACACAACCTTCTCACCCACACAGGCACAGAGTGGTCCCAGCAGAGTCATAAATCTTTAGCCTGCTTTTTACATCCCCAGTCACTCCAGGGCCCTTTGTTTTCAGTGCTTTCTCTTCCATTTCTCAAACAGGCGCCTTATTACCCTGGGAAATCCTGTGGCTTTCCTTTCATTTCCAAACTTAGCGTTTTCAGTTGTTTCCAAGAACAYAGTAGTTATCCATTTTCACACACTGAAACACTGTCTGGATGATTTTAAAAAACCAAACAACAACYAAACAACCCCCTCCCCCCACCCAACAAGCACCGAACCCCACAAACACTACCCCAATGACAACAATTCAGAATACAACACAAGGGTCGAGGAAATGTATTCCTTTCCTCTGCCAGGATGTAATAACAACTCCTGTTTTGGTGGTTCAGAAAACAGAGACAGTACACTTTATTGGACCTCACTACCACACACCAAGAATGAGCGGTCAGTAAGGTGGCAGCCAACACAGAAAACAGCTTTTTAATTTACCACCAACACCAGCAGCTCCCCTCACAGTAGCAAATGAAAGCCCCATGGAAATCCCTCTGGTCATCTCTTCATCCTCCCTGCTGAGTTCCAGGCTGAAGATGCTCCTCTCCCAAAGCAACAAACCTACTTAAATGGCAAGAGCAAAAGTGGCTGAGAATACTGCAGGGTCAGGAACAACTCCCATACAGCTTGCTAACCCGTCTTGGAAACAAGCCGTGCTCTTGTAAAGAGCAGGATTAAGTGCCCATGCTTAGCACTTACTCCCTGCTCTTGCGAGGAGGCTCCAGTGCACACCCAAGCAGTCAAAAAGCCTCACTTCCCCATCACCATCCCTTTTCCAGCACCGAGCACCAAGAGCCATGCTTCTTGGACACTCATAAAACCAAAACTTCTGAAAGCTTCCCAAATACACCTGGCATGGTTTTACTCTCCAGTTTGCATTTGACACCTTGGGACCACAGCGACAGTCAGCTGTAACTTCTTCCCTGCTCCCTTCCCAAACACCATTCCCCTCCACCAACTCCATGCCTAACCCATTAGCACCCATGACCCCTGGGTACAACAGTGGGAAGACAAGCTAGCGCTTCTCTCCCCGGGACAGGTGAATACTGTCATGGATCCCCAGCGGGAGTCAAAAATGCCACCCTGTTAAGCCACAGGCTGCACAGACGTTTCCTCCAGCCGAAGGCAAAGTAACAGAAAAGCATTTCCAGAGCAGAGAGAAATGCTGGGCGATCATTACGGAGAGATTCAGGGCTTTGCCGAACCGAGAACTCTCGTCTGTTTGCTCCAGTAGGGCCCGGACTTCCCCCAGAGAATGTGCTTAGCGTTTCCTCGTCTGTTTTGTGCCGGAGACCGCGGCAGGGCTGAGTTCACTCAGGGGCCCCGTGCTGGGTGGTGGGGCTGCCACTGCTCCTCCGCCCCACCGCTCCCGACCCGCTCGAGGCGGCTTTTCAGCAGCTCCCCTCGGCCCCTCAGCCCCTCTGCCCCCGGCCCGACCCGCTCCGGCAGCGGGCCCGGCTCTCCCACACCCGGCGGGAGCAGCAGCCGCTCCGTCCCGGCGGGAAAGCGGCGGTGCCCGGGAGCGCGGAAGGGCTCGGCGCACGCCCCCCGCTTTCCCTCCCTGCAGCCGAACGCAGCACGGGGTCAAGAAAAGTCAACTGCGGGGCGGAAGGGAAGAAAGAATTAGAGATTTTTCGGAGCGGCACCGATCCCCGCTCTCCCGCTGTAACGCCCCGGTCCCCTCGGCGCCCCCCTACCTTCCTCGGCGGCTGCGGCGGCGCGGGGGGGCCGTGTCGCGGCATGACGGCGGCGGCGCCCGGCGCCGGGCTGGCGGCTGCGGACCCGCGGCTGGGGGCTCCCCGCCCGCCCCCCGCCGCTACCGGCCCCAGCCCCAGCCCCAGCCCCAGCCCCGGCCGCCCTCCGGCGGCAGTACCGCCCCGCCCCGTCCCGTCCCGTCCCGCCCCGCCGCCGAGGCAGCCACGCCCGCCCCCTGCTCCGGGCGGGGAGCGTCCTGTGCTGCCCACCCGGGGTGAGGGGGGATGCCGCTGTCGAGGCCGGCAGCGCAAAACTCAGCTGAGTGAAAAGCCGCCTTTCTGGTTGCAAACAGAAAGATTTCCGGGGGAACGTAGAAAGTCCTTACTCGCTACCAGCCCAGCACCTGTCACTGCCGCGGCTTCCCGGGGCCGATCGGCTCACAGTTTCATCAGGGGAGAGCGCCTGGCCAGGGATGTCTCAAGCCTGCAACACGATTTCCAGCAGCTGATCTGGGGTTGGATATTAGGAAGAGGTTCTTCACACAGGGGACACTGGAACAGGCTCGCCAGGGAAGTGGTCACAGCACCAAGCCTGGCAGAGCTCAAGAAGCGTTTGGACAACGCTCTCAGGCACATGGTGTGACTCTTGGGGTGTCCTGTGCAGGGACAGGAGTTGGACTCGGTGCTCTTCATGGGTTCCTTCCAGCTCAGGATATTCTGTGTTTCTGTGATTCAGAACAGATGGAGGTGTGAAGGCCCCCGGGCCAAGCACGGCCCCTTCCTGCCCGTGTCCCTGCGGTGCAGCCCGATCCCGAGGGGACTCTCCCGCCGCGGCGGGGACAGCTCGGACACGCGCCACCGCGCGCCAGCTCCCGCCAGGCTCCCGCTCCTGGCCCTTTAAGGGGCGGGGCGCCACCGCCCTCCGGGACGCTGATTGGCCGGACGCGCCCACCTCCCGCCCCCTGCCCCCGGTGGGGGCCGGTGCGGGCCGCCGGGGCGCGCGCGATGGTGGCAGGCGGCGCCGCGCGGCTGCTCCCGCTCCCGCGCCCGCTCCCGCTCCTGGCGCGCGCCGCCGGGGCCAGGATCAGGCCGGCGCTGCCCGGGCGGGCGGGCGCGGGGCGCCCCGGGCTGCGCGCCGGGCGCTGGGGCGCCTTGGCCTTGGCCGTGCCCGCGGCCGTGCCCGCCGGGACCGGCTGGAAGGAGAGGCCGGGGCAGCAGCGCGGCCCRGCGTGGGCGGCGGAGCGCGGCGCGGAGCGGCCGCCCAGGGGGCTGCTGCGGCGCCTGGGGCTGGCGCTGCGGCTGGGCGTGCGCGCCTGCGGGCTCCTGCTGCGCTTCGGGCCGCTGCTGCTGCTGTACCCGCTGAGCCGCCTGTGGCCCCGCATGGGCGCGCCGTGGCTGCGGCTGCTGCGCAGGGCGGCCGAGGCCGCCGGCCCCACCTGTGTCAAGCTGGGCCAGTGGGCCAGCACCCGCAGGGACCTCTTCTCGGAGGCCTTCTGCGATGAGTTTTCCAAGCTGCACGTCGAGGTGAGCCCGCACCCATGGGGCCACACCGACGAGCTCCTAAGGAAGGCCTTCGGTGAGGACTGGACGGGCATCCTCAAGTTCCCGAGCCGGGAGCCGGTCGGCTCGGGCTGCGTTGCCCAGGTGTATAAAGCCTATGCTGACCTCGCTGCTATTGCCGGCTCCCGGGCCAAGGAGCTGGAGCAACACTCGGAGTTCAGGTCTGCCTTTGAAGCGTGGGAAGTGTCAGGCTTTAGAGGCCTCTTCAGGTGGCTGAGAAGGAGGAAGAGTGAGGAGATACGGGATGAGAGGAGCAGGGAGGAACTGACCCCAGCAGTCTGCTCTCAGGGAAGTCCCGTGAGTAGGATGTCCCTTATGGAGAACATGGCCAAGCCACTCCTGAATGCAAATCCTTCATCAGCCAGACATCTCATGCCTGTAGCCATTAAAGTAAGTCATATGCCTGAATGGTAGATGTATGCAAACGGAGTGTGCTGTGTGAGGTCCATCAGATTTTAATTCCCATGGAGAGGAGTAGCTGGCTAGGGCCAGGTGGAGCAAGAAGGGATGCTGTATCTCTTGGTGTCCTTTCTCAGTGCTTTTGTTCCAGCCAGCCACAATCCACACTTGCAGTGGCCCCAGCTCTTCCCAGATGGAGAGCTCAAGATTTCATGTGGCATGTGGGTACTAGGAATGCGTACAAGGACGTAATTTACATTAAAAGAATTAATATCAAGCTTGGTTCCACCATTCAGACAGCGAAACTCCTCTGCTCACATGAAGGAATCTGAAACAGATAAGTGCTTTCCAGCAAAGTTTATTTAAAGAAACCTTGTATTTGAGCAGCTTTAAATACTAGTCAGGGACAGGGCAGGAGCCTGAAAGTGGTGGAAAATGTCTTTCGGTGAGACTGTAGTCTCCAGCACAGATATATTGCATTTGACAATTATAAAATGTTTCTTTATAACTTAATCCATGGCAAAATCCATGAATTCTTCTGAGGACTAGCTGAGGAAGCTGGTTGGCTCCCAGCCTAATAGGCTGAGTTCTGTGTATTTGGAATGTATCGCTTGAGCTCATTGAAGTAAAGTGTCTGGGGAGTTGATCTTGTCATGGCTCATTCTTGTGCAGGTCCTGCACCCTGGGCTGGTCCACCAAGTGCAGATGGATCTGTTTCTCATGAAGATGGGCAGCCGCATCATTGGACTTCTCCCTGGCTTCAAGTGGCTCAGTTTGACAGAGATTGTAGAGGAGTTTGAGAAGCTTATGATGCAGCAGGTATGTCCCATGCCATGGCTCCCACATACTGAAACAAAATTGCCCTTTGTCTTGCTACTGGCTGGCTCTAACTCTGTTCACACCACCACACGTTAGATGAAGGCTGGTTCTTTGCTTATGTTCTTTAGTTTAATCAATCACATAATGTTGCTGTAGGAAAGCTTATATGCTCACGAAGTAGCAAAGCAATGAAAAGGTTCAACAATCATTACTAGATTTTAAAATATTTTTTAGACTTTGAAAATAGTTTTTAGACTTTGAATGTATTTTCTAGTGAACAGCCTGAACAGCTAGCCATAGTTGTTTTTGCAGTATTGTGAAAAGTGAACACTGGTGAGACACCTCTCTTTAAGAAAAGAATTTGTCCAAGCAAATGTTCAGGTGTATGGGTTTTTCTATAATTTTTTCTATAATTCTACACATTTGCAATCAGCAGTCTCTAGTCATGTTTTTTAGCACTGAGGTACATATTGGCATAAATATTTTTGCATAAGTTAATAACACATTCTATATTGTATTGTCTTCAGACTCATGGTATCAGTAAAGTTAAGCTTTGCAAACAGATCTGAAAACATCCTGATTCACTAATGTCTTCTAAAGACACAATCCTGAAACACTGCTACTATCAAACTTACAAAGATTTCACTACAGGCTTAATTAGGCTTATGTTGCTATTAAATGAACCGTTATCTGCTAATTTAATTTTTGTGTCTAGATTGCAGAGTCTGAGGTCTGTAACAAGCTTTTGAAAGCCTTGATTATTTTCTACTCTTGCAAAACCTCTACACAGTAAATCCATGTTGTGAACTGTTGACTGTAGTCAGATGTGACTCGAGGTCATTCGTACCAGTTCAGCAGAGCTTTGGGTGGATTCAGAGAAGACTGAGGGTTAGGAGAACATCTGATAGGCTCATTATAGTTTTTGTCCCTTTAAATGAACAAGAAGTATTCCTCTGATATTCCCCATTGCCAAACAAGGGAGGTGAGGCAAGGTTATCCTGCCTCCTGGAGCAGTAGCAGACAGTAGGAAAGATTCCCTTGTGTCAAGACACTGGGTCACTGAAGAGCTAGTGCCTGGACTTTGCATAGAGTGGATTATTTTGTATGTGTTATATTAAATTTCTTCCTGCTATAGTTGCCTCTCTGTCAAGTGGGGCTGGGGCTGCAGTTCTACCCTGTCTGCCTGCCTTGCTATTTGGACAGTAAACTTCAGTTCAGTATCTTATGTCCTTGAATATAACATAGTCCTGGTCTATTTTGAGGCACCATGCCTCTAGTAAGGCACCCATATTTCCAAGGTGTTGGGTTGTGGACCATCCATTACCCAATCTGCTTCTCTACTATTCCATCAGGGAAGCTATAAGCATGTAAGAAACATCACTCTTATTTTGTTTCCATTCTGGCTTTCTGAACTAGTTTTGTTGGTATTCAGTATTGCACCTCACACAGGACCGTGAAGATCCAATTGTAGTTGAATCTAATTTCCAACCTGCTTTTCTGTTTCTCCCTTGAGATTGACTTACGCTATGAAGCCAGGAATCTGGAGCGCTTCCGACAGAATTTCCTAGATGTTGATTTTGTGAAGTTTCCAACTCCCCTTTGGCCCTTGGTAACGGCTGATGTTCTAGTGGAAACATTTGAGGTAAGAATTCAGGGTCTGGGAGTGATGGTAGCAGTGAGAATGCCCTGAGGAGAACATGCCAAGGAGGTGTTTTTTTGAGAATGAAGGATCAGAGGCCAGAAGGATGCTTTTTTCTCATTTCACAGAATCACAGAATCACTTGGTTGGAAGAGACCTTCAAGATCATCAAGTCCAACCCATGCCCTAATTCCTCGACTAAACCATGGCACTGAGTGCCACATCCAATCTTTTTTTAAACACATCCAGGGATGGTGACTCCACCACCTCCCTGGGCAAACAATTCCAGTACTTTACCACTCTTTCTGTGAAAAACTTTTTCCTAATATCTAGCCTATATTTCCCCTGGCGCAGCTTAAGACTGTGTCCTCTCGTTCTGTCAGTTGCTGCTTGGAGAAAGAGACCAACCCCCACCTGCCTACAGCCACCTTTCAGGAAGCTGTAGAGAGTGATAAGGTCACCTCTGAGTCTTCTCTTCTCCAGGCTAAATAACCCGAGCTCCCTCAGTCGTTCCTCACAGGGCTTGTGTTCCAAGCCCCTCACCAGCCTTATCGCCCTCCTCTGGACACGTTCAAGCGTCTCAACGTCCTTCCTAAACTGAGGGGCCCAGAACTGGGCACAGTACTCCAGGTGYGGCCTCACCAGTGCCGAGTATAGGGGAAGAATTACTTCCCTGGTCCTGCTGGACACACTGTTCCTAATACAGGCCAGGATGCCATTGGCCTTCTTGGCCACCAAGGCACACTGCTGGCTCGTGTTCAGTCGGCTGTCAACCAGTACCCCCAGGTCTGTTTCTGCCTGGGCACTGTCCAGCCACTCCATCCCCAGCTTGTAGCGTTGCAGGGGGTTATTGTGGCCGAAATGCAGGACTCGGCACTTGGACTTATTGAACCTCATCTTATTGGATTCTGCCCATCCATCCAATCGTTCTAGGTCTCTCTGCAGTGCCCTTTTACCTTCCAACAGATCAACACACGCTCCCAGCTTAGTGTCATCTGCAAATTTACTAATGAAAGACTGGACACCCTCATCCATGTCATCAATAAAAATATTGAACAAAACTGACCTCAGCAGAGACCCCTGAGGAACACCACTAGTGACTGGCCGCCAGCTGGATGCAGCACCGTTCACCATCACTCTCTGGGCTCAGCCATCCAGCCAGTTCTTAACCCAGCAAAGAGTGCTCCTGTCCAAGCCACGGGCTGCCAGCTTTTCCAGGAGTATGCTGTGGGAAACAGTGTCAAAGGCCTTGCTGAAGTCCAAATAAACAACATCCACAGCCTTTCCTGCATCCACCAGGCGGGTCACCTGCTCATAAAAGGAGATCAGGTTGGTCAGGCACGACCTACCCCTCCTAAACCCATGCTGGCTGGGTCTGATCCCCCGGCCATCCTGTAAGTGCTGCGTGATGACACTCAGTATAAACTGTTCCATAACCTTACCGAGCACTGAGGTCAAGCTAACTGGCCTGTAATTGCCGGGATCCTCCTTCTTACCCTTTTTGTGAATGGGCGTCACATTGGCCAGCTTCCAGTCATCTGGAACCTCACCAGTGAGCCAGGACTGTTGGTAAATGATGGAGAGCAGCTTCGCAAGCTCATCTGCCAGCTCCCTCATCACCCTGGGATGGATCCCATCTGGTCCCATAGATTTATGAGCATCCAAGCAGCTCAGCAGTTCCCAGACTGCCTCCTGCTGGATAACAGGGGGATCATTCTGTTCCCTGACTATATCTACTGATACAGGAGGACAGTTGTCCTGAGGACAAACCGTCTTTCCAATAAAGACCGAGGCAAAGAAGGCGTTAAACACTTCCGCCTTCTCCTCGTCTGCAGTTACTAAATTCCCTCCTGCATCCAGTAGAGAACAAAGGTCGGTCTTACCCTTCCTTTTGCTGTTAATACATTTGTAAAAACATTTTTTATTACCCTTTRCAAGGGTTGCTAAACTAAATTCAAACTGAGCTTTGGCCTCTCTAATTTTTTTCCTACATGCCCTAGCAACACCCTTAAAAACTTCCTGAGAGACCTGACCCTCCTTCCAAAGATGATACATCCTCTTTTTATTTCTAAGTTCCTTCAAAACCTCATTGCTCATCCAGGCTGGACGTTTGCCTCATCGACTCATCTTTTGGTACACAGGGACAGTCTGTTCCTGTGCCTTCAAGATCTCTTTTTTGAAACACGCCCATCTTTCTTAGACCCCTTTGTTCTTAAGGGCTGCCTCCCAGGGAACTCTCTGAATAAGTCTCCTAAAAAGGCCAAAGTCTGCCCTTCAGACGTCCAGTGTAAGAGTCTTATTGATGTTCTTCCTCATTTCACCAAATATCGAGAACTCTATAATTTTATGATCACTATGCCCTAAGTGGCCTCCAACTACCACATCCCCCACCAACCCATCTCTGTTTGCAAACAACAGGTCCAACATAGTCCCTCCCCTGGTGGGCTCACTCACTAGCTGCGATAGAAAGTTATCCTGCATACACTCCAAGAACTTCCTGGACCACCTTTTTTCTGCTGTATTAAGTTCCCAGCAGATGTCTGGTAGGTTAAAGTCACCCACCAGAACAAGGGCTGGTGACCCTGAAACATTCCCTAGCTGCTTATAGAATAAGTTATCCACCTCTTCATCCTGATTTGGTGGACGATAATAGACTCCCAGTAGGATGTCAGCCTTGTTGGCCTTCCCCTTAATTCCTACCCATAGGCATTCGACTTCATTATCATTAGTTTCAATACTCATGACGTCAAAAGCCTTCCTAATATAAAGGGCCACCCCTCCTCCTCTTCTCTCTCTTCTGTCTCTTCTAAAGAGCTTGTAGCCATCCAGTGCAGCACCCCAGCTGTGTGAGTCGTCCCACCACGTTTCTGTGATGGCGACTACATCATAGCTTTGTTGCTGCACCATGGCTTCCAGCTCTTCCTGTTTGTTACCCATGCTACGTGCATTAGTATACATGCACTTCAGCTGGGCTACTGATATGACCCCTAACTCAGGCTTACCATCCTTAGGCCTGCTTCCAGAGCGTCCAGCTTCATCCCCTTCCCCCTTCAAACCTAGTTTAAAGCCCTTTCAATGAGTTCAGCCAGTTCATGAGATAAGAACCTTCTGCCCTTAAGAGAGAGATGGAGCCCATCCGGTTCCAGCAGACCAGGTGCTGAAAAAGTTTCCCCATGATCAAAGAACCCATTTGCTTAAGGATGTCTTGAATGATGTCCTGCCTTAGTGTCTCTTCCACTCTTTTTGTTTGCAAGCAGTGCATCCTAGAAGACAGGTGGCAGACAACTCCATATAGAAGTGAACACTTGGCCTGATCAGCAGTGTGTCCAGCCACCATGTGCTTGCCTGTGCTTTGCAAACCAGCACCACGCTTCAGCTCTCCTCTGTGGTGGGTCGAAGCAAGGAGCTCAGCAATCTGACACTTTCTGATCCTTGCCTCACTTCCCTTGTGGATGTTTGAGTCACAGAGCAAAGCTACTCTCAGGCGTAGTTTTCCTGCATGTGATCCTGGCAAGGGTGTTCCTGTCCCAGGAATACGGTCCATCTTTCCAAAGAACAAACCCTTGGTTCTCTCATGTTCTCCATCACACCAGGTAGTCTCGATCTGGCAAGTCCTTTCTAGGGTATTGTTATCACTTTCCCTCAACTCTTGGCACCCAGGTAAGGGTGTGGATGAAGGTGGGACAGGGTGTGTTTGACTCCAGCTCTCTCTCTGTTTCAGGAGAGTGAGCCCATTTCGCGCTACCTGCACGTGGAGATTGCCACAGAGCTGCGGCAGAGACTTGCCAAGATGGGCATAGACATGCTGCTAAAGATGGTAGGCACTTGGCTGAGGCTGGAAGTGAAGGTGGTTTTCCTGCAGAAGCTGTCCAGTTTGGATAATAAGACAATATGGCTTAAGAGAAAACCCATTTGCTTCCAATGTGTCCTACCCGTAATCCATTTAATGAATATTCACGTATTGCCCAGGTACCTTAAAGTGCAACATTATTAGCAAATGTCATGTGCTCTGCAGAGATTATAGATGTGACTCAGAGGAAAACAGCCAGAGAGTTTCTTCATTTATCAACTCCTCTAAAACTGCCTTTTTGTAAGGAAGTACTAAATCTGGAGTAAAGAAAACAAACCTGGCCAGATTCAGCTTCTGACTGTCTAGTTCTTCTGTGGCTGAAATAATCAAAAATGATGTGGAAAGGAGTGTTGAGAGGGTGATCCAATTGCCTTGTGTTGCCATGAGAACTTGCAGGGAAGAGTTGCAAAAGCTCCTGACAGCACTGAGTGCGTGGGCAGTGCGTGTCAGATGAAACGCTGCTGATAACTGCAGCGTTGTGGTAGGGTGATGGTGAGCCTCCAGTTCTGGCTCCTGTAGTATGACAGGCTCTGAAATAGGTTTTACCACTCAGAAAAGCAGTGCTAGAACTCGAATGGTTTTATATGCTAACATGGGTTTCAAATTTTAGGAGTAGGAAAGAATTAAAGAGCAAAGGAACAACATTATGTCTGTAGGTAAAACAGATACCTGGTTCCTGAGTACTCTGTGCGGTTCTAGTCCCTTGCTGTCCAGGACTCTCCATTTCAAGGGCTGTGATAAAACTACAAGAGGTGCAGAGGAAGGCAGATAGGATGATTACTGGTGTGGAATGGCTTCCATACCAGAATGGTGAAATGAATTTGGACTCTTAACTCTGGAAAACAGAAAAATGAGTAGCTTTTGACAGAGGTTATGCAGTCATGAGTGCGCAAGAATGAATATGAATCTATGATGTATGGTTTCTCAATGAGGAGGACATAAAATTAGCAGAGGTCCTTTTTTTCAGGCAACACCAAAAAAATATTTTTCACACAGCTCTATTTACATGGCAGTTGAACAAATTCATAGGAAAAATCCATGAAATGCAAAGATAACCTCCTTGGGGCAGGAGGTCCTGCAGTCCCAGGTAGCCAGGAGGGTTAGTGGGGAAGTAGTGTTTTGTATTTACTCTCTTGCCAGTCCTTTCTGCTGCTAACTGCTAGAGAAGAGCTACACAGATTCGTTTCCTCTTCTTGTTTCCTTACTTTTCAATACAGTTGTAATGTGGGTGGATGTCCTGCACTAGACAACCTTAACCAATCACTGTAACCTTTGCCATTGAACGGCAAATGGCCTGTTCTTACTGCATTACTCTTTGCTAAGGCCCATCAGTGTGCCCCCAATTAGGTCTAATTGCCAAAGGGCACCGCCATTCCCTGCTGGGACTCCTGGCTGTCCTACCTGACCTCTAGCAAACACACTGGATGGCTTCATAGAGCTCTGCTGACTCCCTGAGTACAAGCCCTGTCAGCAGATCTGGTCTCCAGCAGGAGCCACCTTCTGTGGTGCTGCTGAGGGTGATGCCTCGTCACTGGTAATGACAGAGAACAGACCAGAACCAACCCTCTGCTGTTTGCCTGGGAGCTTTGGGGTGGGCAGGTTTGCTTGGAATGAGCTGCTCTCAGACTTATGTGTCCTCCAGATCTTTGTTGACAACTTCGTCCACGCTGACCTGCACCCCGGGAACATCCTGGTTCAAGGCACGGCCCGTGTGAGCAGCAGCCTCAAGGAGCAGGCAGCCATCGTGGACCTGTGTGACACCCTGGTGCTGGAGGTGCAGCCACCCCCCCGGCAGCTCCGCCTGGTGCTGCTGGATGCAGGGATTGTGGCGGAGCTGCAGAGCGCCGACATGCACAACTTCCGGGCTGTGTTCACAGCTGTGGTCCGGGGACAGGTGAGGCCTCTGTCAGGGGGCTGGGAAGGGAGATGGCTGCAGAGTCTGATGATCAAAGTGAAAGTTTTCTTGTATTTCCTCTTAAAATACTCCCTAAGAGGGGGAGGAGACTTGCTAGCATCTTATCCCCAAACCCGGGTAAGATGTTCAGCTACAGCAAGGAGGCTGTCAGAGTGGAGGAATTTCAGTGGCCCAGGAACTAGAAGGTGCTAAAGGGGAAGCAGTGGCTGCCACTCCCTGGTTAGGAGTGCTTCTGCTGCAAGTTAGAACGGCCTGGGAGCTGCTGTTGCAGAATCTGTCAGGTTTTGCTAGTGCAGAGGAGGGAATGGGTTAACATCTTGATCTGCCACATGTTCCCCTCTGCCGCCTTGCTGCTGGGAAAGCCCATATGCCTTCCTCTGTTTTGCTGTTGTGTCAGCATCTGTAGAGAAGAGGAAGCAAAATAGGTGTGTATGGGGGTCTGAGCTCTGCTAGGTTCCTCCATATAAGGGGAACTACTTTATCCTCCTTCCCACTTGAAATACACTCAGATGGAGTAGAGAACCCAGTGCTGGTGTCTCCTGTTCATTCTGAGAACAAGCATCTGTGCTTATACTTGCCTGTTGCTGTCTCAGCTGCAGGTTGGAGGGCTCACTAACACATCTTCTGAGGGACACGTTTTGACTTGGTCTGTTTAATCTGCTGAAGCATGCCAAGGAATCCGTGCTAAACTGCATATCCAGGCCCATCCTGTGCTGCCAGATGCACTTCTCACCTACTAAAAGCAAGAACTGCAAACATCTGATTGCAAGTCACCAGTGATCATGTTCTGATTGTGCTTTTCAACTCGTGTCTCAGGGGGAGAGGGTGGCAGAGCTGATCCTCCACCATGCCCGTGCCAACCAGTGCCAGGATATCGAGCGGTTCAAGGCTGAGATGGCAGAACTTGTGACCAAGGTCCGGGGGAACACCATTGCCTTAGGAAAGGCAAGTGCTTAATGTCACATTCTCACTTACTTGCAGTTCAGTACAACATGGCACTGAAAACTGAAACAAAAGGGGTTTTTGATCAGCTGTTAAATTCTCCTTTTGTATTCCAGCTTCAGGTGGGAAATCTCCTCTCGAGTGTCTTCAAGCTGTTGATGACCCATAAGGTGAGGTCCTGTCAGTGTCTGCCTTTAGTAGCTGGAAGTTCATGTCAGGAGGGAGAACTACTGGGGACATGAAGGGCTAACAAGGAGGGGGAGTGACTTCTGAAACAAACTGTTAGGAGAGGAACTGCARGAATGCATCCAGGTGTTGCAGATGTGCTGTTTCTCAGGTCTTACATGCACCCTGCCAGGCCCAATTTCTGTTTTGTTGGGGTTTTATTTTGTCTTAATGCTGCATGTAATGGTTGATATTGTTTACTAAAATGAGTAGTTTTGTAACACGTAGTTTTTCCTATCTTTTTATAGTCCCTTAGACTATAGATACCTGATAACTGATTATTTGGGGGGCACGTCTCCCCAGTTGCAAACAACTTTGGAAATCAAGAGAGCTATGGTGGCCTGAACTAGAGACGAAAAGGTTCTCAGCCACAGGGCTGCACAGTCCAACTGGCGGAGTTGCATTATAGTTTCAGGTGTGCATATGCTGTCCCCAGCCTCTTCCCTTCCCTCTTAGCTTAGGCAGAGGTGGTACCTTGGTTGAAAGGGTACAGAAGAAAATAAGGTCCACTGAGTCCATTCAGTCTGTTGTGGTTCTAGGTGAAGCTCGAGAGCAACTTTGCTTCCATCATCTTTGCCATCATGGTTCTGGAAGGACTAGGTCGTTCACTGGACCCTGAACTGGACATCCTGGAGGCAGCTAAGCCTCTGCTCATCGAAAGTGCAGCTTCGGCCCTCAAATAGACTCTTGTGGCTGCTGCCCTCTCCCTGTGGGGGTTACCTGCACTGTCTGTGCGCTGACAGTGACACATCACGTGTACTCCAGGGATATACTGTGTGGTGGTTACTCTGCACTAATGTTGCCTTCAGTCATTTCAGCCACACACCAGGCATGGGATGATCAGGTCTATTCCAGAAAGCAGGAAGAATTTGCACAATTGGACATTTCTCACTCATTGCACAGTTCTAAGAGCTAATGTGCTCTGGTAGTTTTTAAAAACATCTTAAAAAAGATGTTCATTATCAAGTCTGTTTTGAAATATATCAGGTTAAATATTTTATTTACTGATTTACCTGTCACTGTGGTATGAGAAATGACGTTCTAGCATCACCTAAGCAGCACATTAAGGCTGAAAAAAGCCAATAAACCTGTTTGTCTTTTGTACTTTTAACTTCTACTTTTATTGTAGAAGTGTCCTAACATCCTGCATGTAGTGGTCTGTTCTTAATCATTTTGGATGATAAAAACAGACCATTTTAATATTTTTTCAAACTTCTGTACCCTAGTACATTATTATAGGAGTTTGGATTATAAACAGCATAATAAAATATTTGCCTAGGCAGAAAAACCTAATTCCACATAATAAAAAACAACTTCTGGGAATATTTGTACTGGTCTTATTTTTTCTTGTTTCTGAAGCTTAAGGGCTTTTTTTCCCCCTCTGTGTGTTTCCTTCTGCTACCCTCCCCCATACTCCCCTGGTCTCAGTCTACTCAACTCAAAGCCTTAACTGATGCGCAGATTCTTAGGGGCTTTTTTTCCAGCAGTTTACAAAACAAAGAGTCCAAGCACTTTCCTAATGGATCAAAACCACACTGTGAATGTTTAAAATTAAATAAAGCCAGCAGAAGAGCTAGGTTATATGTGGCATTTACAGTCATTTTAATAGCAGTATTAAAATTATTTTATGGCTGCATTTTAATAGTGAGAAATACTGTCTAGGAAAGATTGGAAATAATGTGGTACTAAATAGACTGTATGTGAAACAGCAGTAGTGCAGGGTCTTTGCAGTGCTCTGTTCTCAGGTGGTTAAGCAATGAAGAGAAAGTACATAAGCAGACAATCTGCTGTTTTATGGTGATTATAAAGTAACGATTAATGGCACATAAATGAAGTCTGACAAATAAATTTAGATTCAGCTCAGTATATTCCATGTACTTTCCTTTAATCACTGCGTATTCCATTTCCAAGTGCATAAGGATAAAAGCAGGAGTAGAGTTTAATACCTTTTAAGTTTTAGGCTTGTTTCTCTAAGTTTAGTGAGACTTAAAGTCATAAGTAGGCACAGCATTGTCCTAACTAGCACAGGATTTTATGTAAAAGAGAACTCAAACAAGAAGAGAAGCAAGCAACCCCCAAACATTACCATTAAGAAAATCTCCATGTGCCACCAGCACCCACGTTCCCTCAGCAGGGTGTGTGCCAGGTCTGGGGCAAAGCCATCCATGTTCTTGCTGAGTAAATTCCAGCCAACTTTTCCAGACACTAAACAGAGCATAAATTGTTCCAAATGATGGATTTTCAAGTCCACAATGAAAAACTGTGCCTCACATGTAGTTTCCATAATATGAAGCAAGTTATATTTTTTTCAGACCTTAACTTTCACATTTTGTTWGTTAAAGCCTTCACCTTATATTTAGGGTCATTCGTGCTTTTCCCTTTTTTTTTTTTTAAATCTGAGGATGGCTCATGCACAGTATGGATCCTAAAGTTTAAAAATACCCATTTTAGCTATTAATGCCTCAGAATAGTCTGTAAACATCTGGATGAGAGACTTTGTCTTTTTAGGGAAAAGCTGAAGGCACAGCCTCTCCATTATCCCTGGAGGAATGCAGTCTGAGACTAGGAAACTGCTGGCCATTCAGAAGGTTTGGCAGGATTTCAAAGGAGCTCCCTTTTACAAGTTTTCTTATTTTACTTTTTTTTTTAAAGAAACTGCCATTATCACTGGTGCTGTGTTCATGTAAGAGGCATAATTTTTTGTAATACTTATGCTTTTTGCTGAGTCATGTGCCAGAAAATGTGTAACATGTTTCTAAGTGTACACAGAATGTCAGGCAGCATTTAAATTTATCTAGTTTGGTTCTAGGCATTACTTGAAACAAGGTATCACAAATATTGTATTTATTTTACCATAATTCTGTGTAAAATAAAGATAGTTCCATATAGTTCTGACTGTTTCAGCAAATATATTGTGCCATGTCCATTCTCCTTCCCTAAATGCCCATGTGAAGTTTCTGGTTACCCAGAGCTGATTACAGCGCTCCCTGTGGCACAGCCACTATTTTGTACCTCAGATGATTTGACGAGGGACAGCACTTCAGGATGTGACGAGCATAACCTCCTCCTCCTCCCCACTGGCACCTCCACTCATCATAGTACAATGCACTAAAAAACTCCTTTCCTGATGCAGAAAAGTGCCTCTAGATGTGCCCTGCTGTTTGCTCTCAGGGGAAGGAGAAGCCAGCGACTCCAGAATGGAAGGCATGTAAAGGACAGAAGAGTGGGAGTGCACTCTGGCTGCAGTGAAAGGGAGATTAAAGACCTCTCCAGGAATCCTAATTCCACCTGTCACAACCCTGCTCTGGCACACTGACTCACATGTAACAGGAAACAGAGCAGGTCTGTGGACTGCTCCAGGGCCTGCTCACCCACTCTGCAGCTTCCTTACGTGAGCAGGGATGCCCGAAGCAGCAAAAGATTCTGTTCCCTCAGGTACTGCTGGAGGTCATGGAGCTTCTGGCCTTTTTCCATCTTCAGATGAGAATGGTCTCTCCTCTGGAACACTCTCATTTTGGCAGCCTGGTGCTGGCTTTGCTGTTTGTCCTGCACGTGGGATTCTTGTTCCAACACTTCCTGCCGTGACTGCATTCTGCTCCTCAGGAACTCCTACATAAAGACATTTACAATTGTACAGTCACTGTTCATGTCAAATTTCATCCTCACTTTTCATCTATGTCCAGCTCTGGGGCTCCCAGCATAAGAAGGACATGGACCTACTGGAGTGAGTCCAGAGGAGAGTCATGAAGATGTCCAGAGGGCTGGAGCACCTCTGCTATAGAGACAGGCTGAGAGCTGGGGTTGTTCAGCCTGGAGAAGAGGTGGCTCTGGGGAGACCTTAGAGGACCTTCCAGTGCCTAAAGGTGCTACAAGAGAGCTGGAGAGGGACTTTTTACAAGGCCATGGAGTGATGGGACAATGGGGTAGTGGCTTTAAACTGAAAAAGTAGGTTTAGATTAGATCTTAGGAAGAAACTCTTTACTGTGAGGATGGTGAGGCACTGGAACAGGTTGCCCAGAGAAGCTATGGATGCCCCATCCCTGGAAGTGTTTAAGGCCAGGTTGCACAGGGTTCTGAGCAGCCTGATCCAGTGGAAGGTGCCCCTGCCCATGGCAGGGGGTCAGGAGTAGATGATTACAACTCAAGTCATCCTACCATACCATGATTCTCACTGAGAGAAGTCAGAAATGGGTATAATCAATGGAAATTCATTCCCTGCGTGTAGAAAGACTCCTTGTATGGCAGAAATGGGGAATTTTACTTTCCACCTTTCATCTTTATGCACATGTCAAAAAAATGTTACCCATTTTTATCTCTAAATGATACAGTTATATTGGATATAAAGCAGGCGAAAGACATACTTCAGATAGCAATACTGCTGGAAACATGGAAGAAGAGGAAAATAATTTCTGGAATTGCCCTTACCAGCCTTTCTTTCTCTTTTTCACAGCTCCTTTCATTGCTTTCTGCCTGTAACTCCTCTCTCTGCAAACGCTGTGTCTTTAAGAACTGAAGCCTCTGCCCTGCCTTCCTCTTCTCCTCTCGAAAGAAGTATTCCTTCCTGCTCCTCTCAGCCCCAGCAGCCTGGAGCAGTGCCACATGCTGCAAAGCTCTCTCTTTGTGCTCCAGCTGTTTCTCCAGCCCTTGCAATGTTCTCTGATGCAATCGCTGCCTGTTTCCAAAACAAAATTTCTCAAATTTCTCATAAAGAGMAATTAAAAAAAAAAAGACAGTGCATAAGACACAAAGCAGATATTCTGGCAACCCGTGCTCGGTTAATATTCCAGGACTCTTTGTTAGGTCATGAGGATTAAACCTGTGTCCCAAACAGAGGTGGCAAAACTTCCCAAATGGGCTGGTGCCTGATGTCAGCACTTTTGGTTTGAGAACAGGATTGAAGGGAATTTGCCCTCGGAGGCAATGCTAAAGGCTATGAGGTCCACGTGTGAGGCCCACTCTCCCACACCTCGAGCACCAATTTTATTCCCATTACTGAACCACTGTGACCCCTCTGCAGAGCATGGAAAAAAGCACAACATGTGATGTCCAGGGACTGAAGGAGAGCACCAGGGAGCAGATGTTGCCAACCTTCCAACAGTTACCACAAAAAGAAGTCAGTACCCAGGCATCACCTCTGGCTGTCCCTGCGCAGCTGGCGTCGGGTGCCATCTGCCTCTTGCTGCTGCTCCCTCTGCAGCTGCCTCTGTTCCTCTTGCCACCTTTTGTGCTCAAGCTTGGCTCTGTCAAAGTCCATCTCTTTCCACCTCTCCTGAGATGCACCATTAAAGATTGATTTCTAAGAGATAAAAAAGGCAAACTGGAGCCTTAGTCCCATTAGTACTTTTTTCTAACGCAAACTGTAAACACACAAAACCGGAACAGCCCAGTTCTAATGTCACTCCTGAGGTCTGGAAGCTACACTGGCTCACAAATACTGTAGTGTTGCTTCCCATCATGAAAACACTGAGGATGATGCTAAAACCTATAGAAAACATTAATCTTAACCAACAAACAGGTGCCTGAAAATCCAATTTTAAGAGATGTCCATAGGTCAGTAGGCTGTGCTGTTCTGGTTGTTCTGAGCCAATGCTTAAAACTACCCAATCTTTGTGTCAGGTTCTGGACTGGATGGAAACTCCAGGTTCTGACCACAAATCACATTACATATGCCTTACTAGATTTTATTAGAAAGAGAAACACCTGCCCCCCTCTGGCCAAATCCAGAACATTCCCGGAGTTCTTTGCAGGTGTTCTCTTCACCTCCTGTTGGCTGAGATTTCTACCTACACCCAAGCAGTCTTTGTGTTTTCTTCAGTAGTAGCTGCATTTCAGTGCTGGGCAGTGTTGCTAATTCGTGTTTTTAAATGCATTGTGCTGTGTACAGAGATGAAGGAGCACCTACAAGGCTTCTTTTCACAGCCATAGCGAAATATTTATTTCTTTTTGTACTCCCTACAGTGCCCTTTCAGGGAAGGAGCAAGTAAACACCACCAAAACTTCACAGACATATATTCCAGTTTACATTGCTGGAGCGTTTGGGGCTGGAACAGAGTTTCCACAAAATATTTTCCTCTGTCAAATACATTCTCCTTCCTCCTATTCCCAGCTGCAGTTAGCATGTTCCTGCTATTAGCTGTTCCTCTGCAAATAGAATGTCTCCTTCCAGTGCCTTCCTGTGGACAACTCTAATATCACCAGCTGGAAAACACCACAGGACCTTCAAATAATGTCCCTGCTAGTCTCACATAGCATTTTGACTGGTTTTTTTTAACACATTGATCTGTATGGCTTCCCAGGGGCTGTAAACAGCTTTGTTCTTCAGTGGATTGCTATTCTTAGCAAAAAAATGTACCTTGTGGGTGTTTGTGTTTAATGACATACAGAAGGAGATCAAAGAAAGTATCAAAGGTGTTTTATACATGAGAGGTGAACAAATGGTGTTTTCCAGCAGGTAAAGTACTGGCCTAAGGATGAGGAGACTTCAAGTTCCACCCCTGCCATAACGCGCACTCTTTGCTATGAGATTCAGCTGACTACCTAGACTTCCTCTTTTTTGCTTTCAGTACCTGTAAAAGAGGAATAATTATTTTGCTATCTAGTAGAGCTGGTTGAGAGGCTTATTTAGAAAAAATTAGATCTAATATAAAAAAACATTCTGTCAAAAGTGCTGAGCAAAAATACCAGAAGTGCCCTGTCCTGTACAACATGGATTCCCAAGTGGAGTTCTTAAGTTTCTGTTTATGCATAACCATTATTCTACATAGGCATCATTTTTGTTGCAGCAAAAACCTTCGGGCAAGATCAAAGGAGAGAACACTCTCACAGGACATAAACAAATGTCCTGATCCTAAGAGCTAAATCTGGTTTGGACCAAATACTTACTGTGATGCCTTTGTCTTTTAGAAGATTTGTGGATCTCCCAGCCAGCAGGTTGGTGGTACTGTGTGGTCTCTGCACACGAAGGGCTGATCTGATGGTCAGGCTGTCTCTCTCTAGTGATTGATTCACTTGGGCAAAGAAGCTCTGGTGCCTGAAAGGAACCAAAGCACTGCTTCCCAGGGAAGGGCTCCTTTGGGAATGCTGGGTTGGAGCTTCTGCCACTCCGGACTGAAAAAGAGCTTTCAAATAAATTCAGTCAAGGACATATGACAATATAGGAAGCTTATAAAAAGCAAGCAAATTAAAAGAACAAAAGGTCTGCTCATATAAAATGTATTCAAGCAAGAATTTTATAACATTTTCCTCTGAGGAAGTGGGACAGTTTTTAGGCTCCACAAAGAGGTTCCAGTTTTCCAGACACCCTGAGAAGAAGATGAATATCTTCTCAAGCCATAACACCACTAATACCTACATATAAAGATACTACATAATGGTGCAATAGTCACAGCACGGCATTATGGTATTAATTTTGAAGCACCAAGAATTATAGTAACAGATCTTAGACATGATGACCTGCTGCAGTGATATTATGTGGTAAGTCTTATGTTTGGGTAAAAGAGCTACAATTCCAATACCATGCTCATGTTCAAAATTAGCTTCAGTTTCAGCATCCTGCTGTCTGCTCTCTGCTTCTTCCTTGTGATCTGTCTCCATCAACCAATTGTCTGTGTTGACAGCAGCATCAACCATAGCATGAGCCATCTCCCTCTGAAGACCCTAGAAATAATAAGAAATGCAATCATAATCCAGACCTGATAAGGAATAGTTAGTTTAATGAACTTACAGCATGAGATCCTAAATTGTAACTGAAGCCTAAGAGAGAATAAAAACCCTCAAACTCTGGGGGAGTTCTTTACTAAAGAAAGAACTCGTAAGTAGAGTAATTTCTGATCACTTTGTGGGTTTCTCTATGTCTCCAAATGACCTAAAGTACTTTTGTCTGAAACGGTCCAAACTGGTACAAAAGAGATCAGGCCAGAGGAGCTCTTGCTGAAGAACAGCCCAGTTTCTGGCACATGCCAGAATTTGCATTCTAACCCTTGCAGGGCAATGGAGAGAAGCTTGGCAGTAGCTGGTGCACATGAACCTCCTCCTTACTGATCCTCACCCAGTGCCCAAATCAACTACTGAGGATTACGTAGGTCTCTTGTGGTCCTTGACTGGGAGAGGGGACACCTCTTCCAGGGTGGAGAAGCATCGCAATGGAATTACGGAAGAGACTGCCTTGATATGGAACAATCCTTACTGTAATCCTTATCCAGTGTCAAGTCTTCTGACACTTTTTCCTTTTTTTGCCTTTACATCCTTCACACAGAAGCAGGATGTAGAGAAACCAGGCTATGCAACATTTCTCATATTCTGCATCCATGGAAGATATTCTAGAAGCCTGCTCCAGACAGGGACAGTGACAGATTATAGTTCTTTCCCCAGTCAAAGGATTAGGAAGACAGTGCAAAGTCTCTACATTCTTTAGCAGGCACACATAAGGGCCAGGCCTAAAACCTCTAGAAATTTTTTGGTACCAAGGGCAGTAAACTTGAAGTAACAAAGCAGATATTTACAGAAATAGCAGACCATATAACAACAGAAGAGCCAGGGTGAAGCACTTTTTACCTTCTCAGGTTCTATAACCTCATGGTCCTCTTCCAAACAAGACCAAACATCTTTTGGAATGTTTTCTGTCTCCAATGCCTTCTCTGCCTTTTTCTCTTCCTCTCTGGAAATACTTTCCGAAGATGTAATCCTCAATTCAGACAGTTCCTGTTCTATTTTCTTGCTGAGCTCTTCTTTAGTCAAGCTTGTTCCTGGGATGAAGGCATTTTCCTGCTGCACTGTGCACCCTGCAGGCCGTGTGGGTTCCCAGGCTCCAAGGCAGCTCTGGTGAAGCAAGGGACACCCCCGGCTGCACTTTGCACATGGCTGAGTGGAATATAGAGCCCCTGGGCAGCAGTGCAGGTCCAGGTGACCCTGTCTGTAGTGACCTGAGGCTCTATAACCTGGTGCCACAAGGTATGGGTAATCCAGGCTTGAATCTATCACCATCTGCCTGGCTGCTAAAGGCATCTGCAGTTCCAGGACGATGCGTTCGCTTAAGGGCAGGGGAATCCGCAGAGCTTGGTCAGAAGACACCTCGTTAGTCTGCCCATTCCAGAAATTCACAAGCACTGCCCTGTTGTTGTGTGCTGTGCATATTGGGGAAAAAAAAAAAAAAGGCAAGTGATGTATTACAACATGTCAATCTGTGTGATTTATCTCCCAGAGAGCAGGAAGTAAAAGTAATAACTTATGTTTCAGGTAATTTTGTAATGATTTTCATGGTTTTATTCTTTATAGATTTAAAATTTGACCTTCTTTTAATCTTCCTATGAGGAAACAGCAGATAGAAAAGTTCTGACTTGTCACAGTGGGGTGGGATTTTACCCTGAAATAGCTGGAAAGCAGACTAACAGATAATCAGGTGAATACTCAGGAGGGCCAGAAATGCTTTTTTGCTTTGTGTTGGGAGGATGCTACCCCATCTAACTTTTTAGGAAGTTTTCGCTCACAGAACAAAGCAAAGGCAAATTCTGTGAGCTGCATTGATTCTGACCCTCAAAAAGAGGCTTAGTTTCAATAACAAAAACCCAGTGAAGAGAACCCAAGCAGCAGGTGGTGAACTCTCTAAGGCAGAGCCTCTTCTCTTCCCTGTACAGTGACCAGCATTTGTGGCGAGTCTAGCACTGCTAAGAAAACCAAAACACTCAGTACCTAAATGTGCCTTCTTGTTCTCCATAACTTTTAGCACAGTGCCAGGGCCAAAACGTTTGGCTGGAGCCTCCCATGGTGCCAAGACCCTGTCCCCTGGAGCAAGAGGCTGTCGCCGGGCGTCTTCGTAGTGGACAATGTCATAGAGAGGCGTTTCCTGCAGGCTGAGCTGGACCTGGCCTTTCAGAGAACGACTTTGGTCAAACTCAATTAAAAAGTGCTCCCTGGAGCCCTGCAAGAGTAAAACATGTGGTTTGCAAGGCAGACAGCTGGGTCCAATTAACAGCCAAGCTTAAGTGCTAAGAGGGAAGTGGCAGAAATCCCAGGAAGTGGAATGTGATCTGGGAATGCAGCTTTCCTCTTGTACCAGGGTTTCACTGTACTGTGTCCATGTTGGACTTTAAAAGTACAAAAAAAGCTGAGGCTTACGGGGCTGACAGCCTTCTTCTTCCTTTCACTTTAAACTTAAATTTTCGTAAGAACACAATTAGCAGGCTAAGGCAGAATTCTACCAGGAAAACCTCCCATCAGAAAGAGTAGCCAAAAGAAACTATGTGTATGATGCTGTTCACTACACAGCCATCAGAAGAATAACAAACCAGTAAAAAGTTATAGCTGCCATTAATTTAAATGCTCTAATTGAAGCCTTCAGCAGTGGGTGTGGGCAAGATCTATTACCGAAATCTCAGCCTTCTCTGCAGATCTTTGAGTGCACTTACACAAATAATACTGTCAGCTCCTGCTCCAGGTGGTGTTACCCGTCTGTTCCACTCCACACTGCAGCTTACAGACATACTCACCTATACTAACACCAGATGTATCTAACTAAACTGCAAACTGCAAAATGAACTGGATTTTTTAAAAAACTTGCAGAGGGCATTTTCTACCTGGCATCATAAATCATCCCCAGAAACACAGATGGAAAAGAGTAAGGAAAGCTCTCAGTTTGGTAAAAAGGAAGTGGACCCTGGAGACAAACATTTTGGATAACTAGTTGATATTTAGCTCACTAAYTTTGCTGCTAGACCGGGCAAAAGTACATGGCAGGGATAAGGGGCCTGTTTTGTTTGTATCTGAATAAAAACTCATTATAAGTACAAAAATGGATTGATCTCCAGGCTGCTTTTACTTGCAGGGCTCCTCACAGCAAAGAGCCAGTCAACACCAGGCAACAGATGCAAACAGGATGTGGGGAGACAACAGTGGCTATGAAATGCACTGTAACACAGGAGGGCCACCCACAGCAAGAGATTGGGACTGGTGAGGTATGGGAAGAACAGAGTAAAAAACCCACAGATGCTCTTACAGCAAAGTTCCCAATAAATAGCTACCTTCACCTCCTGGACAATGTGGCCCTGGTAGTAATAGCCATCAGTTTCTCTCCTTGCCAACACACGAGCCCCCCTCACAATACTGGAAGCCTCTGGGGATGAACCAATGAAATTCCTTTTTGTTGAGGATATCAAGGGCGCACAAAAGGGACCTGGGTTCCATGCACAAACAGGACAACTGTGGAAAACAAAAATACAAGAAGTAATGAAAACCTTGGCAACAGATCTTCTGCAACTTACTGCAGTGAAAACAAACTAAAGCAATAGGGAACTCGCACCCCACCCTCCAATAACTGTTTTCTAGCTTTTTCTTCCCTGTTTTTTTCTATTTTGTGAGCCATCTACAGATTATGAACTTACTGTGTTATTGGACATCTTGGCAGCAGAGAGCCACAGGAATCTTTATTAGCTGTGTGACAACACTGGACATGTGAGATGGATGTGGAGCTTACCTGGGAGGGGGAAGGATGAGATGAAAGCAGAAAATGAGCATGATTTTTATAAAGTTGAAATTTACTTCTCTCTATAATTCTTCCACCATATCTTGTGGTACAATGCTGCTTATCTGTAAATTCATCACAAATGGTTTTGATTTTGAGAAATCAAGTACGGAAAGAAGAAACACTAAAACATAAAACATAAGAACTCTATGATAAATCCCCCCTTGTGTTACACCTGGTTTCTATTCAGCTGCTAGGTATGTAGCAGGGGTGGGCAGCCAGTGGCCACGTGTGCACCACTGCTTCTGAAACAGCTGCAAAGCTCCCCTGGCAATCAAGAGCTGAAACGTCAGCGAAAGGATCTGAAGTCAAGGAGAATGAAGAAGGTGGGGGTTGAATTTAGGGAGATTGCCTCTGCAGGTCAAAGCCAGCAGCAGAGACATCCAGCCTGAGCAAGACGGAAAATGTGAAGTGCTTGAGAACAAGGACACAGGGAACAGAATGCTAGGGACTACGAGAAGGCAGAAAGACAAAATACAAGGCAGCTGGAAGGTGGAGCTGACAATAAAACTACGACTTTTATATCAAAGCATTCAGCTTTTCTGGAAAAACATAAACTTGGTATGGAACATGTAGCAAGGTTGCAACACTGCAATATGTTGTTGCATTAATCACGTGGTAAGTAAAAACAATAGTTCAATAGTTTGCTGCTATTCCCTGTAAACTGTTGCTGAAAATACATTAGGGCTGCTACAAGGCTCAGATGAGCAGGGAAATTAAAATTCCTTAACTACACTGCTGTTTCAGCTGAGGATGTCAGCTGTTTGGGACGTTAACAGATTAAGAAGATATTGTTACTTATTTAAAATACAGTATTTGACTACCCCCACCTAAGGGTTAAACACCACCAAAATCTGTGAACTGGGGTGCACCATGTGTAGGTAAAGCTGTGCAGTCACTAGCAAGGAAAATGAAAAACCAAAGTGAGGCATTTGTTCTTTCCTCTGGGATCTTCACCTGCACCTGTCCGAAACACCTCTTTTCAAGTGCTGGTCTGTAAAGTTCAACGAAGTCACTTTACAGGCAAGTCTTTCCCTGCAAAAGTAAATGGAGCCAGACTAAGATATACCCAAATTTGACTCCAGGTGCTGGGAATGATGCCTCTTGTTTGGGGGCTACATGGAGCATGTCTTTCTGCCCAGGCAGAGATTCAAGGTAAAAGTAATGTATAACCAGAAGGCTGGATATGCCAGCTCAGGATGTCAGGTGCAGCCTGACAGAGACACCAAACCTATTTAAAACTTTTATCCACAGACTGTTTTATCCACAGGCTGCCAGGCAAAACAAAGTTGGTGTTCCTGAGGACCACAGAAACTCTTTCCCAGTTCTGCTTTGTGACGTGTTATCCAATAAAGATTCCAGGAGAAACTAACAAGTGTGAATTAATCTTACACTGGCAGCATACCTTGTCAGGAGGAGTGGGGTGGAGTGTGATTCCTTGAAAGGACCTCCCTGATAGTCTGGCTACTTTCTCCATTATTTTTTGCTTGCTTCTTTCGTGATCACTTGAAGGCATAYCACATGCACTACTGGATGCAACTGGTTCTCCACAAGAAGTTGGCAGAATTCCTCTGACCCTTGCTCTGGCACATGTCAGTGCACAGATACACCCACCGGCAGGCTGGGTTTTCCAACATCGTCGAAGTGCAAGGACCGAACCCAGGCTGCAGCTCCAGGAACACTGCTGAGTGAGCACCGACCAGGCAGGCGCACCGCTGTAACACCTGTGGGAGAGGAGAAAAAGGGGAAGAAGCACAAAACCCCTCTCAGATGTGCAGGTCTTCGCTGAGGAGGGGCAGGTGGGAGTTCCGTATTAGGTATTTCTGTGCTGATGCGCCCGGGAGCTCGTCCCCGTGTTCCCGCTCCAGCAGCCGGCCCACAGAGCGAGAAGAGGCTCCGCACCAGGTGCTTCCTTCGCGACATCCCGGCCCCGCCACGGCTGGAGGCGCCACCGGGACGCCGCGCGCGTGCCCCGTTGCTATGCAACCGGACTCGTTGGGCTAGACCAGCCGGACCGCCCCCGCTTGGAAAGAGGGACGCGTTACTCCTTTAGCCCCTTCCTTAAACACCAGGAGTTGGCGCCGGAGTCTCCCCCCGCCCCAAAGGGAGCGGTCTGGCTGCGGAGGTCACCCTGCTCTGCGCCCTCCGTGGCCAACTTTTGGGACTCACGGTGAAGCCGCCGCTGGTGCCGCCCCGGCGCTCCCAAGTGCTGGGAGGGTGTGAGGGGGACCAGAAGTAGGGGACGGTGCGCGGTGCCTCCGTGCCCCGGGCTGTTCCTCTGCCCCGGGATACCTCTCCTTCCCGGGATACCTCTGTGTCCTACGATACCTTCGTGACCCGGGATACCTCCGCGCCCCGGGCGGTTTCTGTGCCCCGCGCTTCCTCCCTTTCCCGGGATACCTCGGTGCCCCGGGCTGTCCCCGCCCCGGAAGGTGGCGGTCGCGCCAATCGGCGGGGCTGTTGCTGGGCGGTGCGGGTGACATTGGGCACGGCCATGGTGGTGGCGGCGCTGGGCCGGGCGGCGGGGCGGCTGCTGCGGACCGGGGCCGCCGTGCCCGCGCGGCGGCGGTGAGCGGGGCGGGGGGCGGAGCGGGGCGGGCGGGCCGGGTGCCGGCGGGCCCGGAGTGAGGCGGGGCCGTGCTGTGTTGCAGCGCGGGCGGCGGGGTGCACATCCCGCCGCGATACCGGCAGTTCCCGGAGCTGACGCGGGCGCAGGTGATACGGGGCGAGATCCTCAGCGGCTTCATGTGGTTCTGGATCTTCTGGCACTTCTGGCACAGCTCGGACATGGTGCTGGTGAGGCCGGCGCGGCGGCCGGGGCGGGGGGCGAGGGCCGGATCCTGGCCGCGCTCTGACGGGCCTCTCTCCCAGGGACACTTCCCGTATCCCGACGCTTCGGCCTGGACGGACGAGGAGCTCGGGATCCCTCCGGACGACGAGGAATAGCAGCACACCGGTACGGCTCCCGTACCCCTCTTCACACGGCCCCGGCCCGGCCCCGGTCAGCGGCTGCGGTACAGCCCCAGGGCGCCGTGCCCGGCTCGGCCGCCTCCTGGTACCGCTGGAGGAGCCCTGCAGTGCACTTGCAGGTGTTTGTGCACTGCCCAGGGGAAATGTGCCCAACCTCTGCGGTATAGAATGCAGTGTCTGCACTGTCCATTGCCTGCACACACCTGTCTCGGGTGCCTGAGACCACGTAGTCCTGTTTTGGCAATATAAGCCTGCAGTGTAACAACTGATTTCGTTATGAGTTGTAGCTCACCTGGTACCAGTTCCAAATGATTTTGTTTATGCTGTTCTGGAGTCCCAGCATTATCTAACCCCGGGGACATGCTGTTTCTGGAGAGATCTGTCCAGATGTCCCCTTAAATGTCTGAGGTTTTTGCTTGTTACCAGTTCTTTAATTACCTAGTCTTTTAAGCTGTTGTGTCATACATTACAGCTCCAAACCAACAGCTTCAACTTCTGCTGAAGGCAGCATTGAGGAGGTCCTTCTTCTCTCTTCATGGCGGGAAAAGCATGAGCGAAAAGGTTCTCAGGTTTCTCTTGTGTTACTTTCAGGTTCCTGGAACTAATGAGGGCCCTGGAACCAAAGCATTGGCTCCTGGGTCCTCCTGTCAATAAAACTGTAAACAAAGTCTAAGCTGAATTGTATTTTTTTTTTTAAGTAGAATTTCTGGAAAATTACCATTACACCTTTAGAGTTGAGGTACTTGAGTACACATGAGCTTCTGTAATGCCTGCTTGATAGACAGTGTGTTGGCCCCAAGTAGTAAGGTCCATGAGTGCATAGCAGGTAACAGTCTTATCATTCAGGCTTTCCCAAATAACCAGTGAAAAGGTGAGGGGAAATTGCCACAGAAGCAGGAGAATTTACCCCGAAGAGAATCCAGACCAGGCTTTTCCCASGGTGAGGGAGAAATGCCCTTGGGCAAGTCCAGAATAGTAAAGGTAAAAATGCCTTAGGGCTCAGCACAGCAGTCAAGGAGGGGGCAGTCCAGCTTAAGGAACGTGAAGGGAGGTGGGTTACTCTACAGGACTCTCTTGATTTCATGTTATTCTTTGTCTTTTCCTCCCAGAGTTACATCCTAAAGTAACTTTTTCATTCCCCTTAACCACCTTTGCTGCTGGAGAGGAGGAGTCAAACATGACACAATAAACGATCTCCTTCAGACTTTTCCATGCAATCTTTATTATAGCAGTATTCTCATATTCACATCAAGTACATAGAACTTTTTGCCTTTCATATAATACAGAGTTCTTTAAATAACTTTACACTGAAATAGTTTTCTTCAATCTGAATTCAGCTATCAAATTTTAATATGTTTTAAGTCTCCATGCTCTCTAACCAAACTGGACAATATTTCCCATTGTACAAATTTACATGAGAAAAACTCCAAAGTACAAATGAAGGGACAACAAAAGTAAAAGGGAGAAGGAACAAACAAGAAAAAGAAGTTGTATTGGCAATTACAGGAGAAACTTGAGAAGGAAGGAGTTGCCATGACCTACATAACAGGAAACCCAAAATAAACATTTTGTTATGAATTAAAAAATAAATACAAGTTTCAAAACAATTACTCCATTGTAGATTTTAAAAAGCAGCTATGGAAATCTACTAACACAATGTTGTTGTTTTTTAAAGTAACCAGACTAGACCTTCTACTTTGCAGTCATAAGCCCCTTGCAAACCTCTGGTGGTCAAAAAAAAAATACAGCCGAAAGGAATGTGTTAGCACAGAGTTTAAAGTGGTGGGACATACATTTCATTGCACTAAGGAACAAACAAACAAAAGAAATCAAATCTGTATATAAATTTCCCTTTCCTCTCCTTACTACGTACTTTGCCTCTCATAAACAAGCCTCTGTATTATGAGGTAATGCCATTGTCTTGACTATATATAAAAAAAATAAAGTTTAAAGGCTATAGATCTGGGTATCTATAAACTTTAAACAAGCCAGTCCTCTCTTACCCCCCCATAGGGTCCAACTACTGAGTGCTACCCCTTCTGTCACTGCTCAGTCACGCCTCTCCTGGGAACCCCCAAGAGACCTGTGCCCCTTTCCTAATCTAGGAAAAGCAGCCTGTGCTCAAGTAAGAAAGAGAGACAGTGCAAGTAATGCACAACAGATTACACACACCCACACCTGCTCCTGCAAAACAAGGCAGAGTCACAGAAGGCAACAGTGGCCAGCCTGCATGAGTGTTTGGGCAGGGGAGAAGGGATCCAAATAGGCAGCTGATGGCTGATTACTTTTGCAATTGCATAAGAATGATGTCACCTGCCCAGCCCTGGGAGACCATCACTACACCCAGAATGACATGGGGAGGAGAGTTCCAGCTGGAGAATGAAGGTCCAAGAGGAACATTACACTTGGAGTCCGGATGACCACGGCGCAGGAGGGCCGGCTTGTGCATCTCGGATCGTGGCAGACCCTGCTCTGGAGGTACAGGTCAGCACTGGATCCCAAAAGGATTTCAAGGGTGGAAAAGAAGTAGGGGGCAGGACTTTTCCCAATGCCAACAAATGAGATCGGAACAGCAATGTTAATTTGGGTTGCCAACACATGCAAGTTGGCCACTGTCAGGTTTCTGTCAGTTGAGAAGTGTGGAGAGGGGGAGGAAGAGGAGGCAGGTAGGACACAAGGCTCATGAAAGAATGATGTGCTTTTTTTTGGGTTGATTTTTTTTTTCTTTTTTTTCCTAAAGGTTCACAGCTTTGAATAAAAAAAGCACATTTATTGCACTTACACTTTATTTTAGACAGAGTTAATTTAAATTATGCCCTCACAACCCCCCACCATCCCAAAATAACCCAACACCCAAGTTTGGTCCATTTTTCCCCCTAGACCTTGCAACATCCATGCCCAGATGATGGGCTTAATCGCTTCTCCTAATGTTCCACAGAACTCCCAAACACACAGATGGATTTTCTCTTCAGCTACGGTAAATACACAAATGCAACACAGAATGACATTTATCAAAACAAAACCTGACCATTTTCCAAACCCAAAAAACCCCCCAAAAAACCAAAGCAGTTATTTTTGTGGTTTACTTGCTCAAAAATAAATGTCACACAAGGCTTACTCTAAAGTACAGCTGCTGCAAAAATGACAAACTAGACAAAATGACCAGACAGGCCACTCTTGGCTCTTGAGGACGCTGGATGAGCTGAACACACTGCTGCTGGATGCTATGAAGCAAATGCCTATGTAGTTTAGAAGTTTCCGAACCAAAAAAAACCCCAAAAAACCCCAAACAAAAAAAAAGAGACAAACATCACATGTACTTTTAGTGCAGAATTTGGGGTAGGTAGAAAGATTCCAGATAGTTCCTAGAAAGTAAGTAAAACATTTTTACACTTTGCTTTCTAGAAGGAACAAACCAAAATTAAAATTGGTCTGATATTTCATATGAACTGTGCATTTAGACATAACTTTGTAATTTACAATTATGCCCAAAGTCTTGCCCCAAAGAAGAAAAGGAAAAGATCTGAAAAAGCACTAATATGCAAACCCGTAATTTTGTCCTTGATGGACAAGTAGGTTAAGTACAACACTGGTGTGTAGGTACTGCCAGAAGTTTCTGTAATCAGTTTGAAATCTGAACAAAGCAAATTCGCACCTACTGGCTGTCCCTCACCTGACAAGACACCTACCATCTCCCACAATTAATGTGCACTAACAGGCTGTGATCACTGAAGAGCAACTGCAAGAGGCCCAAGGAAGAACTGAGGAAACCTGCTGACATTCCAGAAACAAAACTTACTGTGTTTTCTGGGACAAGGAATTGACTGTATGGTCTGACAGACATGAACTTTGATTACACGAACACTAGCGATCAGTTTCTGCTCACCTAGCTCTCATTTTTCATCTATCATCTGATTCCAAGATGGTATGAGAATGTAACTTTGGGTCTCTTCATAGCTATTACCTTTCTTTAACAAGATCTCTGTGTCTTTGGAGGGAAGGAGGGCTTACTTGTTTTTAAATTAAATCAACCTCATGTGACTGTTAATAGAGCACATTTCAAGCAGCAGGTTTACTGTAACTAAATTTGGTATCCTTCAATTCTTAGCTTTGAAATGCTAATAGGTATTTTCGGGAATGCTCTCTGCCCTCTTTGCTCCTTCACAGGAGTTTACCAACTTGAAACTACCTACCTACAGTGATAGCTATGTACAAAACTACTGCAGCAGATGTAAACCAAAGACACTGCTCTACTTACAAAGCACCTGGTTTACATTCTGTTGTACTTTTAAAGGTTGCAAAGGCACATGATCATTTGGCAAACTACAAAAACTCTTTTGGGGGATCCCTATGTAAACCATTGAACAGAGGGTCTCGGTAGCTCTCTTTCCTAAACGAAAGAGATGTGCTAGTTTTCATCTGAATTCACTCTTGGTGTAGTCTGTATTCTGCAGCTTTTAAAGCTTCCTCCTTCCACAGGTTCATAGTAACTTACTGCTGTCACAATGCTGACTTAGTAGCTTGTGTGTTAACATCCTTCAAACTTGAAAGCAAAGAAAAAGTTTTAACAACTTTGCTCTGCTCTTGTGATAATTTTACTTATTAGGCAAGAATCAGAGAACCACAGAACATGCCGAGTTGGAAGGGACCCACAAAGATCATCAAAGTCCAGCTCCTGGCCCTGCACAGGACACCTGAAGGATCACACCATGTGCCTGAGAGTGTTGTCCAAACACTTCTTGAGCTCTATCAGGCTTGATGCTGTGATCACTTCTCTGAGGAGCCTGTTCCAGTATTTGACCATCCCCTGGATGAAGAACCTTTTCCTAATATTCAACCTAAACCTCCCCTGACACAAATTCAGGCCATTCCCTTGGGTCCTGTCACTGGCGACCACAGAGAAGAGGTCAGTGCCTGCCCCTCCTCTTCCCCTCACAAGGAAGTTGTAACTGTGACGAGGTCTCCCCTCAGCCTTCCTCTTCTACAGGCTGAACAGACCAAGTGACCTCAGCCACTCCTCATAGGGCTTTCCCTCAAGGCCCTTCACCATCCTCATGGCCTCCTTTGGACACTCTTTAACAGCTTAATGTCTCTTATATTGCTGTGCCCGAAACTGCCCCCAGGACTCATGGTGAGTCCGCCCCAGTGCAGAGCAGAGCAGGACAATCCCCTCCCTTGCCCGGCTGGTGATGCTGTGCCTGATGCACCCCAGGACACGGCTGGCCCTCCCAGCTGCCAGGGCACTGCCGACCCATATACAGCTTGCCTTCGACTAGGACTCCCAGGCCCCTTTCTACTCTTCAGCCTCTCCTTCCCCAGTCCATACACAAAACCAGGGTTACCCATCCCAGATGCAGAATCCAGCCCTTGCCCTAATTAAACTCCATGTGGTGGCTATGAAGTTGGTATGAAGTAATGAAGCAATGAAGAAAGGTATTTCAAATGCATGCTAAAACAAATACCAGGTGCAAATGCACATTAGCAAGGCTGCAGTAAATGCAGTTTGTTTCATAAACTTCTACATAAAATGTGTAACAGAAAACCAGAACACTCAGCACCTTCAGAGTGATGCCGTAAGAGTCCACTCACGCAACTGCTTTTTAACTTGACTGTACCTAGAAGCTTTGCCTGTCACACTGTGCTACTGGTGATACTTTTTATCAACAGACAGAGGACACATCTACAGTACTATGAAGAGTTTGTGCTACACATGCTGCACTCACAGTCAAGAAAGGAATGAAATCTAGAGGCTGCCGAAGTGTGAAATGTCTACATGCTTCTTCCCTAAATTTAGCCCCTCCAGATATCAAAGCTTCAGTGTGCACTTGTTTGTGAGGTGTCCGGGGACCTGGCTTCCCTAAGCCTTCTGTAAAATGCTGGATGCATTTACATCACCAGGCAAACACAGAAGAAAACCTATTTATGTGTACTTTCCGCCCCAATTTGGGCATTAGCGGAAAGACGGTATTTATCTACAGTCAGAATTTCACTCATTTTATGTCACAAAGGCCAAATTCTGCCTCTAATGAGGACATACTAATCCAAGTGATGCTGAGATGCCATAGTAAGATGGCAGTATTTGGCCTCAAACATTCTGCTGCCAGAGCATTCAAATACAAGAAAAGATGATTTTAGGTAAGCATAGAAAGAAGTGGATTCATTTCATGACCTGCATGAATTTAGCAAAAAAAAGAAATGACTGGGCTAATTGTATCTGGGGCCATGCAGGACTTAACTGACACAGAAATTACTTTCAAAGTAACCTGGCCTCTATACTCCTGCAGTTGGTTTAAGCTCCACTACAACGCTGCAGTTCCAGCAAATATGCCAGGCAAAACAATCACATATTGAGGAGGAAGCTTTAACAGGTAATAGGACTCTTCTAAGTGTATGGAGAAGGAAAGGCAGAGGGGAAGGTCTGTGCCTGATTGATAAAGACATGAATAGGTGGGACTGGCTACTGGTACTTTTGCAACTGATTATTAAATAGTAGATACTGTACAGCTAAAAGAAGCAGTATGACTGTCTAGGCATCCCAACATGTGCACACGAAACATGTACTAACATTCCCATACTATGGCATGTGCTTGTGGTTGGGACACCACGAAGAAACTCAAGTAATTTGGGGTAACAGGCATGAACGTATTGGTCACCTCAGTTTACTTCCTTCCTCCCACTGCTACAGAGGGCACTCATTTCTTGTCTATTCTTGTTTCCCCATTCACTAAACATCTACAGGGCATCCTTAAGACTGGTTCTGATGGCATGCAAGACATCCACAAAAACTCCTGAAGGAAAAAATAAAACCCAAAATAATCCCAATTATTTACAAACCACATTTCTTCCGAAGTTTTGCATGAGCATTACCTGGGAACTCTTACAGACAAGTACACATTACTACAGCTATCTGGAGGGAAACAAACGAGAAAACCAGTAGAAATGCATCCTGAAAGGACTTCTCTAAACAGCAGCCAAACAACTTGCACATTCCTCAGGGAAGAAAAAAAAACAATACCAGAAACAAAACAGAAAAACAAAACTACAAACAAACAAACAAATAAACAAACCCCAATAAAAAACCCCCAGAGATCATGTGTTGCTTATAAAGTGCGTTGCATGGACAAGGATAGCAATTTTCCTTGTGCTTTTCCTATGGGCTCAAGAAGCATATTGTAGACTAATGGGTAATGAACCTTCACCAAAATAAGTTCATTTTAAACAAAGATAGAATGAAGTTCCTAACAGACAATCTTCTGCCAGCATGACTTGGTGGAGGAAACTACAGCTTTTAACAAGCTCTGTGAAACAGAAGAGTGTCAAACCACCTGTCCATACTTGCTCTGTTAACAGTTTCCTTTGAGAGAACGTTTACTTCCAGTATGCTCRACATGTACAAATGAGGCCACAGCCCATAAAGGGGCTGGAGCCAAGTGTGGGGTGAAAGCAGCAGCGACTACTTCCCCCTCTGGGAGCCTGTACCTTGTAAATGCTCTCACCTGCCTGCTGACACCAGTGGCCCCAGGCTCCTCCCACCTCTCAGGTACTGGCCTTAGATGATCACCAGGGAGAACTCTGAACCATCTGCACACCACTGCTTGTGCATTAGCTTCTCCACACTGGAAAGTGGCTATTGCTACTTTTTAAATTCCTGCCAATCTCAATAAGGAAAAAAACTTACAGCATCTGAAGACCCACAGCAGACAAGAAAAAATTTGTGCTTTCTTTTTTTTTTGTTTTTAAAATGCATCCTGTACACAAAATCAATTCTATTCATGTACCAACATGAATCACTTCATTCTTGTAGTGACTATTAAGTCATTCACTATTGCTATCTTGCTAATGTTTGTGGAATTAATATGAATACACAGTATTTCAGTTTTAATTCCCACTTCAAATTAGTCCAGTCCCTATAGCCCCAGTAAATATTTGCTGACAAATGTAACAGACTACCAGCAACATCGCAAAATTCCAGGGAATTAAAAGCGCCTTCTACTACCGATGTGCATTTCTCCCTTCACCTGGGAGCAACCTTCTGCAGACAGGAATAGTCCAACCTTCCCAGGGTAGGGAAGGACAGYGTCCTCACTCAGTACATCCATGTTCAGCATGGACACCACATTCACACACATTTAACTCCTTCATTCATTTGTCATGATTTTGTTAAACACACCCCACTGCCTCCCAGCAAGAACTGCCCTGCTAGGGGTGGGTCGGTTCTCCTGCCTCACCTCGAGTGGTACAGGGCTGATATGAATCAAATTCTGAAAACTTCTGTCTGAGCTTGAGTTTCTTTCCAATGTGGTCTGCCTTGCCTCTGTACAAATAATTTACAGGTAATAACCACACACCAGAGAACTCTGCAAACAGATCACATCACAAGATATTCTACTAAAGGAAAATGATGTGCAGAACTTCATGAGCTGTTTTTTTCCTGATTGGGTAACTTGTCAAAAAGCTACTAACCATTTGAAAACCAGGATTGGAGGACAGGAAAACAAAGCACTCTAATGGAGATACCGCCACCTTCATCCTAGTTTGCAAAGTGTAGAAAAGGGAAAGACAAACAGAAGGGAAGAGATGACGGGGGGAAATCAATGAGAGAAGTCAGCGTGGATCCAGCAAGTACCGCTTTGTTTTGATCTAACAACTTGCCATTCGGACAAGATGCTCCACATTTACACACACACTTATCAGAGGACGTTTAGTTAACAGGATAAAAATCCTTTAAAAAAAGCTCTTGAAAGTACCAAAACATAATTTTTGGAATGTCTAATTCTAGGGGGGTTTGTATTTGTATTCAATTCAACCTGAGAACTTTTTTCCTCATTTATGAAAACATTACATGTTGGTAAGGTACCTGGCATTAACCTGCACCCTCGTTTAAAATAAAACTTTTAAAGTAGGTACATACACCATTCACAGTCTGTATCGGGATTTCTACAGACTTCAGATGCTGCAGTAGCATCTTTGATAAATACATTGTATCATATGATACAAAGAAAAAATAAAAGAGAGGACAATCTCGCTACATTTTTTTTTATATTTCAGTTTGTTGCTGGACCAACAAAAGAAGGATCTACCTAATCCTTCTAAAAGATGTTGTATATGCACACACCAAGAAAATACTGGAAAAGGAAAACGTTAAGGATGGTGGTTGTTGTTTGTTCTTTTTAAGAAGTGGTAAAGTAAATCTGAAAAAAAGGTGTGGCAGCATCCCCTTTTCCTTCAGATGAACCTCTCTGCCTTCAGAATAACATCATCTCCAGCTCCCACTGCCCCACACCGTGAATTTTAAACGAATAAAACCCAATAATATAGACAGGTTGAGGTGTTTAACACTGTAATACAGTGAAAAGGGGATACTGCGTTGTCCATAAATCAGTAAGTACACCAGGAAAAAAAGGATCAGAATGGAGAATGATTCTTTTAAATCAGCACTCATCAGATTTTCAGCCTCTGATGGTTACACTGTTAGAAGGAGAAAGCTGACCAGCAGACCATCCAAAGCAAGTCTCCTAAGTTGCAGCAGCAGTTCCATCCCCTCATGCCCGAGCACCACAGTCAAACCACGAGCGCCTCTCCTCTCTCCTGGGAATGATGCCAATGGCACAGGCAGCCACCGCGGGTCTCCGAATGCACGTGGTGGTTTGTGTTGAAGGAGAAACACTGGCAGCAGAAGACTCTGGTTCCCAAAAAGGTACTTTTTCCCATTGTGTTGGACTGGCAGCTCCATTCTGCTCCGCTTTTAAGCTTATGGATATCTTTTCTAAATTACTTTAGGTTTTGCGGAGCAGAATGGAGTTTTGATGTTAAGAAACTGTAGGAACACAAGACTTAAATAACAGAGTGGGTGCTGCCATGGTGCTGTGGCTACTTGAACGCTGCAAATTCTCCTGTAGGGGGAGGACAAGAGCTTGGTTTAAAAAGGTGATTTCAGTTACGAGACTAGTTGAACATTAGGTTGAATATAAAAGATGTTAAAAAATGCAAACTGTTAAAATTAAAGCACAAGAGAATACACAGTGAGAGAACACTGAATACAGACCCAGCATATTTAACCAAAAGAGGATTTCTTGAAAGCAAGCCATACCCATTCTTCCCAAGAAGTGTGAAAGTTCAAGCAGTCTCATTCATCATGCATTTGAAAATAAAATGTGTCAGCTTAATTTTACTTTAAACTCCTTATTGCACGTGTCCTCCTGAGAAGCAACTATTTCAATAAATGCATCCAACTGCAAACCAGTTCCTATTCTGTTGTAAAACTAGTTTAATAACAAAGACTATTTGACACATCTGTTAACTGTTAGAGACTATATACACTAAAGTGCCTGAATATAAAATCAGTATTACAGAGTGCTAGGATCTGGTTTAGAGACCAACATAACAACCTACTGAGAGAAAAATAAGAATGGAGAGATTGTCTACTCAATCTCAGACCAGAAATTAGGCCTCACTAACAGGGAGCATAACAAAAAAAGCAACCCCATGCTTCCTTCAGAATTACTGAATAAAAAGTAATTATATGCAGTGCTTTCACATGTGATGATGTCCTGAAATTCTACATAGTTTACTTAGTGTCACCATGCCGTGAGACAGACTGGTAGCCACACTTCTGAGAGGATGCGACTGTGGCACAGAGTAAAATCGCTGCCCCAAGTCTGTAAGGAGTTTGACAGAAAACTGAATAGAAGCTGAATCTAAGGTGCTAATCCTCTTAATCTTATACTTCAGCCAAAAAAATTTCCCTGCCACCCACAAAGAAGTTGTATTCTGCAGGATTTTTAGTGTGGGCTGTCCCAACTATGCATAATCACAAGGACTCAGGAGCAAGAGAAAAGAAACATACATACAACTTCCCTGTGTTGGGTTTCATATGAATTTCGGGTTAGTTTATACCACTTTCTTGACAGCACTTCTCAGAGCTCTCCTAATAATGAAGGAGTGATAAGCAGGCATAAGAGAGCCTTTGTTCTGTTCAACAGAAGCGTATTGAATGCCATTACATTCAAAGAACTGCTCCCTATCCTGGTGTCCTTCCATCTTTTCAAGAGCGACTGTACTGTTTGCTTTGTTCTTCCTCATGATTCTTATTCTGAATATTGGAAACAAAACAGAAACATCCCTGCAAACAAAATCTTAGGCTTACAGCATTAATTCCGTGGAATGTCTTGCTCTCTAAAAAGGAGAACCAAGAAAAGTCACCAGCAGTCTGCACTAGGAGGGGGAAGAAAAGGTATCTAAAAGGCCTGGGAGGAACAGTTCTAAAAGAAACTTGAAGAAAGCAGGGAGAGGGCTCTGTGTGTTGAAGGGAATGAGAAAGGAGTACACCCAAAGTCCAAAGGAAGGGTGGCTGGCACAGGGAGTTGTGACAGACCTCAAGCTCTGTGGGTCTTTACAGACTGTGGCAGCAAGCTTAAGTTTTAACAACAACAGAATAAAAGCTTCATGATGGATCTAATTTCCTATTTTACTAGTTCTACCCACAGATGAAACACTTGCTCTAAAATACTCTAAACACTGGATCATTTTTTCTTGCTTCTTTCTGCTACATTTCACTGACCTCCCAACTCTCTTCACAGTATCTTCTAGAAACACCAAGTTTCGTATATTTTTTAAGAGATGGACAAAAAAAGTCATCAAGTGTTGCCTGTGAGGCCAATTTTTAAGAATGACATTCATGCTTAGCTACACTTTCAAAACATGCTCTATTTAATTTATTTTTCCGTCTGCCTTCCTAAACTGCTGATTAAAGATCAATTTATAAACAAGAGATTGCTCCCTCATTACTCATCTTGTCCTTCTGCTCATTTCTGGTAATAATTCAGATTTTAATAGTCATATGGGGATTTCAGAAGAAAAAAGGTGAACCTTTAATTGGGAAAGGGCAATGGAAAGACAGGATCCAAAGTGAAAAAATATTTGAGATAGAATGGTAGCTTTAAAAAGCTAATTTTCAGACTTTCTTGCTATTTAAATGAAACCTTAGCAAACACATTTTCTTTGACAAGCTAATGCTAAATCTCCCCTTTCAAAATTGCAGATCAAATCTGATCTAAAATCAATGGGAGACCAAACTAGGTAACAATTAGGTAATAACGGGATTATGTTGATTAAACATGTATAAAATGTGGTGGCCAGTAACAGCTTTCCCTAGATGAGGTATGTACATGGCTATACCTATCCACATCAAGATATGAAATGACATACTTAGCAATTTGGTATGTGAAAAACCCCCAGATATTTCTATTCAATGTGAGCCAGATATCTGAGGTGCTTTTTATCAAGCAGAACTTCAAATACCTGCTTTGACTGGTAGCAAAGAAATTCCTTTCCAAAGGATGGATAGCATCTGAAAAGATACAGTTCTTATAAACCCCTTTCAAGTTGGCTACTACAGCCTTTTCACACTTGTCTCATGCAGAGCAAGTGGAAAATATTTTAAATGCACACTTTCAAAAAAGCTGTACCAAATAGATGAGCAAGATCTTTCATGTTGCCTCCAAACAATATATTATAAGGGCATGTTCTGAGTGAAACTGCTGCCCCCAATTCCTGGAAGGATTTAAAATGCAGCTACCATTCTATACTCTCATGAATTTCTAAATTACCCAAATTCAGGAGGTTACTAACGTATATACACAACATCTTAACTCCTTATCCTGGGGTAGATGCCATGCTTCTCAGAAGAATCATAAGGAGAAAAACAGTTCCATTCCACGTCTGTGCCAGCCTTATCTACTGAAATAGAGACTAACTGACTTATCAAAAGGAAACACCAGACCCCAACACCTTGCCTGGATTACATTCACAGACACAGAAAAAAAAAAAAAAGTATGACAGAGAGGTAGTTTTCTTTTGGGTCTTGTGCTGGATTTTGTATGGATACTATCCACTGGGTCTATAAAAATTTGGAACATCTTGAAGGTACCAAGACAGATTTTGTTTCCGTACTGACATGCAGGGAAGTAAAGAAAAAAGGAATCTCACCTAGTATAAACTGGTTCTCCAGAAAAACCTAGGATCCTACAGGCCTGTATTCTGAACCAATAGGTATCTGTTTCTAAAGAATATAGCAGAGTTGCACCTTTGAGAACTCTGACCCAAATCCACAGGTGTAGTTAGGCATCTTCATCCCACAGATGTTCCGAAATCCCACTGAGGCAGCAATTACAAATCACAGAAATTAAACCTCTAAATGCCTTTATGTCAGATAAAGTTAATGACCCACAAAACACGGTCTCCTTTTAGGCTTCCTAAAATGTTTAGTGAGAAGCTAAAATCACATTATGGCCAGGGACCCCAAACTGTGCTCAGTGTGTAAGAAGAGGTGACAGGAAGAAGAATGCACTGACCATACAGGAGGAAATGGGGCCAGATGTGACTAAGGGTGGCAGCACTTTTCCCCCCATAATTCCTACAGCACAGACGAACAATCTTAAGAACAAGAAGGACAGCAGTACTCCAAAGAATAACTTGTTTGAACTGATCTGGCAGACCCAAAAAAGAGTAAGCCTGGGCAGGGCAGTGGTGAAGGTTCTGCACTCTCTGTAACTCCCCATGTGGGTAAGACTTTTCTGTTGTGGGATGCCACATTTCTAGATTTTGCAGGAGACCCAGTAGCATCCTTTTGCTCTGAGATGGGCACTGTGGTCTGTACTGAATACCATGCCCCAAAGCTTGGGAAGCATTCCTCCTCACTGCTAGAATAAATACATAAAATAAAGAATGAGAGAGGAAAACAACACTGAAGTCCTGTTTTTGTTTTAAGATAAGCGTGCCAAAATGAGGTGAAGCTACCAGGAAGATGGGAAACAGATTTTCTAAAACAATAACCATATTTCCATGGAGAGAGATTTCAACAGCTAAATTTTCTTGACTAAGAAAATGAGAAAAGTTACTTCCCAAACTATGGCAACAGCAGAAGCCAAAAAGACCATTACAGTCCAGCCAGAAAATGTAAAAATTGCCCGTATCTCTTCAAGCTCTCTAAATCTGCCTCCCATTTTGAAAGGCTCAGTTGCCAGACAGCAAAAACCTTTTCGGAATTCCTAATCTATTTCAAAAACCTATCGCTAGCAACATGCAAATTTCTCCATGAGTATGTAAATCAGAAGACATTAATGACACTCCTGGCCCTTCAAGTCCTAAGAAGAGCAGCGATAGCTTGTTTCCAGTGCAGAGGAATCTGTGAAAATTAACAGCTTGGCAATTTAAACCAAGTAAAACCACATAACTCATCTCAAAACATGCAAGAACACTATTTCTTTTTTTCATATCTGACATCAAAGACTGACATAACCTGAACCACTACTCTGATGCTCTTGTTCCAGAGCAATGCTCCAGAGAAAAATACAGTCTCCAAAGTTAGCTGGCAGGATTTTGGTAAGGTGTCTAACTTTCTCGGTTAGATATCTAGTCTAACTGACTCATTTCTATCTAGTCAAACTAGCAGCTTTTATATGGAAGTGAAAAGATCAATTTGTCACTGAACAGAAGCATGTTCAGTGGTATTCTTAACAATATTAAAATAATTAACACCTTTCATCTTAATAGAATTGCTGTATAACACTGATTTCCATGAAAAACCCTGCTTTTTCAAATCTTCTTTTCCTATTATAGGTGTTAACAGCATTTTTCTCTTAAAGTATTTGGTCATGCTTGAGATTCAAAACGGTTTTTTAAATTTTGAAATCTGTGCTAATTGAAAGGTACAGGCACCATTACCAGTAATAGTCTTGCAGCTTCGCAAAAGCTGATTCGGAATTTCTTCTGTGTTGCATTGTAACAGAACGTCTGGAGATAGTCTAAACTACAGCAGGTCAGAACAGTTAGGGAAAAATATAATGTAAAAAAAACCCAACCCATATCACCACTCTTCTGCAGGAAGAGATGTTATCTAAACAGAGCTAATTTAAACTTCAACTTTCAAGATAAGAGTCGCATGTCATTCAGGGCTTTCTTTGGATTCTGTGTTGTATCTGCTCACTTCTGCTGACCACAAGAAGTTTTGACTGTGTTCAGCCTTGAAGTTAAGTTTGTTTTTCCAAGTGTTTCCCACATATGAGTAGCATTACTAAATGAAGAATCTAAAGCCTATTGCTCAGATATAATGACCTCAACTGAAGTAAAAAAAAACCAAACCCAAAACAACACACCACCATAGCTTGAGTAGCTTAAAATCAAATACACTCCTGAGTAACTAATTCCAATCAATAAACTAGGCAAAAATGACAYTTGATGGCCTTAAGATCTCTGCTTGTTTTGAAGTGACTTTTCCCATGTCTCTTACGTGACATTACWGTTCCTCTTGTGCCAGCTGTTCCCAGGGCACTCATTGCCAACACAGACTCTGTGCTCGGAACATTCAATGCCCAGTGTTAGGAAGCGAGTCTTTGTTCCCTCAGTAAACCTTACAAACGTAGCTGGTAGAAACTGAGAACAAACACACGTTGCACTCACTGGACACACCAGCACAGACACAAAGGCACATGCTTTCACATTTTGGTTCAGTGCACTGGAAACCCACCATATCCCCCTGCCTGGATGGGTGTTTTTGGAGAAGCACAAGCATATAGACTAAAATCCTCTGTCTGGAAGCCAGCCCGGTTTAATGAGGGCTCAGATGCACTGCGGTGAATTTTTGGCAATGACCGGGCCAGAAGCTCAATGGAGGCAAGAATCTAAAACATAGAAAATAAGTGATCAAACTTGTTGTTCTAAAGCTGTAACTTTCTCTTAAAAACAAAAGCACAACATCAGTTAACCACAGAAAAATATTTAAACACAAATTTAAAGAAGAATTTTTAAAATATAAATTACTGCATTGCACTCTTGATGTTTATATCCTAAAGAAGTTGAAAAGGACAGATTGGGAATTTCCCTCTTTATAAAGGCATACTGATTCCCTCTGTAAGCACAGTGAAAACAGTTGCTTTTTATTGGGCTCCTTGTCTCTGCACTAGTACCTGTACCTGCCATCGCTGCCAACAAACCCACCTCTGGCATCATTTTGCTTAATACCATTTACCAAAAAGTCAGCAGGGGGAGCTCCTTATTTTTAAAAAATGATTTGGTTACATTCAAAACAGAAAAAAACCAGATTTCCTTCCTGCCCCCCACTGTCTCTAAGCTTTTAGAATTCAAACCTTCCTCAGCAGGCATGATAAAAATCAAGTTTTGTGGCAAAACTACCAGTTTCCCTTCATAAAGCTTGGGGTAGAGCAAGGAGGGCAGTATAAACATTTCTGAGCACATAAACAAAGTTCTAATTTGTGTGGCTAACTGTGATTACTAATTGCATTATCTTCCGGCTGAAACTTCCTCCAACATGTAAATAATTTTCCAAATACACAGGTCATTTTAATAGCTGTGTTTTGAAATGAAAATAAGAATTTCTAATTAAACAGAACTAACCAGGTACTGAACCAGTGCACTGATGAAATCCTGCTATAGCACTAGTAAAAACAATTTGGAACTGGCCAGTGAGTTCACTACTTTGAGTTGTAAAGTCTATTGAGAGCTAAAGAGGAGCATTTCTCACCTGTGGAAAAAGGGGTCTCTCATCTCTTTTCTTTTTTAAGCATTCTGCCATTAGTCTCTTCATAGCTTTTGGACAGTTGCTCCGTACTTTGCTGAGGTCTGGAGATAGGTATCCTCGTCCCACCATAAAAATGATCTTTATTTAAGGGGAAAAAAAGATGAAAGAGGAAGAAGCTGAGTTCATAAAACAAACAGTAACAAAAGGTGAACATTTTGCCAGACTATTTTAGTTTCAGCAGCAAGCTTTCTGCTCCCAGGAAACATGATCTGGTATTGAAATAGCCAAATTTCTTAGACTAATGCTTGCTAAGCTATTCAGTACAGAGAAAAAATTAGATCTTTCCTCCTCCTCAGAAAGATTTCTGTGAAACTTGAACACTAGTAAATGGTTACCATTTATAGCAATAACCATCTAAGGAACAGTTCTTCGGTGTCAAAAACTGTGACAAAAACAAGAATAAGCAACTCTGTGGCAGGAACAGAATGTCTAAAAATAAATATTCTGTTAAAAGAAATATTCTGTTTTATACTATAAATCAACAACAACTTCACGCTGAAAGGTATTTTAAGAAACACATGGACTTTGGATATTAAAACCCCTTACCTTCTGAGAATAAATTCCATCATACACTTTTCCAACACAAAAGCTTATTCTTGACATCTGACCACCTTTCCCACCCCCTCAAAAAAAAACCCCACAAAAGAAGAACAGAGACTGCCTCTCCTCTGTAGAAGAGACAGACAGGCTTTGTATTTTTACAGTAATTCTTTGAACATGGAAGACTTATATTTCACCTTAGGATAAAACTTAAGCATAAAACAAACTGATAGGAAGCAGGGAAATAAAACATAAATATGGTTAATTGTCTCTTGTATATATAAAAAACCATCAAACATCATCATGTCAAGCCAAGGTCAACTACAACGTGGTCTGAGTACTGCAGTTGCACTGACACTAAAAAGTCCTTCCAAAGTAGCTAATCAAAGATCCATTCATGCTGCAGGAGTAATCACTGCCTTTTCTGAACACTCAGACCCAGCAGGTGTATCACACCTTCTATCTAATGAAGTGTAACTATTTTGTATCTTGACACTGGGGAAAAAAAAACCCAACAGAAAATCCTCACATCTCAAGCAAGCTGTACATGTTATTTATACTAACACAAGCCTGGTCCTTTTTTAACTTTCTGCTTCAGTCACATCTGTGTTGGCATCAAGGAGTAACAGAAAACTCCCATATGGTTTCTTTAGAAAACCCCATGTGCCAGAGCAGGATTTCATAGTAGAGACTTGTGTACTGCATCCCTTATTTCTGCTGCAATGAGCCCTAGCATTATCTAGAAGTTACTATTTTCTAAGTAATTGCACAAGTCGAAATTATTCAAAACTCCTTACTAAATATATTTCAAATACTTTCTGTACAAATAATATAGGGATTAAGCTTTAGAGAAAAGAGAATATCACTACAAGAATAGTCTAGAAAAATCTGTTAAAGTGACAGAAACACTGAGGTGTAACAAGCATGACACTGCTCCCTAAGAATCTTAGTTGCGTCATAGTAGCTGACACAGATGCACCAGAGAGTGAGGAATATTTACAACTTTTCAGATAATAGACAAGGAGTGACAAAACTCAAGACATTAGATCACATCTTAAATGTTGGCATCACTTGCATTTTAAATTTTGTTTCAGCCCTTAATTGTAAGCACCCACATCACTGGATCCATCCTGCAGATCTCAAAAGGTAAAAGCAAAACAATGCCGAACACTGTTTTTAGAAGGCTGAATCCCTCTGCCCAGGAATCCAGGCATTTCCTTTCTTTCAAAAGGCAAAACCAAAATTATAAAAAAGAAAAAAAAAATTAAAACAGAGTCACTCCAAGTTTGATGAATTGGGATGAAGTGTTCTAGCAGATATGGAAGCAGTCTTATAAAATGGCATTCACAGATGAATGTTGCTATGGTTGCAATTCTCAAGTACTGACAGTGAAAAAACAAGGGATGAGGACACAGAAGCAACATAAATACATCACTGCACAGACACAGAATAGTTTACACCAAAGATCTTGATGCATAGATACTATTTTCAGAATAGACAGAAATAATCAGGTATGGCTTCCCAAATGTGCCTATCCTGGGAAGATATATTACAGTATGTGGGATCATTAAGACTTAAGGAATATTTGTTCACAATTAAGTAATTTTCTTACAGCATTCACACACTCTGGAAAGTCATACACTCCATTAAGAAGGATTTGAGAAATGCTGATATTCTGAAATTCACTTAGATGGTGCATGCTTTCTCAAGATCCAAATGAATATAAAACATTCAGTGAGATGACTGCTGTTCTGATTCTAACTAAACTAGATTACTACTAAGTAATCTGCTCTCTCCCTAATAAGCATCCTAGCAACCAGTTCAGAAGCTGAATATCTATACTTAAAGTAAAAAGAACACAAAAAATAGCTCAATAAGTAAGTAAATTGTTGCTATGTGGCTGAGGCAGATCTAGAAAATGCAGAAACATCATCTCACAGCATCAGAATCAGAAACATCGAACACACAAAACATCAGAAAGTGCACTCCCCAAGGCTGAATCAATCTCTGTTTCAGGCCACACCTGACTGAAGTCAGTGACTTCCCTTACCTGGTCCCTGTTGTTGATGTTGGAGTATGGTAACTGTCCAGTCATCAATTCATAGAGAACAATCCCAAATGCATACACATCTGACTGAAAGCTATATGGGTTTTTATCTTGCATCCTAATAACTTCTGGTGCCTGTATCATAGAAGGGAAGCATTAGTTTTTATTTCTCTCCATTGTGCTGTAGCTCACATACCAGGAACAAAACACAGACTTGTCCAGAGTACAGGTGCAAGACACACTCTTGCCTTCAGATGTTACTGTGTCCTAACACAGAGCAGATGTTGGCATGAATCTTAAACTCCATTGCTTCATTTCAGCTTGGTGATCCCTTTTATTCCTCTATGACAGAAAAAAATTATCTTGTCCAGGCTGAGAAGGTATTTGGCAACTAGACTTCTAATGACACTAAAAATAATACCAGCTAACCGATCTTAAGTTTTTCCAGGGAGAAAAGGAGGAAGTGGAATTGCACAAGAGGTTGTGGTATGAAGTAACTATGCTTGAATCCCTAAAATTCAAGAGCATCTTACTTTTGGCTGGGCTAGTTCCTGTACCCCTTTGCAGGATGTTTTGCATGACTTTTCTCGCTTTTTTCCTCAACCCTGGATTAATTATACCCTCCTTCCTTAGCCACCATTTTAATTTCAGTTTAAATCTCAGAATAAAGCATGAAGGCACTAATGTTTTTCTGCTGACTACTGGAAAACACATGCTTAAAGAAGAATTGAAAAACATTAACTTAGTGCTTAGTATTACTACTTTTTTTTTCCAGCATAAGACAGCTTGTCTATGTCAGTGTGCCAGAGGGACAGGAGTAGAAACTTCGGCCAAAGGTAAATAGATTTGTTGAAACAAGGTCACCACTTCCTGCTTGCTTACCATCCATAGAATAGAACCAGACAACTGTTCAAACTGTTGGGATCCACTCCATCTTGATTTCACTGTAGCTAGACCAAAATCACCTATCTTTACTGTGAGGTCCTCATGAAGAAAAATATCTAAGGGGAAAATGTTAAGGGAAAACAAACAAGCAGTGCTGGCCTTGTCCTAAAAGAAAAATAAACAGCTACAAATTTGCAACATGAACATGAGAGTTTTAACCATTCACCATCACTGAAGAAGGTTTTCATGTAACACAGGTTCTAAGCAGCCAGCATGGTGATTTATGGTACTTAAGGGTTACATAAGTAATGACTGGGCCAGTGCTGAACAGACCATGGCCAGGTGGCTTTCTTGAAGTGCCAAGTATGAGAAAAGCTCAAAATATTCCGTGAGCCAACTCATGTAAGCTTTCATTACATGAAGAAACCAAAGGATGCAAAAAACCCCCAACTTTGTGATACCATACTAAAACTCCCTATGTTATTGCCATCAAATCAAAAGATAAAGTAAGCATCCCTTATTTTGCTACTAGTGATATTACCCCTTCTCAATGAGATTTCCACTTGGCAAATATTCACACATGAACAGCTTTTCACATCAGTAAGTTAGTTTCTAGCAGGAAAAAAAAAGAAACCAGGAATGCTTTCACTTTCCAGAATTACATCTCTGGGAAAGGATACTATTACTCTTGAGGTCTCTGTGGATGATTGACTTGGCATGCAAATAACTGAAAAGGAAAATTGTAGATTAGGTCGCTTAAATAATAGTTCACTAACCAACAACTCAAAATTCACTGTACTACCAAAATACAAGTTCTGTAGATATTCAAATTGCACATATTTAATGAAGGTAAGAAAACTTCAGTTACCCATGACAGTTTCTACTACGTTCACAAGAAAAAAAAATTAAAATAAAGCTCAGATTTCCAGCTCAAATCTGATGCTACTGATGAATGAAATAACAATTACACTCCAGCTTCTGCTTTTCAATTCTAACTCAATATTCACAATAAAAAAACTTAAGTAATTTTTACACACAATTCCATACTGAAAATTCTGTCTCCCTCTGACAGTCCTAACAGTGACTGTCAAGACACTCTGTGAGCTACTCACAGCTTTAGGTAAGGTGTTTCTAAATTGCAGGAGCTAAATGTGCTTCCCTGTCTCAATGTGTACTCAGGTACACCGACTGCTTTTTAGTATAGGAATGGAAAAAAGATCCCCTGACTGCAGCCTGGATAAACAGATGGTAGGGAACACAGAGGAGAGTATTTTTCCCCACAGCATAGATACAGCCTGAATTAGGCAACTAGTCTCCCATGGCTCTTTGTTTAGTCAATGAGGTTGGCACAAAACTGTTGGAAAAGCCCCAATTTATGTCTCTGCTTTGAATCATGCTCATAAAACAGCTTCTGTATCTCCACTACCTACAGATGGGGCCTGGGGAGATGCACAGGCTAACAGAAGGCTAAGGCTCTTTGCTTCAAACACCTCCACACCTCTTGACTGAAAATGTAATGGAATACTTAGTAGGAAAATGGCACAAGGAATTGCAATCATCATAGTGGTTTTTCAGCTGGGGTGTGATTTCTCTGATCTTTCAGCAGTCGTCTGATTTTGACACCCAGTATTTGGCTAGTTTTGTAAACTCTAACTCAATGGCCCTCTATGGGAGTAAGGATAATTTACAATCCTTAGAACAAAATACGTATGTTCTCTTCAGACATTGAAATCTGTTATCTAGAGAGCTCTGTTACTTTCACCAAATGCTTTGATGATTGAGACAGGACCCCGACTTGGCAAAGTGAGCAGAGAGCTGGCCTTATTTGCCAATGTCAGCCAGAGYGTGAGGGGGATAAGTAAACACTACCCCAGTGCTCATTTGCAGAGAAGTAATTCAACACTTACTCCATGCCTTGTGCAGTCTGTCGTGCAATATCAATTAGCTTGATCATTTCAAATTTGGTCTCGATGATGTGTAGATGGTGATACAAGCTGGACCCTTCACACCATTGTGTAACAATAGCCAACTGGGGTTTTGTTGAATAACCCATGAAAAGCAAGATATTCACATGTCGTGTTTTCCTGTTTACAAAAAAATAAGAATCAGGAGGAAATCAGGTAGATCAGGAAATCAGGAAAACCCATGAAGATCTATCATAGTCTACATATACAATTCCCAACAGAAGTTGCTGGGTCAATCTCAACTCTTACTAGGATAACATGAGAACCTCTTGCTAGATTCATTTAACAAATTATACCAGAAGTTAGCCCTTCTTATCATACTAACGTGGAATAAGTACTCTGGGGCAAGTGAAAAATGGCCAAGCTCTTTTATGTTTTCTTATATTAAAAAATTAACACAGGATTCCAGAGTGTGAACCTTTGTCCTCGCAGCAATGTGGACTAGGACAGTTCTATGCTATGTGACTGCGCCTTTTTCAGGTTCAAGGATTTGTCAAGTGATGCTGAGAATAACTGCTGAGGAAACAAAAAACAGGCAGTTTCTTGCAAATCCTACCACAAAGCTAAGTAATGATGAATCATAACTATAGTTAAGCAGCTATAGCTGAAGCACAACTATAGGCCAATTTGCCTTGTCTGGGTCAAAGACTAGAACAACTGACTACGTAAGTGCTGAAACAATCAACAAACAAAGAGATTGGACTCCAGCTATGAGACTAACAGCAGAAAACCAGACAGGATTTTTGATTTAAGGTCTGTCAAAACTATGTCAAAAATATGAAGCAATATCCAAAGCAGCATATTCCAGAAAGCCTCTACTTCCACAACTATGAGCTTAGAGCTTTAGGAACTAACATTTTCCTAGGGAAAAAAGTGGACCATCCCCTTTGACCAAGTAGTTTATTTGGGATATTTCTGCAGCAGAAGTGCCCAGCTCAACACCGCAGGTTTCTGGAGGCAAAAACCTTCTTGCTACTTTGTTTCTTAAAACACAATTGTGCTCGTTACTGCTTAAGATTGTACTTGGATGTAATGTTCTTTCCCAATAAATATTCTATCATATCATGCTGTTGGATCTTCTTTTAAGAGCTGAACTCAAACCAAATACCTCCCCTGAGACAGAACAAGCAGGAGACATGAGAAAAGGACATCAAGAAGTGACTTTATGAGAAATACATTTCAAAAGAAACTCAAAGAGAAATTAACGGTATTAAACAGAAACCATTAAACAACAGATAATATGGGCAGTATTGTAGCTGAAAACCAACATTAGTCACGCTCTCCTTCAACTTCAAAATGTGAATTGAGAGGAAAGGCAGGCCTACAGCTCACACTTAGGCTTGACTGTGCCCTGGGGGTAGTAAAATAGCAAAAACCAGTCCTGAGAGTTTGGACATACATATATTGTCAACAGAGGTGTGCAGACAAACACATACAGGGAAGAACTAGCCGTGAATACAAAGAAATATTTTTAAATGGCAAGTTATTTTTTCTGCCTGAAGCATCATCATGTAGGAGTAAGACCAATGTGTTCTAATGGAAATCTAAAATTCAGTGATTAATGAAGCACAAATCTACACACATTATTTTATGCCATTAAAAATATTCTTACCTGAGCACTCCTACTTCATTTTTGAAAGCCTGTAACTGTTGAGGTGTGGGTGCCGTAACATTCAACATTTTCACTGCCACATCACCTTTAAAACAGCAATTTTTAGTAAGTGCCACTGATACATATTCCTCTCTTGAGAAAATGCTATATAGAATGCTATCAGAAATGTTGGGATATGCTGTTTTTTAGCTTATATGAAATAAATCACCATAATTTAAAAATAAGTAAATATTCAGTAAAGTCTAATAATACTATTCTTACTTCTACTCTGAGAAATCATAACCAAGCCAAAGCTATTAAAATACACATTTGAAATCCTCATTCATCAAGATGGATACTTCAGCCTAATAAATATGTTTCATCTTTACCCTAATAATTTCTTTATTCAGAAGAACATGCAGGAGTTGAGTTTCTAAGCAATACAAAGTTCTTACATTACCTATTTAGCACACTACTTATTCATTTAAAAATCATATTTACAGCCCTTCACTGCACTCTCTCCATTATGTCCACATCTCTCTTGTACTGAAGAGCCCAGAACTGGACCCAGCATTCCAGGTTCAGCCTCACCAGTGCTGAGGAGAAGGATCACCTCCCTTATCCTGCTGACAGTGCTTTGTCTACTGCAGCCCAGGATAACATCAGCCTTCTTTGTGGCAAGGGCACACTGCTTGTTCATGTTCAGCCTGGTGCCCACCAGAATCCCAGGCACACTTCCATGAAGCTGCCGTCCAGCTGGGGGTGCTCTGACAGGCACTGTGACTTCCTCAAGAAGAGCTGTTTGCCATGATGGCCACATACCATGCCACTTTCCTTTGTAGACTGTTCCAAATGATCCAGACCCTATCCTCTGTCCAACTGTGATCTGTCCATCTGGTATCTCCCAATCATCACTTGAATCCCGTCGACCAAGAGTTTTCTTTATGTAAGTGCAAAAGCAATAGAAAGGAAGAAAGCAAGTGCATTAATTTCTGTGGAAACAGCTCCTTTGTTAAAAATTTTGTATCAGCAATTCCTACCACTAATGTCTTTAAGAATTTTCTTCTTCAGATATTGTTTTTGACCTTTAAAGTTAGCCATATGCAAAACCCCAGGACACAGGTATACCAAATTATTACCTGGCCTGAAATATTTGCAACAGCTTTCTGGCAGCCTTAAAACAAGAAAATATTAAGAAATCCTTAGCAAAAGTAAAGTCATATTTAATTTTCAATTCTTAGTCATAATGCTAAACTGTGAACTAAAAAAAAAGTGGATGTTTTTATGTACTGTTACATAAAAATTTGTTACATACATTCATAACTTTCAAAGTTTATGAATCATGGTGGGAAAACTTAACTTGTTATATGAAGGGAAACTGGCATTACAATAGAAAGCATGCCAAACATTTGGATGCAATGGAGTTAAAGTGAGTTTAGGTAATTATTTAAATGATTTCTGTATCAGTCCCACAATTATTTACTGGTTTTAAAGTGGTTATTCCACTCTATTATTTATTGGTTAAAGTCCTTGATCACTGCCATACTCATCTTTAAAATAATTCAGAAGACTTGGGTGAAAGAAAAGTGAGAGGAACACAGCAGTGTAATATTTCTACAAAAGAAAAGAGCTGATCTTTCCCTTACCATTCTATTTCTGTCTTCTGAGGATGAGGATGATTTCCTTTCCCGTTGGGGTCCCGGTGATTTCTGTAATGCTTTCACATTGGTTAGTGACCCGGGCAAAGAAGCAGGAGGTGTTGCAGACAAGCCTGCAGTTGAGCCTAAATTTCAGAAGTAGGACAGTTTTATCTATAAGAATCCAGTTTACAAGAATGCATTGATACTAGGTGCAAGAATTGTGTTTAATATGCAGTATCTCTAAACATCAATGTAAATGCTAAGAGGGAACAAACATACACTAGGAATATTTTCCTAATATTAGATTAGTGCTCAAGTCTCAGATTTCAGGAAGAGAGAAATCTATAGCAAACATCCCTCTATAGATAGTCCTCAGTCTATTGTTCATGAATTAACAGAAGAACAATGTCTCTTTAAGTAAGAAAAAAATATTTTAAAATGTATTTTTTTTATTCCATCAGTTTCTTTGAGAAGAACAGTAATATTTTAATAAGCAGCATCTGCCTCTGGCATTTCTTGAAGCTTTTACGAACCCAACAAGTAGCTGAAATACTGTACTTTGGAATCAAAATAGACTAAATGCAAATAATTGAAATGTTTTCTGGTTGAGTCTCCAAGTGCCACCTGAAAACCTTTTGGCTGTTTTAAAGCTATCTGTTACCAGAGAACTATTATTTAAAAATAAGTATTAGACTCTAGAAAGGATTAAAAAAGAACAAGTACTTTAGTTAGCTATTTGAAGCATATCCTAGGAAACACAAAAAGAACAGTATGTCTGTAGCCTGTACGTTATCTAAACAAATCTATGCAGGAAAATGTCACTAAGAGAGCTATTTCAGAGCCCCAGTGGCCCTTCACAAATAGAGCACTTCAACTAGACACTGCTTTTTAAAATACACCACAATTATTCATAGCAAGGTTATGCTGACCCTTCCAATGCAAAGGACATAAAATAGGGTCAACTGTTAATTAAATTCATGCTGCTTAGCTAAACAATGTATGTCATTGTACAAGACCTCTAACATTCCACTGCTTTTYCTCACATCAGTGTTCTGGGAAGTGGTGGAAGACAATACTCCTCATATTCTTTCAGAAGCTCCCTTCTTAAGCAAGAAGTGTCTTCTAATGCCAACTTGAGTTCAAAAACTGACTTTATGACTTTTAAAACTGTTGCTGAAGCTCAGTCACTCAGTGCGTGCTAATTTATCAGACTAAACATTTCCACCACTGGACTCACTGAGCTAAAATCTATACACTCAGAAGTGGAAGCACAAAATAACATACCAACACATCAAAAATGGGACACAGCATCCATAAACTCTGTCCCATATACTAAAGGAACAATAATGATGCATATTGGACATCCTAACTACATTTATAAGCAGCTGGAAGCCAGTCAACTGAAGGATGGACTTGTGTTCATGTTACAGTCACTATACTGTCATATATCTATTATATGATTCATCCGAAATCACACATACATGGAATTGAATGTATGATGTTCCCAGAACATGAGCAATTTGCCAAATGTTTACTGGGCCACAGATTTTCTCTGCAATTTCAAAGATCTGGAATGCGTTTTCTTTGAGGTAACTAAAGTTTCCTACATAAATTTAACAGTGCAATATAGAAACACTGGCACAATATTCACCCTTCACCAAAAATGCTTACAGCACATGGCAGAACACTGCAGTTCATYTGTTCATAATAATACCAGATGGCCTGTTTTCCAAGTTATTAGAGTAGACTACTTCAGATAATGCTGCACTTAAGTCAATAGCTTGGGCTCTGAAGCTGTACGCAACGTATTTCATTTGTAGCCAGTTGGGAACACCTGTCTTCTTACAAAGACTTCTGGAAGATCTTTACAAGTTCAAAAGGTGAACTGCTCTTGATATATTCTGAAACAAAAGTCTTTGAAACAGCCAAGATGGTAGCATTTGAAAACCGCACTACATGCACTGAACTAACCATTTCTACACATATATGTATAGACACAAGTATTAACATTTCATGCTATTACTCAACAGTTGGTTTCTCCAGCATATGAAATCCCACAGTTTTTTTGGGATTTTGTGCAATACAACAGATCCATTGACACCTTAAGGCCTGAATTACCCCCAGGGTCAACGACATGAAAATCTAAGTGTCTTATTTTACATAGTACAGGACACAAATACCGTTTCAGTGAAATCTGCTAACTAAACAAAATCTACTAAAACTATCTAGAGCCCTGATGTGGTGTCAATAGCACATTGTCAAAATGAAGTATTTGTTGAAAGCTGACACGACACGTTAGTTGAAAAGCTTGAGACCTAACAAGATATCAATGGAAATGTTTGTAATTCACATTTGATTGCCTACATTACTTTTCAAAACACAGAATATTAAATATAGAAGACTGTTATAGCACTGAACTGACTTAAACTGAACAGTCAAGGAAATTCTAAGTTAAGGACATAATTTTATCTTTAAAATCACTGCAATGCAATCCAACGACCTTTGTTTAGAAAAATTATGTCAAGGTCCACAGAAAAACCTCAACTATGAAATTCCTTGCTTTTTAAGATTTAAGTCAGACTTTATTAATAATCATTTTCAAGCGTGTAAAGGTGAAAGTGAGTATGTGTGAAAAGCACATTCAAAGCATTCCAGCCAGGCCAAGCAAAAAACAGAGGTGTTTTGATAAACTCACACACTTACATACACACGGTGTGAGGGTGAGGCACAAACAGCATCTGTGGTTTTACTTATTTTGTTTGGGTGAAAACAAGAAAGAAGAGCCCAACTACCTCTGAACACTGGGCCAGGCTCAAAATCAAACACTATTTCACTGGGGACAGAATGAAGGAGGGGACTGGGAGTCCGGGATTGGTATTTCCGAAGACAGCGCATCAGCTGGTTCAAAKGGGCTGTTAGAGAGAAAGAGACGGGCAGGCAGAGACAGAAAGACAGACACACAGAAGAAATGAAAGAAGTCATGGGAAATAACTAGGATGCTTTGACTCCTAATCATAGATTGCTTCTGTACTTTGAAGGAAAAAAAAAAAAGTCAATTCCTAAGAACACCGTTTCAGGACTGGAAATAGCCAGTTGTTTTCAGATGCCAAGCAGACAGTTTACAACCAAAAGTTAAAACCAACATGACTGTACAACATTTAAATGTTGGACAAAATGGGCAAAACTGTGGAAAGCCACACCTATCAACACATACAAAACCAGCTAAAACTGGCAACTTTCAATTAGTAAGCTTGCAGGATTAAAGGAAGTTTCTTTTTTAAAAACGTTCTATTGCCGGCATAATTAAAGACAGCACCATCAAACACAAAGCAGTAGGCAGGTATCATCCTACCAAATACCAGATTTGCATGGGACAAACAAAGTCAGTGACAGCCCACAGTACCAAACCTTAGAGATCAGGAGAGAGTGCACTATGGTAATTCAGACCTTACTTGTGACTGAAGCAAGTTATAATAAGTAAGAGACAACTGTGTTACTGATTTGGAGTTGGAAAAACTGTCATATGCCTGTCCTACTTATTATTTCTCTATTTTCGATATTTCTGTTTTATTCTTATATTCATAGGAATAAATACAGCACATAAGAAGCCCTCTCAGGACCTTGACAACCAGTGGAAGAAGTGACTTAAGAGGCCTGTGCACAACATGTGAAGAAAAAGAAACCTTCTGGCACTAGTTCTGACTTAACTGCGAGTTTGGGCTGTGGGTTACTGAATAAAACATATGAAGACCTGGCTTTAATGTAAGATCCTAATAACCTGCTTCCAAGAGTAGCACAGGCATGCAGTACAGCAAAGCAGCAACTTCAGCAGGGGCAGAGGGGGAGAAGAACCGGAGTATTTCACGCTGCTTTAGGATGCAGCAGTTTGTATGGAAGGCCCATCTACCACGTTGATGGTTTTCATGACAAAACCCTGTTGCTTCCATAGGTGAAAAGGTAACAACAGGCATAAAAATCTTTGGGAAGTTGTAGTGTATCTGTGTGCATCCATGTGAGTGAATGAGAGTGTGTATGTCTGTGCGTGTGAGAGCAAAAAGGTGAAAGTGCAAAATAATTTTAAAACTAAAAAAAACTAGATACTTCTTCAAAACTTTTTCTCCTTCCGTCTCCCCCACTCCCAGAATGACCAGCAAATGACTCAAATCTTCGTGAGACAGATATTAAGTTCATGGACAAGCAAATGTAAATTCACTTTTTGTTCTAGTCATATTTTCCATTGTGCCTGTGTTTTGTAGAAGGAAGTAGGGTAAAGGGAAGGGACAAAGCAGTTGTGTAATTAAATGTAACACAATAGTTACTTTAAACACTACTTACCTCCCTCTCCTCGTAAACTCTGGTCTCTAATCAACTCCTATAAAAAAATGTTTAAAAATTGTGTTTAAGTATTAATATTTATAGTCCAGAATCAATTGAAGCTGATCAATCTGAAAATCCCTAACATCATATGTTGCACATGAAATAAAAGTGGTTTCCTATCCTGACTTACTAATAGCAACGACTCCAAAGAACTACTAAACTTCTTAAAATTAGTAGCTTTAAAACAGCATCTCCAGTAGTAAAGTGAAATGTACACCACTCAGAAGAGATGCTCACATGAAAATATTGATTTAAAAATGCAGTTGGCCAAAATGTATGCACAAATAGAGTCAAATGTTCAAGTTACAGTGTTAGTGGCACAAATTATTTGAACTGTCTTATCAGAAGCTGGAACATCAATTTCCTGTACTGAGATAGATCAGTTAAATGAGTCCTGCTTCATTTTTTCTTGTAACAACACACCTGATTTGCATAGCCAGGCACACTGCTCTTCTCAGAAATGACTAACTGCGAAAGGCTCCCTTCGCTTGCAATCCTCTGTGAACTGAGAGTATCTCTTTCAACATGTCCAGACTAAAAGCAAACTACACTAAGCATTTTCTGAACAGAAGTAGAAAATTCTAGCAGTTTCCTTCTGTATGTCCATTTTCATCATAAATCTTTTTTTTGTGTTCCAGAATTATATTTGTTCCCTTATACACCTATGCTCTGCCAAAAGCCCTGGCTATGCCTCAGCTGCACCACTGCCATATACCACATGCAAATGTCTAAACAGCCACACTCTTAGAATTAACATTTCACATTTCCCTCAGCTCACATGCAAAACAGATTTTGTGCCTCAGTGTCCAGGCAGACTTCAAGACTGCTGACCTGACAAATGACTAATTTCTAGAGAGCAGACTTAAGGGTAAAATACAAGCTGTGTATGTCAGCAAAATTAGAAAGAGGTTGTTGTGACCAACATCTTGAAAGGTCCTGACTGTCCTTATACTAATATCAACCATTATTATTATTATTAGTTACATTTCACCATCCAGAGATTTCAAAAGTGTGGAAAACAACTTAAGTGTAGCAGTTTCTGAACATTCCAAAAGAATGCTCAAAACAACCGAGCATTATATACTGGTCTCCTAAAATCCTAAGGAACTATCAGTATATCTGAACTCAGCTATAATTTAATAATTCAATTTTCTTCAATGCCAGAAATATTACCTGGAATACAAATACTAAAAATCTCTATCTTGCATAAAAATGTTTTTAAAACATAAAATGCTTTGCAAGAGTGGTTACTAGCTACAGCTAGCAGCATGAGCTTTGAGACTAATGACAGGAAAAAAAACCCAGTGGTTTGGGGCAGAATGTTTGTCTTTGAAAATGAAAAGGACAGGACTGTCAAAAAGCAGTTCTGCTTTTGGAGAATGGGTTATTTGTGTTCTTACAGCTCTCAAAAGGAAAAAAGAATCTATGAAAAAATTAAAAATTAATGATCTTTGAAGATTCTGACAGACCACTGAGGATTATCTTAGAAACAGCATATTGTGTACACAATGAATTGAATGCACTGACATTCATAAGGAACACATCAAATCTACTATTCCTGATCTAATTGTTATTTATACTTACATCAATATTGACTGGCTCAATTGTATTGATGTGGACGTTGGGAGCTGAAGAGGATCGGTCACGTTGCCCAAATTGATTCCGATGGTCTTCATCTGCTGGTCGGAGGGGCTGTGGGATTGGAATGGATTTTGAAGGAGAAGGACTAGGGAGAATTGGTGGTCTGAGAAACAAAGTCAAGGAAAAAGAGGATTTAGGTCTACAAATGGCTTCAAACACTGTATAGTGGGTGTGGTAAGTCCTTTTCAACTATAATAATACATACATAAAAAAACTGATCTAAAGGCCTGAATAAAAACAATTTATAATGAACGGTCTCTATTCCCCTATGATCAATTGCAACAACTCTCTGTTGCACAAACTACCTAATTACATGGCTGTGAAGTGTTCTGAGTTAAAACAAACCAAAAAACTCTATCATACCATACCAAACTAGTAATAATAAATCCTGATATGAAAAATTCATGTTGTCCAACATGCACTGCAGATAGCAAGATACTCTGCAGTTTCCTCAGCTCCCAGTCAAAGCAATACATTTGTTTTAATGGTAATCCATTGAGAAATAAAACTACTTAACATCTCATATCAATTTTACAGTCAGAAAATGTCATAAAATGTCATAAAATCAAATATGTATGGATGGGATTATTGTTCAGTGAAGAAAGAGTGAAAATCATATCTGGTCATTCAACCTAACTGATTAATAATAATGCATTATTGATACTAAAAATAAATATACTGCCTTTTAATCTCAACCTTTAAGAAATAACTGACTAGCACAACATTTCAAATATTTACAGTGCTGCAATAGGCAGCAATTAGGCAATGCAATAGGTTTGACTTAAAATACAAGCGTCCAAACTACACAGACAAGTTTACCGAACAAATGCAAATACTGCCAGTCATCAATGTCGATAAGGTCTTTAATTTATTGTATAATTAACTGAATATCTAAAAGACAAAACATCTAAACACTTGGGGTTTTTGTCTGTAAAAAGGCAGAAAGTCACTTCTTTGGCTATCCATTAATTTTGTTAAAGTACAAAAAACTGGCAATTATCTCTTACTCTAGTCAAGGTCAGTCACTGTTAAGTCTAATGATTCAAACAAATGGATATAAGGCAAAAGGCCAATGAAAACATTTGCCACCTCTGTCAAAGAAAACTTTATGTTAAAATATACAAAGTATCTGACAAGAAGGTTTTTAAGAGTTGGTTTCTTGAGTTCTAAAAGAGGAGTGGAGTCCTCCAGCCATTCAATGACTTATGGATTAATTACCATGTCCGCAAAGGCAATATCCACAGGGAGAATCTTCCAAAATAAAACAGACAGCAGCATATAGAAGCAATAGGTCCTGATGCCACCTCCTGCAAGCAAATGCTCCCTGGCCTCCCCAAAGGTCTTTGGGAGAACTAACATTTTCAACAGGATGTCTTGGCATTTTTTCAGAAACCAGTCTGCTTTTCATTGAAAAGTTTATACAGTTTGGCACTGATCCCAGAACTTAGTGCTATCTGCGTCCTAAGTACCTGTCATCTTTTCCTTCCTGGCCAACAATCTCACAATTGAGAATGGCAAAACAAAGTACTTGCCAACCAATGCAAGTAAATTTTCCAATAAAATACTTGAATATGTTTGGGAAGTGGGGCAGGAGAGAAGAGGCAGGGGTTTAACCCTGCTTAACACAAATATTGGGAAGACACTGGGAAGCAACGAACTGAAACTACCAACAGTCAAATCTCTGAGAAAGGACCTTGAACAGCCCAGCATTTCAGAAGCTGCTCATAACTTCAGAACTATTTTTTTAAATACACTCGTTGTACAGACACGTAAGCTGAAGTGTTCATTCATTGCTACCAAGTGCCTTCAGGTAAAATATATTCTATTGCGGATGAGGACRTTTTGAACTCCTGCATGTTTTTGTAAGTAAATCATGCAATTAGACCCCACATCAGGAGATGGGACACTGCACAGATACAAGAGCAGGACTTGATTGACATTTCAAGGCACTATTTTCATGCTAAGGCAAGTGTGTCAAATGCTGCACAAAAAAATATCTGAAGTCTAAAAAGTGTCTCAGCCAGGACAGTACTGTCATTGCTGTGATTGCTAACTCCTGCTTAAACTTCCTGAGAGTTCTCAGGTAACAACATCCATCAGATCATTGCACTAGGAGTGACTGTGAGACACCATCTGAGCTCTGCCACATGACAAGAACAGAAACAATCAGATTTTCTGTGATCATGAGTAAGCCAAGGGAGAGAAAACCAGATTGAGGCAATATTGTTTCAATTACATCCTCCTTTGAGTCAAAAATGGTCATCTGCTACTTCTGTATTTCTGGCCTCAGGTCATCATGTCCATCATGTTGCTAACACAGATAGCATGCTACATCATACCATGTTTGAAAACAATGTGAATAGCTGCTTCTACTCACTAAATTCTTACTCGGGAAAGTCCAGATCTTTAGAAAATAATTACAGGCTGATAAAGAATTCTCTTTTTTTTCTTCTTTTCAGTCTCTAAGCTATTATTTGGAGGATCTCTGGGCTTTAGACAACAAAGAATCCAGAGATGGGAACTCCCTAAGCAATTAGCCATGTGCTCCATCAGAATTTTATTAAAGGGTATCCTTGAGACACTTTCAAAAAAGTAGGTTATTTTTGTTAAATGGAAATTTTGCTTGATAAAGATAACTAGTGAAGTAAAAGAGACAAGGGGTTTCCTAGCTAAGACAGTCTACTGAGATCAGAAGCTCAGAAGATATTACCACTAGCTTCTGCCTGTGTGTGGCAAAATCTTGATCTGCATCAAGATCTTGATCTACCAAAAACAGGTCACCACAAAGAATGCAGTGATCCCCTGAGCTACCCAAACCCTGTTCTTACAGTATTCCTAAATTTTAATTACTGTAGAAGAGTAAAAGTGACACTGGAGCTAAAAGGACCAGACATCATCATTTGGAAAAGGGTGACATTGTCTACTCCAGGCCAGTTCCAAAACTAGTTCTATAGGCTATGGAAATACACTGCCAGCAAACACACTGCAAAAACAAACACAAAACCTCCCAAAACCCCAGACCAAATAAAACAATCAAAAAAAAAATAGCAGGCCAAGGCTTAAAGGAACAGGCAGTTTGAATACCAGGATCTGAGTTTCTGTTGTTCCTGTGGCCTTTGTGAACAGTTTCTAGCCACCTTGCTAAAGGAGACTTTCTACAAGAAAGAGGATCCATCACTTTCTCCCAGCCTCCTAAATGTGGGCATTCCTCTAACAAACAATTATTGGCTTCTGAGGCAACAAGCTGATAGTTGTCAAATCTCAGTTTAGTATGTTATAACCTTTCCTGGCAGTATGACAGAACATGCTTTTACCTTGGACCATGTATTTGGGGTTAGCTTTTCCCCCCCCTTTTTATCAAGGCAAAACTGAAAGAGGTTTTACCAGGAGACAAGAATAATTGAATACAAGATGCAAAATTTTTATACCCTTCACCAAGCACAGCAAGTGCCAACGTGTCCACAGATTTACTATTCCACAAAACCAGGTCCACAAGAAGCAGTAAACTCAGAGAAGTGTCTTCACATGTTATGTTATATACACAAACAATTTTATAAAATCATATACACTACATCCACTGGATTTTGGAACTATATACATTAGTTCACTTTACAAATGCAGAAGAAAATTTTAATACAGATTTTCCTCAATGTCCTTTACTCACCAATGTGACGTTTCATAAATGTTTAAGAGCTGGTCTACTCAGGAAAGATTTTCCTTAAAATTTTTCTCAGAATAGGTGTGTTCGGGCTTCAAGTTTTTCTTGCCCGTATCTTTATTTTGCTGTAGTTGGGTAAATGCTTGAACTGGAAATTCACATTCACCCAGATTCAATTATAGGGTGTGCGTCAGTTCCTTTTTAAAATGACAGCATCTCTCCTGGACTGCGATTTTCCTTCTCCCCCTCACAGCCCGAACAAGTTTAGCCACAGGGCTCAGTGCTGCACACACCATTTACCTGGTAGGCTGCACACTCATATCCAAACCAAACCTACTGCAAGTTAAATGCATATCAAGGCCCTTTTTAAAATTTTTTTCATTTACACCAGAGTGCTAAGACCAGACTGGATTTGTATTTTGTTACTGCTGTTAATGAAGAACACACTGCACTTCCATTTTCACGTGATTTCTACAAACTGCTAAGGATCTGGGATACAATGCTATTTCAGCTATACTAGCAAGCAGGTAAACTTTGTATTGTGGAGGCCAAACAGGTTCCGATTTAATTATTGTGGTACTCCATAGACATTGCCAGAAAACACAACAATTTTTCCCTTGCCCTACCTCTGCAGCCTGGAAATACTCAATAATCCCAAATCAAATGTTGATTCAAAGAAGAGGACAGCAGTACCAGTTCACAACTACAAGCTAAAGATCATTCTTTCAGCAGCCTTTGAAGTCACATGGGACAGATCTGTAACAATCATTACCTCACACAAATTAGTGTAGTTTTCTATACCATGATAACTTGTTTTCATCAAGGTTGGCTTGCAGGTGAAAAACAATGGCCAGGATGATCACAACAGTGTGCACTTATTAATACTGGCCTTTGGGCCCAGATCAAAGATGACCAGCCTAAAATTTCCGATAGCTTCATATACCAGGGGCTATCAAGAGAGCCACACTGTTGTCGTTAGTCCTCCAAACCAGGTTTCAGTTCACTAGCGTGCTTTTGCAAATAAAGTTTTGGAGAGCAAGAGGTTTCCCCCACCTGCTGTATGGACTAAAAGTTTTCTAAACATTCTGATACCAGATCTTTTCTGCTCAGCAAGAATGCATATTAAGTTGTGTGTTGGAGGAACTTTGGTAACATTTACATGGAGAAGCCTGAAAAAGGCCTGGTGCCAAAACTTTTACGGGAAAAGTTCATTGTTTTATGAATTAAAACACAAAGCTTCTGCTCACTGAAATACCATGGGATCTAAATGGCATTGTAGTACAAAATGTAATATTGTAATACTGTATCTTGGCTTCCTTGGCTTTTCAGAAGCTTTTCTAGACATTTAAATATCTTTGGCTGAAGCAGCATGATCAGTGAACACTTGGAAGACAGAAAGGAAAGAAGAGGTGTTTAATCACAAGCTGAAGCCTGCTCAAAGGCAGGGACTGGCAAGCTTCCAAGAATGGTGCACCAGACATTCCCCCTTTCTTCCTCCAACTTAGAAGATGAAGCATATTGGGAAATGTTGTTTTTCCAAGAGCCAAGATATTGCCAACTTGCTAATCTCTCTCTTTTTCATGTGAGATTGAGGGAACTGGGTTGAGAGAAATTCTGTGCTCATATTTTACGAGCCAAGACACAGAAGAAAATTCGTGACAGTGCAACGAACGAAAAAAATACAATGTATGATATACAGTTTGCTTACTTCAATTTTATTACAGATGACTCTTAGTAGGGAGACCTACACTTCTTTTCTTTCCAGTTAACTGCAGATTGTAACTAAAATGGCTGTTTTGGCACAACAGGATAGTGCAAATGGAAAGAACTAAAATGGGACACAAGACCTAATGTGGAGGCTGGATACATTTTTATAAGGGGTTCAGAAATGTGCAAGTGGGACTATATGTGCTCCCTCATCTTGGGGTGGAAAATCTGGAGGGACTGCCTATGGCTCACAGTTGGAAGAATGAAAAGCTACAGGACTGGATTGTTTTAGGATGTTACACATGAGCAAAGTGAAACAGTTCTCCAGCATGTTTAGTAGCTTTTGTATCATGTCCAATGGTCTTTTCCTTTATGTCCCTTTCTCTTTCAAACTTCCATTTGATCCCTTGATAATGTCTCAGCATGTCACACACGCCTCTGCTCTCGAGCTTGTCTTGCAACACAAACTTCCTTCTTTTGGGCACTTTGCCTGCTGCTGGGATCCCTTCAAAAGGCTAGAGATGAAGAAGGATGTTTGCCTTCTCTTTCCTCAGGTTTACCAAACGATTAGTAACATGCCTTCCTCTGTGAGCTGTGCCATGCAAGATGCTAGGAGAACAGAGAAATCAAAGGAACAATTAATAATCTAGTAAGTGTTATTAAAGCGATAGTTCCTCATATTTTCCACCCCATTGTTCAACTCTCAAATTTCAATCCCGTATTCTCCTCCCAGACAAGACAAGCTCAAATGTCAGCCTTTTTTTAATCTGACTGAGCTGTTGTCCCATACTGTAGCAGTCCCCTTTAACAAAACCACAGGTAAGTATATGCTTTTMTAGAAAGGGCCAGCTTTTTAAATTTAGCTAGATTAATATTTCCACAATTATGTTTTTAAAAAGCAGAGAAATATGATTAAAGAAAGGCAAAAAGATAACTGGAAAAAGGTATGGACAGTGATGTATATGCTCATCCAATAATATCTGAGCGACTTCTGGAAAGGAAATACTACACACACAGATGCCTGGGGAAAATTGTATGACTAACATGCATATTACATATGAACACCAGTCGATAATCATAAACCATTTTCAAAATGAACATATGCAGGCATAATTTATGCCTTTTTTTTGCTTCTTTAACAATGAAGTGTACAGCAAAGCAAGAAAGCAAAAAGGAAAAAGCTAGAAACCTTTTACAGCTTTTGCAATTACAAACATTTACAGATGCAACACTTGGGAAAAGGTCCTAAACATCAGCTAGCAAGTATATTTAAATGTTAACATTTTTATATATGTGAAGTTAAAAACATCAAGGCATTAACCAGCTTTGGTCTCCAGTTTTTTCTTCCTGTTTTCACTTCACAAAACTAAGACTGCCTGAAGTAACGCATGTGTCAATTAAGATAATCCATACTGTTGTAACCTCATAAACTGGTGAGACCGGACTAATGTGAGGCAAAGGCAATTGAAAAGCAGGAAAATTTAGAACATTAGGATTACGGCTATACAGTGCCTTTGACATCTGCTAATGTTTAACACAATTGGTATGAACGAGTTTCTTAATGAATTAATAGTTATAGCCCAGCTATAATTTCAGCTGTACCATGACAGAGCCTGCACAACTTAGGGGAACCATAAAAGCAGTTCTGTCCACAATCTGCTGTATTAACATCCAGGGGATACAAAGGTAACATTCACTACCTGGAAGAAGCACTTTTGAATTCACTTGAATCTGCACAAAATAGTACAAATAAGAACATAATCTCTGTACTTACCAAATGAGGTTCCCTCTGCAGGACTGTCAATCTATTTTTTCTGGGAAGCAACATACTGGATCTTCCATAAAATAGTCTTGGCTGTCCAGAGAATTTATCTTCTAGTTAAGAGTCCACAGGTGCCTGCAGAGCTTCCAATGTGTTTCTGCTTTAGTTTGGGCATGATGCTCATTAATCCAAGAGAGCCTCTCTGCCACATTCAGCTCAACTCCACACAGCACACATGTCCTGGGAAGGGTTTTCTGAAGGCTTCCGTATTTGGTGTTCTTAATAAATCTGCATCAGGTTTCTTGACTGTGATATACATCCCCGAGTTACTCTTTCCTGGAGATTTGTTCAACTCATACAACTAGTGCTGGATGATGTCATTGATCTCCTTGCTACAGGGAACATAATCTAAATATGGTCACTTATCTCTTCAAGGAGAAAGGGTCCAGAATCTTTGTTGGAAATAGAGGGGCATGGTCAGTTTTAGAGGTCTACTTTTACAAAACCTGGAACTGCAGCAAACTGATGCTATTGGTATATCTCAACATGAATAGGAGGAAGAGAGCTGGTCTGGAGGATACTAAAGCAGTGTGTATGTGGAAAAGCTACTGAAGCAGTATTATGAACCTGGAATTGGCACCTGTTCACACCAACGTTATAGTAATGTGGCTTATTCTGAAACTGAGGTATGCCACTTCAAGGCAGATAAATTGTAGCTTGATAACCAACTAAAAGAATTTGTGAGGATATAATTTTGGTTTATATTAAGTATAAAATCTTTCCAGTTTAGACCAGGTCTAAGCTATCATGTAAAAGAAAGCAGTTTAACAAGTAACGCCCCAATTCTACAGACAGTTACATACACATTTAACTGAYGTTCATTATGAATTTATAGTATTTTTGTGAATGAAAACATTCACTTCTTTTAAGTTAAGCACAGATGGATATATTTGCATGACAAGCCAGATTACAAAAATGTAAAGTTGCGAAGCAGTATTTTGAGTGTTTCCAAGCACAGTACTGAAATGTTATGTTATTAAATAGCAGGAACAAGGTCATACCCAACAGAATCTGAGGGGGGCACTGAGGGGTATGATCCAGATGCGGGGGTGGTCTCTCCTAAGGTGGCCTCCTCCGGTGGTATGGGGTGATGTTCAAAGAACTTGGAGACAAACAGCAAACTGTGAGGCAAGAACAAAACAAAAACAACCTAACTTGTGCAAAACCCAGAAGTTTCACAATATAACACTCAAAGACTACAAAAATAAAAAAAAAAACACCCAACAAAACCCAAAACCTAATTGATCAAATTCTAGGTTTTAAAAAAAAGAAAGATTACACTAACACCTTAAATCTGCAAGATTTGTTAAAAATATTATTTACATCACAGAGGATCAGAAGATCATGCCTTAAAGATAAACTCCATGGAAATTAATTTTTTTATCTTTCAGCTGGAATTGCAAACATCTGGTTCTCCAAGAATGTACAACCTATATGCATGAGTACATAAACTTACACCCTGAGCACAAACTCTAGAGATGCCAATGGAAACAGTTACAAATACCAAAATAAGCTGAAATTAAATTCATTCTTGGGGAGAAAAATAGCATTTTAAACTATTCCTTATACAAAAGTCTATTTAAAAGAGTTAATAGCCTCTGCTGAAACTAATCAAATAGCACAGAGCCAGTTTACACCAGATCCCAAACCTACATCAAAGACTTACACAAATAGATCAGTAACTCAATCCAAGAACACTGGACTGTTTGGGACATTCTCTTTTATGTTTCTTACCTAGGCATTAATCTCATAAGATACAAGATATTATTGTGAACTGCAAGTTCACTATAATCAACTAGTGCCTTTTAACATTTTTTTCAGGTTAAAGAGACTAAACACACAGCCAAAATTTTAAACAGGGCCCTAGCAATCACCAAATAAAGATTCAGTTTTGATTAATAATAACAATTGTGAACAGGGAGAAATCTGTCTGATACAGTCAAGTGCTCAGGAACCCTATTCATGCTTCAAAAAAAGCATTTCATAGACCAGCAAAGAAATATGAACTGGTTGTCTGAGCTAGCACAGGAAGAATATGAATTAAGCAGTCTCACAAGAACAGTTGAACTCCTATTTTTTTTTCAGGCACCTCCTCTGACTTCCTGAATTACACATCTAACATAGGAAATCACTGACAGCTGTACACTTATTAAAAAGCTCAACTTGAAAATCAATTGTGATTACTTACTCAAGCTGGTCATAATTAACACACATCAGTGGCACTTCTGTACTGCAGCGCTGGTGGAATTTGTAGCCGCACGTCTGGCAGCGGAATCCCTGGAAAAGCAGCTTTCGACAGAAGTCGCAGAATGCTAACGTGAAGAATGTTTTTCGTACCTACATTGTCAGAAATAATCACAGTTACATAGAGTCCTTCTGTAAGCCTAAGATAGGCTATTTGCTTTTACCTCCCTCAAGTGTACTTACAAGTCTCTTTTGTGATGCTGGAGCTATGGTTTTGTGCAGCAAACAGGTTTACACAAAAGATTGTCTCCTTTTTGAAACCCTTTTCATGCATTAAAATTTTGTTTATGCTTCACTTCACTAGCAGTAAGAAAAACAGCAACGAACCTGAAGCAAAACTGCACTACTATCATGCTAGAGACAAACACTGAGAATTTATTTGGATACAGCCTATAAAAACAAAAGCTGAAACATTTTCTCATATTCTAATTTTTCCAGGAGCCAAAGAACATTCCCGTCTAACACTCACAGGACTGGAAATACACATATGGCATATATACAGTGCTTCCATGTATGGTTACACATATAGTTGTAATTTTGACTACTGAAACTCAGAAAGATTTAGAACCACAAAAAGGTGATCACGTATTATCCCCAAAATATAGGTGGGAAATGATTTAGTTAGTTTTCAACTTTAGCAATACCTAGTGTAAAAATATATTCTAGTTTTATTATTACATATAATAATCAAAATTTCAGAAGGATATAAAAAAATGTTAAGCTTTCTAGATTTCATTTAACTAGCCATAGCCAAAATAGCCTATTTGAGCTAAACAGATTAAAGCAGCTTGCAGATAGAATTTCACTATATTTTAAATTGACATGGAGGGTCTTTCTTCCCAATGTGACAAAYATTATTTCCAGGATTTTGTATGTAGCTGGAAACATTTAGATGCATTCTGTTTAGCAGCTTCCATTTACTTGGTGCCTTATCAGGTCAAAACATATTTGTGCACTGCATCATTGATGATGTCAGCACTGCTCTGGGAATAGTTCATTAGTTAATTGCTGCTGCAGAGCCAGCAGGGAGGCCTAGAATACATTTTATAGATACAGCAATACAAAAATAGTAGATTAGTATTGCAGCTCTGCAATGCAGTGCTGATTTAAACTCCCTACATTTATAGATTTTAGGAGGTGTATTCCATCCAAACATGAAAGTTTTAAGGGTGATCAAGTACTCTAACATTACTTATTTCAAATACAATTCCATCTAATTCACTTAAGCTACTGTGATTAAAAACTTCTTTTGCAACTCCCACCACATCCCACAGATGCAAAATATTCCAAGTTGGTAATTTGAATTTGAAAGTACCAAGTTGATGTAACCCTACTCAATAACTCACAAAAGTCAGTACATACGAAATTGTGTGTCGTGAGTGGCACATTCTCCAAAACTTCCACATGCAACTCCTCTCCCGTGAGCCAAGAAATGTCTGTGTCCCAGCCAATCGGCTTCTTCTCTCTAAAGTGCAAATAAGCCTCTCATTAGCATCAGCACACAAGCTCTTGCATGTCTCTTGCTAAAGTTGTGACATCAGCTAAAAAGTTACACCATAGGGGTTTGCTACCCAGTCTAACTGCAGTCAACTTTAAAAGCAAGACCTTAAGCCCAGTACATAGCAAATACAGCACACCTTCCCCAGACAAACTGCGTGAAGGAAATGCTCTTTATCAACCAGCTCCAGTAGTGGCCAATTCCTTGCTTCCAAGGTGACAGACTGCCTTTTCGATCAAATAAACTGTTTGTGAAGGTATCTGTTGTGTAAGAGTTCCACAGAAATGGCTAATTGTGTACATAAAAGATAATATACAAACTTTTCAGGGCTGAAAACTCTTCCCCCCACCCCCAAAGGTAACTCTGTCTTCAGTTAAGGATGCATCATAGACAACCTATTTAATACTTGTTTGGTTAGCATGAGTTTGATTAATGAATGTTTTGCCAGCAGTCTATAAGCTCATAATACTCAATATTATGCCTGAGCCTTTTTCTAGGAGTTTGCCATTCTTTCCAACATGTCTTTGATGTGCAAATTGCTTAGTGCAAAGTATTATATAATTCTGAACTTTGAGAACAACTTCTGGATAGAAGTGGCCATACTGGCTAGCTGTAAGAGACTGTAAGAGCAAAAAACCATCCCACATAAACCATACCCATCTTGTATTCTGTAAACAGCACAGCATTCTGGAATAAGACCTCTCATCATCAGTGCTTTTTTTAGGCTGTCTCGGACTGTCACGCCACATCTTGCTGGAACCTAGAGGTCAAATACAAAAGAAATTAATTAAAACAGTTCCCAATTTATACCCCCAAACTGATGCAAACATTTTGACCCTCAAGTGCTAAAACCCACTCTTCAGGATGCTTTACAGAATGGTAGGTCAGAGTTTTTCAAAACCTTTTTTGTACCATGGAATATTTTATTGCTGAATAGTATATAAGCAATAGAGCTCAGCTAGAAGAGAGAACAAGCTCTGAACTTCTATTAACATTTGGAAAGAAATCTTCACTCAATTCCAAAAGTGACTTTCCAACTTTTCTCAACTGGAAGAAACTGGAGACACAGCACAGAGATAGCTAGTACCTACATACAGCTATAATTTTACAGGCTGGCCTGAACATAAGTGGGGAAATATGCCAAGTGAAATTAAGTGAAGGAACTAGCTTGGACTGCACTCAAGAAAACATTACGATAATATGTAAATATTTTATTTTCTATTTCTAAAACAGAAGATAAGCATGCAAACAAGTAAAACAAAACTGTCATCTGAGTCAGGCAGACCACCACCTCTCACTTAAACCTATATTTGTTACTCTACTGATACTTCTTATATGAAAAACATATTCCTCTCTTCTGTTGCCTTGTTTGAAAAGTTTAGATAACTAACAGGATGAAGGAGCACACTAAAACTTGCCAAACCAAGAACTGCAAACGGTGAAAATAAACGTATTTTCCTTGTCTCTTCTCTAACTGTAGGCATAACTTATAGAAGTAAGCAGATCATCTCTAGATATACCTGTGATTTAACACTGTATAGTGTCAAGCCATAAAAAAAGAAAAATACATAATCTGGTGATTAAGTGTAGTTAGGGTGTTGAATATTATCTACTATTTCTAGACTTCAGGCACTGTACATACCTGGGACATCTCCTATAATCATGGACAGTACCTTGAACACAAATCAAAAGAAAAACCCACAAACTTAAACCTGAGAAGTCTGTCTGAACACCTGAAACTCAATTCTAGCTTGCAAGTGGCTTAAGCCAGAGCACTTGGTAGCCAAAAGCAGTCTTTTAATCAGCTTCAACTGGCTTTGGATCGAAGCCTAGTTTTTGTTCCTTGCATTTAAATTTCCATGGGTATTTAGGGGCTCTATGTCCTACTTAAGGATGACAGTGCAAAGTAGCAGTCTGTTTCAAATAGCTTTATGAACACCACTTGAGGTTACACTATACATTGCATTTCTAGAACTCAAACATATGCTCTTTCAGAAGACACAAAGGACTATTTTGCTTCACCATCTTCCTTCCCATTAATGTGAAAGTGCTTCTTTACAGGATATTTGTGCATTTCATCTGTTCACTACAAACTTTTTTTAAAAGAGAATTTTTCTTAATTCCTTGAAAAAAACATTCTATAGCATACTGCTTGACAATCTTGATATTCAGTCCTAGGTGACTTTGGTTTACACATTGCATTCGCATTCCTTTTTAATACATCTTTTTATTAATCTAAGTAACTTTTTCCCACCCCAGAAGTTAACACCATGGCATTCAATCACCTGTAGGTCACTCCGCCAGCATAAAACATCCTTAATTGTTATTAATACCCATCACTGGTATTAAGAGGGAGCCTGGGAGCACCTATTATTGTCAATACGGTCAACAACACTCCATTGTGAAACAGCCCGCTGTTGCTTAGGTCTTTTCCAAATTAATCATTCACACCGAAATCAACTCTTCATGGGGTTGTTCTGTGACTGGTACCCCCTGTTCCCAATCCCTGGAAATAGGGTTAAGTGTAATCAGCACCATGTTACCAGCACACAGCCACTCCCCGTGCTGAGTGGGTCAGGCATTCGTCCTCTTTCCCCTCACCATCAGACACTGAAGGTCAACCAAGTTGACAAACTGAAGAGATTTCTTCTTCCCCTCCCTACTGGCTTCAAGGTTCCTGGGCACCCAGCTGACTACTCCCTCCCATGCCAGCCTTCAAGGTCCCAGGGACCCAGGGCCATCAAGAGGTGGTGATGGCCTGGTAACAGAACGTGGATGAGTAACAGCATCCAGAGCACTGTCTATAAATCGAGGAGTAACCCATCCTAATGGGGAACTTGGACCAGAGCTGCTGCTGAAGAGTGAGACCTGGGACCCACCAGAGCCCAAGGATGTCCTGTCCTTCCTCTAAGGATGGAGGGAGAGACTCATATTCTTTTATATAAATGTTAAGTCTAGATTATGATTGCTATATGGACACAGCAGAGCATGTATTAAAGATTTGTCTTGATCTGCAAAGGGACCAGGTGGTTAGAAATTGTAAGCAAAGTTGTATTATAAATTCTGTATTATGCCACTTATAAATTGCAATATAATATTGATTCTGCTTGTAGAAATCACATGCCGTTCCAGTAATAAATTCTGTGCTACAGTAATCATATCTTGTTATGAAAATGACTCTTTAATTGCCCCTATAATATAGTGCTATCATCGTCATTCTGCCAAAGATCCCTGAAAGAACCTGTCTGTCCCCTCAGCATCCTTCTACCTGCCTCCAACATATTTATTTACAAATACAGAATAAATATTTTTAAGAATCTGACTAAAATCTCTGAGGGTTTCAGAGGTGTGTTCCAACCTCCCACATACACTAGACCCAATCACGAGCCATTTTGGTGGAGCAAGCAAGTGTTCTTCGGCTCAAGGCTATTTTTTCTCTAAGTAGAGCTCCTGCTGGATTGCGGCTGAGTCCCCACAGAGAACTCAGGTCTACCTTTCCAGCAACCTCAGTCACTTCACTACTGATATCCACAGTGGCAGAACAAACTGAAATACCGCCAAGGTGGCAGACAGGTGCTGGGGACAGAAAGGGGAATGAAGAGAACCAGGAAAGTGGTTGGGCATGAAGGAGAAATGGGAGGAGAGGGTCAGGACAAACTCAAGAACTGACCAGGAAAGCACGTGTGTGCTGGGAGAAGGAATTGCTATCAGCAGGTTGGTAGGAAACAAACAAGCAGGACACAGGGAGGGCAGACTGAAGAGCAGAGTGGGGCAGAGGGCAGGAAACAAAGATGTCATCAACTACCTTGTGAGGGGAACTGGTTGCCAACACCTAAGAAGTATTGGAAGTACATCCTGAACAGGAAGCTTCCATGCTGTGATTAGGAGAAAGGTGGCTTGTTTTGGACAAGGAGCATCAGGGGGAAGGAAGTGCCTAAGAGCAGCACTGGAGCCCAGCACAAAGTGGGAAGAGGTTCTAGCTTAGGCAGAAAACTCCAAGGCAGAAAGTATTAAAAGAAACCAGGTTAGTAAAATCTTGACCTGCATGAGGGAATGGAACAGGACAAGGAGGAAAAGTCAAGCAGTGGGGAGATGACTAATATTAAAGAAGAGACAAGGAATCTTGTGGTCACTGGGAAACATTTTCTTCCTCCAGCACTGATCCTCCAGAAATGATGACAACATCCTCCAGTAACTCATGAAGCAAAGAAATGCATCAGGAACCCAAAAGTCCCAATGCTATTAATTAATTACACTGGTGTAATTTTTTTTCCTTTTMATTTTCCAAAACCAAGACTTATGAAGTTACAAGGTTTCTTTCAAGAGATCAATAAAGTTGGAAACACAAACTCTCAAAATTTGGTAAGTATTAGAATAAAGGTTACCCTATGGCAATACAGGTGCAATAGGACTATGAAAAATGTGCATTGAAGATCCTACTCATATCATTTGCTATTCCCCAGTATTACTTTCCCAAGTCCTCTTCATTAAAATCCAAGCCATATTTATGCAACTCGCAATTAGAAACACTGGTAGAACATTTTTTCTCTTCACTGCCATTTGCAACAAGATCCAGCTAAAAAACAGAGAACTGTTTTGATTACTTTCAAAACCACCATGATCCTGAATCAGCATCACATTTAGAACGTTCTCTTACAGAACTCCTGAGCAAAGAAACATAAGGCMAAATTAAAAGAACTTAGTGCTAGAATAAGTCCCTGTAGTATTGATTAATCATGTTCCCAAACTGGTACAGCACGGTCTATCACCATCTGTGCATGTAGCCCGTAAGTCCCCTCCTACAGTCCCTACTGCTGTGAAGCAGAAATCCCACCCTACAAAGCATTCCCTCTGAAAACACTTTTTGCCCCCATCCTCTTTTCACTCCCAAAATATGGCAAAGTTAAAGAAAAATCCTGCTCCAAGAAAGTGATTGGAGACCAACTCAGTCTTTAGAAAAAGAAAAAAACAAAGCAAATTCTTCTTTCCCAGCTAACAGACTCCTGCTGACTCTGAAGCAGGAGTTTTGGAACAGCTTCTTCCTCACTCCCAGCCCGAGGGAGGGTGTGTGGCCCCACAGCCTGGGAAGGGAGCAGGAACCTCACATAGTGCAGCCTCTGACTGCCTGCCAGGAGCCCGCAGCTCCAGCATGGCAGRCAGGCACTACAGAGGGTTTATCAATTCCATCAAGAGTTTTGCCAGGATTCCCACAGAGCGCTTTAACTGAATCACATCAGCATTTTTTGACAAAATCAGTTCCCCATGAGAAAATTTCTCATCTACTCCAAAACATATGTTCTTATGTCAGCAAACCAGTACACTGAACAAAGTTTGCATTTTATTGAAACACTGAATGCTTAATATTATCTAAAATTCATTGTGTTTGCATCCATCCATTATCTTTCGATCCCTCTGTTATAACTAAGAGAATCTAAATATGCTTTGCAACAGTTACCACCTACAAACTCTCATTACTGAATTAGGGGATGTAGTTCCAAATTGTGATTGCTAAGGGTTTTCTTTTTAGGTTACTTATATACCTAAGATTTGTAGATCAGAAAAGGTTTAGGTTTTTATAGCAATTAGAAAGTTGATTCAGCAAGCGACTTTCAAAAGCGAAGACTAYGAAACAGTGTGGGCTATATAACACCAAGAAATAGTACAGAGGCTGTGAACACAGACTGCAAGGTGTGTTCATGTGTAGCTTAATAATGTACCAGAGAAAGTAATTCATTTGAGCATCCTAAATTGGGCAAGTAGCAATTCAGGGAGACACCAAAACGCATGCCAAAGTTTGCAAATATTAAGTCCCCAAGGAAAAAAAAAAAAAGAAAATTATTCCGGATTCCAAAAATTCTCAAAACCATTTTACTACCTACACAGATTATACAGAATTATAGCCCTTAATTTCCTCATTTCTTTAACTCACGTGAACTGTTTCTAGGGACAGTAAGTATTTATAACAACATTATTGATACATATTTAGTACTGCAGCCACAAGTATTTAAGCAATGCATAATAAATCATTTATTTCTGTAAATCAGGTCATTCCTGATTCAGTCAGAAATTCAGGGCTATGTCCCTAAATAACTCTTACATCACTTTTCTAACATCAGAGCAGAAACTGCCATAGTCTCAGTAAGTTAAAAATGCTTCCTTACACCAGTGCAGGTTTCAATATTTTTGAGCAATAAAGAAACTGAAGAGACTGAGAAGCACTTCAAAAAATTCCATGTAAAGGTATTCTCTGAAAGTGGAGAGGTTGGTCAGCTCTGAATATCTAGTATTATACATCTCAAAACTAGTTAGCTGTCTCTATTTTTCCTCAGCCTAGCCCTGTAGTTCAGCTCACTTTAGCCAAGTGTAATGTATGTATGGTATGTAAGGTATGTGTAACATACCTCAGAACTTCAGAGCAATTCTAAACAATCAAGCAGACTACTGGGTACAGTAGTGGAAATATGCCAGGGAGTATGGATTTGAAGTATCACTTCGAAGTATTTATTTGCTTACCCCAACATATACACCCCGGAAGATCACACTCCCCCCTCCCCCCMCCCGATACCTACGGGACTAAAAAATTCCAGCCACATGCTCACAGAATTCAACGTGCTGGAAGAAAAACAGGCTAAACGAGATTTTTCCCAAATAACTAGTCTGGCCTTCCAACATGTCAGATTTTCTAGTAAAATCCAAACATGAGTTCCACATTTAGTTTCTCATCTTAACCTATGAAAGACAACTATTTAACTAAATCCATCAGCCACTTCTTACAGCACTAACAGACAAAATTAACCTCCTTTGTGGCAAAATGGACATAAGGTGAGACTGAACATCATATCCTCTAGAAAACAAAGAACACAGCTTTCAGCAACAGCTGTTCTGGATTTCAGGACATGAAACCCTGTCCAACTTCTAGGCGAAAGCAGCAAGAAAATACATTCTTAATGGAGCATATTAGTAAGACAAAAGGCAGGCAGTTCCCTTGCATTAAATCTTGTTTCCAAGGCAAATTGAATAGAATTTACCCGTTTTACAAAGCTGTTACCATTCAATAAAATGCATTCCAGTTAACTTTCAAAGACATGGGTTACCAGCACCCACTAGCACCTCCAATGCAATTAAGTGTACTTACCTGTAGAACACAACAGACTGATTTATGTCAGTCCAGAAATATTTTTTCAATAATTTCTCAAGAATATACCATCACTCAGCCACACTGGATCAAACCTATTGTGCCTAATCAATGGCCTCCACACGTCATTTTTCAGGCTTTTGAAAGACAGCTCCCAAGCTGTGTTCAAAAGAACAGTGATCATTTTTAAGGAGACAGTAGAAAGCAGATCACCGTCTTAAGATTTTAGTTAGGGTGATGTCCTGGGTTAACCATAACAGCACTATTCTATCACCACCCACATATTTCCTCAGTAGGCTGGGTCGTTCACAGTTACACATCTGGTCCCTGAGGCTATGCTCATGTGAGGTAGGGTGGTACTCCTTATCTCAACTAAGAACCATTCCGGTGACAGCAAGCACCACCCATCCTGAGTAGATTATCTCCGTTAATGGCCCATTACCGAACCAGATAAAACACCAACCAATAAAATGTCAGAAACTGTTTGCTCCCCGGAGAGGCCTCATGTGAGCTCATTGCTGAAGCAACCAGTAGAATGTCAGAAAAATCCTTTTCCATTGTGGAAGTCCCTGCTCCTGGGACTGGGAGAGGTACCAGCCAAGAAACACGACATAAAAGCAGGCTTTGAGATGGGAGAAAGGACTCCACTCCGCTGGACTCGACTGGTCTACCAGGACTACTCCACTTGACTGGACTCCACTCCATTGGTCTACCAGGACTGGACTACCACGACGGGACTACCAGACCACTGGAAACCCAGAGGACTCCAGACCACCACGACTGGACCCTTCATCATTGGATACTCAGCAGACTCGGCCTTTCTTTGGGACTACTGCTTTCAACAGGACCGCAACCACTGTCAGGTTGTACCATGAGCCTGTCGGTTTGTTTAGGCCAGTGTTTCTGTATTCCTGCATTTATTTTAACCTTTTTATTAAAATTGTAATTCTGACCTAAAATCTCTCAAGGTATTTTGTGTGGGGTTAGCTTCCCCTGCTGGTTCACGTTCAAACCAGCAAAGGTGAATATCAGTGGCAGGAGCTGTGAAGACTGACAGTGACCGACTAGTAAAATAAAGTTTGGAAAATATGGCTTTAGACTTCAGACTTGAGAGAAATTTCCTAGATGATCTAGGAAAATATCTGTAGTCACTTTATGGGCATCAGACCCCAGGACCTTGAGGTTCCTGTTCAAGTGACCAAAAAAAAAAAAGCTGGCTGCTCTCCAAACCAAAACCCAAATACATTAGAAATTTAAGGTACAAAATAGTTTAAAAAAAAATCTTTGTAATATGTCAGACCCAGAGTCCACTTGTGTAGATTCCTGTCTTAGACGATCACACTCCAACTGCAGGGTGGGAGCAAGAAACTACTGCAGAAGGGCTAAAATTCACATCCTTCTCTAAACTGTTGCAACTGATCCTAAAACCAAATGGATACTTTCATCTCCAGGCAGTATACACATTCTCTACAAATATTAAATCTTTGGTTGGCCAGTTTGCCTTAACAACACAAGAAGCATGAATTTAAATATGACTTACTAGACATGGAATTAAAACACTTATTACGATTATTTTCAGATTTGTGACTTGCATTCCATTTCACTGAGTGCCTGCCTAGCACATCATGAGGTGAAAGAAGCATGCTCCAAACAGTATTTTTTTTCTATCATTCATTACTTTCTACAGCCATAAGGAATCACTAAGCACTCCTTACTTGAATAAAAACCAGCGATCAATGTTGCACAATGCGTTCCAGATGACAAGTCATCAATTTTATAATGGCAAGTTTTCAATATTGTTTCACTTTGCAATCTAAGTGTGTCAAGAAAACTGCCGTGGATTAAATTATTCTCTTTTGGACACACATGCCTTTGAATTTATTCAGCATTGAGGGTAGCRTGTGGTGAGTTATCCCTGTCAGGCAGCTAAGCACACCCAGCTGCTTGCTCACTCCCCACTCAGTGGGATGGGGGAAGAGAACTGGAAGAACAAAAGAAAGAAAACTCCTGAGTAAAGATAAAAGACAATTTAATAAGCGACAGAATAAATTTCCCCCGTGATACAGAAGTATCAAGTGAAGTTTATTTGAAAGTAAACTACCATTTGCTTCATGCCACCAATCTGTTAACATGATGCATAAAATTCCAAAGCATTCAGATACATTCAGCAACCATCCATTGGCAAAGGCTAAAAATAAACTCAATTTCTGCTGCATGTTTGATATAACATGGGAGTTTTAATTGTATTTTTGATTAGAAAAACCTAATCATGTCAAACCAGGTGTGTAATTAAAAGCAAGAAACTAGTTTATTCAGCTGCCTGAACATCCCTTCTCTGAATTTTCCTTGTACTTGACAGGTGAAACTGGTAGGGCAGCTTGAATGCCTATAGAAATCCAGTGCTTACTACTAAGCAAGCTTGAGACACAAACTCTCAGCATAAACTACAGAAAGCAAGATGCATATCCCAAGTCAAAAGAAATGAATCAAGTACCAGATTAAAAACCAGAATAGTTGAAGGATCTCAGTTGAGCATGCATGATGAACTAATTTATGCTAAGAATTTACATAGAATAAAAATAGCTTATTCTTCTAGTCTTCATGACTGCAGAGATCACATGATTGCTTGCCTAATTAAAAGGCAGATGTACTAATAAACCAAGGTGTGACAAGAGACACTTAAAATAAGAATTGGCCCCATGCCCAGCATTCACAATCCTGTTTAGTTCCTTTAACTCTTAAAAATACAAATTCTCACTTTTAAAAACTCAGTCTCACATTTGCATTTTGAGAACTTTCATTAACTTTCCAATACATATGCAACTGTAAGACACACGAGGCATAYCAAAACAAAACAAAGTGGAAAAGCTTTACTGGTCCACATTTAGGCTGAGTTTTTACACAAATCACCTCTAACTACTCTTAAACTTCAAAATAAAGCAAAACAAAGAACAACCAAACCGCACACAATCTTCTATAGCTGAATGCAGAAGAAAGAGAAACTTTTTTTCTTACCCAAAGTATTACTTTTGGTTTAGAAGTTACCATAGGAAGTTTTCAGACTTCATGGTGGGTGAAAACATACAATGACTTGGTCCTATCAAGAATCTGCAGGCAACTGAAGTATTTGGAGGCCACCACGATTTCCCAAAGCATGTACAGCATCTATTATTTTTTTTTTTGTTCCCTCTTGTTTCACTGTCACCACTCAGACCACTAGAGACAGAAACAAAATTCAAACTGACCAAATCTACTCCTTGCTCATGCTGACAGAAACAGAGTGAGCACCGGAGCCATGAGAGGATTCCTCATAAACTCAGCTGGGGAGAACAGTGGAGACTCCTTACCACCCTCACAGCCACTCCACCAAGAAGGCCTGAAGACTTGAAGTGAACATTTCCTCTGAGAGTTGGTAATGTGCAGGAGACAGCAACAGACTACACAGAGATGAAGCCACAAGACCTATCATCATCTTTGAAATGCCCATCATTTCTTACACCTCAACACTGGTTTCCATGCTCCAGCATAACCATCATTCAGGATTGCTCATCTGCTTTTAGACTTTTTTCCCACACTGTTAAGTACTTGTCCAGAAGGGATTTCTTGGCTAATCAAAATCATTCAGGGCTGCTATTCACCAAGTTGTATGATGATGTTGATAAAGTACTTGAGTTAGAAGCTGCCCCACCGCATTCTCCTCTTTCCTAGAATTCTCTCCTTCTTTCCTTTTACTAGGACTTCACTATAACATCAAAAACCTCCTAACATTGTTCCTCTGCAGAGTTATGAGCAGTTTTAGCTACTTGTTTTTATACCAGGCCTTGTATTAAACGGCTTTTCTCAGAAGCCTTTATTTCCTTCAGTATAAAGTAGCGTGGGGCTGATTTAAAGACCAACACAGAACACGATTACTCACACTACACATAACCACGCCCAGGCAATTCCTTACCACAAGACACAAATTTCTAGTATCCACAGCATGCATTTAATGGACTGAATAGAGGGTTTCCAAATAGAAAACATTTAAACTCATAAAATTCCTGAGTGACAAATAGCTCAAATTTGGAAGACAACCCATGGAAAATATCATACATGCCTGACCTATTCTTGTGTTCTTTAACTGTGACAGAGAAATACTCCAGATATGTCCACAAAATGTTTATTCCATTTGAGGTTTCAGGAAGCTTTCCTGCAAGGGACCAGCCACAACTGAGGGGCCACAGGAAAAACGTCTAAAAATTCCTACTATCACCTTAAGGTCTACAATGAGCAAGCATCTAATAGGAGAAACCTTCAATCATTTTAACTATTTTGTCAGCTTTCACACAGCAAAAATTGGAACTATTTTTGCAATTGGGAATGGAGATTTTTTCCTTATCCCAAACTTACCAGTTTAAAATCGATATATAAAAGATACTTTAGTCAGTATCAAAAAACCTTCCCCCTAAACCCTCAAAGAAAAAAAAATCACAAAAAAAAAGTTACAGAAGAAGTACATAATCACACAACTCAAAGCAGTCCCACAGAATGCTTAAATCCTGCCCTATATGCAAATACCATATTCTTGTATTTTTTACACTCATAGAAAGCTTTTTATGCTCATTGCCTGGAACTCCTTCAGTTAATTTTAAACTTTTCACTGTCTTCTTCTTCTTATATAAAACTGAAGTTATCCTATTGAGATCTTCAATGACTGTCCCATACCCCTGGATCAGTTTTTTATGATCATTCTCCTTGAATAACTGTCCCTTCCCAACAACCAGCTATGTGTCTACTCCTGTTCATTTGCATGAGCATTGTCTTCTGTCTCTCTTTTCTCTGTGCTTGCAGCTTCTATCATATAATTTGGAAAAAAAAGTCCTTATCCACAACACAACTACGAATGCCCAAGGCTGTGTCCTCTTCTGGCTCCATATATTCTCTCAGTAATCTCACCAGTAAATAATGTAAGGGGCTTTTATGCCAACACACCACCATCTACTTCCACTCAAGACTATTTCCCATCCACCAAAACCAGATCTCGGCATCCAACATTATCTCTCAGACTACTGGCAGCCAGCAGGAGATCAGAGTTCTTGTACTTTCCTTACACATCCAAAAGCTCTCCCTTAATTAGCAGATTTGTTACTATGCACACCACAGCCATTTAGATTCCTAACCCAAACAAGCTTTAAACTAGTATTTCCCTAAATTCTGTTGCAGCGGGGCTAAGCCTCATCAAATTGTTCTACAAAACAACTTTTCTTCATCTCAGGTAGACGTTCACCAGCCTGTATTTTTATTATTTCAACATCCTTCTCTCTGGCCTAGAACAAACCAGAACAAATCCACCCACAAAGACTCATCTTGGTCACATACATGTGGGATGCTTCTCCAAAGGACATGCAACTTGCCAGTCGAACCAAGCCACTAAGGAAACAAGCATACATGTTTACCTCTCTGCATTATAGGATATAAAATTCCCCCAGCAAAAAGAAGAAAAAAAATCTGTTGTTTCTTCTAGGAGGTTGTTCAGAGAAAAAAATTCCTCTTCATCCCTTTGTCCCGGAGTGATCTATTATGATAATTTATTCCATCATCCTTCGCTTATGCCCAAAGATTCTTGAGGTTTTCTCTCCCCCACCCCCGGGCCCGTGGGTGTGTGGGCCCAGCCGAGATCCTAGCAGAGTTCGGGGGACCAGAATGTTGCTTGGTCTCTTCCAGTTTGGAGGGCCAGGATGTTAGTCGCTCTCTTCCGGTTCGGGGCAAGGCTGGGAGGATGTTCGCTCTCTTCCAGTTCGGGAGGCAGGAAGTCCTGCCCTCTCTTCCAGTTCTGGGATTGGGATGTGTCGGCTGTGTCAGCAGAGAGATGAGACTGGAGCTGTTTTGTTTTCTGCCGGACCCGCTGCGCTCTGCCGCGGCGGCTGCTGCCCGAGAGCCGAGACTGGGGCCACCCCCGCTGGAACACTGCACTGCAGTGTGTTTTTTTTTCTCCGGCAGCACTGAGCCACATGGTTTCTCTGCTTGGCTGGCGTGCTTTTTGGCCCAAGCAAAACACTTCTCTTCTTTCCCCTCGATTGGAGAAGCTGGAGCAGAGCAGCATTCCTTTGACTGCCGGGAACTGAACTGAACAGGCTGCTCCAAAATCAGCAGAAGAAGGGATTGCCGAGAGTGGAGCGGCTCCTCACCACAYCCCAAACCCCAGAGAGCCAAGCCAGGGAGAGAAAGCACACCAGAAGGCTCCAGCCCAGCTGTTTTCGCCTGCTGTAACTGCAGGAGGGAAAAAAGTCAACACCAGGTAGCCACTGGAATTTTTGTCTGCTACAGGACTGCTCCGTGGGGGCAGGGGGTCTGCTGCCCCTCCACATGGAAAGCTGGCGCCATTTTTTCCGGATCACGTCTTGGGAAAGGTATATTCCTCCTACACTGCCTCCACTCTCTGGAGACTACTTTTTTTGGGTTTTTGTTTCTGTGTGTGTGTGGGGAAGTGAGTTCTGACAGTTTAGTGCTTAACAGTTATTTACCTGTTGTTTTCCTTTGCCTGGTAGGCAGGTATTTTGTTTCTTAATAAACAGTTTAATTTTTTTTTCACCTTTGTCTATTGGTATTCATTCCCCATTGGTGGAAAAGGGATTTTTGGAACCCTTTTGGAGAGAAAGACTCAGCTCAAAGAGTCTCTCTCTTAAGTTTGTCTCAAAACTGAGACACACTTTCCAGGCCAATTACAAGGAAAATGATCTTCTATTTCTGACACTACTCATTAATTGATTCCCCTCCAGCTAACCAAGCCAACTATTTGGTTTGGCTTTCAAAAAAAAAGTTACTTCTGAACCCTGCCCTGTAGCCAGCTGAATCAAAATGCAGACTTCAAATGATCAGCAGCAGCACGTTCTGCCAGAGACTGGACAGGCTTCCAGACAAGCGCCTTCACACCCTTTCCTACATTAGGAAAAGGTTTGTCCAATGCTCTGCCTTATCATGACACATGCAAAGAAACTTCCCATCAGCTCCACCACCTCTGCACCACAATCACTTACACTGAACAACATGGTCTCATTTCTTTGCAGTCCATCAGTTTCCTTAAATTGTATTTCTAACTGGAGTCAACTCCAACAGATGTATTTGCTTGATCCTACACAAAAAATAACACATAGACAACTCTCAACTAACAAGGCAGTTGCTAGTCAAAAATGTAAGCTATGCGAGCAACTCCCCCTCATTTCCTGCATTTTTAACAGCCCTAAACAAATAGCAGAAGGCTGTTGTAGTACTTGGGACTGCTTCAGAGTGATCAAAGATAAATAATGAGGTTGGCTCTCCATGACCAACTCAGTTCCAGTCACATTAAGTAGTTTAGGAACTGTTGTGGCATTCCCAGACAAAAATAAACAGACTCCTTAGGATCTGACAACATTTCTCCCCTCCCGAAGTCAATCTGTGATTGGAAGTAGAGACTGAAATTATTATTGTGATATTAACAAGATTTTCTTTCAGGGGTAGATATTAACTGAAAACAGTTAAGGGGGGGAGATTTCTGGAACTCTGCAACTTTAACAGTATCTTTCCTTTCCCCACTACATGCTTGACTATAAACCACATCAGCCTTACTTTAACAGCCATATGGAATGGGAACTAATGCAGGGRGAAGGCTCTAATGGCAGGTACCATGTATTTCCACAAGGAGTCTCCTTCCTGCTTCAACCCATCACAAGCCACCTTGTATATCTGAACATTCTAAACTACCATCACAGCTACATAAGCAAATTGATAAGTTAATGGGCACAAGTGAGACACAACAGGTCTGCTTTTAAAGCCAGAGGTTATGACGGAAGACACATGTGTGCAACACTTCTCTATCCACAGAGAATCAAGGAAGTAATCTCAGTGTTCACTGAAAAACGTTGGGCGCTTTTTAGGCTAGTAACCTATCATCTGACTACTGGCCATTGTAACTGCACTGTAAATCACAGAATCTTACATTGTGGCACCCCAAACTGCACACAGTGCTCGAGGTGAGGCCACACCAGCTAGTGATGCTGTGCTTGATGCACCCCAGGATTCAGTAACCTGCTGCAACTCCTGAATTGTGGTTGCTTCTGGCATTTCCTTAGTTTTCAGCAGACTACATGGATCAATAAATACTGAAAACAAAGTAATTACATTAAGAGCCACCATACAAGAAATTCCTGAGTTTCTCAATAAAATGAAGACTGTTTCAAGTTTCAGAGAAATGAACTACAGCTCCAAGGCCAATAACCCCAACACTCAAGAGTTTCTACAAGCACCATTTCTCAGCATTAAACCAGAGATAATTTACTGATAAATATATTAAAAAAAAAGTTCAACTTAGTAACACAACTTGGTCCAAGCAGTGTGTAAAACTCAAATAAAAAGAATCAAAGCTCTCTCCCTGAACCAAAGCTGAATCATTAACTCACACTAATCTGCTGACCAGACATGAGCATTATATATCCAATTGCTTAATTAGAATAACAATTTCAACCAAAACCAAGTGTTTCTAAGTAGAACCAGAGTCGATCTTGACCTTGCTATACAGAATATGCAGCTGAATCCTGTCAACTTGAGATTACGGCCAGTGATCCCATATGTGTAAGCTCATGCTTCCCTGCATCTGCAGGCATCTGTCTGTCCCTTTATACATGTGTATCTACAGATATACCACATCTGAGATGTRTGAGACTCCATCAGTAGCTTCTCTTCCTCTTTTGTTGGTATCACTTTTCTTTAAACCACAGCCCAAGACTACAGCTTTCCCTGAAGCTTCCCTCTTAGTGTCCCACTTCTAGCAAGCTGGAAACTAGCCGCAGGGCTGGACTTGTAAGGCAAACAGCATTCAGCCTTCAGCAGAAAGCTGGGGACAGAAGAGCCTCTCCCTGACTACACCCAAGTTAAACCTCATTTGCCTCCCATAGCCAGGAAAGAACATCTAGATTCAGTGCTGGGAAAAAAAACCCCAGGATTGAGGAGGAGGTAAAAAAAGGAGAGACGAAGCAGAACAAGAGTATTGCAGATGAGGGGAAAAGAGTAAGAGTAGAATTACGCTATGTGGGTTAGAGAAGACAAGAGAACACACAGGAGAGACAAAAAAGCCAATGCACGGAACAGTGCAGGAAGTGATACACTGTGATCCTTTACAGGAAAGAAACAAAACCAACTTGTGAGCCCCATGACAGGGGCTGCAGCTCCAACAGCCAGACAGGGAAGGACAGAACATATAAAGAAACCAGAGTCTCTCCAAAATCCAGTACCTTCTCTCCAGATTTCACTATATGGGTAGTACTATGTGCTTAGACTTTCCTCAACAGGCAGACAACAGAAACACCTGGCTTTACACTGTACATCTGCACAGTAGTCAGTTTACATTAAACTCCCAGTCCCCRGTCAAAAACCAAATACTACTTTCAATCTTCAGCAACATCTTTAACAATTAAGCAATATTAAAAAAGATCAGGTGAAAATAACTGCCCTACAATCTGCTGTTCCCACTGTAAGTCTCTTTTATTCAGTGGAGTGGAGAAAGGATGAAAGGAAAGTGGTAGGGGAAGGGTGAGRACATGTTCCAATGCCCAGCACTACTCAGTTTATGTTTTCATCTTTTTACCAGCAACTCAATTTCAACAGGCAGTCACAGCCCAGAGATAACTGATACCTGACTGACAGTTGCAAAAAGCCCCGGTTTGACATGGACACTCATTGTCACTTCACTTCCCACCATCTCCGAAAACACAGCTCCCCTGCTAAGTTCAGAGTACGTACCACCATGCAAAACAGAGCCTAGACTATGGCTTGTCAATAATTTCACGTATCACAGTTTGCAGCGTATTATTCTAAAGCACATATCAAGGCTCTTCAGTTTTCAGCTCTTAACTGATTAAAAAAAATCTTTCCTCTCACAGATAATTTAATAGCCAGCAAAAAGTCAACTAGTCTCCTATGACCTTCAGGAATCACTGTAACATTGTCAAAACTGATAAACATCAGGTTTCAAGCAGCTGGTGGGCAACACTTCTTGACACCCCTAACAGCAACTATGTCCCTCTCCATGTCAGTTCTCTATGCAGGACCTGATAGCATCAGGGTCCCCACACAGAACACTCACCACAGTGAGTGGGGAGGGAAAAAAAGAAAAAAAACTCCAAGCAATCCTGCACAGACCTTCTTAGAACCAGCCTCCTGCAGCTTTCTCTAAAGCACTCAATGCTTCTAGTAACTCTGACAACAGAGAGAACACTTTCTCCATCTTGCCCTGTTAAAGTAATCAATAATTTTTTATAATACAAGAAATAGAGCTTACTGTCCCTTCCTAACTACTGTAAAATGGAAAACTACTATTTATCCAATAAAGCTGATTTAAGAAAATATTTCTTGAGGTATCTTCATTGTTATAAAACTCCTGAAAGTTCTGTATCCTGTATTATTGCTATAATGGACTTTTTTGCGTGAATCCTGTAGAAACATTCAACAGATCAAAACAACTGAGTGTGGCAGAACACAGTAATAGTGACACTTCTCTGACCTCCACACAGGTATTTTTTTCAGCTCTTAAATTAACTTTTGCATACAGACGGCGAGAGATACAGGAAATATTGAGGTTACAAGTATGTGAATAGAACCTGACTCACCACAGTCCTTTGCTTGTTGGGCAGGAAGACTCTAACAATAGGCTTCTGTGGAGACTTAGGGTTATTCCGTGACATATCAGCAGGGTTTTGATAAACTGAAAGGGATGAAGGTGCTACAGAGAGGCTAGAGGAGGAAGATGATGCAACTGTGTCTGTTGAAGCTGAACTGGAGACAGAGAAATCAGTTCCGTTCCCCATGGATTCCAGTAACTGCTGTTCCCTCTGCTGTAGAGCATCGAGCTTGCTGGTGTACTCTTCATAGGCCTGTGAAGGAAGAGCAGCTRTTTTAATCATGTAGTAGCCTCAGACAAAACCAGAAATCTAAATTCAGAACAAACGTGAAACAAAACACTTTCTAAACCAATTCAAATTTCCCAGGAATATGAACAAAATGGTCTGGTCGAATTTTTCAGTAGGACACAACGAAGGCTTTCAAAACATCATGTTAAACCGTCTGAATCAACAACTAGTATTTTAATCAATTAAATGGAGAAATGGATAAAAGAAATCGTAACTTAGTGTTTCAAGGCACCTGCACTGAATATTCTAATTCACAACCACTTAAAAAAAGGCAGAAATCTTTAAACAATGTTGTCAGCTGCATTGCTGAATTACTGTCCTCCAGATAAATTTATCAGTCTGTTGGAATGACAGTTAAATACTGCTAGTGCAATAATTAAGGGAAAGCTCAAATCTGCTTTTTATCATCTGTATCTGACAACTCATCTAGCTCACTGGCACTGTCCTTTCATACCAAATAGTACAAAAAACCTTTTTCAGTTAGAACACAATACAATTTGCCCTGTTTCAAAATCGTCCATAAACATGCAAAAGTGATCTTTTGAAAGAGTTTTTTAACATCTGCATAAGATCAATTTGATTTTTCACCATGTTTATGTAAAACCTGATTACACACTGACCAAGTTTTTTAGACAAACAAAAAATAAGTAATATTAAATTTGCCCATTAAGTCATTATTAAATTTAGTCAAGTTAAACATTATTGCCACAATCTAGAATATAAATACATAATCAGTACATATTTTTCTTTAAAGTTTGTTACCCACAACTTGGTACACCAAAATTTTGATCTGTATCCAAGTACCAGAACCATTTCTTCGGTATATAAATCAGTAAAGTATCTTCAAAAACCTGACTCAGTTAACCAACATGTTTCATGCTACAGAAGCATGTCAGCGTTAACCAAGCGCACGTTTAGGCCTTTACAGAAAAGAAGAAACAAAGACCTTCCAGACCTAACATGTAAGCAGTAGGGAATAGAATTTTCTACTTTTCTCTACAGCAAGACCAATCTACACCAATTTGCATTGCAATTCTTCAATGACATTTTCAAGTATATTTACACAAAAGAAAGATACTTTCTCATTCTTTTTAAAAAATTGGGTTTTTTTGCTTTCCTAAAGTTTTCTGTGCATAACATGTTGCTAATTAAAGTTACAGGAGAATTGAAGTGACCAAAAAGTCTGCAGGGTCTACATGTGGAAAAAGAAAAATAAAGTTAAGAGAAAAAATAACCAGCATTCAGTAGTGCAGTCACAAGTACTACATTTTGTTAGGAATTTATTTCTCCAGGTTAAATGTGCAGGCTCACCTAATCCAAACTGGTTTTGTCGAATAAACAGTGGTTCATCCTTCCCTTTTTAAGAAAGTTTAGCATCCTCCCAGGACAGACCTATGTTCAAAATGTGTCAATATCCCCACAGTGTTAACAAAGAGAATTTGACAGTGAGGACTAAGAAAGAAAAAGCATTTTAAAGAATGGTGGTGAACACCACAGTTTCAAATTTAAATTTTATGGGTTCCACTTCTGATAAACAGACATAAGTCGCAAGAAACTGAAAACTACTTAGTATTTAAAAACTGAAGATGTCTAGCATTTTACAAATAGACCCCAAACTCTGAGACTTAAAACCAGAACATTTTCACTCTAGCCCAACTCTACTGTCAAAAGTAAATTAAAAGGTTACCCAACTATAAATAATGGCATTTTTTGGCTGTACAGTAACACATGTGTCTCTCTTACTTCCAGGATCAACTTTTCATGGAAATTTGAGTAAAAGCTCCATGTGTCAAGAATTATTTTCAGTAAACAAAAATTAAGAAACATAAACTGTTACCATTTTCACCAATACTTTTCTAAATACTTACTTCCTTTTCTCATGAACATCACGAAATATTATTCAAACACACGCAACATTACATCGCTTCCGGATACTTGTGGGTTTAGTTCCTTCACAAAATTACACACATCTTTCAAAATACTCAATCCTACCATGTTTACATTGGCAGCTCAATCTGTCACTAATGGAAACTCAATGTCAAATGATTTATCTTAAGAGAATAAACAATGAGTATGGAAAACTGGGAGCTGCTGCTGGCTTTGGGTTCTATACCACTGATTTCTGCAAAAAGCTCTCAAGTATCATACATTTATATGGTGTCATAACAGAAGATCCCATAGTAAAACATAAAGGAACTAGAAATGCATTGCTAGACTTTAAACACATTTTTCTCTTAAAAAGTTTCTTATGCAAAAGGAGAAATAGTACATGGAACAGAAACAGAATAGCTCCAATAAAATCTCATTTCACAAAGATTAAGTACTTTGGAGAAACATTGGTTTCATCTGATGAATAGCACTGATAGACCTTACAAAGCCAACAGCATCAAGTCAAGACAGAATTATCCAATAGAGAATAGAATTATCCAATTATTCAAGAAGTGTTACATCAGCAAAGCTGACCTATAGCAAGTATTTCTAGCTAAAAGAAAGATTATGTTGCAGATTTGGCCTATCTACAAAACTGACCTGCAGCAGCACAGCCACCTTAGCAGACAGGCATCAACAGCTACATAAACCTTCAAGTCAATCAAGGCTTTCTGGATCAACTATGTGGTTTATTTCTGACAGTGTTTTTCAAAAACAAACTAAAAAAATTAAAATTAAGTCTGTACATCATCAACAGCATGAAAAATATTAAGACGAACATTCAAACAAATCATTAGATCAAAGATTTTAAAGGCATTTCAGAAGGAAGACTTTATGAAATCTAGACTGCAATCCAATCAGTTTACATACGCCCAATTAAGAATTGAGTCATGTTCTACATAAAACTTAAATCTTGCTTGATATAGAATCACAGGAGAAAAAAAAAGAAAGAAAAAAAAGTTGGAAGATATCCTTGTAAGTCATCTAGTCCTAACACTTTAGCAGAGAAATAATTTTTAAGTTCCATCAAGYTGCTCAGGGCCTTGCCAAAGCAAGTTTTGCAAGTCTTGAAGGATGGAGAACCCACGACCTCTGGGCAACCAGTTCCAGAGCTCAAACCCCACACTCATGATGAAGAACCTTCTCTTATGAAATCAACTTGATGCTTGCTATCTGTGACACTGTCCCCTATCCTTTCGCTGTGCACATCCGGAAAGAGTCTGACCCTCTCTTCAGGTTGAAAGAGAGGGCCTGCAGATTCCTCCTGAAGCTTCTCTTCTCCATGCTGAACACAACCCCAAAATAGCCACACAAGCAGTGAGTAGGTGGGGCTCTTTTCATGCTGGCCACATTTGCCGACCCACCCCAGAGTGCAGTTTGCTGCTAGTCATGACAGCGTGTCACTGACAGCTCAGCTTGCTTCCAGCTTAACATGAGTTTACAGTATTTCACAAATATGTATTTGAAAAGCTAAATATTAGATCCAAATTGGCACAACTTGTCAATCTACACAGTKCTATGGCTATCAAAAACAGAACAAAAAGTTAATTTTAATCATATTGCATATCAGTATGTATACACATCGTATAGTAGTCTCATACATGTGAGAATACTCCTGAGACTTCAACTTAGGAAAATGCATCAAGGCCTGATAAGCTGCAAAGTCCAACTAAAGCATTACAAGATGGYATGTTTATATACAATGTGCACACATGCCAAGATACAACTGCTGTTGTATTCTGGTCGACATATTCTGCAGTTGTAACTGCTGCATATACTCAGGAGCAGCAGCCTTAAAGTTACTTCTTAAATGTTGCAACCTACTGACCAAAAAACTGAGCTTAGAAGTCAACAGAATTTGAAAGATGTTACGCAGATTGCCGAAGAATTCTGTTGACAAGATGAGGACAAGGGATTTTCACAAAAATAGGCGTCTTTTTTTTCTTACTTATCATTTATATTATATTTGAGATCTGCTTTTGTGGGCCATGACCAGGCTATACACTCTAATTGTATCATCTAAGGAAATAAAACACAAGTTAATTTTTTTTTAATTTATCTGTGAGAAACCCAAGTAGCAAAATATTTCTCCTTCTCTCTGCCCCCTACCACATTTGGTTAGAAAATCAGTCTAAACTCAAGCAGATAACTGGTTTTGTCATGCTCTCTCTCTTCCTCAATCAATTTTAGATAATATCCACACACTGCAAGACTCAAAAGCCAGAACTACATGTTCCTGGTCTTTGAAACTGAGATTGTGTTTCTATTTAAAAGATGTCTGACCTTTTAGGCTGTTGATCAAACGCAAATCCCACGAAGTTAAATGGGAGCTGAAGATAGACAGTAACATACGTCACGATTTCTTCATTTAGTAAGACTCCTAAATCTGTACTTAGTCTAACTTTAGACACTCCAGTTTCGGTCCAACATATCTGAACAGCAGCTGTTAGGAGCCTGGTAAAAATCAATCTGAAATTCCCCAGAGGGCCACCAGGTTTCCCAGTGCCTGCAGCATTAGGATTTTCCTGGAATGCCACAGTCTGGAAGAACCTGAGATTCACCCCCAAGATCTATTTCAGACTGTCTCTGCCTGCTGTTGCAATAAGCATACTTCAGAYCAGCAAAGAGGTAATCTTCTTTAATTAACTAATTTGACCTCCTGCGTGGATTCTTCAGATATACAGGAATAAGACATTAAATACTCTCCTGCTATTCAACAGCGAAACTCTTAAAAATGGTAACAGCAATGCCTCCGAGCAAAACATGTCCAGGCAAAGAGAAAGTTAGGAAAAAAATAAAAATCACAGTAGCTGGGGGCAAACATACCTCTATCTCCAGGATTCTCATTTTAAATTGCTTCCAAGAGTAGGAGTAAGAAAGAGAACGATTCCTTCAAGACAGTATTAAAAAGCCGACCGAGTTTTAAAATTTATTTTGATACCACTACCATTCTATGCATTTGCGTACTGTTTCATTTGGTGTGGACTCCAAATTAAAAAACCAAAACAATCCTAAAAAACCCTCAAAAGACCTGGCAGCTTACTCTTGAACTGTTAACTGGAGTAACCTACAGGTCCAGAATGCAACCTCATACCACACAAAGAACTATTTACATGCGAACGGGACAATATTCTAAGTTCTCACAGATAAGTGTTGGGAGGTAATACTGTACACATGACTGGGGCCAAAAGGACATAAAACCCCTTGGGAAGTTTAAATAAGCAAGGCCTCCCTAAACAGTCATTAAGAGTCTACAAAGGCTAACAAATCTGATTAAGTCATTTAAGCACCATCCCTCCCTTTTAGGTTTGAGCTGACTGCTTTTGGCCAGCCTGGATCTGTACAGCCCATTTCAGTTCATATGCAGCATTTGTTACCAATACAGAGGTCTTTACTCTCCTTTCCCTAACTCATTTTATCCTTTTCATCACTATTTTGTTGGTAGAGACAAAAGAAACACAAATTTTGATGGACCTTATGAAGAATACTCAACTGCCTATTTTGACCATTTTTGCTAAGTAAATCCCAGGTTTTCCCAGTATCAGAATAGCAGCCTTCTTTGCAGTAAAGATTTCCAATATTCACAATGCTTAGACAAACCCTTAGGAAAAGGGTTTTTCCATGGTGAGTCACAAACTATGTATTTTGGGAAACAGCACTTCAAGGACTGACATAACGCACTAAGAAATTATGTGGGAAGACAAAAATCATTGATGTTTTCAGCTGCTGAGATACAGAATGCTTCCAAAAAGTGTGGTAAGACGTACTGAGAAGCTCCTGCAGCCTCTTTTCCAGAAGAAAATAAAAATACAATTAATGATGTATTCATATCTACTGAGTCAAGCAGTTATTTCAAATATTTGGAGCACCTCTCCTATGAAGGCAGGATGAGAGAGTTGGGGTTTCTCAGCTTGGAGAAGGCTCCTGGGAAACCTTACAGCAAGGAGGTCCTACAGGAAAGCTGAAGAGGGACTTGTTATGTGGGCATGTAGTGACAGGACAAGGGAGAACGGCTTTAAATTGAAAGAGGTTATGTTTAGATTAGATATTAGGAAGAAAGTCTTCAATGTGAGGGTGGTGATGCATGGAACAGGTTGTCCAGAGACAATGTGGACACCCCATCCCTGAACTGTTCTAGGCCTAGTTGGACAGGGCTTTGAGCAACCTGGTCTAGTGAAAGGTTCCCTGTTCATGGCAGGGGCATTGGAACTGGATGATCTTTAAGGTCCCTCTCAAACCAAACCATTCTGTGGTTTGACAGTGATCTCCAGGGGAATGTTAGATCTGAGATCACACACTGGGAATGAGAGAAGTTAAAAACCAAAATTATGTAAGAAAGAAATTTGGCTACAAGCCAGTTTTGGATTTTAATACAGTCATTGCTTATTAGATTTATTCTTTCTTCCAGACAGAACAAACAGAAAAGTTTTTCTTAACATCATATTAGAGAACATTGACAAGATTCCCAGAGCTATTACTAATTATAACAATTAGAAGAAAATTGTGTGGTTAATGACAAATGTTCTTTTCTTTCTTCTGTACATTTTGTTTCCTCCCCCTGTACCTTATACACACACTCAGAAATCTCTCCACACCTTTGGTCTCYCTCCTGAGCCTCAGTTTTCCTGCCCTGGGAGGACCAAGGCAAGCAACTCGCTGCCTCCAGCTGCATGCTACATGTTCTGCCCAGGTTTGCAGGCTCTGCTCTACTCCCCCTGCTCCACAGTCACCTTTTTAAGACCATCACTGAGGAGTGATGGATCAAGGCACGGAGATACCCCTAAATCTGAGTATCCCCTCGTGCAGGAATAATTAAATACATGCTGCACTCAACTCAGCACATGTCAATCACTTTCAGTATTTCAAGAAAACCATGCCTCTTTCATAGTTGATGAAACCTGGAATGATGGCTGCAACAACAGCTGTCAGTTTTAAAGTTCTTTCGATGTAAAATGCATTGGCACCCTCTCCTGAATTTCRGGGGAAAAAAAAAATCTGTGGGGAAAAGAATTTTGTCTTCACTCTCAGAGGAACACAGAAACAAAAAGCTTTATTTCTTGAGCAACTGTAACTAAGGCATAAATTCCCTTTTGTTTTTTAATGAGATGTATGTTTTATATTCAATTCACAAATAATTTTACTATAACCTTTGAATGCCCAATTTTGAGAATTATTTTCTTGTTGAATTCTTCAGCTTTCCCATGAGCTTCTGCTCCCCCTACCCCTTGCTTTCACTTTTAACTGAAAGGCAATTTTGTTGCCAGGTTCAACCACAACTTCACTTGACAGGTCTTAGAGGCAGCTCCAACACAAGCCAGGAGCCAGTGTACAGGGTGCTGCAAGTTCTCTGAACATGAGCAGTTAGTGAGAAGTGTAGTAAATTAAAGAGACAAAGCCAGACAGGAGTACAAAAGAACCGAATAAACCCTATGGCACTGAAAAATCTACACACTGGAAGATGGATGGATAGCTGCCAAACTTATCACAAGTATATGAAAAGCCATGGTTCTGCAGAAAGCATTGCAATAAAACTAGATGTTTACATATAGTGAAAGGCAATATGAGTGAAAGCAAAAGTGTTCCTTTGCAGATACTTACCTAGCCATTAGCTTTGGCTAATTTCAACTTTTGCTAGAAGACAACGTGCTTGCTGATAGCAACCTCAAGAGACGACCAAGAYGCACGATCTACAGGAGTTGTTAAGAGTTGCTCACATTTTATGAAAGATGCAAAGAGATCAGAGCAGCAGAAGGATTTTCAAAATCAATACCAATAGAGGCTGCGGGATGAAGAGACTGAGAGCAACCCTGCAGAGTAGGTGAAAAGCTGGACACGAGCTGGCAAAGTGCACTCACAGCCCAGAAAGCCAACCATATCCTCGGGTGYATCAAAAGCAGCATGGCCAGATAGTTAAGGGAGGCGATTCAGCCCCTCTACTCCACTCTTAACCCCATCTGGAGTGCTGCATCCAGCTCTGGGCTCCCAACTAGGAAGGACATTGACCTGTTGGAGAGGGTATAGAGGAGAGCCACAAAGATGATCAGAGGCCTGGAGCACCTCTCCTATGAAGCCAAGGTGAGAGAGTTCGGGTTGTTCAGACTGGAATAGTTAAAGGGCCTTTTGATCCTTAAAGGTGATCTATAAGAAAGATAGGGACAGACTTTTTAGCAGGGCCTGCTGTGACAGGACGAAGGGTGATGGTTTTATACTAAAAGAGGGTAGATCCAGGCTAGACATAAGGAAGTAAACTTTTACAATGAGGGTGGTAAAACACTAGCACTTTTTATTCATATCAAAACTACCATATTTGCTTAGTTCTGCATTTCCTAGAGGCAAACATGTTCTTTCACACTTTATCACAATACATTCAGAGTTTTTTACATATAGCTTTGTCCTTCTGTGTTGCAACCAGAGTTTTTCTGGCCCTTTTCCTGACAGGTGATGGAATACAGGAAGTCAAAACATTAGCTCTAGCAGTGACAGGTTAGATTCAGATAAATTGCTGCCAAGTAAATGCTGACAACAGAAAGCAAGCCCTGTCTTGACCAAGCCGAAAGCAGCCAAAAAGTGAGAAAGGCACAGAAAGGACACACTACACAACTGCTGCTGGATTGAAATGAACAGTCAAGAGTAGAGAGTAATCTTGCTTCTGACTGTATCTGGCACTCAGTAATAGATTTCTTTTTTTTTCTTTCACACTTTATTTCTACCACAGGAAGTCTACACACTAAACAAATTACAGGTCTGCAGCATTTAATCCTGTTCACCTTGATAAATTAATCTGAGGATGATCTAATCTATGCTAGCGACCATCCAAATAAAAAGTTCTCTCCTCTCTTATACCATCTTCTAGTTCTTGCTCACAGCTGGAAACTCTTTCCCTTCCCTAATCTTAACCACAGCTTTGGGGCTCACTGACATCATCACGATCAAGTTTAATCTACTAACTGGATGGCAAAGTAATCCAACAAAACCAGAATATTTTCCTTACAGGTTAGTGACTGGGATTGGCTTAGTCACTGCCAGTACTGCAAGTACCTGAACAAAGGAAGCAGAGGAACCACATAGCAAAGAGCTGGGAAGAACAAGCTTTTTGTTTCAACCACAGTGGGCTCTTTTCACAGGACTCACTGTCTCATGGGATAACTCGGCTKAAAAAAGGACAATGTCAGTCCCTTTCACCTTCCTCCCAATGGCTTGGGGCTCCCTAGTCAGAACCAGCCCTGCTTGTCCCAAGACCCACTTCCTGATTCAGTGGAACTCCTTGCAGCAGAGGAACACCCTGCTCTGCCTCGCAGGGCTGCCCTGCCATGCTGATGATCCAGAGCTGCAGTTTCATATCAGTGGCACATGGATCCATTGAACTTGCAAATCTACTTTAAGCTTCATCGTTTACAGTCACGAACTATTTCAGACCTACCATACTCTTTATGCTGCCATAATAATTTCCCAGTACATGTTTATGACTGCAAATGCTCTCTTCCCTATCAATGACCTACAGAACAATCATAGAGCTTCCAATGATGGATCTCACTTTTAATTTTGATAAAAGCAAGTGACAAATGGCTGTAATGAACTAACAATTTCACTAAATCCAGACTTACTACAGACTAAGTTCATTATTACTGCAATCTGATACACAATCTAACAAAACCTACATGCATATGGAATAATAAATCCAGACATACGGAATGAACTGCTTCATGTGAAAAAAGAGCGGTGCTTATATAGAGAGTGGTTAAAATACTGATTAGCACTGATTCAGTACTCCCATTTCACATTAGCAGTAAGTAAAGCAACTGCCGAGGGCCTGATTTGACCTTAACCGTTAAGGACGTAATGTCAACATTTGTATAATCAACCTAGTGCCCTGCTCTGACATATTAAGATAAAAGCTAGAAGCACCTCAAATAATGAGATCTTTATTTTTAATTACCCAGTACCTTTAGGCAGCAATTACAAATAAAAGGACTACAAAAGAAATCTGGTCGACCTCCAGATATTTCAATACTTGAGAGAAGCATGAAAAGGGCAGGTCTGAAGGAAGTGATGCCTGTTCAATTCCTAACAGAGGCAACTTTTGCATGCAGTTCTTTAAGCTCTTAATGGTCCTACATCCACACAACTCCATGAATCTGGAGTGATGACAGAAGACAGACATTTAATTTGTAGTTAGTTTACAAATTTAAAACAGCTTAAAAATTTTACTCCACCCCAGAATTTTTTGTATTTCTTTAAGAATTTCCCTCCCACTAAAAAACTTCTTTTGGATTATACATGATCATTTTTCAAAGAGAAGAAAGTGAAATCAATTGATTTAAAGGCAAAGTTAGTCTTCCCAAATGTTTCCATGTGTATGTGTGTATATATTTGCTTTTAACAGAGCATGACTTTCTCCATTATACAAACAATCTTCTGTCCCCTGGCCCCTAAAAAGGGGCTTGACATTTCAATTGCACCGACGTAATTATTAGATCATGCCACTGATCTTCTCCTAGTGATGCAGACCAGGAATGCCATACAGTTGCTTTCTATCTCTAAGAAAACAGTTAAGTTTGTAACGTAAAGGAGAATATTCTCTTTTTCTACAGGTATTCTCAGTTTTAACATAAGATACTTCATGTAAGATTAAGATGACACACCATTAACCTACCAGATTTGTTTGATTGTAAACTTACCTCTAAATATATTGATGGTGGGTTATGCTCTCCTCCAAATTTGTCTAGCAGTGCCTCTATATGTTCTTGTGTCAATTTAATCATCTGTTTGATGTTCCATACCTAAAACAGAAAATTAATTATTTTAATCATCAAAAGAAGCCTACAGAATCTGTCCTAAAACAAAACAAAAATTTCTTTATATTTAATAAGAGAAGTCCATAATAAAAATATTTTAATTATCAATAAATGAGTGCAAAAGGCTATCCTGTTCATCCACTGTCAGTAACAGCTTGCCTCTGAAATGAACAAAAAAATTACATTTGGGTTTAAAATTCAGGACCCATTGAATAAAAAACTTCTAAGAATGGTTTTTCTTGTTAATTAATCATATTAAGTATTTTCCTTGCAAGACTTTGCAGCTCAATTTCTACAGTACTACAAAGTTTAATGAAGAGATTTTTCTACTAAAGCTTAGGCAATCTCTAACAATACTCTATAAACAACACTCAAAAAYGACATCTAGTGTTCTATTTACATGGGAATAGGATGTCTAGATTTGAAAGAGCACCTTCTATGCCTCAACTGCTATATTCAGTCTACCCTGCAAGTTACAGACCTTGGACACGACCTGAAAAAGACCTTTACCTCTAGTGCACAGAGATGACCTACCACTCGTGTTGCTACTCATTCCTCTCAACTTGAAAGAGTTCACTTTACGACTCAAGACACTACTCTAGGTGAACAGTGTTATGAATCTGAATTTATACGCAAGAAGGCAGCAAAGCACAAACCCAAACCTTTAAAGCAGTAATGCTACATCAATGTAAGAAGCAAGTCCAAGCAAAATCAGAAATTTATAGCAGAGGATGAGGGTGAAAGAGAGAATTGCTTCTTCATATGCACTTTTAGTCAGACTACTTATCAGAAAAAATTATTCCATCAGTTTTTAGAGCCAGGATGGGTCACCCCAGGATGCTTCTTCCAAAGATAGTTTGAAGATTTTGGTTACCTTTTTCAGTTTAACTCTTTTCTACTTCATGGATTATGACGTTTTTTATTTATTTATCTATCTATCTATCTATATATAATCTCCTCAAGACCAGGTCTGGATGTACAAATCGGGACAATCTACCTCTGCAAAAAGAATATGCAAGTAACTCCATATTCTAAAGTAGGCACTAACAATAGGATGCAATGCAAGTTGGATCAAAACAAGTCTTAATACACAAATTGAGAAATTCACAGACAAACAAACTCTAAAACACTGAACTTGCACTTTGCACACCACCTTAGTATACCCATTCTATTTCTAGATATCAGTTATCTGCCAGCAATTTCCTGAAGTAAACTAGTGATTGATTCACTTCCAGCCCAATTTTTAGAACAGATACCAGAACAAAGATTTCATCAAGAAGCTACAGTTGAGCAAAAATAGTTTGCTCAGGAACAAGCAAACCAAACTACAGAGTGAGAGAGTGGGGGGATACCAAAGAATGTGCTACTCAAGTATTATGTACGTAAATTCCCTTGAGGCAATGGTGGGAGTCAACTTGCAATCATTTATCATGTTGAAGCTAGGACTGCCAACCACCAGCAAAAAGAAGGGTTTCTGTATTTTGCTGGTGTTTGTGAAGATACCAAGGGCCAGCTGTWTGCTTGGTGAAAAGAACAAGTAGGAATCAACAGCATTTCAATTAAGCTGTTCAATATAAGGATTAGGATGTTTACTTACCATGTAACTGGTAACATGATGTTAACTTGGGCTGTGTATATAGAAAATTCCTGGCAATCTTATGAATTATCTCAGGATTACCTTCAAAAACAGGTTTATTAATACTTAATGAAATGTCTACTATTTGGTTATTCTGGCAATTTTACCCAGCAAAGGTCTACCTCATCAAAATGAAAAATCTACTTATATGCCTGGAAACGAGGAAGGTGAAGAGGGAAGATGCTTCACCGACAAAGCAATACAGAATTGCAGAAGGACTGAGGTTGGAAGGAAACTCTTGAAGTCATCTGGTCCAAACTCCTCCTCAAGCAGACTGCCCAGGGCCATGTCCAGATGGTTTCTGAATATCTCCAAGGATGGAGACTCCATAGCCTCCCTGAGGCTGTGCCAGTGCTCAGTCACCCTCACAATAAAAATGTTTCCTGATGTTCAGAAGGAACCTCCTGTGTTTCAGTTTGTGTCCATTCCCTCTGGTCCCGTCCCTGAGCACTGCTGAAGACAGCCTGGCTCCATTTTCCATCCATCAATCATCTTCATGGCTCTTCACTGGACTGCCTCCAGTCACGTTTCTCTTGTACTGGGGAGCCCTGAACTGGAGATAGCACTTCAGGTGAGGCCTCACCAGTGCCAAGTAGAAGGAGCCCCTGCCAGATGAGTTTCCAAGTACTTTTTTTGAATATTGGTAATGAGGAACTTCCTTGCTCATGTTATTTTCTATTTTGTATCCATACCCAAAACCTTGCTTCTCTCTTCTCTTACAGTAAAGACACCAAATAAACATAAGTGAGCAGCAGCAAGATGCACAATGGAAGCATGTTATATTGGAAATGCTGGCAAGAGAATCAGCCTCTAACAAGGGCAGAGATGTTCCTGAAAACTTAATATCATGACAAGARGAAAACCTTATGAGTGACTAATTTAGGTTGCCCAGCAAATTTGTAGATGCCCCATCCCTGACAATGCTCAACGTCAGGCTGGACAGAGCTTTGAGCAGTCTGGTCTAGTGGAAGGTTCCCTGCCCATGACAGGAGGGTTGGAACAAGATGGTCTTCAAGGTCCCTTCCAACCCAAACCATCCTGTGATTCTATGATTGATGAAAAAAAATTTTAAACTTACTGCCAGCTGCCAGGCTACAGTAAAAATATCTTCACCCGAAGAAGCTGAAATCACAGTCTAATGGAAGCTAAGATTCCTCAGAGAAACCAAAAAACCTTGCCCTACATTACCTAGTACGTATCTGTGCAGTAAACTGAGACCCTTTCCACAGGCAAATCTTACAGACAAACTTCATATGGACTTCTATAATCTTAGAAAGGCTCCTCATACATTAGCAGTATGCTGAAGGCAGAAGGAAATTTATCAAAGTCAGCCATGGCAACAAATAATTACTTGTTGCTCATAGAAATGGAAAAGCTATTTTGTGTGCCATATTCATCAAAAGTCTTCTGACAAGACGAGAACTTTCACAAATCTAGTATCGACTAGCATATTCTAGCCCAAGAACACATATTCTAGCACAAAAACACATATGCCATAGCAAATTTCCAAGCTTCATAATTTCCTTTTAAGTGGCAACTTGTACTTATATTTACTTAGAGAAAATTTACCTTCTGGCTCCCCACATCTGTGAATACACTTAAGAGTTTTTTGTTGTCCAGAGCAACTCTTAAGTAGCTAGCTCCTTGAGAATGACCCCCGGTGCAGGTATATTGCATTCTACTACACAGGATCTATTGGTACTTCAATTCAAAGGAAGGAACTCTAGTCTTTTCCTAACTGGAACTGAAAAAAGTCTGCTTCTGCCCACCACAGCACCCACAGCTTTTACCTCACAAAAACTCCACTGCACTCACACAGTCAGCAGAGCCAGCAACCTCGGTCCATCTTTTCTCCTTGCAGCCTTGCTTGTTCAGACAACTCAGCTTAGTTTGCATCGTGTGCACAGCCCAGCCTTACAGACCTTGAGCCAAGATACATCTCCATCTTCCCTGTGGAAAACACTCTGAAACACTACGTTCTTAAGAATTAAATCTCTGGAGTTCAGCAGCACTCACAGACAAACAGGTTTCTTTAAACTGTCCAAATAAAACCCAAATGTGCAAGAATTGCCTAGCAAGTGTCTTGTTCCYCATAAGCATATACATTCCAGGACAGCAGCAAAGAACTGCCTAACAACAGAGATAGCAAAAACATGACATATGGAATCCTTTYATCAATCAGTTCTGGACCAAAGAGCTTGTTCCTACACCACAGAATAAACCCAAGTTTTTAAAGATTAAACGAATCCCTTTATCCACTCTTTATTCACACTTCTTGAGAAGTAAAAGAAAACTGCAGAAGCCTGATGGTTATTAAGAAAGATCTATTTTTTTCTTATTCTTATGAACACTCCACTACATTTATGAAACCCACACCTGTAGGAAACTGTAAAACCACAATTGTCAAGTATCTTACAGAAATACAAAAATTGATGCCAGCCTAAGAGACATTTGCTAGAAATCTTACTGCATTCTGAAGTAAACCTGCAGTGCATCCAGTACTGCCCACATGCAAGCCTGGTCCTTTTCCATAGGAAACGGCATGGGGATCTGAGACATGGTTTAACTGTAGTTCCATGAAAAAGTAATGAATCCTTTATAGCTTAGATAACCTTATCATTTTTCCTAAAAAAGTGTCAAATAAATGTTTCTGGTCTATCTTGTAGCATTAGGTTAAGGTTATTCTCTATCACAAGAGATCAGATTTGATTCTCCTTTTAGTGCTGCTGACACAGGGAAGCTGACGCAGGCTAACACAGACACAGGCAGCCAGACGACTGGAAATACTCCAGATATACTGGAATATTTCAGCTTGAATCTGCCTATTGTGGATAATTGTGCATTAATTTTGCAAATAAGCACTCCCTTACAATGCAATAAAGACGATGACCTATTTCAAGCCAGAGGCAAGTCAGATACAGTAGAAGCCTAAATCCATTCTATTCAGGGAAGACTATGGCTCCACAGATCACAGAATATGTTGAGCTGGAAGGGACCCACAAGGATCATCGAGTTCAACTCCTGGCCCTGCACAGGACCATCCCTAGGAGGCACACCATGTGCCTGCTCACACCAGGAGCCTGTTCCAGTGCCCCCCGGGGAAATGGTTCCCAAACCTGATGGAGTTCAAGAAGCCTTTGGAGAATACTCTGGGGCACACGTGGGGCTAAGCCACAAAGTTATTTCCACATCCTTTGCTGCTTGTAAAAATGTGCATTGCCTGAGACATCACAAAGCAAACTTATCTTTCATACTTTTTGCACCTGGCATCAATACTCAAATCTTGCAGCACATCCCAGCTCAAACCTGTATGATTCATATTTGGTAGAAGACACAGAAAGTTCAAATCTATTCTGTAAGAAAAAAAGCACCATTATTTGTGCAGGCACAGCATGTCCTGCATTTGGATTATCACACTTGGTGATGACAGAGAATACTCCGATAGAACCAACAAAGTAATTAAAGAATAAATAAATTTAAAAATTAAGCATTTTATTTGGAAACTGCTTTATAAGGAGGACAAAATCACCAATACCTATCCAGTACTACTCCAATCAGACCTTTCAGGCTTCTTTCCTACACAATCAATTCAATTSTTTGGTCCACTGAGCGAGGAACTGCTTTGTCAGAAAACGCTTTAGAAAGCTATCGTGTGTAAGATCATCCTTAGCTGGACTATGTATCAACTAACTTAAAGTGAGGTGCTTGGGTGAAAGAAAGGCAAGAGGACATAGGAATGGGGTTAATAACAGAGTATCCCTGTGGCCCTGCATTTTGCAGTTCTTCAGATGTGCAGTGTTTTTGGTTCAGCGAAATAGTTTCTCACGCACTTTTGTGTAAACATGAATTGTTGACCTAACGGCAAGGATTGTTATGAATTCCTAACCTATGTGATAGACATTATTACTAACCAGTGGACAGTAGGAGGTGGTATCTCCATCCTCCAATCCACAGTGAATTTGGAAAACATATAAATAAAATGAGGGCAGAGGCCAGCTCTCTCTTCCTCCTCACCTCGTCCTCCATTTTGGCCTCTGCCTGTTGGAGAACCCTGACAGCTGTGTCCGTGTGTTTATTCGAACCTGAGAACAACATATCCCACCTCATCATTTGCATGGCAAGATGCAGAATCTGTGGGTTTGAGTTTCTGTGCTGAAAATCATTGTTGACTCTCTTGCACTTTGGTATCTGTCCTTTGGGTACTTTTCCCCCTCACCCATCTTGAATGGTCCTAGTCCTCTTTTTAACTCTTACAAAGCTTGCTTCTCACGTTCTGCAGGCACATGCTGGAACAAGTACTGCTAGTGGGAAGGATAGTCCTTTCCTTCTAATACTCCAGGCTCTAGCTCCTCTCCATCGCTCTGCGGAAGCTTCTTGCAACTTGCACAGCCACTGTGTTAACTTTTCCACTTTTCCTACTCTCTGCTAGCTCTTCATGCTTACCACATTTTCCATAGTGTAGTTAAACTTTTTATGAAAGAAGTGTGACAAATACCAACACCTGAAAAACTTGACTGAATTGAAAACCAGCTTGCAATGGCTTTCACATGAGAGTCTACACAAGTGACATGAAGGCCAACATCAAGCTTGCCTTTCCTAGTTCATATTTCCTAACTTTTTATTTATCTTGGTGAATCGTTTTTATCATTTTTGTTTATAGGTTCTTTACAATGTCTGAGATCGCCAAGAATGGAACCCTGTCAAAGTTTGTATGTAGGCAGTTCAAAATAAGTCAGCAAAATTTACAACCACAGACTAGTAAGTTAAAGACARCAATATCTACAGAAGTTACTGTAGGCAAGAGCAAAAGGATCCGTTATCTTTGTCCACAGAAGTCTATGAATGTATGTTTGAAGACTCATGAAGAATGGCCTTGGTGAAAATGTACAATAGTAGGGTCAGGAAGGAAAAGCCCCAAGAAGAGGTACAACATTTTTTGTACCATCCTGTCTGACAACTAGGATCATAACTAGGTCAATTAATACAGTAATGTGATCAGTGAGCATCTGCTGTAAGCACAGCAGTTAATTAAATATTAAAAAGGCTTCAAGACGAAAAACTATTTTCCATTTAACAGGCAACACTTTTTAGGAAGGAAAGACTAACTCRTAACTAGCAATGCAGATTTCAACTGCATCTGACATTGCTCCYGTTAAACAAAACCAGCCCACCAAAACCAAACACCCAACAACTTCCACTCTTCTCCAAAAAACTAGGAAGCATCTGACTAAGTTAACACTCAAGTATCAGAGTACCATCTTTGGTGAGTTTGCAGCAGAAACTCCACTGAAAAAAATCAGTGGCAGACTAACTCTGCGACTCTGAGACAAACAGTCAATAAAAATTTGCTTTCTTTAACCAGGGGCCTTCCACCACACAGAATCTGCATATTATTAACACTAAACTTTTCCTTAATATTCTTGTATCTCTCATTTCTTTGCAAACCATCAGTTGCAACTCAGAGTAATCTATGTCTTTTGCTTTCATTCATTCTAAACACAAACCGAATTGCTCATCATTCAGCTCTACTCTTAAAGCAGAATAAACAGCCTTTCAGTCTGACAGGCCTTTGCCCCTTAAGTTGCCTCCTCTTTAACAAAGGACTTCAAATGCTCCTTATAAGTGTTTAAAAAAGTATTTTTAAAAAAACCCAGAAAATTGTAAAGGATTAAGCTCAGTGAAGTTCGATTGTTGCAACATAACCAAGCAGTTTCTCTGTAAGAACAAAGCCAGCAAGAGCCTTAGGCACTGATTGCTTTGCAGCCCACACCAGCCTAGATGGTGGGTGCAATTATCATATTGTCCTTGGCTATTTATCCCTGCTCTCTTCCTTACTCTTTCTCCAGAACATAAACTTTTGGCTGAACCATTTCAGTATGTTAAATACGTAAAGTATGTTAATGTTAAGTAAAAAACTGTTTTCTTTGTCAAGGTTAGCTTTCTGTCAGTCTACTGTGCTGAAACAGCTTGGCAAAGGACCTGGTGTTCACTTGAGCTGGTGAAAAAAGTCACCTTTCTTCTTTGTAGCCCACAGATAGATGGATTCAGGCTACCATGAAGCAGCAGCCTTCCTGTTTAGGTTTCAATTCTCTTTCATTCTCCCACTTTTTCCATCACCTGCCATCTTTGCTGCTTGGTGCTAAGTAGAATTTGCCTCCAAGCACTATAAAAAGGAAAGTTAACAAATGTTCTCTACCACAGCAGAACAGCAGTGTGTGGAAAAATAAGAGCTGCCTGTATCCTTCATTTAAATCATTAACCACGAGTTCCACAGCTAAATCTTTAATTCCATGTTCCTCATGGCTTTTGTGTTGCAGTACTACTAGTCTCTTTTATTCACTTTGGTACTAATTCAGTACTCACGAGGATCACGCACAGACCAAGTTCGGGAACAATTCACTGTATTTACATTCACGAATTTTACAACTTTGCCCTAGACAGAAACAGGTTTAAAAAAAGAAATAAAAGAGAGTATAAACTATCCAGATTTTCTAATCAATTTAAGAAGGCAATTTTGCTTTAGCCAGCTAATTACCACAGAATCTCTATAACATTAAACCCATGCATTGGTGACATTTGAAAAAGATTATCGTGAATACACCAGACTATTGCTCTGCACACCTCAAGCTGAACACAAGTCACATTTGTGATGGAAAGCAAGCAGCCAGCCAGCTAATTACAATAATTGCCTATAAGAAGCAAATGCTAGTCCAGCAGAGCTCTTACACAGCTTGGGTCACATTAATTAAAATGACAAAACAAATAAACTCAGTTTCAGCTGAACTGCAGAACTTAATTCTTCTCTCTCCTTGCCAGAGCACACAATTAATTAGACTATCCAGAAAAGATAACCATCACCTATTTAAAAGTTCATATTATCAATCCATAAAATAATTGGTTACATACTTGCAATATTCCATCACTAAACTATCTCTAGACTGTGGATAATTTCCTACCAACTGATTAGAAAATGTAAAAGATAGCTGGAATTGTTAGTTGAGTACAAACATATTCTGCTTGTTTAGAAATATCTGCGATGCAATAAAGAAATTAAGGTATCCTATTTTTATCACAAACATATCTCAAAAGCTGAAATAGAGCAAATGTACTTGTTTTTTTCTCTTTATTTTTAAAACACAAGTAATTTGCTCCTAGTCAAAGAAAACAGTCAAAGGAGAACTGCCACAGAAACCACATTCTATGTTCTACTCAGCAGACCACCCTGCCTTAGTAACCCAGGTACCAACTTGAAAAATGAAATAATTTAAAAGGCAGAATTGGCTCCTTGCCACCCATTGTACAATTAGGAGAGTGAAAAAAAATTATGCTAACTACTTAACCTACAATCTGGAAAAAGTTACATCAATTTTCAATAATTTACATAGGCTTAAAAATGTCACAAGAGACAGTACAAACTGTATTCTAGCAGAATTATAGAATGCTTAAATCTTTTCTGAAAGCTACCCCAGATGATACTAAAGACTCACATTTAAATCTACATTCCTTAAACCAACTATAGAGAACGTCTGACCTATTAAGTTTAATGAATAAATTTTCAAAACCAGATCAAAGATTGAGGCACCAACATACAACTATCCAGTTCCAAACATCTAGATACTACCACCTTCTTAGTCAGAATGATATATTTTGTTTCAAGTTGATTTTATAATGCTTTTCAAACACCATTGGTGAATAACTTGTACTAGAGAGAGAAAAACTGGACACACTACCCAGACTTCAGAAATGTCTACCTTCAAAACAAAGCAAGCTCCAAGTGTCAGAAAACGTTGCCCTAACACAATGTAACTGCATTTAAAAACGATTTACTACTTACCAGTGAATTTAAAAACAGCTTTATTAATAACAATACATTTAAGGGGCCCCACTACATAACAGATTAAAATATTAGACTTSGTATCTCCCTTTCTGTAGTCAAAAAAAAACCTCCTAGCCACTTAGGCTGTTAGTGAACAAAATGAACTTAGTTCAAAAATGTGTTGCCTTTCTTCCTTGCCTCCTAGAAGGAATTTAAACAAAGTTGGTAGGTTTCATCTAGAAATTGAATTGCCCCTTCACACTGAGCTTTGTGCAGGTATACTGGGAGAATCCACAAAAATATTTCACTTGATCAAAACCCTAGAAAAAGAAGAGTTTCCTTCAGTGCTCAAACACACCTGTATGATCTCCTGAATTTAATACAGACGGTGTGGAAAATTAATTTGATACTGAGCACTCTATCTGGCACTGCACAAAAAGCTCCATTTTGAAGAGAGCACGGGTTCTGTTTTCTGATCTTAAATGCTCACGTTGGTTGGGAGCATCATGGTGGGCAGGTAACTGCTAGCACTGCTCCCTGAAAACTCCTGCCTGAAGTGAAGTATCTTCAGTCAATGGGAAGCATTACAAGTTAGACCTTTGACTGTTTTACCTTTTTTTGTTAGAGTCCACATTCATAAAAAGTCATCAGAAACAGAATAAAGAAAGGCACTGTTGCTGCTCCTCAAAACTCAAAAATGCTAAAAAAGGAGGAGTAACAAGCCAAACATTTGCAGCAAGTGGCTTAAGCAGGGGAAAAAAAAAAAAGAAAAGCCATGTAATTCTGCATCAACCAGCCTACTTTAGCACTTGCCACAGAAGAGAGAATCAGTTGAATGGATACGTATTTCACCATTTTGGAAAGAAGCTGTGCACAGGAGGGAAGATTATGAGGATTCCACTGTACACCCGAAAAGCTCAAGAGCAACTGGAATAAAAAAGCTGCAGCAAAGGAACACATATATTGCATGCTGACTTCTGTATCCTGCACTAGCTCTGAGAAAGTAGCTGTGTTCACACACAGATGTGTGAACGGTTGAAAATTATGAAAACCATCTCACACCTCACAAAACGAAATACTGTACCCAGAACTCTCATGTGGTCAAGGCTGTTGGAAACGTACACTTGCTACACAAGAGGCTCACAGACAACCTCACACCCCTGGCACACTGGCAAAGCTATGGCATGCAATCCTGTTTCTACAAAAGGCATGCTCAGAAGGGCTCCAGAGAGACCAAGGAAGATTGTTACAACCTGGCAGGGGAAGCTCAAGACCATAAAGTTTAAGGTGTCAGGACCTAAACCTGGCAAGTCCAGCTACAGAAGTCTCAGCTGAACACTACTCCTCATTCAAACATAAAAAATGAAGACCAGTGCAGCTTCATGGGACAAAGATGATTTAAAAGATGATTTATAAAAACAAAACAGAAAAGGGGGACACACAAACACACTACTACCACTACTCCCCCTAACCACACTCCTTTTGTCGCCTACCTCACAACAGTTTTGGAACTCATTGGGTGCTCCTCATGTTGAAAAGATTCCATTCCCCAAGTTTGCAGAAAACTAATCCAGCAAAAGCAATGCTGATTTCCTTTGGTCCTAGTGAGTGGAATCAACTCAGGACAGGACCTACGTGGTACCAAGTGGGCACAAGGGAGTAGATCTGGCTGAGAGGTGTGACACGGGCACAGAAATGGCAAACCCTCTGGCTCTGAGTGTCAGAGCACCATTTGATTGATTTGGGTCTAACTGCAGTGATAGGGAGCACCAACCATAGGGACTAAAACTATGACAGGGCATTTCTAACATATTGTACATTTCACCACCCTTCAGAAGTGAGTGGTTCAAAGTGAAAATAAAACTTACACTTGGCCAAAACACGTTTCAAAAAAACCCCCTCCTGAAGGAGTTTCCATGTAAGGCTCGACTGGAAGAGAATTAGCAATTTCATGATCAATTGAAACCTTCTTTGTTTCCCTTGTAAGTACAAATAAAATGAGATTTCCTTCTAAATCAAATTCCCTGCAAAATATTTCTTGCAGTCAAATTTTTCTATAGATATAACAATTAAACTGAACTACAGGTTTATTACAAAGTGGAATACTGCAGCCTTAAGGAAACTTGTGGGGGTTAACAGTTTGTTTTTAAAAATAGCTTCCATCAAGAGATATCTCCATCAAAAAACTCCCAACCAAACAAAAAACACAACCAAAGAAAAATACCATTTGGTCTACAGTATTTTTAACTTCATGAAACAAAAGAATTGCCATTCCTGGCTAAACAAGTGTCAAGAAGGATATTACTAGAACAGCTTTAAAAATAAGAGATCTTTGAGTTTAATAACTACAACAAAACACAAATGGAAATAGCATTAGTAGCTTAAGCAACAATATAAATTTAAAAAAAAAAAAAATCTGTACTAAACACTTTGTACTCAACCAGGCTGTGGATATCCACAGAGGAAAGAAAGAAGCCTCCCAAGATATCCCAACTTTCCAGGAGAAGCCACTACTCTATTAAGCAAGTTTGTGTAATCAAACAAGCTACTACAGGACAGAGCTGTTAATACTATTCTCTTTCAGGAAAAACATCACAAACAAAAATCTCTACTACCCCCACTGAACCTAAGTATTAGAACAAGGTTGTGTTCTAATGTTTGATCTACCCTGTCACAAATAAATCATAAAAAATCTAAGGAAAAAAGATCAGAGTTTACCAAACWAATTTGTCTTTTTTTACACCTGGATCAACTTTCCCCCATCACTCCTGACATATGTTTGCCTGTTGAGGTGAACAGTTTATAAATAAGTTCAGAAAGTCTATTTTCCTGCTTCACTATACATAGCTGTAAAGAAAAATATCTCATAGTAACACGGAACCATCTCCTCTGCTACCACTGAAACTCACTACTTCTGGTAGTAATCACCACAAGCCTGGCAAACCAGTTATTTACATTCTTCTTTGCATCAGATTGGACAATTTCCATTTCTTTTTTAAAGAACCTCAGATTTTTTTCAGCCTTTCGTCAAAGCTCTGACCTTCTAGACCTCACATCACCAATTTTATTCTCCTCTAGACTCCCCTCAGCTAGACCATGACTTCTTGAAGGTGTGACCCAAAGTCAGACATAGTACTCAGCTATGGCTTTTCCCATGCTATGCAAAAGAAACAATTATTTCACTTATCTTTTAAGATATACTACTGCAGAATATTAGCTACAAGATGCTTCACATCCAGCTAAAGTTTAACTTGTCCTCACAATTCAACAGGATGTTATCCACAGACTATGAAGTTAGCTCAGTCACAACACAAATGCAAGGAGACATAATTGAGACTGAACACAAAATGTATTCCCCAAACTACAAAAGCAATGAAGTAAAAAACCACTCATGGTTTCAAGTTTCCAAATAAGTAGCATGTTTAATTGCAAACTCTTTAGAGAAATAGAAACTCTAAAGGAAAATGGTTTTAATACCCAGCACCACAGGTTCCCTGTTACTGCAACAAAACCAACTCCACTTTTACTTGGTGTACTTACATTACCCCTCACTCCATATTGTAAGGTTAGAGGTGCCTTGTCATTCTATCTTCATTTTATATATCTTTTCATCCATTCTCCTTTTTATTCTTCTCCTTAAATCTGTTTCATAGGATTAAGGTTTCTAAATTTATAACTAATATTCCTGCAGGATAAATTCCAGCATTGCTGCCTAGAAAACGACCATCCAGCAGCTCAGGCCCTCAGTTCACAGCCTTCAAAGTAATTTTTGTCTTACAAAGAGCAGTTCAGGGCACAAAGCTCCGAGCACAGAAAATCCCATTTGAATTATTTAATATTGGTGTAAATAATCTCTAGCAACAAGAGCAGAACCTTTCCTCCCAGCTGTCACACACTCCTTACTATACCAACAACCCTGTAATACCCCGAAAACCTTCCATCTAAACAATCTCTTGTCCCGAGAATTCATCCTGGGGAAGAAGCCAACCTCTGTGCCTGTGGATGCATCCTGGGCCTCCCAGCACCAGCAACCAAACAGTGAGCGCAAGAAGAAAATTTCTGCTAAATGCACTTGCCCCTACCCTTCTGAAATCCTTGGGTCTCCAAGAAGCACCCATTTCCTATATCTTCTATAAAAGTGCATGGGCAACTACTCTTAGCAACCTTGAATTTTAATACAGGGAAAAAGAAGGTTTAGCAATTATTACACTATTTATTAGAAGAGTTATAATACCCAYTATTAGAAGATTCTTAGTATCAGGACTTAGGCTACCAAAGCAACTTCTAAAGTCATAAATTCACTATTGGATAAAAACTGGTCATGAGTTGAAGAATATGGCTTAGATTCATTTTTCAAAACCCTAACCCTTGAGAATTCATAAGGGATGCTGACGTAGCTGTAACCAACACAGAGCACTTGATTACAACCTCAACTCAGAACACCTCCTTTACCAGAGGACTCCAACTCACAAGTGTGTATAAGATGACTTCAATGTCTGTCAGAAATTCTTGTTGTCTGCCCTCCTTTTAAAACTAGAAACTGAGTGTAGGACTGAAGGTTTGGCTTCTGGAAATCAGGACTGCATTTCCCTAAAGACTATAGGAACTGAAACCTTTCCAGGTATCTCCTTTAAATAAGTAAGATTATGCTCCTTGACAGGCTTCCACAACAAGGTTACTTTTAAAGCTTAGATTTACCCTGTCTTGAAGGAATGAAACAAAACACCAGAACATGTACTTACATTAGAGCCATGAGTCAGTTAGAAGCACTTCAGTGTTTTTCTGACTTATGTCACTGTGAATTTGCATTACACTTTAGGTTGGTTTGTTCTAATATTAAGGATAGTTTCCATTTTAACTGTGTCAGCAATTTTTTGGGCTTGAACTTCATTAAAGGTACAGGTTTGGATGAAGTAATAGGTGTACTTATACAGTAAGCAAAACTTAATTACTCAGGACTTGAGGAAGAACTAGCTACCTAAAGAACAAAACCAGCTCAGAAAATAAAAACTCTGGAACCACCTCTGCCTTGAGACCTGTGTGTTTCAGTATTTCAAAAGAATAAGAAGTTGGCTTTTAAATAATACAAGAATATCCCCACACACTTCCTAAATACTTACTCCCAGACTAGCAATGTACCAATCTCTCTCGTTGGTAGGTGTTCCAGGTGCCAGACCACTTGTCTTTCCCTCATAGGGAAGATGTTCAGGATGGGAGCAGAAGCAGCCACACTGTGTAATTTACCATTTAGAATCTAAGGACTGACACAGGCTAAAACATTTTTGAAGTTCCAGCGATTTACAGCAGTTTCACAGACATCCCCCTTGACATGAAGACTGATTTTTAAAAAAATTCTTGCCTCTCACAGCTGCTTTTCCCTCTCTTCTCTCTTATACTTCAGTTTAACTAAACAGCTGAGCTTTATTGATATTATTGTTTCAAGGGCCACAATATAAACCAGTTATTGGAATAATTCCATAGATTTTTTTTAATGTCAGAAATAACTGAGAAATTCAGAGGCTTTTAAACTCCACTTTGCTGCTCAAAGCACGTATTTGTCAAATCCCACTCTTCAGGTATTGAGGTTTCTCAACCACTTGAGAGTTTCTCCTTACTCAGGGAAGTTCAGACTGGACTTGCATTACTCAAGGCATTTAATCACCCTGCTGGGTAGGTGTAAAACAGATCGGTACTGCTAAGCTTTGCCTGCCTTCAGCAAGTAAGTAATTCAGGAACTCCTTAAGAAAGATGAGGGAGTCCAGCTCACCTCTTGCAAACATCCATAGGGATGGACTCTTTCCCCATTTTTCCTTCCTGGCCACCTACCCATCCACGAGCTCTCCTACTTGTCAGACTTCTCAGCTCACTAATTCCACTATAATCCAGTATGCTGATAATAAATACAACGAATAGAAAACCAGTCTTTGGTGAGTCGGGAATCAAACTGGACCCCTGTGAGAGCAGCTGACCCAAGCCAGCTCATTTTCCCTGCTGGAGGCTCTCCCTCCAGAGCAGAAAGAAGAGCTTACCAGGAAGGCTCGGCTCCTCACAGGGCCACAGGACTGCTCAGAGGTCCTGTACCAACCGCACAAACACACCAGGGAACGCTGAGCTGAAACACTCCCCAGCGAGTAACGTTCAGAACAAAACAGCAGAGCTCCTGGCATCTGTATTTACCTCCAGAACAGACTTGAGGCATGGCATCTGGCACTCGGGTCTGCCTTGGATGCCTACAGTGCTTCAATCTGCAAAGCACCTTGTGTTGTTACGGCACAGTTCCCCCTGCCGAAAACATTTCAGATGCGTTCGCAACTCACACTTCAACCCCAGCAAAACAGGTAGTACCGCTCGCTCCCCGTGGGATTGGGAAGTTAAGTAATAAGCCCCAAAAACACAGGAAGTATGTAAGAAAGACACCAACCAGAGGCCTGACATCCTCAGTGCCTCCACACTGCCCTGTCCGTTAACATTTCCTAAGACGCTTTGTGCACAAACGTCCACAAAAGGCACGTCCACAAAGGGAACTGAACCCAACCTTGGGTTTAAAATCTATTTCGAGTGTTTCAAAACCATCGGGGGAAGCTGATAGCAAACCCCCACACAAACCCTTCTCCGGACACGGCACCCGCGGCCGTGGGGGCACCGAGCCGGGCTTCTCTGCAAGCCAGCCGTGACCCGCACCCTCCCCGCCGCGGCCTCGCTCCTGTCCCCGCCGGCACGGGCCGCCGCCGGCACGGGCCGCCTCCGGCACGACCATGGCCGGGCCCGAGCCCCGGGGGCGGGCGGCCGCCGCGTGGCCTCACCTCCTCCGGGATGGCCGGGTCCCCGCTGCCGGCCCCCGCGTAGCCGGTGCCGAGCGCGGGCGGCTCGGGCTCCATGTCCCCGTTGAAGAGCGAGGCCCCCTCGGCGCTGCCGCCGCTGCTCAGCGCCGCCATCTTGGGCCGGAGCGCCGGGGCGAGGGCGGGGCCGGGGGCGGCCGCGTCCCCGCCGCCGGGGCGGCCCCAGCCGCGACCCGTAGTGAGAGGGGCGGGCGGCGAGCGCGGTCTCGGCCCGCTCCCAGCGCCGCCGCGGCGTCACCACCGGCCCCGTGACGTCACACCGGATCGCCGCGGCCACGGTGCATGGGCCCGCCTGACGCCACCGGGAAGCACCGTGACGTCACGGCGCGCCCGCCCCGTCGCCCTGGGAACTCGGACGTGGGCTCGGGCCCCGCCCCCTCCCCGCGACCCCGCCCGCCGCCGCTGCAGCGCCCCCTGGCGACGCGCGATTGGAGTGGCGGTGCAGCCCCCGCCGGGCGGAGCGCGGGAGCGGGAGCCGGGAGCACCGGGACAGGAGGAGCCCCACGGGCCCCGGCTGCGGGATCGGGTACAACACCATTGCCGGGGGGTCTTCCCAGCAGCGGCCTCACCGGCAGCGGGGAAACCCAGGGCAAGCACGGAACCGCGGTGCCGGCAGGATTCAAACGAGAAACCAATGGGATGCCGGGCACCTTTCGGCAAACAGCAGCGCTGCGGCTTTGGGGTGAATCCTCACGATCACGGACCGTGCAGCAGCGAAGATCCAAAAGCCACATGCTAACCTGCCAGCTATAGCTCCAGTTATAGCTAAAATAATCGATTGCTAGAATCGATAAAACATGCATGCTTTTTTCATTGACAGCACTGAGGCCTTGGGCTGCCCAAGCTGGTGCCGTGTTTACATAGGGTGCTCCAAGCTAGGGAAGGGTCGGGTCTGGCTCGGCAGAAATCGGGACCCTTTCTTTCTCCTCTGGCTTCTTTTGTCCAACTGGGAGGTCTGGGAGCAGATTCCAGCTGCTGAGTGTCCATCTCGTCTTCCCTGTGTGTGCATGGCAGGACGTCTGGCTCACCAGGGATCAAAGGTGGACGCACACAGCAGAACCCGCCGCGGCCATCGCTCCTCTGGTGCCAATGACACAGGGACCACAGTGGGACATGGGGAAATGCCGCTCCCTCCAGCTCGGAAGCGAGGAGGAGCTGGAGCCAGCAGCCACTGCTGTCCCCCAGAGCTGCTCCCCGCCTTGTCCCCAGTGCCATCTTTCCCCAAAGTGGCAGTGTGTTCCCATTTAAAGTAAAGCCTTCACTTGTGTGGTATCCCTGTATGCCCCACCCATTGAAATGCTGCTTACACACATAAACCATCTGCTAAATCAGGTGGTTTAAGCTGCTTTCTTGCTGAAAAGGTCTCTATTATAAATAACAAAACAGTAACAGTATTTTAGTGCATTGCCAAGAAAAGCTGATGTACGAGAACAGCAACAGGACTTCAGAGAAAGGCTGTTCTAACACAACCTGATATATTTAATGGTAGCCAGTTAAAATACACTAAGTCAAAACCTGCAAGTGCAAGATCCTTATCTTTGTTTTACTTCATTTGTGAACATGTAACCACACAACTTCATAAAGTAACAATCCTGGTGGGAGAACTGAGGTTTATATTTCACCTTTCACGCTGGGGCCATCAGTGTGGAAAAGCATTTCAAATTCCGTTCAATACTGGCAGTGTTGCAACTGGTAAATAAATGCAACTTCAATTTAATATTTCAACGGATTTTAATTGATTTTCTTAGAGACTTTGCTTTCCTAAGAGAGGAGCCTGAGGTTTCCTGTGACTGGTGGCCTGCAGTGCAGTCAGCAGAGAGGCTACACAAGAACATAAGAATGAAATGTACAGACTAAGCAGTTTGCCAAGTTGAGAAATTTATCTCAACCACATTAATGAAGAGGATAATTGTCAGCAATTCCTGCTATGCAACAGGAATGTGTAATGGTAGTGAAAATATGCACACAAACTCTGGAAAATAACACCCATGCTGAGGACTAAACACTGGGACAAATACCTCTCTGATCTCTGAAGTAAAAGGCTGCAGAGGTAATAGGAGATGGTTCTCCCAGCATACAGCCTGCTGTGGAAAAGCCAGCAGAGTAATATAGGTTAACTAACAGAGYAAGTCCATTCATTTCGATGAAATTTATACCAAGGGATAATTTAGTCTCAATGTATAGAATGTAGTCATAGCCCTGTTTTATTCTCCAAGCAATTTATGTCCAGGGCATAACCCCAGCAGTGGAATTAGTAGCCTACTATCAATCTCTAACTTATAATACCTTTCCCAATGCTTTTAGTAGTCTTGGGTGCCTTTCTTCTGAGCTTCTGATTATTTTCAGAAGATTTTCATTCACATAGAATATATTTGCTAGACTTTCTTATTACATTTGATGTACTACTGAAGAGCTGCAATTCTAAACCTTAATCTTGAGAACTAATGTCCAATGCTGGAAACACAGCAGAGTTCCCACCCAAAATACATGAGAGAAAAAAAAACACCTAAGAAAAAGAACTATTTTTAAAGACTGTTGTGTAAGGAGGAGACAGAAATCTACTATTTATACTATACTTTCCTTTTGATTGGGGGAATCCACACCTAGTGATAAACAGAATTTCCTGCTCCTTCATGTGGTGGCCTTTTGGTCTCTCTACTTAATCCATCATGATGAAAGATAAATCATTAATAACTGTAACTATTTCTTGGTGATGTGAAATCTTATCTACTGATAGTTGATATCATCGACATATTTTACAGAGACCAGATTTCATTACCAACACAGGTCAAAATCAAATTACAACCTAGATGTGAAAGGCAGGTTTCTGCTATCAAACCTGCGGGCCACTGGCTGGTTGACTCCTGCAATGCAGCACAGCCAGTTTATCTGGTACCGCAGCAGGTAATGCATACTTCTAAATGTAAAACCTGCCACCTCCCATCACGCTCCTGGTTGTGTACTGGGGTTTGATCCTCCTCGGAATTTTTTTATTGGAATTTGGTTCAGAAAACAAATCCAGCTGCTAAAAAACAAARAGACTCTTCAGCTAGATTGCCCACCACTAGAATGTTTGTCTGATCTAATCAACACCTGCACTTTCAGGGAACAATGTTTTAATGAGTCAGTATATGTACAGAGATATTAGATGAAACCTAATATTGGTCTCATTTATTATATCCTTTCATTAGAAGATATTACCTCAAAAAAACCCCAGCCTTCCAGTTACTTAACCAAGTACAAAATTTGCATATTGGTGTGATAATTGGTATGATTTTTTTAAGTGGTGTGAAAATTTGATACACATTAAACTCAGGATGTCTGAAGTGCCCTTGAAATTTATTCAGCTTTCAAAAAACTGCTCAGCCTTTTCACGCACTGCAGAGACAGTGTTTGTCCTGTACATTGTAGTATTTGTGCTTCGCCCATACACATTTGAAAGTGCTAGGTTGAATTCTCAGTCATAACAGCAGAAATACAGGTCTGGAGGATGTATGAAAACACAGATTCTAAGGACACCAGTCATGTTCCCTGTTATCTTGGATGGAAAATGTGAAGCAGAACAAAGATCAGGCTGTTGTCCAGAGTTCAGTCATTTTCTGATTACTGGTCAGAATAATACACACTTAAGAAAATTACTTTGCTCTCCAGGAAAAGAATGTTGAAGATATTTTTTGAGGATATAATCCAGATTTTTTTTTCTTTTGCTTCTCTATAGCACCTATATCAGTTTATTATCTCACTCACTGTAAGATATACCATATATATTTTCATATTTCTAGGAATCGCTGTCTGATTAATCCAATGTCAGGCCACAGAAAAAAACAGGCTGCTTTTTTCTTTTCCTTTTTTTCCCCCTTTAAACTATTCCTGTACAGACCATGTGTATTGTTTCCTTTGGAACTTCCTGAGAACCAGTTCAGGACATTTACCATTCTGTGACACTGCTAAACCTTCAGTGAGAAATTAGGTAATATTCAGATGGTGATTTGAACTTTGCAGCTGAATAATCTCATCTGTATTTTTTTCAGCTGATGGAAACTTCACAGCTTTTTGCGTTTGAGWTAAATACATGAGCAGAAGTGATGAGGATGGGTGCAGACTACTAGTAAAATGCAGGTATGGAAAACAGAAGAAAATGTGCATCCACCAGGTTCTTAACTAAGTTTTCACTCTACAATCTAAAGCAATGTTGACCTAATAAGCTATCTTTTATATATAAATAATAACCTATTCGAGATTTTCTCATCATAATATTTGGAGTATTTACATAGCTTTCATTTGATTCAAGTGTAATTTATTTTAGCGTCATTATTTGTAAAACTGTTGCTCTTCTCTCCTTAAACCACAGCCCAAACCTTCAGAAAGTAAAAAGCAAAACATTTTCCTTTGGAGACATATGGGAGGCAAGGAGAAAGAAAGGTGATGGGACACAGGAGTGACTTTGCATATAGGCGCCTTCCATACCCTGCACACTGTTTGGTGTCACAAGAACCCAGTGCTGACCTGTTTCCTTCCTTATGTGAGTGGTGACTTTGGGGTCCACAATGTGTGTGCTGCCTTGCAGTGCTCTGCTGCTCTCCCTGCTGCTCCCTGCCTTCACTCACATACGTGCGGGGGAAGCTGAAAAACCCGACATTTTATTCAAAAGCAGTGTAAATACCGACAGATGTGGCATATAAGGGACCATCAGGAGAAAGCATGAGCCCTGAAACCACTATGAAGAGAACAAATGTAGCAGCCAGTGGAAAAGGAAGGGGAGAGATGGGGTAAAATATTAGATGGAGCGAGAACGTAGAAGTAGACACTGGAGAAGACACAGCTCTCCTAGGAAACGAGAAGCAGATGAAAATAGGGAAACAAAGGAGCTGATTTTCCTGCCTGTTGAACTTTACTAAAACCAGGACCAAATCTCGGGTTTGCAGAGATTAGTCCAGGCCCTCCTGTTTCTGTAGCATCCCTGGTTGTCGCTTTAACATTCAGCTGGTTCGGATATCTGATTTCTGAGTCCTTTGTGTTGGACAGTGGTAAGCTGATCAGCTTTAAGGACTAAATAGTTTTATATTCCTCACGTTATTATTCCAGTGTGAATAATCACATTTTACAACTCAAAACCATCCCATTTAGGTACAAAAAACCCCACTAATATGATTGAGTGTGTTCCAGGAAAGGGCAGGAAAGGATACCACCTCAATCAAATCATTTTACTGTTCAGAAAATGAATGTTGAATTATACTCCAGTCATAGGATTTTCCCTCATAATATCTAGGGTAGCTGAGCTTCCCCTGGCCTGAATACCTGCTGTAATTTGATTCCCAGCGCTTTACAGATATGTTGGTGACTATCTACATCTCAGATCTAATAAAAGTTCAGCTAGTAACTTGCACCTTTCAGTTTCTACCTCTTCTCTGAGCAGAAAAAGTCCATTAGGGTTGGTATTGGCCTGGAGGAAGGATAGTTTAAGAGTTTAAAAAATCTAAATCAATAACCAAATACAGCTGCAGCTTTGATGTGAGAGAGAACGTGGCGACGTATCATGTTTCCCAGGGCAATATCCCACGTTGCTGTAGTTTTGAGAGTTATTGTTCTTCAGTGATAGGTCAAAGAGGATGGATAACCTCTTTAAATGAATCTTATATTGTAAAATACAAATGCATATCTTATGTTTTAAAACATCAGTGTCTTTTGCTGACAGAGTCAGTATCACAGTTCATAATCCATCCTTGTCTTTTAATCCTCACTACCACCAAAACAACACAAGCCYCACAGACATTTAGTCTCTCCCATAGCGGAAAAATGCCCACCAAGCAAGTGGGATATAGGGCAGCCTCCTAACCACATTGCTATATCCTCATCATTCCTGCAAGTATGCACTTGGCCAAAGGCAGAATTTCTGGTGTGGTGGTCAAAGGCCTCTCAGTGTTTTTGATGCTGTGGATTGTTTGAAGCTTGAAGTTATGCTGGTCGTCCTTGGATGTGGTTATTCCTGTTTGATATAATGAGACCTCTTTCTCTGGAAGATACATTTGTTTGGGTAAATGAACACAAATTCTATTACCTCTCCCCCCTCAAACCCCCCCTGGGGGAGGGAATTCTACATGACTGCTGGTTTTGGCTGGAGTAGAGTTAATTTTCTTCCCAGTTGTTGATATGGGGCTGTGTTTTGGATTTGTGCTGAAGACATGGTTGATAAAATGGAGATTTTTTTTTTATTGCTAAGCAGGACTTACAGCCAAGGCCTTTTCTGCTTTTCATGCTGCAAGGCTGGTGAGGAAGTTGGGGGTGCATGGGAGGCTGGGAGGAGGCATAGGCAGGACAGGTGACCCAAACCGACCAAAGGGATATTCCAGACCATAGGACATCATGCTCACTGTATAAAGTGGGGGGAACAAGGAGGAGGGGTGGAGGACAAAGGAGAAAGGATCATGTTTGGAGTGATGGCATTTGTCTTCCCAAGTCACCATTACATGTGATGGGGCCCTGCTCTCCTGGAGATGGCTGAACCCCTGCCTGCGGGTGGGAAGCAATGAATTGATTCCTTGTTTTGCTTTGCTTGCATGCGTGGCTTTTGCTTTCCCTATTAAACCGCCTTTATCTCAACTCACAAGTTTTCCACCTTTTACCTTCCAGTTTTCTCCCTGATCCTGCTGGTGGGGGAGTGAATGAGCAGCTATGTGGGGCTTGGTTGCTAGATGGGGCGAAACCACGACAATGACTCCAGCTTAGATCTTAATTTTATGGTATTTTTAAGTGGTTTGCATGCCTAGTCAATACCCTACTATCTGTCCTCAGAGGGCAATAATATTTATTAATAAACTTGAAGATGCTATCAAACAACTTGAGTTTGATACAGAGACATATCACACTGTTGACTTTATTGGTGTCAGGCAACAGAACAGTATTTTGGCAAACATCACAGCATATAAGCAGAACTAAGGGCAAAAGCAGAAAAATAAAGACGCTGAAGTGTTACTTTCTGGTTGCCAGTAACAACTCTGACATTCTGTAGCCTAATGTTCACTTTTCAGTTTATGCTGTTCATTCAGAAAGCATTTGTGAGGTTTAGAGCTCATGAACACCACTTACCTGCACATCAGTTGCACCAAAGAGACCCAGGACAGACAGCCAAGCAATACCACATGCTGCCTCCCATGCAGCCTGTGCATCAACTGCCTTCCACTCATGCCGGAAATGTCTCTGTCTGGGTGGCATCTGCACTGCCTCCTTCACAGGCTCCTCTCTGAAATAAATGTGTCAGTTTGGACAAGCACGCTGAGACCATTTCGGTTGGAGCCTTCACTTAAATGCTCCTATGCCTACAAACTAAATACAATACTAAGTAGCATCAGCTGAAACAGCAGTCATAGCTCATTTACCTAAATATAAAACCAGCATAAACTCTGACATCTTAGAAATAATAAAAAAAAATACAATAAACTTCTCTGTTAACCAGCCAGTTCAATACTGAATGCAATACCTCCATTGCCTGTTGCTCCTYCAGAAATACTGAGCAGCAGCTCAATGCTGCCTGTCACACACAGGCTCCTTCACAATGCAAGTATAGAAATTAGAAATGTCACACCTTTGTCCAGAGTGGTTGSTGGTTGTAAATAAGGCAGCATCATCCAGGTGCCAGCACAGTCTCTCACAGGATGAGGCTCTCCTTGAGCCACCTGAAGCTCTCTTCTCTGCAGAAACCAGTGTATGGCACCCAGACAGCCTTACATTATTCTGATCAACAGAGTCACAGAATATGCTGAGTTGGAAGGATCATCGAGTCCAACCAGGGAATATCACTCAGGAAGCAGCAATTGGACACACAGACATGACAGACAGATGATGTTTCATCAGCCCTGTCTTGAAGAGACCTCTATCAGCCAAAGTTTGGCACTRGATTTACCTACCTGTTATACAGAGGTAAATCCCATTGACACCAGTTGGGCATACTCACTGTTTACACAGCATCTAAAGGGAGACCACCTCTGGAGATGTGTTAATCTGGAATCACCCTTTAGACATCTGCTTTGAAAGGTGGGGGTCAAGTGACCCCACTCACTTTTATCCAGTCAAGACTGTAGTGGAAACTGAGCAATGTGATGCATTTACAATTACAGATTTGCAGCAACACACCATTGTGGGTGGCAGTAGGATGGCTTTTAAACTTTCAGGACCTCAGGTGGTTTTTGCTCCTAATACCATTAAAAGCCTATTTACTGAAGCAGCCCATGAGGCAAACATCAGACACACAGGAACAACAACTGAAGTGAGACAGACCCTCTGAACTCTATGAAATATTTACAAACAGCTTTAGGAACCCTGGGATGAAGTACTTTCAAGCATAGACAGAAAACCTAATGGATATGAAAATCCTTTTCTAGCTCTTGGTGAGATTTGTTTTCACAGACTTAACTATGATATGAGAAAATGTATTAGGTCATCCAGTCTGCCTCCTCCTGTTCCAGGAGAGAAGTGGTCCCAGTGCTATGTTTTATAACACTTGGCTCAGCCTAACTCTGCCTGACTCAGACAACATAAGCCAAACCCACTTCTTGGGAATCTTGTCAATTTTTCTAAATATTTCACTTTGTGGAATTTTCCCCAGTATTCCCCCTGGAACAATTCAATGCAGTATGTATGAAGACACTTTGATGTCATGATCGTTATGCTGTTGATTTCATATTTATCCCCTTAGACAACCCTAAATAATTTCTTAGCCAGTGTGGTGGCAATTTCCCTTTAATATCTGTCCACAGTTCTGCTYCTCCCCATTTGAACCCATCGTAGCTGTTCTCTGCTGTGACCGAACCTTCACAACAAAACTCTTTCAGATGTTTTCCTGTCTGTTCCTTCCTCTCTGTACTCAAGACATTATTATTATTACACTTGAGGAAAAAGACAAGAAAGGAGAAAGAAGTGGAAAGACAAAAATGCCTTTTTTCATGCTACCCCAGCTGTGCGGGCACAGAAAGATCCATTCTAAATAGCTGCCCCACACACATAATTCAAGTTTTACCTCTAGAATTTATGATAAGGGTATTTTTTTCAATTCTGCTTCCTCTTACATACCTCATAAATACTTTTTTTTTTTTTTAATTATTATTACAACCTTTGAGTTTGCCATTGTTGTTTGGACAGTTTAGAGAAATGATGCTGCCTCTAGAAAAGGTTAACCAGGAAGAGTTTCTGCTCTCACATGTCTCAATATCAAGATGATGAACAGAGAATGTCCGCTTGAAGGATTTTGTTTCCAGGATCTGCTACCAAGGGATTGTACAAGAAGTGCCACACAGAGGAGAACCGAGTTTAAGGGAATTGATCTCCGAGATCCCCATAGCATTTGTTTTCCTTGCATATTATCCTTTCTCCTTTAAAAGAAAGAAAAAAATATACAAAACACAGTCATTCCCTCATCAAAGCAACCTTCCATATTTGTGAATCTTTTTCAAAAAATGTAGTCCTTGTTGATTGCTGTTTTTTGAAATTATCCTAAAATGGCCTTGAAACCCAAAGTGGTAGAGGAAGATGTACACACATACTTCACATTTTCAAAAAATATTTATCGTTTAAGAAATAACTGTAAGTTTTATTTTTACTTTCTGAGCAAATCAAGATTTTTTCAGTATTTGATGTTTGTAGCATCTAAAGCAGAATAGCAAAGTAACATGCCACAGCTTATCCTATGCGTTAAAAATGTCTTCAACTGTTCCATGCAATCATCTCTCTGAAACACACAGAGCTACGAGTCCTACCACAGCCAGACTAAGCTGCTCTTTACAAGGTTCTCCTGCGGTAAACTCCCATCCTAGAAGCAGCTTAACCTCATGACGTTTTTCACTAAGTGATCATTATTCTAATTTTACTCTTGGGGAAGTGAAGGCAAGTAAGACAAAGCATTCATGTAGAACCTGAGAGTAACTCAGGTGCATTTCACTGACCTGTGTAAAATCAGCATGTTGTTTTAATACGTGGGAGAGACTCTTTCCACATTAGGAGAAACTTTTTTCAAGTTATTACTTTTCTGAGCAGACCACAGATATTTTAACACATTGGTACCTCTGCCAGAAAGCAAGATTGAGGGTTTTTTTCTTTCCACCATTACAGTCACATGCAAGTGAACTTCTGCCTGTCTGCAGAACTTTCAATAGTAAGAGGTTCTAGCAATAGCTGCATTCCCTATAGGATATTTACAGCAACTGCGTCAGCCTGTTTACAAAATAGCTTGTGATTATCACAGCAGTGCTCACCAGCTATGAATATATCACAGAGTCTAATTAAAGACAGGCATAGCTAAAGCACTGTAAAATAAAGCAGCAGTGGCACTTAATACAGCTGCTCAGGATTGGGAAGTGGTTAGTTTTTACTCTCAGTTAGTCCCTTGGAGGTCAGCTAACTGGGTTTATTCCGATCAAGAATTAAAACATCCATCTAAACATCTGCTGAGGACAGTCAGTTCATACCCTCAGGAAAAGAGTGACTTTTGTAACAAGACACAGCAGTTTCAATGGTGAAAAGAATCATTGTAAGGAGAAAACCAGAAATAAAGATCTGGTTATTTGTATATAAAATGGATACACCACTATACCAATAGCTGTGTAGAACATAAGTGTTCCTATCCTTACCCTTCAGAACATGGCTGGAACTCTCCTCTCTCTCCTCAATACACGCACTGCATTAATACCTGGTGTGATGCTTCAGGATTGACGCCCAATCTGTTTGGTCCCTGGGATTCACAAAACGTAGCCTTCTTCAGGCAATATCTATTCCTAAATGACAGAGCACGGGTTAGAAGGGAGGTGGAAAGCGCCTATTTCTGTCCTAGCTATGGAGAGGAGAAGGCTTATTTTCTAGAATGAAATAGTTACGCTAATGCTCCCAGCAAGCARTGGATTATACTAATACTAGGATATACTCCAACAAGAGCTGAGTCATTGTTATTTTAGGGTGAAGTCAAAGGGGAAGGGAACAACCAAGTTCCAGCAAATGAGTACTACAGAAGAAAGATCATGAAAAATTAGGCATTGTACGTACACTGCTTTCTCAGAAAGCGTTGTTTAGTTTTTTGCTCCATCCATTTGCTTTTGTAAATGCTGCAGAAAAAGCACTGAAAATCAACAATTCGGTCCATTTGTCTCATATCTGCTTACTTCTCAGGCATTTCCATCAGTTTCATCATGTTGTATAAGTATTTTATATTTTGCTATATGTGTACTCATAACCAGGTCTCTCCACACACACAAAGTTTAAGGCCATGCGTGTTTCCTTTACTGGAGCAGAACCACAATTGCCTTTTTGATGCAGGCACACTTTTGGTCTGTTGCATGTTTATACCACGAAAGCTCTAAGTGTTTCACAGGAAYGGAAGAGATGCTGTTAATTTTTCATCTTAAATAGCAGGGAAAACATTTTTATTTATCTTGGATTTAATTTTAGAAGGCATCAAGAGCTGTGCAGAGCTGCTGCAGTAGCTCTGCTGAAGAGGTTCAGAATGGGTCTTTCTCTACACCAAAGCAACTAAATAACTCCACCCCTCACACCACAGAAAGAGTGTCAGGCAGCACCAATCTTCTCTTTCTACTTGGATAATTCCCTTTCCTACCTAGTATGCAACTCCATGCTGTTCTTCCCAAAGATGAATTCAAGGGAACCAGACCGCCTCCCCTCAGCTGCATGCACATGTCCCAGGAACCAGGAACTTCTCAGAGGGCCCATCACAGGCTCTGGATACTTGAGTGTAAGAGAGAAACTTACCACTACAGTACCGAGCAGATATATATAAAGTATTAACTTCTACAGCATTTTTTTGACTGTGATTAGAACTCAGGTGCTTCTCCCACACCACTTCAGGTTTCCTAAAATCAGCTTCTCAGAGCTTAAAAAACGAGGTAACTAAGTAAGGACACTGAACAAGAACTACACAGCTCACCAAAACCACCTTTTAACACAATCAGCACCTCTTCAATTAGTGAGGTAGAGTTGTTGAGCTGTTACAAAGTTATGTGGATCCACTGATTTAAATGATCAGACCCTTTCAAATACACTTAAATTTGAACAATTAAACAAATTAAACAATTTGGCTTAGAAATGTCAGGTTAGTACTGCTCCCTACTTCAGAATGCCTCTGTACACAAAGCCAAGCATACCCCAAGCTAACTGCACACACTTTCTGTTCCAGTCACTCCACACTTTTAATAGCTTTCCTCAMGGATGTTCCTCTACACTTACACAATCTGGAAATTAAAAGATGCTCTGTCACAGCACACACAGGCAAGATGCACACGTGGCCAGGCAGAGCAGCACAGCTGCATTCTGTACTTTCTATTCCCTGACAGGGACGGATAGGTAAGAATAGTAGATGCAATCATTAGTATTAGCAACCAAAGAAGCCTAGTGATAAAACCCCATACTGAATGCTAATAAAAATGTTCCTCATCTTAGGTAATATTTCATACATGTCTTCCAGGCAAGCAAAATAAGTTTACTGTAATAAAATTATTTTAAATTTAATTATTGCATATAATAATTTCATTATTATATGGATTTAGTTATTTAATTAATATTTCAGCCTCTTCTGTTGCAGTATCTAAACATTTAGGGTACATTGGAGKGCTGTGGGCAGGCACTGGACTGGGAAGTATTTTCCAGTGAAAAATGCAGAACAGATTCCAACAGCAACTTAAAAATTAAAAAATTAGCACTAGAGCTACCTGAAGTGAAACTCATTATAACAGGTAAGATTGACAAGCAGGAGTAGAGGCCGGAATCCTTATTTTTTTCGTGGCCACATGCAAAACAGTGTTGATATTAATACAAAAAAGTAAAACAGACAATGAAAAGCAAACAGACTTCCAGATCAAGAAAAACTGAAACAGCTATAGGTGGTTTCAAAAAAAACACCGAGCACTTTTTTTTATTACTGTGCCACAATAAACAGTATATTTAAAGAACAGAAATTCAAATCCAATAAAACTTCCAAGACCGAAGTGCATTCCCAAGGTGGAGCCCGCTATTCCACAGTGTGTTTCTTGTGCCCGACACGTAGCTCACATGCCAAGCTCTCTCCAGCTGTTCCCCAGCATTTCCAGAGTAGTCAGTTACACTGTTCAAACAGCACTATTTCTTCTTGAGAGCTCTCTTTCCTTCCCCCTTCTTTGGTTTTTCCTTCCCACGGAGCTTTTTCAATCGCCTCATCTCCTCCTTAAAGTCCTGATGCTCATCCCTAGATGGGGAGGAAAGAAAAAAGTTTACTCTTTTTCTTGGGCTGCAGAGATGTGAAAGGATCTTTGAACTGTATGATAATGAAAAAACAAAAATCAAAACTTTTTTTTAACCATGAAGCCCACACTGAAGCTTGCTGCAAYGTATTCCACGTTACTGCCAGCAGTATCACTGAATAATAACATGAGAGATTTCCTCTGGTACTTTCAGACCTAACAGGGCTGCGCTTTTCAGCCACAAATGCTGTGTGCACATATGTATTATCTTAATTGCATTTATTGATCCACTTTGTTTAAGTGAGCAGTCAAATATAAAAATCAGCAAGAGACAAGAATGCGAATTTCCCCTCTGTCATCCAGCTCAGCAGTGTAGCCACAGCACACTGTATTCCTGTGCTACATAGTTCAGGTCCTCAGCTCCCGAGGAAACAGGCCCATGCTAAGCAGTAATTACAGCACATGGCACTGCTCTCAGGTGACTTCAGGAAGAAGTTATGAAGATGGCATCACTACTGGTAGAATCTTAATAAGAAAATAAAACAGGAAGGAGGATGAAGGGGCTGGCAGAGATAATTAATCTTCAATAATGTTCTGATAAGTCCTATTAATCTGTCCCTGTATTTTTTAGTGCAATGTAATTTTCAAAAGTCATAACTGCATCCTATGTGGCTTAAGATTGCTGCACTGCTATTTTTAAACACAACTTCTCTAAATAGAAACAAAAGACTTGTGATTTAGTACCGGGCCCTATTAGTCTATGATTCTTCATTACACATTTCTGAGCTGTAAGCCTGATCCTCTACCAACTTTCTGCATACAGAGCAGCTAGACAAGGAACTTCAGATTAATAGGGGAAGGAGAAGAGTAAAGAACGTCAGCATGTCATTGAGGCTTTCTGTGTAAACAAACAGCTATTCTAGAAAGTGTTTGCACACCCACCTAAATCAAGAGCATCCTGGATGCACTCCTTGATGGTTAGTAGTGTGATATTACCATTAGGAATTAATCTGTTTTGACTATACAGGGTTGGCAGTCTCACTTTTAAGGATTTCTTTAGTGCTACCTGATTGAAGTAAAAGAACTGCATTTGACTCTTGCTGATATTCTTTAGCAGTGCAATTCTTCCTGTTAGAGACTGTGGAAATTCATTTAGAAATGAGACAACTGTTTTGGATGAATTAACAAGGCTATTTAAATCACATTTGAATTGAATTGAATTTATTTTAAAGAGGCCCTCTGGCCTAACAGAGACTTTCCTTCTCTTCTAAATGTCACTTATTAGCTGTTGAATGATTGAGAAGTATATGGTAAGACTGGTGTTAACATCACCTCTTTGTAGCACATTCATTTGCCATATTCAGAACTATAGAACAATATCTTGTCTATGAGAAAGCTCTCTTTCCCCACAAAGCCAAAGCAGGAACTATTTCTCAGGTAACTGCTTGCCCACAACTACACCTGAAGTCATTCTCAAAGAAGGTTCCAATCATGGTAAAAGTCACTTACTTTGCTCTCCTTGCCCTCAGTGCAACAATCAAGTGCCTATTTCCATATGTTCCATATTCAGAACTAAACCTTTTTCCTCTTTCCCTTGAGGAAAACAACTGTAACAAGAGTCACCTCCACCCCTTTCCCACCTCCAGTCCTGCTCCCACCCTGTAAGCACAGGAAGTACCTGTAGAGCCCAAAGTAGCGGAGTTTCTTCATGAGGGCATAGTAGGTGTTGTGAGGGGGGTACCAGTTGTACACCTCCTCCCTCTTGGCCAGAGGCTGCTCACTGAACAACTTCACCACCTTCATGGACTTGGAGTCAGTTGGCCTGACAACATCTCCGAATATCTGGGCACTCAGCCGGGCCATTCGAAGGGCATAGCTGGAAACATTGGACATCTCCCACGGAGGAGTGGGCACACATAGACAGACCAACCTTCCTGCAAAAGGAAACACAAAAGATATACAACTCTGAGACGGTTGAGTAGCACAAGCTGTCCCAGAATTAAAGCAAACAAAACAATGTATCATACACTGGTCACTCATTTGACATCACACATTCCTTGAGTGAAATCAGTCTAATCCTTAGTACAAAATTCTGCATATAAAGAATGTCTGCACTAATTCAGGTACAATTCCCAGCCTAACTAGGACACTGCAGACAGCAATACCAACTGTAAAAGTACCTGCACTGCACCACAATTTACCATGGCTAGTTTACTAGCAGATGCCATACAGCTTGCTCAAGACTACCTTTAAACTCCAGCCACGGGAACAATTAGAGTGCAAGCTCTGCCAAAAATAGCACCCACTGCAATACCACTGACTTCTACACAAGCACAAGGTAAGATACCACTTGAACATACAGAGAAAGCAACCTAGAAGATTTTCTCATGAAAATTTCTAACCCTATTTAAAACATTATTATAATCCATCTAACAACAATGGCCTATCAACTGTAAAAATAAATGAATCATGTTTCTCTATATGAATCTCACAGATCTTTCCCATCTCAATTCCCTTTCCTTGATCATCTCCATCAGCTTTTTCTCCATTCTCTTTTCAGTCCCTCATGATACCTAATCTTCTCCATGCTAGATTCTTTTTTTCAAGAAAATCCATCAGTAGCTTCCCATTCTCTTTTAGCCAGCTCTCACCTAAAGACCTCTGCAACAAAAATGCCCTGAAAACAAAACCATTGTTATTAGGCCACCAGAGACAACATCCTCTCTCTTAAAGTAGTGTGAAGAAGGGTTTTCTCTCAGCTTTTCTAACCCTCCCCGTTTTAACTCTGCTTTACTCTTTCTTTGCAGAATGGATTGTAATACACAAGAATAAGAACCCCATAATCCCATATTTGAAKCTGTTTGTTGTCTGTACTGTGCCTTTTTGATGGAGTGATGACATAAGTCTTCAGACAAATTAAGCAGGCTCGTTCAAGTGCATTACACCAAGGTTAAAGTTTAAAATTCTTGTTTTAAAAAATATTGCACAGCTGATTCCAGAAGATGAGCATAACAAATTAAATAGCATGGATAAGAGTAATCAGTAGGACAATGCTAAGTCCACTTCAGTATGATTACACAGAACTTGTTGTTTAATAACACAAATTTGAAGCATTCATAACCTCACTTATATATATCTGCCCATTGGAGGACTTGCTTTGATTTACTCATTAGCAAAGCACTCTAAAGGAAGCAGGAAAAAAAAATCAAGCATGAAAATAATGCAAGTAATCTGAGTCAGAAAGAATAATGGAAAGAGTAACAAAAGGGAAGGCAAAGTGTCAAGAGACCTCGAGCTAAGGCAGCAGGCCTACTTTGAGAAGACAGAAGCTCTTAAAATGATTGCAGAGCAGCACTTCAACTTGAGCATCTATTACATGGGGAAATGGTCACTAAGTTTTGCTAAATCATCTGTTTCAGAACAGCCAGTTCTAATTCCTGCATTCAGAGACAAAGCAACCAATTGTCCYCCTAACCCTTCATGGCACCACTCTAAAAATATCACCAGACTCAAACACAAAACTTGCTTAATCTCTTTTTACTGCAACCTTAAAGTGAAAATACTTTTAGCTCCTAAATGATGCAAGCCTGTGGTCTGAGGAACCTGATCTTCACTTCCAAATCGCTACAGGAATGTTAACATCCCAAGACAAGSCTGGAGACCTCCATGAATCCTTGCCAGACTAAGAACGTGTGAGAGATAAGCAAAGTAAAGGCTGCAGACTCTCAGGAGCCAGAGCTATCCAAAGCCTGTTTTAGGGTGATTCTGTGCGATGTTACCAGAGCAGTTTTGTTATTGTCACCTCCAGCAATGACATCTTCAGGATCGACCACTGGTAATTAACACATCTAAACCAAAACCAGTGCTCAGTGACGCCGCTCCACCTGCTCCCTGCTTACTCCCACTCAAAGCCAAGCTTTCCCGTCCTAGGCTAGCTTTTTGTTTCCCGATCCACCAACTTGTCTCAGACCGCTCCCTTCTGACTTGGAACACGCCAGGAGAACTCTCTTTTTCCCGCGTTACTCCTGATTTTTCCACCAGCACACGGGGAAGACAAGGCCGCCCTGGGCCACCGAGGTCAACCCCAGGCAGGCACGGCGCCGCGTCACCCCGCGCCGGCCCTGCTTCCCTGCGGGAGGGGAGCGCCAGGAGCCGCAGCTACCCGGGGACACGGCCCCACCCGGCACCCCCGAGCCCCCTTACCCCGCTCCTGCCCCGCTCGGCCCCGCCCGGCCCCGCTCACCCCGCGCTGACCCGCGGGCGCACAGGCGGGCGGCGCTGCCCGACGAGCGGCGGCGCGCACGGGTGACGTGAGAGCGGGGCGGGGCGGGAGCGTCCTCCTCCTCTTCCTCCACGTTTTTTTCGTCTTTATATTTCCCCGCACCTAGTGAGGGGTCGTTGGGTAGCCTCCTCGGGCCCCGTGGTCATGGAATCATAGAATATTCTGAGTTGGAAGTGATCCACAAGGACCGTCGCGTCCAGCTCTCTGCACAGTACCACCCAAAGTAACAAACMACGAGAGGGTCACACCCTCTTGCGTCAAGAACGTTCTCATTGTGACTTCCTCTCCTTAATTTTTTCCKTATTGTAAGAAGCTTTGGAGTTATATGCTTAAATCTAATGTTGAAATGAGAAAAGCGGTTTTCCTCATTAAAAGCTGATGACAAGTCTACATCCAGCCTTATTCTTTGGTTTTGCCAGGGAAGGGTAGTGTGAGGAGATGCCCACACTGACACGTCCAGCKAGCAGCCTTGCTCCGTGAGCGCGTCTCTCCGGGTTAATAAAGCCAAATTGGTTTTACTCTTGGGAGAGGCATGAGTTTACATGCAGAACTGAAAACCGGGTGTTTTCGCTCTCAGCCTTGACCTGGCTGTGAACTGGGACAAATGTCAAAATCTAGTTTTACTGAAAGCTGATGGAAGGAAGAGTTCGGGAGCCACAGATGTTTCAATTCCATTCACTGTGTCTCCAAATCASTTGGAGAGATTGTTTCTCTTCTCCAAATTCAGGGCTTACATCTCCTGTGCTCCTTGTCGGTCCTTASCCTCATAACTTTTCCTTCCCTCCTGCTGCTTTTTTTCAAGGATGGTTATTCAGCTGGTTAAATATATCTGCCTTGGCAAATTCACCTGTGCAATCTCAGTCTTTCAGCACAAGTGTCATCTTGGTCTCTTGATATTTGTGAAATTGGTGAGTTGGTCACTCACCTTCGTGCCCCAAACCTGGAGTGGAATGAGTTGTGTGCCCAGGCGAACCCCTGCGGCATGGGCACCTGACCCTGCTAATGCTTCCCCCTTTGGCCACTGCCAATCCCATTTCATGTGAGCTTTCCCAGTGCTTGATTTATGCTAATTTTTAATCAGTGCCAGTGCTAAATCAGACTCTGTGCAAACATCTGAGTAAATGACAATTATGTGATTGCATTTATATGCCAAATGTGTAATGCCATCCAAGGAGGAAATTAGGTTTGTCTGGCTCAGCCTGTTTTCTAGAAGAGCAGATTCTGCCAAGCATTGAACACATTGTTATTCTGTTGTCCTTCCCTGATTAATTTTCTGTCACCTTTTCCATGCTTGTCACAGGCAGAGCAAGCAGCCTCATGGCCTGGGCAACCCAGTCCCCTTTCTTGTCCTTTTTGAATATTGGCATGATCCTCTTAATTTGCTTTATATTCCTATTCTACTGAAAGCTGTCCCTGCCCATGGCAGGGAGGGGATTGAAACTAGATGATCTTTAAGGTTCCTTCCAACCCAAGACATTCTGATTCTATGATTATTAAGAATTAACATTCATGGAATTTCTTTAGCCAGTTATTCAAATACTGTCATATAAAAGTTTTATAATTTTAAAATGTTTGCGCTAGTAGTTGTTGCTTACCATTTTCATTACTGACTAATGGACTGAAAAGTGCTTCTTTTTTTTTCTTTTTTTTTTTCTACTAGGTGGGAAAAGTGCCTCTTCCTCAATCTTTCTAAGGAGGAAATAGAGGTTTTTAGCATTCCTGCTACTTCTGTGCTATTTTACCATCTCTAGACATACACCTCAGCATTGTTGCACTCCCCATTTTACTGCCTGTAGTCACACCACTTCTGCATTTTCTGTAGTCTTCATTTTTTGTGTTAACYGAACATTTTTTTCCTATATTTTTGCCTTTCTATGTTTTTTCTATACTATGCTTTTAACTTCTGAGTGTTTCCTTCACCCTTTGCTGAGACAAAGTTATCCTTCAGCGAAAATTGGCCATTTTGTTAATTAAGCAATCATGACTTTATGGAGTAAGATCATAAGTATTCTCATTTACATTTCTATCTCTATTTTTGAATGGCAATTTCTCGTAACTTCTTCCATCTTGATGGAGAAGGTCTTTCTGAAGCGTCTGTGTGCGTGTGTATGAGAGAGAGAGTATTTTCCTGACTGGTACTGTCCTTTTTCCTTGTTATAACAACTGTCCTTGTTATAATCAAATTATGATTGCTGGCTCCTAAGCAACCATCCCCTTTTTGTTCCATGATTAAGTTGTTTAAACATTATGAGTTCAAAAATACTTCTTCCACATAGACTGGAATAACTTATGTYGTAGAAAATAAGTTTTTAGAAAGCATAATGAGATGTGGCTCCTGGCTATCTGGGGCTTTTTCCACACACAGCTCCAAAGTGAGCACACTTCTTGTACATTGGAGGGATAAGCAGCCTGATTCTCTGCAGCTATCTCCACTCCATTCCACCCCTCCTCGGTAGGGTTAATTGGAACAAGTTACTGTCTCCGCATCTCCAAAATAGCGATGGTGCTTTCATACATACTGTTACCKTCTCAAGCTTCAAATTTCTTTATTACTGTAAAAGGATTGGGGCAAAATATTTTACTATTCCATTTTGGTAAATCATCCTGCCTGTTCCAGGAATTACATCAGTTACATCAGTTTGATCTCGTTCCTTCTTATCAATGAAAATATTCTTCTTGCATGTTGCCCACGCTCAGAAAATTGGCATATAAACCACTGGAAAACATCTTCCTCTTTCCCTCGAAGTATTGTTGCTGCCTGTACTTGCAGGCTCCATCATGGCTTTTTTGACGTGATGGAAGCACACACATGAACAGGTCTGCATTAGTTAATTTCCTCTGCCTTTTTTCCTCAGTTGTTTCTCCTGTCAGTCTATTATTATTATTATTATTATTATTATTATTATTATTATTATTATTATTATTATTATTATTATTATTAAATCAAAGTAAAGATGTGCACTTACAAGAGCCTATTTATGTCACTGTAGCACTGTTGTTCCTGTGGTTATGAGGAGAATTGCTTGCAGAGCACCCAGCCAGGGTTAGCATGCTAGTAAGGCAACGTACAGACGCTCACGGTTCAAGATCGAGGTCACATCAGTCAACAAACAACAACTCAACACATCTGCGAATTTGCAGAGGCAAAGCATGATTTGTTTTACAATCCATGAAGCCAAAAAGGTCTTGCTCACCTTGTCCAGGATACTGTGTCTCCCTAGATTCTACYGAGGAGGGTAAACTCAACATCCCCACTCTGAGGTCTTCACAGTCCAAATTAGACTTGGTGTGCTAAGGGTTGATAATAACAGGGAATGGAAGGATGCAACAGAGACTGACTACGGGAATGGGTTTGTGAGGAGCTGAATTATATGGACAGGTTGTTAGATCCTCCCGAGCTTTTTGTTGCAAGCAGAGCAAAGTGTTTGGACTTTTTAGCAATTATTTACAAGATAATCAATGGGAAATGGGTGAGTGAAAAAGCTGAAAACCGCAGAAAAGAGTTAAAGGAGAGTGAGTTGACATGGGAGTAGAAGACAACATGGGCATTTTCTGTGCAGGGACTGTTGTGAATGAAAGAAATGAAGGGAGTGGAGAGACATGCATGGAGCACGTGCAAAGCAGCCAAAAAAAGCAAAAGAGGAAGAGACCTCATGATAAAGTAAAATAAAGACTTTTTGCAAATAGTTGACCGTAATTTTGTCTAGAATTATGTTACTTGATCAATAGTGCTTTAGAATTGTTTATATGGTTAATTCCGCTGGTGTTATTTTAGTTATAACTGAATGACAGCTTTAAGGCAAAATTTTGAGAAAATGCAATGCTTGAGCCACTGTGAGTTTGTCCTGAGAAGACAAAGATATACCCAGAAAGAGAAAATTATCAGGGTGACAGTTTGCTCATTGGTGCTTGTATCGTTTGATCTTGGAAATAAGGCATTTGAGTACTTCCTGTATGACACAGTGGTGAACTTCACTCCTAAGTCTTATGCTTAGAACTCTCATGCTGTAAGATGATCTCTAACATTTTCTTGTTATAAATACTGACATAAGGGAACAAAATCATCTTCATCTGAGTAAGTAGAAGGACCCTCTGAGCATTTGGCAAAGCTGCATTGGCTACATACATGTTTAGAAATCATTTGTTATTCATTATGTGCTCATGATTAATTGGCAAACTTYAATCGTATTTTATTGTACAGCGATTCGTGCTGAGCCGTGCAGACATCTGCATTGCAAATCCCTCTGGAGACAATGTGTAGTGTTAAGAGAGTGACAGACTTTGGGTGGGCATTTGAAGGATATTTTGACTTTAAAGTAACTCATCAAACTAATGCCAGAGTGAAATCCACAAAGATGTCACTATTAAATACTGCTGCTCCAGCTATTTAACACTGGGAACACTTGGGAGGGAGATGCAGAGTAAGAGAAAAATAGAAATTATTTTTCAAAGCCAGTTGGCATCTTGAGTTTATTGCTTTCCCCAACAGCTGGGCTATCGAGGCAGCCTTCCCTCTCCCTGGGGAAAGAAGGCAAGTGCGGTTTGTCTCTTGTGCAATGCCCTCRGAGTGATGCCTGGAATGATATTGGCAGTTCTGCAGCAGAACTATAACACATCCATTTTTAATGGCAAATGAGCTGTCCAGCATAGCGGGGGGTGCACGAGGCTGAACAGGCAAGTGATGGAGGATGCTGTAGATCTCCACACATTTACATGTTTGTCATTTAGACTGACTAATTTGTAGTTCAACAATATGTCAGAATAAATGGTCAGTTATAGATTTAAATGGAGTACTTAAGACTGAAGAGAAGGGATATTTCTTAGTGGTTAGATCAAGGGATTGGGAATGAGAATTGTTGAATCTTGGTTTTTTTGCAACTCCATTACTAACTCACTGGATGACCTTACGCAAGTTAATTAACCTATCTGCCATTTCATCCCTCTGTAAACTGAGCATAATAATGTCTGCTTCAGAAACGGGTTGTGAGGAATAATTGATTCTTAGAAAACGCTTCAGCTTCCCCTAGTGAAAACCATACTACAGAAGTGAAGTGTTGTTGTTACTTTACTAACATGCACATAAAACTTTTAAAGGCAACGATAATGAAGATGCATCATTTTTGGCTGGAACAAAGTATTGCAGAGTGGAGGAAAAAAAAGGAAAATTATTAAAACGACAGAATCAGCAAAAAGAGAAGAAATAACGGAGACACCTGGCTCACTGCTGATAAAAGCTCTTGTAGTTTCTCTGCCATCATTCATTGCAACACTTATCTGAAAGGACATCCGCCAAGGCTTTCAGATGGCGTCACAGAGCTGTTCATCTCTAACTCTGTTTGACCAATTGTGAAAATACGGTGAAGAAAAATGTTCCAGCAACAGAATTTTCAGGAACACATCAATCTCTTAAACAGAAAATTCAAACAGATTGGTTGGGTCTGTTTGAGTTCACATTTCTGTCTCTTCAAGCTGAACTCTTTTCAAGATTCTGTCTTGGATCTAGACCTCTTGGGTTTGTGAGCTATTGTCTCCCCTAAGTTTTACCAGACTTTGATATTATATATCCCTGTTGACTTCTGTGGTGCATTTCAATGGAGATTTCTCTCCATGTTTTCCTGGTTTAGGTCCCTTCTTGTCTTAGGATATCTTGACCAATGCTGAGCACAGGATACATTGCAGGTCTTTGAGAGCACTCCGGATAGCCACTCTGATTGCCTTGATTTGTAAGTCAGCAGATTTTCCAAGATCTGGCTGGACTCYCAGGTACCCAGTCATTTCAGTAGTGCTCTTTGTAGACCTAAACTTCATTGATCGACCTTTYCCCCTCACACAGTCTTTTCAAGGCAGAGTGATGGAGACAGATAATTTTTTGGGTTTTAGTTTTGGGTTCTTCGCTCCAGGCCTGATGGGTGACATGAAGCTGCTGTTAGTTATGTAGCCAGAGCTGCTCTCTGTTTCAGAATTTGTCTGTCTAGAGAATCATAATCAATCCTGCATGCACTTCTCAGCCTCAGTKGCTTCAGCCTGAGCATTCTGCAGAGGCTTTTTTTGATTCAGTTCATTCTCTCTGACCTTGCCAGTACCCAGGCTGAATAAGTCCTGCTCCTCCGTCTGCTTTCTGGACATTTGTTCCCTTTTTCCTGAGAAAAATTCCTTCTTCAGATTTTGTGTCTGTGAGTCCCAAATTTCCTTTTTTGTCATTTTTTTTTTGTCCTTGGGAAATTTTGTTCCTCAGTTCATTTCTCTGGAAGCAATAAAGAGAAGTAACTTCTTGCAGGCCAGTTTCTTTAACATGGCAATCAGGGTATGGTCATTGAAGCTTGGTACTGCCCATGGTTTCTTGTTTGGTGAGTACTTACTGGAGGCCTTTACAGCAAAGGGGAATAAATGTCTTTTGTGGCACAGCAGTTCTCACTGGAACAACTTCAGAGGTGTAATTGTGATATCACAGTGCTAAAGCTTAAGGTGGAGAAATGAACTGCACAAATGGATGAACTCTGAAGAACCAACTACTTTACTTTGATGCAAATATACTTGGTGATAATAAATGAAGAGAAGTAAATGCAAAACTGTTGAGGATGGCAGCATACTTGTGTCTAAATAGAGAGTTTATCATCCTAGATGTCAGCAGCACACAATATTTTTGTATACACCTTTTAAAAAAATTTTATTTAAATGAACTACTCTGCTGGGACTTCACAGCCAAATGAAATAAACGAAGATTGAGGTCTTACTTCTGAGTCATGTTCCAAAATGAAGGAGTGCTTTTAGACAATATGGTTTTTCTAAGCAAGTGCTGGTTTTGGTTTTGCCTACTTGTTTTTTCTCCAGTTCCTTGTATGATGGAATCAGAATTCTACGAATTCTGATTTTTCACTAATCCTTGTTCTTCTTTTGTGACTAAAAGAAGAAACAAATTGAATTGTTAGCTGGGAGCGAATCACAGATGTGATACACTCACTATGAAACACCATGTTATCCATCTACAAAGACTGTGGCTCTGTCTTTCACTGGATTAGTTCACAAAAGACTGCTAATAAAACCATGTCCAAAAATCTCTCTGGGAATGAACAACATGTTCTGAAATATGTCAGAAGTTTAGGGGAGGTTGTACAGTGTGACTTGCCATGTCAAGGAAACTGACAGTACTGCAGATGCACCTTCATATTAGACTGCCTGTATGAATTACATCTTGATGCAGTACAGAAAAATCAGAATAAATCAGGCTTTAATATATTGAAGATCAATGTGTTAGATGTAGCTTTAAGAATAAAAGTAGCTTCTTAACAAATATGCTTATTACTGGCAGGTAGAAGTCTGAGTTTTTGCTCTCAGTCAGTACTCTTTGGCCCTAATCTCTCATCTCTGCCATCCTGGATTCTTCCTGCTATTTCTGTAAGAGTCACAAGATCTATGAATTTTAATGAAGTGATATCTCCTGCTTTCAGCTGAGCCCAGTGGTGGGTGGTGATGTCGAGAGCCATCTTGCTTTTGTAGCTGGCTTTAGGCAGCAAGTGACCTTGCTGTACAACTCCTGCATTCAGAGCAACGTCACCTTCACCACTGCAGCAGGCAATGGGTTTTTTCTGTAGCAGGATTTAGGGTAGGAGGCTGGGCTTGACGTATCCAGAGGGTAAACTGGGGGAAGCACAGAGGGGTTTATGTGAAACAAGAGTCCTCTTAGCAAGGCTTTTGGGGAAACAGGTCTGTTCACGTGGAAGACTGTCCAGCTCAGAGGAGAAGAAGCTGTAGAATATGAAGATGCTGACTACCAAGCTGGCAAGACGATAAGCAGGACACATAACAAAATGCTTGCTGTGATCTCAGAGAGCACCAGATTGGAGCTGAATCTCTGCTTGTGAAAGCCGGGTCTAAGATGTGATTTCTGTTGCAGGGAGATGAATTTGAAAGAGCCTTGAAGGCTAAATATTGCCCTTGTGCTTTAGCTGAGTTGTCTCCTAGCAGAACTTTCAGTAGAGGCTTACACTTGTACATCTTAGGCCTATTCTTTTTCTTAAAACTCTCATTGTTGCTCCTCTGGTGTTGGAAGCACTTGAGTGTTTACTCAGGACTCAAGAGACAGGAATGGCTTTCCTGGGTCTTCCACTTAAGTACTCAACATGTTAAATGCAGCATGATCTACATTTAGATTCTACCACCTGACTGAAAAAGCTAAAACTGTTGGCAACACCTTCAAAGGTGGAGCGATAGCTCCCAAATCATTCTGCAGTTCACCACAGTGCCCATGAACAATCAGGCTGCAAGGAGGTGGGGCAGGGGTGCAGGGATAATGTCTTCAGTAGGCTCAGTTTGCCTACCAGGCCTTAGGTTCAGTAGCTTGTAGCTCTGCTACACTTCAGCTGCTTTTAATGGCTGACATTTAACAAGCATGATGTCCACATTGGGAAGTTTTGGGAAAAATTTAGTTTAGAGTAGTTCATCCGTGTTTTGCCTGAGCTTAAAAACATTCTTGGAGATGTTGTCATGAGAAGCAGTGATTATCATACATAGCTGTGTCCAGCGTAGCCTTAGGTTGTTAACAGTGATGTGGTTTTGACGGTTGACAGCTAAATAATAAAGAGTGAGTTTTCACAGGAGGAAGAAATTTTAGTGAAAAGCCACCGGTGTTTTGTTTTGTTTTGTTTTGTTTTGTCTTTGGAAAAACAACATTATACTCTGGTTCTTTTTATCTGTGTACTGTCTTTTACCTGTCTCTATGTGAGGCCATTTAGTGTTGGCCATTCCCTCAGCTTTATTGAAAAAGGTGATATAGGACTTCTCACCTACCTGTCCTCTTGCTTTCTGCCCAACAATTCATTTTGCTTCCTCCAAAACCAAATCTATTCTTTTGATGGTACACTCCATTCAGCTTCTGACTCCTGTCTCAGCTCATGTGTGCTTCCCCTGTTCATCACAACTTCAGGTCAGTAAATCAAGACTCTAAGAAAACACCAGAATAAAGATTGCTTGTGGATTGCCATTCACTTGTGCCTTATAGTCATGAAGCAAAATAAAGGATCAGGTCCTGCTTTCTGCCCAAGTTCTGTTTCCATTCATGGTAGGTGACAGATGACCCAGGACTCTGCAGTCCTGAGATCGTGCCTGTTTGGTGGCTGTTTGGAGGCTGTGTAGTGAGCCTAGCGGGTGGATACAGGTAGGATAAATCATGGTCACAGGCATTTGAATTGAAATTGAAAATTGGATTTTATTTCACCCTTTTTGAGAGTTACTGCTATGAAGCTAGGTGACTCAAGAAAATGACATTCTTCCCAACTTCTGTCCATGTGGTCCTCATTTTCTGTGTATCCAGTGTCAGTCACCCATGGACTAATTTGTGGAAATACGGCCCACTGTATCTAGAGCCAAGCTGTTCTCTGAGGAAGGAAGGTGCTAAGTACTCTGATAGTTTTGATTCTAAGCTCCTTTCATGGAGTACCCAAAATACACTGACATGTTTGAAAATATTGGCTTTTATCTCTGTTCCTCAGCAGGGAGCTGTGAAGATAAATTCATGGATGTTTGTAAAAAAACCCCAGCCCTCCAACACTACAATTAGAGCACCACTATAGAAAAGCCCATGAGGAAATTAATCATTCTGTATGCAATGCAAGATCTGGATATTCTGCAATACACAGTACATGCACCACACATTGGATGATAAGGATAGGAGAAAATTTGAATAGTGTTCATTAAGTGAGTAACATCCATCCTTTGCACTGGAAAGAGCAGGAGACCCATGAACAAAAATCATGTTATTAAAGATTGTATCATAATGTGTTTGCATGCTGGGCAAATTAATGTTGCATGAGTGGTCTTAAATCTGGCATTCACTAACTTAACTTTGCAGTCCAAGTGGGGTTTTTTTTAGAGAGAGCAAAACAAATCTCTTTAGGGAGTTCCCAGTGGGGAGGGCAGAGGAGATCCAGGTAGGTGCTGGCCTGTGCAGCTAAATACCAGTGTGTGCACRGCTACACACGAGTGTGTAGACAGCTCTCTGCCGATTCTCTGTGTCTCTGTGTGTATATGTGTATGGCTAGCCCATATTTATGCAGCTGGCTGATGTTTCCCTCTGAAAAAGTCTTTTTCTATTAAAAAAAAGTAAATAGAAGGGACATTAACAAACTGGTTTATGCCTGGGGTTTAGATGACAAACTTTTATATGGTGTTCTGTGGTTCAGGTCTTCCTTTATAGAGCCTCTGCTTAGTTCTGAGTCACCTGAACACCCAAAATCTGTTTGACTGATGGGTCAAATGTTTGTGGGAGTTATCATAAGATGCTTCTATGGTAGCGTCTTTTACATCTGTGTTAATAGAAGGGCTGGCATGCTGAGGATTCGCGTACACCAGTATCCAAGGTGCACTGGAATGATAAAAAATATTAGTAGATATAATTTGTTATATCTGTGTTTGGTTTGATTACTGTCTCGTGTTTGAAATCCTGTAATTAGAGCAGTGAACTGCCTCCAGAGCCAGTACTGCTCCAGGTAATACAACACTGGGACGAGTTCCTTTGACTTCAGTAGGTGGTTCTTTACAAAGAATGAAGGCTGGAGCCCGTGTAAATTAAACATCCCTCTGGGAGTAGAGAAGATGACAGAGAGAACAGGGAAATACTGAGGGTCATCTCTCCCGGTTGAATAACTGAATTAGACGTACAGATCCCTGGGAATGGGCAGTACATTGAGTTGCTCAATCCCCTCCCCCACTAGATGGCACTGAATTCTTTTTCTTTAAAAGGAAAAAAAGGAGAAAGAAGAAAAATATGGTGGAGGTCATTTTGATGTAAGAAAACGCCCAAAAAACCAAAACMCCCCCCCCCCCCAAAAAAAAAACCCAACGAAGAAAAGCAAATTGCAATTGGCTGTCCATTAACTCTGCCCTTCCCCCGTCCTAGCCCCAGACCTCACCTCTGTGTACCTTTGTACAGGCGCTCGCTTTCCTTTTGTGTCTGGAGCTTTCCTGAGAGGCGGTGGGCGATGGTCGCTGGAGGATGCTAAGGAGAGCGGAAACGATCCTGGGAGGGCGTGGAGAGGAGACTGGCCCTAGCTGTGCGATAACATCCGTAGTGAGCTCTAGCAAGCAGCGCACGACTTGTCACAAGGAATTGGCTCTGACCAGACACGCCGCGCTCCGTGTCTCTGTCCCACGCCTTCAGAGATTTTTCCCCGTGCACCCGTGTGCTTTAGCTTTCCCTCTRGGTCACTGAAATCGTAACCTGCAGAAAAGAAAGCCTCAGCTTTCAATCCGTCACTAGAACCGTATTTCACTCCCCGATTCATTTAAGACCCGTGAATTGAGTCTCTTTGCTGAGATGCCCTTAATTCACCGTCGGGAGCGGTTTCCATGTCACCTGCCCAAGTGTGCGTGGAGGGTTTGTGGTTTTTTTTTTTYCAAATGTCTTTCTCCCGGCTTACATGCATCTGAAGAACGACAAGGATTGTGTTTTTTCCTCCCTTGTGGTGAAGCGGGGGTGGGGTGGGAGGGAGAGTATTTAATAATGATCTGTTTGTGCTGAGAAGGGTCTGTCTATAATAATCCCAGGAAGAGACACAAGGAAGGTTCCTAATGCCTGCAGCAAGCAATATTCTACTGCTCCTGAAAAGAAGGGAAGAATGATGATGAGGGAGAAAAATGTTTAATTCTAAGAGTTAAAGTAGGGCTCATCTGAAATCCAACATTTTCTCCTACAGTTATGGGTTTAAGATGACTTGCAGAAAGATATAGACTGCCATCTGATAAAGCTACAAATGCAGGCAAAAAAAAAAGCATAGAAACTGCCACTGAAATGCCTTTTCAGAGAAAAAGCTAAAACCTGGAAGTGAATGTCAATTTTTTTGCTTTCAAGCCCATGTTTAAGAATGAGAAAAGGGAACAAGTCTGGCTTCTCCAGATACGAAGGTCCTCCTGCCCCAAACTGTCTTACTGTCTTGGAGTAAGTGATGGGAAAACCTGGCACCTGGACCTCTCTGGGTCTAACTAAATCTTGGCTCTTTGGACTGTAATCCTAATGTTTAACTAGAAAAGAAATGTAGGTATGATTCCATTATATGATTTTCCCATCCCCTAGTGTATCTTTGGCCAGCATCACGAGAAAACCAGTTCTAGTAGCTGGATCCTCCATTTTGCTCTTAGTCCCAGTCTTCCAGTTCTGTCTAAACTGGATGTTTAGATGGAAAAGAGTTTTGTTTTCCATTTCAGTCTAAACAGAGAATAAACATAGCAGACTCTCATGCTTAAATAGAAAATGCAACAATCAGCCAAAAAATATGGTTGGTAAAATTAGGCTTGTTCCCTGTTCTCATCCTTCAGCTTGGAACTTGATGCTAAGAATTGACAAATCCAGGTGCACTCTCATCTTTGTGTGGGTGTGATACAAGAAACCTGTTCGTCATCTTCTTACAGGAGCCAACAGCTTTTTGAGCACAAGCCTCTAAATTTTATGTCTGAATAGACAACAAGTATGGCTGCTCCAGGCCCACTGTAACATCTAATTCTTTTTATCTACTGATATGTAGTTGTTTGAAAAATCCAGTTATAGAAGTGGATCCATCTGTGCTGACCTATTTAAAAAAAAAATCTTAAATCCTTAAATATTTGCCTTTATTATTAACAACAAAGGGAAGTTACTGCTAAAAAATTTAAACCAGTCCCTTGTTTCAATAAAACAATTAATTTTATCTAGAGCTTTCCAGATACAGTTAATATTCATAACACAACACTGAAATTTTGCAATTGAGTTGGTTCAGTAGACACAAATAATTGTAGCATCTATGACTTGGGTGATTGACTTTTCTTTGCCAGTTTCATAATCATACAAGGGGGTTAGAGAATACAGTACATTTCAAACCAAAAATGGTTTAATGGGACAGATACCCTTCTATARCTGCAAACACTCTGATTTGGGACCTGGTTTTGCCAGGCAAAATGGAAGGAGTTGTTTTGCCTTTTTTGATAATAGAATTTGTTTTGGGGACAAAAAGTGTTATGATCCAGCCATGTGGGGGGGTTTGTTCCCTGATGCAGCTGTATTCCACAAAAAAATCCAGGTGTGTATTTCTGATACACAAAGAGCTACTACATTACACCTCTGCTCTCCCCTCTGGAGCAAGTATATTTTGAGTGGTTAGGGTTGAAAGCTAGCAAAATCCCAGGACTCCCCTCTTGGGGCTAAGGGCTGTCACCAGCCCCAGAGCACCAGTAAGGGCTGTGTTTATTTTCAATTCAGATGACACAGCTTGGGATTCAGGGCCCAAAATCTGGTAGGATCCAGCATAGATGTAGATTTTTGCAGCATGCATCTGTGGAGAGGCATTGGGCTGTGGATGTTTTTGGTGCAGTAGGAGCAGCTGCATTGTTTGGAGTGCATGCTGTGAAGTTGCTGGTATGTGGGAGCCAAATGTTGGATAGGGCTAACTAGGTTCCTCTGTGAACTCCAGGATGCTGTGGTACTCGCAGATCAGGATGTGCCAGGATCCAGAGCTTTTTGATGCAAGGGAAATGACCGTGTTTATTTCCTTTTTCAGCAGTACAGGTCAGAGTCTGGAGGCCTCAGCTTTCTGGATTACACAGAAGATCTAGAATCCAGGGGTTTTTTCAAGCTCACTCTCTGTATTATGTAGCAGGTTGTGATTTTTTTTGGTGCAGTGAGAAACAGCTCCGCTTGTTTTGGATTTGGTTGACACAAYGTAAGGGCTTGTGACCAAGAATGATCAGGATTCAGTTAAATCCAGGTTTTACATCTTCCCCTCTTAAGAGAGTAAGGCTTCGACATTTCCTGCCTGGGAAGTGGTGCAGTTTATCTTTAAGGAGGATAGAGAAATAAGAAATGAGTCTCACGTTGCATGGGTGACATCACTGGCTTTTGGCTCAGCTCTCTGTATGCTCGGTCTGTAGGCTTCGGCCAAGGCTGCAGGGCTCGGTGTTTGAACAAGGAAAGATTCCCAGGTGTACAGAAGATTGGATTTGCTTTTATTTGGGTTAAAACCGGTGAAATGAGATTTCTAAAGCCTGGGGACTCCAGCTCGCCTTCTGTTGCACTTGATCTCTACAAGATGGGTGAGTTATTCCCATTAAAGAGAAAGGGAGTGAAAATTTAAGGAGAAATAAAGATGTCTGAATATATAACTACTGATGCCGGGGATACGATTCGTATGAAGCTGCTGAGCTAAAAATCTCAGCTCCGACGAGGAGATCGGGCCATATGGCAGAGACATGGTGCAGCCCGAAAGCTGTTGACAACAGTTAGGGGCTGCTTTCGTCTCCYCGTGTAAGGTGTATAGCTCCCCCCCACCTCCGCCCCTCCGCCCCGGTTTGTTTTGGTTCGGTTTCCCCCGACCTCCTTCCCCTCCCCGTCCCTCAGCATCCTCCCCGCCAGCCGTAGTCCTGCCTGCCCTCATCTTTGCAGATGGCTAACGTGCCGCCGTGTTAGGAAAACTGTGCACAACACATCCCAGCGCCGGGGACGGAGGAAGCTTTTCAGCTGCCGGCGGAAGGGGGGGCAGCAGCGCGTGTKTGCGTGGAAGAAGGATGCCGGGGCCGAGGGCTGCCCCCCGCGCTGCCTAGCGGGAGGTGCGCGGCCGGCGGCGGCTCTTGCCGGGCTGCGGCTGCTGCCGCCGCCTCTGCCCGGCCCGGAGCCGGGAGGCTGCCGGAGCGCGGACCGGGAAGGGAGGGAGCGCGGCGTTGGGCTGCCTGGATGACAGCGCCGACAAAAGCAGGCGAGTGAATGGCAAGGCTGGCAGAGAGAAGCCGAGGTGTCTCCGATGCCAAGATGCCAGTGACTGTCAGTGAAGTCTGCTGAGGGAGAGACCCGTGCGTGCCCGCGTTTCCAGAGCCAGCCGAGGAGGGGATATTTTAACCACGATTTCAAACAGCAGCAGCAGCAGCAGCAGCAGCAGCAGCAGCAGCAGCAACAACAACAGATTGCTCCCCCCCTCTTGCTCCCTCCCTTTCGACCCCACTTTAAACCCAAGCAAGTGACCGACCGTCCAGACGATGATGCTCTTGCTGAGCCACTGACAAAGAAAAGGCAAGTCACCCATTCCTGAAACCAGGACAACTGGCTGCTTGCAAGTAGGAGATGCTAGGCTGTTGAACTTTTCTGTCCTGTGAGGATGCTGTGCTGAGTTTGCTGATCTGAAAGCCATCTCTTCTGGATTTCTGAGCTGGCCAGATTGAAAGAGATTGATCAGCCATCAGGTCTCTTCAGGGGGACACATCCCTTCAGCCGCTGTTGCTCGGGTGCTCGTGGTTAGGGGAGCAGGACATCTTTGTGTAGCTGGGTCACTGGTGGAAGGCTGTGTTTCCCCTCGCCAGGTCTCYTCTGCAGAGGAGAAGAGGCAGATGAGACTCCAAGACTGCCTCCAGGGCAGAACTTTGTAGTGCTCTTAGCATCCCTCTGCAGCGTGGATGTGAGCCACGAGACTTGGGGATGTTTGAGGCAGCCTCTGCCAAGTGACACCTAGCAGCTGCTCCAGAGGTTTTGGCGTGGTCTCACCCTCAACGGCTTTGCCTGTTGTGAAGATGTCCATGGTGTTTCTGTGAAGCTGAGGCATGGCTGCTGGAAGGTTACTGCTTTATGCTGGCCTCTCTTTAGCTCTGTGTGCCCTTGGCATGCTGGCTGTGGCAATCTGCTCTGACCATTGGTACGAAACTGATGCCAGGAAGCACAGAGAGAGGTGCAAGAGCATCACCACTAAGAGAAATGATCCTGGCTTCATTTATAACTCCAACAACAACCTGCCTCTCAGGGCCAGCAGGTCTAGGTTGGACCGCTGGGAAGGGAAACTCCTCTTGGCAAGAAACAGGAGGCAGATCTTTGCTATGAGCGCAGTCGACGAGTGCAACAGACAGTACAACTCAACCAATATGGGGCTCTGGAGGAAATGCCACCGACAAGGATTCGACCAGGAGCTGGAGGAGCTGATTGCCAAAGGTAAGGGCTATTTTTTTTACCCAATGAACATGCCAGGCTCTCCTGAGATGAGCAGGGGCTGAGCAGAGCCATTTGGGCTCACAGATGGAGCTGGCGTCTCTAGCCAAGTACCTCTCCTTGCAATGGGTGAACTGGCCTGGCTGGGCATCGCTTCCAGAAGCACTGCCAGGGCAGTTTCCCACGGGGTCTCTGCTCCTGAGACATGGGGTTTGGGAGCAAAAAGGCAGTGGGGGTGAGACCACACACACCACAAGAATGTCTTTTTCATGTCTCTCTCTGTAAGCTTGATACAGTCTTCCCATCACCATGGTATCAGATTATTTCCACACACAAATAAAAAGTATACATAAAGCAGACACTGGATTTTTGTTTTTTAAATTTTGTTTGATCCTGGTGGCTCAGGCAAAGTACATAGTATTTTATTGGAGGCTACATATCTCTGTATTTCATCACTGCCTTTCCCAATGCCACATCCATCCTGAAATACACCATTTGCAGTGCTTACATGTAGGGTTTTTCTATCCTCAAATGGAGAGTAAACAAAGAGAAATGCTAAAGAGCAGGAGGAAACCCAGCTTGCTGTTTACACTGAGCTATGTTTTGGAATATTTTCAATATCTACAGAACATTACATGAATTTATTAGAAAGGAATGATTTKCTCTTGGGGTGGAGATGCATCTGTTCTCCTGTAGCGTTTTTGTGCTATTTTTTTTTCTTGTGTTTTGGTCCTTTGTCTTAATTTTTCCTTCAAGGTAGCATTTCAAGGTGATGGTCAGTTTGCCCCAAATCTGTCTTTGATCTGAAGTATAGGAAGAGGACAGCCTAAACAGAAGATGCATGTTTTTACAGGATGATGATGGTTTCAGTGAAGGATGACAGCATCTTTGCTACCCACAGCATGATTACTCTGTACTACAAAATAACATTTCCCTCCCATGGTTCTTCTGTTGCAATCAGAAGATTCCCCATTGGTTTATTGCCATTGTAGTGAAATCATTGCTTCTTACACAGTGCAATCTTTTAAAATACTTGTCTTCCAAGTGTGTTCTCTGCCCCAAACTCTCTTGATAGCCTGTGTTAATTCCCTCTTCAGACATTACAAGTGGAATTATTTCTTAAAGCTACTTATTCACGAGGGGTGTCCTCTCACGTGTTTGCCCATGTACACGTTTTGTTCCATATGTTATACAAGTGAGCAGTGGACGTGAGTAGCATGGTGTAGACTTGCACCAAACCAGTACAAACAGGTGGTGTACCAGGGAGCCCAGATCGCTGCTTGGGATCCTGTCTGTGTTGCTAGGGACACTTCATATCCAGCTGGTATTTAACAACTCCTATAAAATAGGTCGGTGTCTTCAGCCCCATTTGTAAAGGGCAAGTGAACGTGTCCAAAGCCCATGAGCACCCAGGCACCCTGCTACTGGGTTCAGTGCTGAGGGAATGATCCCAATCCTCCGTCTAGGTGAGGATGGTGTGTGCTGGGCTGGCCACGGGGAGCTGGATCGCTCTGCCACGTGTGCTCTCTCTGCTCGGGGCATAAACAAATTCAACCTTGACAGCGGGCAAACATGTCAACAGAGCTCACCTTTGCAAATGGAGTTGCAGTTATTAGRGAGGCTTTTCATCCTGAAATAAGTGAGACCCCTTCCTCTTTCTCTACCTACCTTGTCCGGGGTTCAGGAGTGTCCATTTCTCCTGCCAGAAAGAGCTGAAGTTGCCTGGCTCTGGGTTATGTGTAATGGCAGCTCTGCTAAATGTTAACTGTAGAGAAAATGTGACAAATCAAGAGGAGGTGGTTAAATGCAGGAGAATGTGGTCTTTGAAAGCTCCTGCTGCAATTTGCATGCGTTCCTGTGTGTGCATGTGTGTGAGGGAGTGTGTGTGAGTGTATGTAGTGAACTAACTCTAAATACACAGCGTTCAGCTGGGAGGAAGGGATTCCCCGGKCTCAGGTGCACTGAGGTCCCTGCACGCACGCTCCTGGGTATGTGTGTCTGCAGATGGCCAGAGAGACACTTCACAAAGTGGCTGCCCCAAGGTCAGAAGTGCAACTTGTGCACAAAATATTGGGGTGTGTCCCTCCTTGCTGTCTTTAAAGAATTTTTGATACACATTTAACAAATTTCATTGTATGATGAGAGAAGTGTTAAAGGAGGGAGACTCGTAACACTGAACAGCAGCATTTTGGTTCATTTGATGATCTTTCCGGAGTGAGGAGCTGCCTATACTATAGCTCTCAGCCATGATGAAGAATCACACACAAATGGTATAGAGGTCTGTGTTCCTTTGGCACCTTCAGACTGAAACACAGAGAAGCAAGTATAATGGCARTTTGATATAATAAAGTGTTTGACTTGCTCAGAAATAAAAATGGAGATGTTTTTTACAATCCTCACTTACATGAAGAAAGTGAAGTAAGTGTTGTTGCTGTCCAATGTTGTGAACTGCTGAGAGTTCAAAATGAGGCAGGTATTCCAGGTTCATACCAACAGCATCTGTCGTGGAAGTAAAAAGTAAAAATAGTTTTTCTTCCAGGACAGATACTTGTTTGGGAATTAGGAGKTGCAAGGGATGGGTGCCTGGACAGAGTCCATGTGCAGGTGTGAAGGGCTGCAGATATTCTCTTCATGTAGTGAACAAATAGCCTGACTGGGGCACATATTCTTGCACAGATGAAATATCTCTCTCTATGAGATCCAGGGCAAATACCGTATAAAAGAGGATGTTATTGGTACATAGACCTTTAACTCTCCTTCCTCTGTTAATTTAATCTAGCACACCTCTTCCGGAACTGGATAAACTAATGCAGGTTCTGGCCCCAAATATTGTGTGTAATGCCATATGTAATTGAATGTAAATTTTATTAAGTGATTTGGTTTTTTGTTTGTTTGTTTTTCAAGCTGGACAGGATCTGTGATCCACTTACTTTAAAACAGATCCTACTTTTTCCCTAGGCAAAACTTCCAGTATTGAGAATGGTCTATTGAGATTTGTCTATCAAAGGATAACAAAAAATGGTCATTAAGAGCCTAACTAGCTTTGCAAATACCCTGCAGTTATTCTGCTTATGAACTCTGCTGAAATTAATACAAGCTATAGGCAATGGCTTGTGGCAGGATCAGGCACTGGGGTACTTGGCAGTATTATGATACCAATGATTTTAAAAACCAGTTCTGTTCCTGAATAGGCTGGGTCACTTCTGTAATTCCATTCTGTATTTATTAGTTTTTACTTTCTGGGAAATAAATCAAGACCTTTATGCTGGATTTTGCTGGAAAAACTGAAGATTTGTTGCTTCAGATTTCTTACAGATAGGTATAATAGACACTAAGACATATATAAAATAGTTGGTCGTATTTATATTTCTCCTATCCTTTTTTTTTTTTGTATTTTTATAGAACCCATGTGCATATTTCAAAATAATACAATTAGGTAAATAGGCAGTGAATTAAAAGAGGTTGTCACAAGTAAGCATACTCAAGGAGAGGCAGGCAAGCGTGAGACAAAAGACCTGAAGAATATTCTAAAACTGCCTAATCAAAATTAGGCAGTTCATTGCTTCTCTTTGTCATCATGAAAAAAAAAAATCAAACCAGAAACAACAGAAATTACAATCAATAAAGAAATTATTGGAGTTGAACATGCAAACTGAGATCCCAGTCTTGCTAAATTTTTGCTCACCAGAATAATCTGTATTTCTGGGAATGGGCTACTTGGACGAGGGAGAGCACTCTGATACAGAAGGACCAGTCAAAGAGAAAGAGCTAAGAGAGCTGTTCCTCTGATTCTACTGCTTTCACATCTGATCAAGCCTTTTAGCGTCTCAGGTCCAGAGTTTCCCTCCTGATCCCAAAGCCTTGCAGAGTCAGGAAATGCTGGCTCTGGGGTTGTTCAGCACAATATTGTAAAATTCTTCTGATTCTCAGGTGTTTGTCCAGTCTCCTCCACAAACTAAATAGCCCTGCTGCTTAACACCCCTTTGAGCATAGTGTTCACTCTATCCTATCAGATCCACTGTTTGCCTGCTTACCATGGAGTTTCTAGCAAAAGCAGCAATCCCTCACCCTAGCAACAACTCTCAGTGAGCCAGCCACCTCCACCACTAAGCAAGCAGAGAGCTGGAATGCAGGTGAGTGTCCATTCGTGGCTGGGAGAAGGCAGAGTTTCTGTCCTGCTTTGGCAATCAGCAGCTCACAACTCCTTGTATACAACTTGTAGTGACCCAGAAAAAAAAGAGAAGCCACAGAGTCTATCTGCATCCTGTGGCAATGTTGCTCAGATGCTTTCCGCCAGTAGTTGAGAGGAAAACAAGAAAGAAAAAAAAGGAATGACATMATTTAATAATAAAGGTACAATAAAGTAGATGAAGAAGTTGCACAAAACCCAGAGTCTGTTCCATTTAGACAATTACTACTCAGAGGACCTTTCATCTTACCTTTGGAAGGCTGCCAGTTAAACCCGACTGGATGGGGCTCTGCTGCCTGCCATTGGAATCCATTTTTTATTAAAAAAAAAATAGAATTTACAATGACCTTATTATTTCAACCCTCCTTTTACCTCCCTTCTTCCCCCGAGATCTGTGGAAGTCATAGTAAATCCTATTTTAAAAACATTTTATTGTGAGTATACTTAGCCCATGCCATCACTGAAAAAAAACCCCTAAGTAATTCCTGTGCAGCCTACCTCCACCTCAAATAATATGCAAGATTTCTGGGATGAAAGCATTCTCTGTTTTGGTTTGTCAGATGCACAGCATAACTGAGAAAGAAAGGTTTAACAGGACTACWCCAGCACTAGGGATTATTTATACACAAATGGAAAAGCCTGAAAAGAGGCTACTTGCAGATATCTCTAGGAGCAAAAAGATTTATTTTTGTAAAAAAGCTTGCAATACCTTGCAATGCTTTAGATTTGACTTTTAAAATGCAGTGGTTTTGCCAGGTAAATTAGGGCAGCCATTTTTTTCATGTATCCTTCATGCATTAAAGAATCAAGTGCTTTGTTTAAAATCTGTGCTTGAAATCCCCACTGTTTTTCAAATGCACTCATTAAAAAAGGGGCTTTATTGAAGTCTTGATTCTGATCCYAGTGAAGTCAATAGTAAATGTTTTATTGAACATGGTGATGCAGCAAGTTCAGGCCTTCGGTGTTTCCTTTGAGGTTAAAATTGTCCCTGGGTAGAAAGGCCAGTGTAAGGTCTGTGCTCCCTCCTGTCACAGCTGGAGATCTGCTGGAGGCATCCACTGAAATTCAAGCAGTAGACAGCACTGGAGTTGAATCTTAGGCTATCCAGGTATTCAACCTTTGCAGTTTTTGATGCTGTAATTATTCTTAGTCTGTTGCTGTAAGACTGGAAGTCAAACAGCTGAGATACAGCAAAGCCATCCTCTTGTTCAGGGGTTTTCTAAAATAATTTAGAGGATGAAATCCCTGGTTCATTGGTTCTAGAAGGATTTGGCCCATCATATTTTGAATAAGCAATTTAATATTTTAATTGCATCAAATTTAAATAGCAACTCATTAAAAAGTTTCTTTACCACAAGTAATAAGAACCTGACACATTCCTCTGACGCATCTGAGATAATTAGTTTGATAATATATATCTGCTAAAAATACTAAGAACATATATGTACTTTAACAGAGCCACTACTGGTTTTAATCATGATTTTTTAAAGGGCAAATTTCAATCAAGCTGTTGGCTTTCAAGAAAAATTGCCAGTGAAGACAAATGGAAATTCTTCCTGAGTAAAAATGACAGGATCATGCCCTTCTGAAGAGAAACTGATATTTGCAGAGCTGCCTGCAGGACTGCATGCTTAATTCCYGTTCATTTAATTGAACACCCAAATCCTTTTGAGAAATCTCAGCATTTTTATCCTTTCTGCCTACTGCTAAAAAATGTTTTAAAAGTGTGGAGGAAAGATTTAATATGAGTGCAGTTGTGTTCTGTTCACTGTAAAAATAAAAATTAGAAAGATTATTTTACTTAAATAGAGATGAAACGGGCTGAGCTATTTTGTCATCTCCCACAAAAAAATCCATATTAATATTGCTTTTTCTCATTGAAAAAGTATTTCTGTGCATTCAGAAAAGCTTCAAGAGGGGAATGAGTTCATTAACTATTGCGGAACCAGCAAAGAAGAAGACTTTATGTTTTGTAGGTTTAGCAAAAATAATGGTGATCATTTATAATGTGAGTTACTTAATGGCTCATTGCTCACAAAGTGCTGCTGGAACTCTTAACTACACRTTTACCTCTTTAGGACCAAAATAAAGAAGTGAGATGGTGTTTCTTAGATTTTAAGGAATAAATAAATAAATAAAGAATGTGGATTCTGGAATCCAAGTTCCCTTAACAGATCATTTGGAATAGAATCCACTTAGAAGAAAAGAATATAAACTAACATATCTTCCCTGCAGGAGAGAAATCAGACTAAAAAAAAAAGGAAATTTCTCCATTTTCTTTCTCATAAAGCCTAATTCTTTTATAAATAAATATTCAGGACTGCCCAACTGAGCCTGCTGGAATCATAATCCTTTGTAGATAACTACCAAAATAGATGAAAGAAAGGTAGTACTGCAGTTAGGGCAGGGGCTTACAAAGCCAGAATTCAGTCCAGGCTCTGCCATAGTCTTTCTTCATGACCTGAGGCAAGTGACTAAATCTCTCATACCTCAGCTCAGTAGCAGTATAATAGGGATTTCGCTCACTATTATTAATGCCAGTTAGTGTTCTACCCTCAGATTTATGAGCCTTAATCGTGGATCAGAAATCATGGATCAGAAAAATGTCCCTGTCCTTTTGACATGTGGCTGCACTTTAAATATTGGCAAGTAATGCAGCCTTATGGGAGAGTATGAGGAGACTACAAAGTAATTGTGTTCAGCGTGAGCAGTAATGGTTTTGGAACACCAAGAGGCAAACCACATCTTTGTAAGCACCACAAGATATGGGATTCCTACAGGAGTTGTAAAGAAGGAGAATGAATAAGAAGTTTGGATATTTACAGAATGGTCTTCCAAAGATTGAGGGATGGCATCAGAAAATCATGGGTCATGTCTGCTTGAAAAATTAATATGGAGGTGATGGRGATTGACCTCTTTGGTTGACTGTAGGAAGAAGTTGAAATTTCTTTAATGAAGACAAGTAGATTACACTAATGGCATAGATATGGGGACAGCAGTCTACAGCTGCTAAGAGAAATGACATGGTCAGAGTGATGTGTTAGGAAAATTACATTTCTAGCAGCATCCTAAATGGATATACGGAGGGCGAGTTCACATTTGTAAAGGTCAGAAAAAGAAATATTGTAGTAATAAAGGCATGAGGTGATGAGAGCCTGGATGGTGAAAGAATATGCAAACCTTAGATATCCCCTGGATCTATATAGATGGTGAGAGATATGAGATGAAATTTTTTCTCCAATTCTTGACTAGAACAATGAGAAAAGAAAGGAAAAGAAACAACCAGAAAAGAAAAATAGCATTTTCTGTGGTGATCAAGAGGGGAATTACTGGAGAGAGTGTATAGTAAAGAAAGAAGAAGACCCTTAGGAACTCTGTTTTAGTTATGATAAGCTGAGTTTGATATATGTATGTCTGTGAGGGAGTATTAGAAATACTGTGGGTATGGACCTAGGGAGACAAGTTAGAGGAGTGAGCCTAGAAATTACTACATGGAGATCATAGTGCAATCTGTGTTTGTGCTTGAAATTATCAAGGAGTAAAATACAGAAAGAGAAAAGCCCCATGAACTCCAGCAGAGCTGGGAGAAGAAAAGTGTCTTATGGAGTGCATGGAAAAGGAGCAGATTCAAAGGTGATGCAATAGACGTAAGTAATGTCATGGTAGCTGAAGAGAGACACCACTTCAGGCTAGAACAGCACAAGAGACTACTGCAGGTAGCCAGTGTGCTGCTGCAGATGAGAACAGAGTATTTAGACTATGCTGAAGTTTGCCCAGTATTTTAAGTAGAGATTTTGGCAGTGCTTGCAAAGGAGAGGAAGCTGCCCCGAACTAGTAGGGAGGACTCCAGGCAGCGTTTGTAGCTGGCATATTCAGAGAGCTTGGTGGGAAAGGGAGGAAAGGAAAAGACATGGTATTTATAGAGGAAAATAAATGTTTCAAGATGAAAGAGTGTTTTAAGGTGMGAATATTTTAAGAGGAAAGAGATTGAATGGTATTTGTGTTACAAGAGCAAAGAGGCAGAGGGGCGTGAGAGGTCAAGGCGAAGAGAGAACAAGAGGACAAGAGCAGCCATAAGGAAAGGCAGGAGGTAGGGTAAGACTGGCTCAGTGGCAAACAAAAGAAAGGAAGGGAGCCACATAGGTGGTTTTTCATCTGTAGGAGAGAAGAAAGAGGCAGGAGTTTTAGGAGGAGAAGAGGAAACAGAAGGCAAAGCTGCTGGAAGAGGAAGGTAATGGTTTGTCATTTTTCTCATGGAAGAACTGGGTGAAATCCTGCCTAACAGCTGAAGTGCAGGCTGGAGGAGGCAGGAGGGCCTGAGGAATGAGCCAAATGTGGCAAAGRGGTGACGTGACTGTGAGTCTGAGATTTAACTGTGCTGAGCTGGAGTAGTAAGTCTAGGAAACGAGCAGAACTGAATAGGGCAACAATGCATTTATAGTGAAGAAAGTTAGCCAGGCAGGAGGGTCCCGGTTAGAGATGCCCTGCTGTTTGAGACATAGCAGAGACCAGCCRGTATGGATCAGCTGGGATTTGGGGTAGCAGGGCAGAAATAGTTAGGGGAATGCAGGGCAAAAGGTCTATGAATGAAAGAAGACAGGATGGATAACATCTACATGTGGAGAAAGGAAAGAAAAGATAAAGAGGGTGATAAAAGACTAAGGGCAGGCAAGAAGACCTTAATGCTGATGATCTGAGGTGACAGACGGGCTAAGAAAGCTTAGAGTGAAGAGGTGGCTGGTGGTTGTTGAAAGAGTCCAGGGGATAGTCCAAGTCATGGAGCAGTAGGATGGGGGGAAAGCACAGGGTTCAAGTATGAAGCCTTGCCTTTTTGGTGACCGACTGGATCAAGCAGAGTTGTAGACTGAACAGAGGAGACACTAAAACATAAAGGGCAGAGAAGTCACTACCACTGACTCCTCTGTATCTTGCTCTGCCTTCCTGCTGTGAGTTTATCCTGTGTAACCTTACAGAGGTGTAAGCACGGCTCCCCCCAGCAGAGTTCAGCAAGTTTGTCCAGTGCTTGGAACAGCCGTGCTCCAGTCTCAGCTTGAACCTCAAAGAAGATAAATAAATATAAAGTATTAAATCGGGATATTTTCCACAAAGTGTGTGTGTGTGTGTGTGTGTGGAGAATGGTATTTGCATAGCTGGGGGCTTTTAAGGAAAAGTAGGTTTTAGAATGTCCTGTGTATACAGCAACGTGGATCCTGTTAAGATATCCCACCAGACTGAATGAAAGACACTGAGAATCTTTTCACAGCTTGTACTTAATTCTGAGACCTTTTGTTGGTTTTAACAGCAGACGTTTGAAAAAAGCTTCCTAAATGTATTTCTAGACTTTCTAATAGGATGAGACAGTTATGCTAATTTTATTGGATAACAAAAATTATTTGAAAAGATCTTTCTGTGTCTGTGTCTGTATTAATCAGTGCCTATCTTTGAATATGCAAAAGAGCCTTTATAGTGTAGATACTTTTCCTTTCTGCCCAATGGTCATTTACTGATGTAGATATTATAATAGAAAAAAACAAAAAAAGAACTAAAAACATTTTTCAGATGTTAAAGGTGTAGATTAGGGTCACCAGACTGGTTTTGAGGAGGTGATGATTTATGGTAGCTGGTGATCCAACTGCATTGCTTTGTCTTCAGTACTTGAGTGTTTCCCGTTAAGAGAGTATCTGAATACTGTTCTTGATTTTTAACCATAAAGGAATTTGAAGAGTGGAATTGTCCCTGTTTTACACAGCGGACTGTTGCTCAACAATGCAAACATTCTGCAGGACAACAATTCACATGGGAAAGAAATTTGTTGTTGATCCCTAATCACATATTTTATGTTAAATTTAATCCCTTTTCTATTTACTGGACCCCAAGACTGCCCAATTCTACTCATATGATATTCTGTAATGGTTAAAGAGATAGGGAGGAGTGTTATGGTGATCAGAGAGACAAAGGAGCCAGCCTACAGGAACAGGGGAAATGGAAAAACTCAAATAACTTAATGGGCTCAAATTGGGAAGTTGGATAATTTCCATCTCAGTCTTCTGAAAGATGTGACATTGCAAGTCCTGTGAAAAGGATTTTCAATAAATCTGTCTAATTAGGGTGGTACGTTAGGAATGAAAAATAGCAAATCTATATTTAAACAAAGGAGCAAAAGTTTTCTGGGCCACAGCGGACCTTTTAGTTTGATCATAATAATACCAAGCAGTGTTTAAAGTAAGTTCTAAAGGAAGGATTAATTAAATGCACAGGGGGAAATGAAATAAACATGCAACGTATATTTTCCTATTTGAAGTGTGCCAAACTACCCTAATGTATTTTGCTAGGAAGATAACTGGGGTTTGAGATAAGGAAATGCCTAAGATATCAGGATTTTGGTAAAGGATTTTATATTCTGCCCCTAAGGAAATGGTTTGTTGCAATGTTATGGTAATTAGTACACAATTTACAGTGTGCTTAAGGAACTGACCAAAGGAAAGCTATAAGTACTGAGAGAAGGAGTATCAAGATGAAGTCAACAGTAGAATTCTTGAAATAGGGGACCAGTAAAATCTTTGCACAGGAGTTAGCAGCGCTCATTGAAAGAACTTTAAACCAGATTTGAAGGGGAAAAGAGATAAAGCCAGGCTCGTTAGAACAAAGCCTGGGGGCAGCATGTCAATGTTTTAGGGACAATGTGCTAGTGAGGCCCTTAAATCTGCTGCCTCAGTGGATGCTGGGGATGGAGATCCGTGTGGCAGCAAACACACAAGAATTAGTGATGTGTTAGAAGGAGGATTATGACCTTTATAAAAAGGGGCAGGCAACTCAGGAGGACTACAAGGATGTCATGTGGTTATGCAGGAAGGAAATTAGAAGGGAATAGCCCAACTAGAATGACTTGATGATCTTAAAGGACTTTTCCAGCCTAAGYGTTTCTATGATTCCATTATATACTCGCCTACTATGGAAGAAAAATGAACAGAGTCCTTTCCATTACTGTGTCCTTGTGAAACATGCCATAAGACTGTGAAGGATTAATTCATTATTACTATTCATTCCTCTTTTTTCTTCTTTCTTAAGGAAGAGCATATTTAGCTCTGTATCAAGCAGGACCTGATGGAAGGAGTGTTTGTCACTGGGCTGCCTGATACCAGCCACAGATGTTTGGTGAGAGAGAAGGGACCTAAGGCAAATCTAGCTGCACCATCCCAGCTGCTTTGTCTCTCACTTAGATCCGAGCCACACTTAGTTTCCTTCCTGTGACACCCCACACATCCAGGAAAGACTAGAGATGGGGACTCTGTACACTTAATGCACACTTCACCTTTCCTTTAAATGATGTAGTTGATAGGGTGTTTGTTTCCCGGCTTCCTCTTCTGCTTTCATTTAAGATTGCCTTAGCTCAACAACAGCAAATGCCTGTTAGATTCTCAGCTATTTGTATTCATAAGCCAGGAGAATGCAGAGCCTTCAGCTTCCTCATTAAAATAGTTTATATAAAATAAAAGAGAATTTCCGTACTATATTTAAACGTTTGAAATGGCTGGCAGCAGCAGAATTAAACTCTTTGCACATATTTAAATGATCATGAGATGTGTATTTCAGTTCACAAAATGTTCAGCCATTTGGCTGGTGGCTCTGGGTGAGTTTCCTTATAGTGGGAAGGATTTTGTCACAGGATCCGCCAGCTTATGAAGGCTAAAGGACCCACTATGGGCCTTGTTCACTTGTGTGGGAAGCAGCAGACCACAATTCTCAAAGAAGTTTTTGGGAAAGGTCTTACAGAGAACATAAAGGCTCCACAACACTAAAGGCAGGAAAGCATCATCTAGGATAGCCTTTTTGGGCTATGGTTCAGCTCCCAGGAAAGGTGGAACCATGATTACATCAGTATGGAGCAAGACAAGTGGGGATGATCTGCCTGTCTGGAAGTTCAGAGAACCTTGTCTGACAATCCCAGTAGCAAAGCTGTCTTCTGCATTCCTGGAGGGAACTGTTACCCAGCTCTCTGCCTGAGTACCTGTGGAAGGAGGGCTGTATCTAAGGTGAATCAGAGAAGGAAGTTTTATTTTCTGCTTCTGTTGAAGAATGACCACAGTCTTATAAGGAAACCCCCATTCTGCTTTGAGTGAACTGGAAAGGGTGGTGGCAGAGACCAAAGGAGGGAGACTGGAGGTTGATGGCATTGCCTCTATGGGCATGTCACATATGTGGGAGCAGCTGGATGTGAGGTCCTTTGCCTGTGTGCTGAGCTGTGTGGATGTGAGACAGCAGCTTTTTGGGAGACATTTATCTATGGCAGAGGGATGCTATGCTAAGCCGCTATACACCGCTGAGGGCTTGGAACAAGGGCAGAGATAAGTGGTTTTCTTGGCTCATTCATGTAGACTTAAGCCATCCTTTTCCCATGACATAATATTTCGTGTCAAAGAGGAAAGAGGAATCCTTTCTACCCGGTGTCATGAGAAGCCTCCAGTTTTAACTATTCTGTGTAACTCATTGATTCTGGTGGGAAAGGTAGTCACAGACTCCCAGTGATGGCATCAACTTAGTGTGGACAGGAGCAGGACAAAACTGTCTGGTTGACCACTCCATAAGGTCCGTGCTTCCCAGTGGTGAAGTGGCTGCAGAATGAGCTTTGTGCAGTGTCTTGGACTCAGGATTTGGAAATTTCTGTTCGGAGAAAGCGTGGTGACTTGTTTCAAACAGTTTTTTAAACAGAAGGTTTCATTGGGAAAAGTGTGGCAATTTGTTTAAGTGTCTTCCAGGGAAGGAGAAAGAGGCTATTTGAATGGCTGGAGGCAGGAAAGGTATATGTCAGTGTAAGATCTGGCCTCAACACTGACAGCGATGGCATTCCAGGGATGGCCTCTGCTTCTCCCTCTGCTTTCCTTCTTGTCCCCTTTGCTGTCTTTACTGGTGTCCCCTGCACTCTATGCCACACCAGAACTTGTGGCACATCTTTTCCCCTCTTGTTCATCAGTTATTGTTAGCATTCTGCCTGTGACACAGCAACTAATTGCATTGTCAGTGCCTTCAAATGAAGAAGCAGCAGGAGCAGAAGCAAACGAACTCCTCAGCACCAAAGCCCTCTTTGCCCGTATGTGACTCTAGGAATATAAGTATAAAGAGACAAAAAAGGGAAAGAAGCAGGACTTCTCTTAGTGGAAAGTTGCCTGCAATGCTGAGGCTTGGGCAAGTCTTCAGACTCAAGCTCTGCTTCACCTGCTGCCAGTTTTGCTTCCATTCGAGGAGTCGTGGTGTCCATTTGGTTGTGTTACCAGGGTGTAGTTTTTGGCTGGTGGCATTAGCATGACTGGAAGGACATGGCTTCTTTAAAGATTCTGCTTCCTTTGAATGTAATTCATGGCATTTTGGGAGTTCCTGAACCTGAAATTTGAGATGACCTGTACTAGATTGCTATGGTTGGATGGTACATTGTACCTGTCACCTAGAAAATAAAGTTGTTCAAATGTCCATCTTGGGCACATGAGTTAGGCACTGAAATACCTCCTCTGAGGACTAAGAGTCTTCAGGCTGCTTGTAATAATGTTTCATTGCCTGTCTTTAGGATCTATGTTTTGAAATGAGCTCCAACAGTTTAGCTCTTGGAAGGCACAAATTGCCCCATTTATATCCATCCTGGTGACAATTTACACCAGGGTGGGACTTGGTCCTAATACTTAGGGATCAGATATGAACATTTCTCCATTCATTTCAATGCTTGCTTTCCAGGGTTTTGATCTGCGCTAAAATGCAGTTTGATCTGTACCACTCCTCCAGATGAGGAACTTACTGTTCTCGTGGTGTTGAAAGAGGCCACAGAATCTTTCTGGTAAATTTGGTGGAGCCTGGTTGGTGAATAGGTGGGAGGCTCTTTGGAACCCATCGATGTGATAAGAAATTAACCAAGGCCGTTAAACCGGGCTGCCTATTATGGTGCAGTTTCACAGCCATAGCATTTCTTACAGAATCCACCCCTTAGGGCAGCTCAGTGCTCCTGCGTTTAAGTTTTAATTTGAGAAAGTTTCACTCTTCATCACAGCTATGGCAATGACCTTCAAAGCTGACATGATGGTTTGGGCATCTGGTGCACAGACAGTTGAACCAGAAGGTAGAGGCAACATGTAAAAAACTGGATGTGAATGGAAGAAATAGGTCAGGAGTTTTCTCTATAGTCATTAACAGTTTCTTTTACCATCAGGCTGTTCCTTTTCAAAGATAATATATCAATTATTTTTCCTTTGTTTCTAAGCGCCTGGGAGCTGAGAGGTGACTCCTCTGACATTTCAGTATATTGAAGTAAAGCATACAGAGAAAGTTTTCACATGAAACATGTAAGAGTCAGAGTTTACCCATCACAGATGCCAATCTGGTTTCAAAGGTTTTAAGAAGGCCTATTGTCTGCCTTGCTGTTTTTTTGTTTGATATTTTTCTGTTGATATATTGTCTTTGTAGCTTTTTCATCTGCTAATTGATGTATGGCCGTGCATACTGGTCTTTCAGCTGTGCTCCAGCTTTATGTTAGAAGCAGTACTTTGTTTTTTCATGATTCTTATGGTTCTATTTAAAGGTTTAGGAAGATAAGCCTGAAATAAATTTGTAGCTCTCATAGATTGAAGTAACTTTACTGAAGTGAGCCAGGGAAAGCAGAGGTGCCATGGGTGCCTRGGCACTTGGGCAGCCTGAAAAAATGACTTAGGCAAGGTGATCACTGGTATCTGCTGTTCATTTCACTGGAGCATCGTGTTTCAAGCCAGAAGGTGAAAATTCAGCTTCAGTGATGAAGGGGAGGTCAGTGTGGGAATGAAACCACTGGGACTGAAAGCTTGGAGCTGTGGAGAAAAGAAAATGGTGGCAAAATTAGAGGAAACTTACACAAAGAGAGAAGGGAAAGAGTGTAAGAGAATGGAAGCACCGGTAAGGAGAGACAGCAGTGGCTAGAAGGGGAGCAGGCCTTTTGTTAAGTATGAAGGCCAGGATTTGTCCTTGAACAAATATTGAAGTGATAAAGGGTACATAAAGACCATGTTTCCCCTTTGGCTGTTAGCAAACTCTTGTACTGATGGCACGTTTGTGGAATGTGTGGGAAAAGCCTGAACTCCAATCCTGCTTGTGGACCAGACTCGCTGTGAGATTTTTCTGCCAAAGATGCATTTGGGTCCTTGCTGTAGCAGGGGCAGGACAAGGGCAAATCGGTGACCAACCTTTTTCAATCTTGAAAGGGTAATTCCACCATCAATTTATGTCCTTGCAGAGCCTCCTTGGGGCTGTCTTTCAGCAGAGCACTCTTGATCAAGTTTTCCTCCAGAAACTGAAGCAGGAGCCAGAGTCCTTTGGAAAGCCCTGCATATAAATATCTTGTTTAGTTAGTCTAATAAAGGTATTACTAACAGTGCTGCTTGGAGGATTTATTGGGGGATTTCACTAAGACAGTGTTAGCAGTGGAATTATAGTCATTCTCTGGTAAGACCCTGTCAATGCGAGAGAAAATAACATTGATCCAATCAGAGATATTTTACAGGATCAATGTAATATTCCTTTGCATAATCACAACCAAAGGATTATGGGCCTGTGCTGGGAGTGATGAAAGATCACTTGACAGATCACAGCCTCATTTGTTCTCATCCTTTTAACTGGTGAAGTACGGGCAGTTTTTAAAAGTCTGCATCTGTATCCCTGTATCTTAAATACATCAGGGCTCCTTTGGGCCACAGGCATTATATATTCAGTCTATTGCTTTTAAACAATATTTTTGGCTACATACATTTTTCATGGAGCCATACTGAACCATCTTGGTATGACCTTGAGACAATTCCCTCTGCAATCCAGGAAACCAATGTACACAAAACGGGAAATGAGGCCCTGAGGTGAGCAGGGAGGAGGAGAAGACAAATCAATATACAGCATGAGCCTCATAACCCAAACATCTTAAGGGGCTCTGAATAAGTTTGTGTAATTGAGCTATTGGATAGTGCAGCAATTCCTCCAAGGGGATACAAGCATTGCAGATGGCAGAAAATTCAGGAGGCTCAAGAGCATGCTGTGATATGCTGGGAATAACTTATTATCAAACAAGTCTTCCTCATTGTTTACACTGCTATCTTTGCATTTTTTCAAGTTCCCAGGACTGCTCTTTGCTTTAATGACAGCTTTGTCATGCCTTGTGAAAGCCCTAAATCCCTCTACTAGCTGCAGTCACCTGGATATTCCCTTGTCTTTAGTGCAGCTTCTGCTGTGGAAGAGAAGCAATATGTTTGATAGCTTCACCACATTTGAGTGAATGGTTCCTTTGGGTTTGCATGTACATCTCAGTAAAGGATGGAAAGGGGAGATCACGGCTGAGGTGCAGAGCAATGGCTTGGCTCACTGATAATATCAGGGACCATTCAAACTCCAGTCCTGTGGTTTCAGATGACTTCAACTGCAGGGCTGCAAAAGTTATTTGGGGAAGAAAAACCAGCTATTACAAGTGACATTTAAAATTAGATGGGACACAGCTCTCGTGAAAATACAGCAGACATCAGCTTGTTTCCGTCAGGGCTAGGACGGATAACTGAACATGTCCCTTTTTCAGTCATGGGCAGAGTCTAGCCTCTRTCAAAGCACACAGCTTAGCTAGGAGGCTGTGACTAGCACGGAGCATGTGTACAGAGGAGTATGTGAGAGGATGCAGGAGCCTTTTGGAATCAACCCCTTCAAACAAGCTCAGGCCAGGGACAAAACCTCTGGGAGTCTGTGGTCTCTGAGGCTTTGCCTTGCACAAAGTAGCACGAGAGGGGGAAGAGGAGACAGGGTTACAGATCACAGACAGGTCATAGCCTGCAGGCAGCACCAACGCCTGGCAAAGTCACCTTGCTGGCCTTGCCTTTGGAGACTCACGTTTGGCACCGCGGGTCTTCCACAGCCACCACTGTGGGGCGGTTTGTGGAGGAAGTCTGGTTTGACAGCTGCCCTTTGCGCTGCCCGGTGCCTCCTGTGCTCCGTGGCACGTGGCAGGGAAGTGGCCACACACCCCCTCCTTGTGCAGACTGTGACCCCCTGCAATGCTACACCTGTGTGGTCTCCTGCCCCCGTGGGGAACTGCTCCTGCTTTGCTGATGGCCTTTTCCATGGGACCTGGATAACTCTGCCCTCCCTGTAAGCCTCGGGACATTGCCAGGGGTCTGGCACTGGAGGTAGCACCAGCATGACAAAACAGGCTCAGGTCACCAAAATCATTAAGTAAGAGTAATTTTGGTGCCATTTTACTTTTTTTTCTTGCTACCTCAAATAATCAGTGATCAGATTGCTTCTACAAAATGCAGTGCCAAGGAATAATTGGTGATAGTAATCATTTACTGTATCAATTCTGGCCACCACAGCCCTTGGACGTTTTTATATCCTTGGAATTCATGGCTGCCTGTCATTTGTTCTGTCAGTGAGTCTGCAAGAAAATCCATATTAAAATGAGGTTAGGGGTTCAGGCTTAAACCCAGAAAAGCACGAAATATCAGAGCAAATCCATGCTGCTAGCCTGTACTTTGTTGTGTAAGTTCAGGATGGACTCTTATACAGGATTTGCACTCTTAACTCTCAGCATCCTGGTGCTGAGAGTTAAGTTAGATCACGGATATTTTTGGACTGTGCATATTTTCATGTTAGTGGATCCATAGGCATATGATGAGCACGCCAGTGTAATTTGCATTTTAAAGCAGTCTTAAATAAGTTCTCATGTCTGCAGCTGGGCTTTGAGAAGATCGTGTTCCCTGGAGTTAGCCCAGGGCAACGTGCTGAAGATCACACATAGCTTTTACTCTGTTCTTGCTCAAGCAAAACTGCTTTTAAGTCCAGGGGAGCAAAGTCAGCCTTGCTGAGTTGGAAGCAAGCAGGCCTTTGACTTCAGTGGGACACAGATTTTGCGCAGCATTAATTTTTGCCTCTGAAAAGTCTTGAGGAAAAAATGGAGAAAGGCCTTCTAAACCAAACCTCCCAGGGATTTACTAATCACTCCTTCTTGTACAGATTCACTGCCATGTGAGTTCCCTGAAATATTACCTTGACTGGAGCAGGAGGTTTGCCTAGAGAAAATGACCTACATACAAGGCAAGTGCCATGTAACACTTGCAGTTAGCATTTTATTTGTTGGTATAATAGAAGCATRTCAACAATTCAGTCTTGCCAAATTCCACTTGCCTATTTGGCTGGGATATGTATTTTTTTTCCTAGGGAGAGAGTAAAATTTTGTTCACTGTTTCTTTACTATGCTTCTGGCAAAGAAGAAGATTTTGTGCCTGGGCTGATAAATGCTTGAGTGAATTTTTGGAGGCTGTTATTCTGAACCACCGCCCAAAAAAAGTTCAAGGAAAAATAATTCTGAGACTTTATATCAATTCATATAACTACCTYTACAAATAAAAATGTTAGGCTTTTACTTGAATAATCCATTATGCTTCTAACATCACTATCTCTTGTAGAACTCCTTTCTTTTGTGAAAGCTAGAAATTTAAATGTTGCCTTTCAACCGTTCTCACTCACAAATAAATAACGCAGATCTTCCTTGATGCACRTTGTGTCGACCAAACAATTTCCATTGTCTTATGCTTGTTACTTTTTCATTTTTCACAGAAGGATTTGCAATCATTACGAGTCACTTTCCATTTTGACTTGTAGCCTAAGCAATTGAACACGAGTGTGAGGCTTCGATAAAAGCCACTCGCTGCAGATAAGTGTGACCCCCATTTCTGATCAGGTAAGGCCAGGCCTTTCGATCATAACCTTTTGGGGGGGGCCTGATCTTTCAGGCTACTASACAGGCTAGAGAAGCATCCCATGATGTCCATGTTGTTGAAATTTTTATAGCATCCCATCACAGTAGCATCTAAACACAGACGTGCACAACTCCACAAGGAAATAACAGCTCAGAAAGTGTCTGGAATAGATATGCCATGCATTATTAATTACCCGGTTGAAGCATCTGTAGTAATATTTGTACTATGGGCTCTGCAGCTCTATTCCTCCCATCCTTTTAAGCACTTATTTGAATATTGTTATTTATTTTAAGCTGCCTGGTGATGCCCAGCTTGAGGAGCTTAATTGTGCTGTAGGCAGGGGAAGTTGGGCAGTTGTGCGTGTGCGGTCCCTGCTGTCACGCGGGCTTATTCAGCAAAATGGCCGATGCGGGCACGAGATGTGTAAATCAGTGAGTGCTGCAAGAAGAGCACTTAATTGAAGCTTTATCAAGTGCCTGCAGAGCTGACCTCCGAGCAGCAGCTGAACCACAGTTGGGATGGGAGCGAGCCAGCAGCTTTCGCTGATGACTAAGCCCGTGTGCWGGGAAAGGATTTGCTTACAAAACTTGCCTGCTTTACCCATGGGTGGCAAAGCACTGCATAGCTAGGGGTGACAAATCATTCTGCCTAACTCCCTTAAATTGTTCCTTTCAGCACAGATTCATAGCTTTCAGTACACTTTGATGACTCTGTAGTTCTGTATAGGGGATTTAAGCTAAAGCCAGGCTGCCGACTGTCGGGGTCAGTGCAGTGCTAACAGCACAGGGGGTGTCAGACCGTATGGTGACATGATGGCACCTTCAGGCCTGTGAAGTCTTTTCTTGCTGGTCTGGCATTGCAAGAGCAGATCCAGCACATTTCCTATCTCTTCTGCAGGAGCATCTCACTGCTCTGCATGTCTGCATATGCAGAGACAGGTAAATGTCAAATAGTTGTAGATATTTGCCTGCTGAGAAACGGATCCCACTGGACTGTGCAAGCGCCCTAACCAAAATAAAGCCCTGAAGGTTGAAGGCAAAAGGAGAAAGAACTGTGTAACATTTCACAAAGCTGAAAATAATGAAGGACCAAATTAATTTGGAGATAAAATCTAAACAATCTTGACAGGTAATTGGGAACTTATTGACAACATTCTACTACAAGTCTGCAAAAAACTGTAGTGCTATATATGAGAAAGAAGACAATATTGTTAAAAACTACGATAGCTTCGCTATGAGGGGAGGTAAAAATAGCAGGAAATAAAAATTGTGAATGGGCCTTTTCTCATATACGGGAAAAAGAAAAGGCAACATACTGAAGTATCTGGAAATTAGAAACTTGGAACGATAACAGCTAGATAGGAAAACAAGTACAAGAAGGAAAGCTATACGTAGCTGTGTCAATACAGGAAGCAAAGCTCCAAAAGCTATTAAAACCCAGACACTTCAAGTAAATTATTATTATTATATACTCTGTAATAGCAAAGCATATTAATGGTAGAAATGCTAACAATAGTATTTGTCTTTTGCCAAGTGGAAATGATTAAGAAAAACTGTGGAAATCAAGGATATCTTTAATAATGTTTAATTAATAATAATTTTCATTTCTCTTTTGGGAAAATCCTAGATGAGATATTCTTACCATGTGATGACAACAAAATACTTTCTTCTCCGGCAGTAATTTAGACTGACAGAGCAGTTAATAAATGCAGTCATTTTAATTTAATTGATGTGAATAATTTGATTCCAAGCATTTTAAAAGAGCTGGCTAAGGAAATGTCCAGACTTAATTCATATAAATGGTGATTTTTAGAATTTGTCAGGATACTGGTGAAATATCCATGGCCTAAAAGAAAGTTGATATTATTCAAACTCTTGAAAAGTCTAAATATAGCAATACTAGGAAAAGTAATGTAGCAACTAATGAAGAATTAAATACAGATATGCAAACTAATGCTAATCAACATGGATTTATAACAATAGATCTCATTAAAGCAATTTTTGTTGATAAAGGCACTAGTGTTGATTGAATATTTCTTCTCTTCTTTTAGGCACTTGACAGGGTAGCAGATGACATTTTGATTAATAAACTACAGAAATCAACATGATGCACATTAAATGGATTAAAAAACTGGGAAAATGAAATTTTCTATAGACATAAAACAGATTTCACAGGGTGTTACAGGTAACAGCTTTTTGCATTAGGCTTGCTATCATTTTTATTAAAGAACTAAGAAAAAAACATGACAAAGTGATCCATAAAGTATACTAATAATAGTTTGGGGAGTGATAAATAATAATGCAAACCAGGTAGCTCTGTGGAAATGGTTGAGGAGGGCACGCTTGGTAATGCAGGGCTTATGGAGCCCAACCAGCCAAGCTTAACAAAGAGAAGATTGAGGGATGGCTTTATCATAGGCTATAAAACTGCGTATGGGAAGACAGCCGGCTTAGAGAGGATGCTGAATCTAGCAGGCAGATACCGGGTTCATCACAAGTGGAAGGCTGAGGTTAAACCAGCTGAACTCAAACGAGATACAAGGCCAACAATGGTTAATGCCCTCCCCAGTTAGTGGGGAAGGTATTAACCCCAGGAACAGTTTGCTCTCAGAAGTGGCAAATTCTCCATTGAAAACACTTTGAAAACTTAGATTGTATCTTCTGAACAGAGACAAATTCTGGACAGTCCCATGGCCTCTGCTCTACTGGGCACCTGAGTGAATGATCACAGAGCTGTCTTCTGCACTGATAATTTATGAGTTATTATGGAAGTTGTGGCACTGGAAAATGAGCGCCTGACACCAAGAGTTCAGATTTTATGTGTCAGCCAAAGGGTTCTCTGGCTTTCCTGAATGTAGATCAAGACTTGACGTATTTTATATGTGTAAGTACACAAAGCCATAAACGCAGCCACTTCAAAGCTTTGGGTAACTGGGTGGATGTGATGCCATAGCAATGCAACCTAGGAGTGCTCTTATTGCAGGGCCACGTTCAGCTGCTGCTCCAAGATCAAGCCAAGAGGATTTTATCAATGTTATCAGTATTTTACTGTAACATAACTCAGAACTGARTTTAGCCTGGCAAATCAGCACTGCCAGTTGTCCCACAAGAAGGGATGTAGTGGGTGATGATAGAAGCAGGCAGTAAAAGAGGGAAAGAATATAAGGGAGAGTTAGAGAGGAAGGACAGATGCAGGAAAACCATCAACAGCACAACAGAGGCTAGAAAGCAGGGAAATGATCAAGCTGCATTTTAAGCCATAATTTTGTGTATAAGACAAAGAAGGGGGAGAAGTATTGCACCAAACCAGGAAAATTTGGGAGGGAAGAGAAAGAGCATGCACATAAAGGATGGGGAGAGAGAAAAGGAGAGGAAACAGAAACATGTTTGTTAGTGTTCATGACCTTCTGTTACACTTAGTGAATTATTTATTCTGATATTTGCTGGTATCTTCCTGCCAGCCATTTATTGTCACGTTAGAAATAAGAGCAGAATCCCGTTACTGCTGTTCCTGGAGGGATTTTGATGTTGAATGGCAACGGGCACCTCCCCCCTCCCCCTGCCATCAGGCGATTATGAATTATATGCCGAGTGCCTCTAATAACTAAAGGGAAAGGGCTGCTCAGCACATTTGGAATGTAAATCTCWTTTTTTTTCTCTTTTGTAGGTCATGAAATGCAGCCCTTTTCTAAACCCCTGTGCTCAGATCCCAAGCTCCTGCTGCACACAAATTTCTCAGCCTATCCTCTGCAAGGGTGACATTTCACCCAATGCTGAACCTCTCAGCATCCTGAGGGCTTGAGAAAAGATTGTTATTATTGTTGTTTTAAACAGAGACATGCTGCATCATGTCACTTAAAAAGTGCTATGTAGATGTTATATCACATGGGAAAACAGACTATTAAAAAACCAGAGATTTGCTATATTTCAGTTAAAAAGCAAGAACTTAATTTATGGGTTTTTTTCCCATAGCCTGCAGATAGTCATGGGGTACAATTTGCAGGGAATCTGCACTTACTGGCCAAAACTTCAGAAGTGTTCACTGCCCAGCCCCTCTCGAGTAACCCATATAAGAGAAAAAGCCCTTTTGGGACTCATATTTAGTTCCTGAGCTCCTGCCCTTGGCACTGTCTTTGCAGAAGCAGGTTCTGGGCTGCTGCATGAGGAGCTGGTGGCCTCTGGAGAAGATAGCATGGTTGTGCTTTGCAAGAATTGAAAGAGAGGGAAGGATTCCTTAAACATAGATAAGCTGAACTTTTTGCTTTATGATTGGAGTCATTTAGTTATGATTCAGATCATGGATGGTCAGTTTTTGTTTCCTACTGTACTGGCATTATGGGACATGCAGTTCAGACGTTGTTTTATTTTGGAAAAGTGAGCAAGGTATCTAAGTAGTTAAAAAGAGGTGATGCAGGTAAAAGGGAAAAAAGAAATTAAAATTACTTGCTGCTTGTTTTGCTTTTGGGATAGACAGTTTCTGTCTCTAGGGAGAAATTAACTTTCCTACACAACTTAAATCCCTCTTAAATCCTTAAAATAGAGCTCTGGGAGTGACGTGGTGCTGAGGCCTTGGTGCTGGCCAGTTTCACCTTATCATATTCTCTCAGAATATTTCCAGCCCAGTAGAGTCACATTGCTGACAGCTCTGCACAAGCTCCAAGACATTTTCTTGCTTGCAAATTAAGTTTTCCCAGCAAGCCACCCTGCTACTTCAGTTATTATCACTGGAGAACGGATGTCCTCAGGGACTCAGAAAGGACTATGCAGTCTCTCACCCATGGGTTTTAACTTGACCTTGCTCACATCACTAGTGACCAAAAGTCATTACCATAAGTGGCTTACGTGGAATGTATTGGTCTCAGTCAATTATTAGCAGACAGTTGTCTGCAATACCAAACCACCATCACAAATGGTACTTTTTTGGGAAGTCCTAAGCATAGTCAGGGTCAGTACAGCTGGACTGAAACCTCAGCAAAAGCACAAGGAGAACAGACTTTAAGTTTTGTGCTTATTCACTTTCAACAGAATGAAAATAACACAAGTGGTAAAATAGCTGTAAAAGGTATTTCAGGTTTGCGTAAATTAGAGCAATCTCTGGGGTTGCTCTGACTTACGCATGGGACAGTCACACTCCCCAGAGAGCTCCCATCTTCAGAAGATACCAAGATGGCACAAAGCCTTTCTGGCAGCCTCTGCTCCTGTCTCTGCTGAGGCAGAGCAGAGACTGACAGCCCAGGATGTGCCCAGCACATCAGTTTTTACCCAGTGTACTGACACAACAACGCGCTCAGCCTTGGCCTCCACAGRGTATCACTCTGTGGACAAATAGGGACACTGTCTGCCAGGTCTTTTGAGCCACGGAGAACCATTAGACTTGCTGTGACTACCCAGAGCTACTCAACTTTGTTGGGGTACAGATGGGGTRAGATGTAGAGCCAGAGCCATGGCCCAGGAGGAGGGAGAGCAGTTGGTCCGTTTTGCTCTAGGCTACAGGCAGCAGATTTTCAATCTGGGAAAGGCTTGCAAGAACTGATCTGGAAATTCAAAATAGCTGATTTGTCTCAGAACTGAATCACCAAAGTAGACATTCAGTTTGAATCAGCTGAAAGCCCGTTTTAGTAACAGATATTTAATTTTGATTTTGCTTTATTTATTCATTTATCTTGTTAAGCACGTATTGACTACTGCCTGCTGTTAAACCCCCGGAGCCTCCCCTCCCCTCTTCCACCACTCTCCTTTCCCCAGGCCCTGACAGGTGAACCGTGCTTGAAATGTCTGTGCACAGCTATAGGGAAACAGCCATGGGAAGTGCCTTCTTGGAATCTGATTCTTTGCTGTTACTTAATCATGTCTTATGGCTTTCCTTACAGTGAGGGAAAGTTGCTCTGTGCCTGCACTCTGGCTACTTCTGCAGCTGTGTGTAGTCCTGCAGTCATGGGTACAACAAAATTCACCTTAAAACATTAAAAATGAGCGTCAACATGAGATGTCTATCAAGGGTCCCAGCAGAAGGCCTAGTTCCCAATTAAGGACCGCGTATCTAATTTTGAGTTGACTAATGTCCTGAGATAAAAGACTGCTTCAAAGCGTAAAATCTAAACAGTGAAAGTTATTGAGATATTCTGTTTTCCTCATTTTGCCAAGAAACTCAGGTGGCTTGTCTGCAATCTCACAAAAATCTGAGCTAGAGCTGGAAGTGTGTCCAAAACTCTTGACCCCTAGTCTTATGCCTTAGCTATAAAAGCATCCTTTCTTCCTGAATAGCTCTAGTAATGGTCTGCCTAGGGAATGAAGAGAAATGGAGACTCTTGTCTCCAGTATTATAATTCTGAATAAAGCCTCAGGTCAATGTAATCAGACATACAGAAAAAAGAAGGATGATGTCTCTATGACATCGTTGAATTACTGGCATTCCAGAGCTTGTCCAATTTTTTTTTCATGAGTGGTAAGCTTATCAATGTGGGGGAGAATCAAAGGCTTTTGTGAATTTTTGTCACACTGACAAAATAATCACTATAGTGTCAGAAGGCAAGGAAGGGTCAAGGAAAACAAGGCAGTGAAAAAGTAGGGTTTTTTTTCAGCACAACAGATATAATTGTGGAAATTATGACAATTTTTAGTATTCTAAAAATACACTTCCATTTTTAAGGGGATGTTTCTCAAGGAAAAATTGATCCAGTCAAAAATATTAAAAATCAGAGAATTTCATTATGGTTTTACCAAAACATTCTGGGTTGACCTGAAATGATTTTTTTGTCTTAACATTTCACTGAAAAGCTTTAGAATTTTTATTCAGCTTGATTAAAATTTATTTTTTTTCCTGATTTTTTCATTTTCCCATCTGTTTCTGATGGATCTTTCTTTACTAAAACAGCATCTTAACTTTTGCTAGGTTGGTCTTGCATACTTGAATGTGAAAAAAGGCAAACATAAGTTGAAAACTAAATGCATTAGATTTTCATAATGGGTAACTTTTTTATGTATATGTAAATATTTCACCCCTCTTTGGTTCCTTTAAAACATCCTCCAGCCCATTGACTCTAGTAATGGGCCTGGTAAACATCTTGACCTTTATCTACTCAACTTAAAATCCCTATAAATAACTTTTATTGGTTTCTGTGCTCTGCAGCTATATGTAGTGTCACAGCTAAGAATGTCATTGCCCCAAACTGACAATTATGTTTTCTAGTTTTTTTCTTTTGTTTTCTTTTTCTTCTTACATAGTTTATAAAGTACAAAGATAAGAAAAGTCAAAAGAAAGGTCTTTGCTCAAATAAAGGTAAAATTCTGCTGCAAACAGAAAAGTGACTTTGGAGAAAAATGACATCACCAGACTCAGTATTTACTCTCTTCAGTGGCATCCAGATCAAATTTACTCAGTTTTCAAGGTGATGTTTCTAACCAGCCAGCCCTTAAACTCAAATTTGGATCTGAAAGTCAAGCTGTGTCCTTTCTGACTCATGCATAATCACCCTCAATAAAGTTTCTATGGACAGGATTTAGCTGACAAGTTGGTGTTTATCAAACACAAAACAAAAGAGATTAATCCAAGCCATTCATCCATAGCTAGGCTGACTCTTCATCATTGATTGGTTAATGCGTGCTACCTGTAAAGCAAGACAGAACAGGAGCAGATCTCCTAAGATGGAGTTAGTTTTATGCAATGCTTTGCCCCACCACGAATGCATTTCATTTTAGCAAAGTATTTCCCAGACAAATCCATTGATGACCCCCTGTGATACTAGGTCTGGGAGAAATCCCTTTTGCCTTCCTTCCCCCCACCTCTGTGCCCATCCTCTAGCTTCCAAAGCAGAATGTGTTTCTGGGATCAAAAAGGGGAAGCGGTGGGGTGAACGAGACAGGATAGGAATATGTGGGGCTCTGCTCTGCAAAGTGATCAGCTGGTCAATGGAACATGAAGTCAGATGAGGGGTTTCCAGCCCCACAGCTCTCTTTGTTGAGCATGGTACCTCATGGGGTTGGGCACATGATACTGTACACCCTCCCGAGCTCCTTGACATGTACATTTGTGTATTTAATGTACATGTGTGACAGCCTGACACACGCTGTGACAGGAACCACCAATGATCTATGCGGCAAGCTGCCATCTTCCATCCCKTTAGGTTGAGGTGATGATGCAGTTTGAGCTTGCTTTGAGATCTCACCTCTTTTTAATGAGTGTTAAGTCTTGTCTTAAATGTTATTTTAATCGACTTGTCATGTACTTAGCATGCTGAGTAGTCAGGCAAGGAGCGGGGAGCTGGCCAGGGGCAGGCTAAGCAAAATAGGTCTCTGCTTGGGAGGGCTCTGGTTCTTCTCCCTAACCATACCTACCTCATGTCTGATGATGAATGTTAAAGGGAAGTGTGGATGTTACCCGGCTTTTATCCTGTCACCAGGGTAACTGTAAGAAACAAGAGGAAGCATATTCTTCAGTTTGAAGAAGTGATCCCCTTTAAGTAGAAATGGAAAGAGATCATGCTTACAGGAGGCATTACTTTGCAACTAGCACACTGGAGCAGGGGAGAGGTGGCCAGTCTCTATTTCCTGATCTGTGCTAGACAACCTTAGGAAGCAACTTCACCCCCCTGCACCTCAGCCAACTTACTTGGTAGTGGTGATGGAGACCCCTCCTTTGTTGGGCATTTGAAATCTCATAGTAAAGAATGTGCTATTAAAGAAAGGAATATTACTGGAATATTACTGTCACAATGCTTTTAGAGTTACCCAGTTTCTGTCTGGATAAAGATGAGATCTTTGTTGGCTTCTCAAACAGATATGTGGCCAGGTTTTGTCTCAGCAGAAAGGGCTGTTGGCTATTGCCTTCAAACACCTGCTCACCTACTAGTGGCTCAGTCTGGGGCTGTGTTGTGTGTTTGAAATGCAGAGGTTGTCCCTTTGGAAGCTGCCAGGGCTTTCTTTGGATCACATTTGTGTGTGGCATGAAATTGTGCTCCTAATGGCGTGATGCAGTCTGCTACCCTGGGGTGTGACAGTCTGGGGCTGTAACAACCTTTCTTCTCAGCCTCCATACYGCTATTCTTCCTGCTCCTTTTATCCCTGCTCCCTTTCTTTCTGTCCCTTTCCCTAGTCCCATTTTGTTATTATTACTGTCCTCTCAAGTTAGCCTGTTATTTCCAGTCTTCATCTCCTGCCTCTTTTGCATAGACCCTGTGTCTTCCCATGCAAATTGTAGTGTAACTCATACGATTCCCTATCTTTGAAGAATCAGAGACGGCCAGCACGCAGTAATTGTGGCCTCTCGCCGCAGGAACACACAGGTAACTGATTTCTCAGAGAGCCTCACAATGAGTGGGCAGCAGCCAGTCCAGGGTAAGAGGACTAGGCTAGGCTGGGGCTTTTGAGGGGGTCTGGGGGATTCTTCTCTGTGTACTTGTTCATTTGTCCCATGTATGAGTTAGGTGACTTTGAGTCCCTTGCTCTAATACTGTTTTCTCACTGCCTTCTGAATCTCCTGCCCATCTGTCAGCAAGACTTTGTACCACGTATCTCCTTGTGATGCTGTCAYTGAGCTTCCTTCACCATGTGAATTCAGCTATACATTCAGCTATTCCATTCACCATGCGAATGCAGCTATACATAATCCAAGGCTATATAAGTTGTATACAGTGATGGATGATGCTCTGCAGTGATCTCAGGATTGTGTGATTGTSGGATTTGGTGGCACTTTGCTGTCCCAGCAGTAATCTCTGTATGCACAGAGACTAAACAAGAATTTAGCCAAACCAATTTTTTCTTTGGGGCAAAATGCCACAGAGACTTAGAAAAATATGTGGAAGCCTTATTTTCTGATTATTACAGTGTATACTGATGCGCCTCCTATTGAGATTTTCCTGAGCCTGTGAGCTCTGTATCTCTACTAATGGAAAAAGCAAGATGTAAAAATAATCTGGAACTCATGCCTCTCAAAAAGAAGCAAAAGCCTGGAGATCAGCTCAGAAACTCAGGACATTCCATGTTAATTTTCAAAGCAGTGTTTGCACTGCATATACGGGAGCCCTGTATTGCAGTTCAAGGTGGTAATAGATTAATTCTATACAGTTCTGATGCATACACACCTGAAATTATCACATCGAGCCTTGCACAAAACTTTATTAGCAGTGTCTCAACAAACTGAGAGGACTTCAAAGAAAAGCAACAAAAATTATCAGGGTGGTTTCAGGATTGATTTCGGTAGAAATATTAGGTGTGTTAAATGTGGGTAAGAGATGATGAAGGCGGGGATGCACTAAGAGACTACAAATACTTGGTGGGTGTTAATGCTAAGAGGAGAAGAATTACTTTGTGTGATTCAAAGCGGTATATCATAAGAAATGACACAGAAGGAAGTGACTAATTAGTCTGAAAACTACAAAGAACCTTTTGCTGTCAAAACACATAGTACTGTGTTGTCAGTGGTAGGTAACGGGCCCTGGAGGCAAAACTTGGGAAGCTGTGCTGCATGGAGTCAGCCTGCACTAGAAGAGAGGTGAACTGGAGATTACCTGTTCACCTGTCTGAGACAGCTTTCCTCTACCCTACATTTTGTTTCTTTAGTTTCTTTTCCATATATTCTGGCAAACAAAAATATGCCAAAGTGTTGACTGTCAGATATGAGTTAATATATACACTGATCAATACTAGTTATATTTGCAAAAATGAATATTATGGAAAGTCACGGAGGTAACAGTCATCTGCTTCATTAGTACCATCAAAGTAGCCCTTTAGTGCCACAGACCTTTTAGGGGCTTGTTATCCCTTTCACACTTGTGAACTGCTAGCCTGACAGAGCAAGATGATCAAGAAATATTAAAAATATCATCTTTGCGAATGCACCATTCATTCAACCTGACTTTTTCTAACCCAACACATCTAATTTGCATATTAATTTCTTGCTACATGGTTATGATTTCAATATTATGTTCCTGGTGAGTGTACAAATTTCAGGAACCTTGTTAACTTAGCCCAATATTTCAAATATGTTATCTAAATATCTAGTCTAAACCTCTGAAAATCTGATGAGTTAACCCATCAGGTACCTTGCCACACAGGTAAGAAGAACAAAGGTTGTTTTCTTTGTTCTTCCATTGTGCTGGGTCACAAATTTCTTCATTGCCAGAGGCCCAGCTTCTCTTTTCCTGGGTGTGRTCTCTAGCAGGAGCCCCCACATGCTCAGGAGTAAGATCTGTGTTAATGTTGATTTCTTCCCCAAGTAAACTTCAGACTGCTGTGTGCAGTGTAACACCTGCCTGTAGTTTCCTTTTTCRCACTGACACTGCTCACTGTAGCAGGTGCTCACACAGGTCCCAGTGTGCCAGCACAGAGCCTCGGACTGGCCAGCCCTAGGAGTTTGTGCTTTGCTGCAGTGTGTGTAATTATTCACCTTCTGACTCAGTCAGCAGTACTGTGTGTGTCAGCATGTAATTCTTCGCTGTCCTAAAGTAATGGTCTTCGACCAATGGCCCAGGAACTATTTCTATGGGTTTGTGAAAGATAATGAGAAAAGTGAGGCTATTGTCATTAGGCTTAAATTCATTATTCAGGGATCCATACCTCTATTTGAGATGCTTTATAGGTCCATGAGTTTAAATAGGTTGAAACCAGTGGCTTTGACAGCTTTCTTACCTTCTGATGGTCCCTTACATAGTGCAGTATCACCACTTCTTTTCCCCCCAGAGTAACAAATAACAAGAGTACTAGGTCACACTTTTGTAGAGCTAGCTATCCCCAGGAAGCTGTAATGGTAGCAGTCTAATTGAACTGACATTTTATGTATTATAAGTGATTATATTAAATGAATTTTATTATGATATGTATCACATTGTGTGAGATTTTAGGGGATAACTGCTACTTTGTGCCAGATGTTGCTGAGAGGAATATTATAAATGGCAAAAGTATTAGAAAGGCGGTCTCTTTCATACAGGATTTATGTCTAAGGTCTAGATTTTAATACTTTCATTGATATTTGAGTTTTATTCTGTGCATTGTTTGGCAACATCCATTCCAAATGTGCAAAAAAGTCAATCTAGTGCTAAAAAAAATTGAGATTTAAAAAACATACATGATGACAAGTATTCGCTTAATTTTTATTTTCTTCTAGTTATTGATCAATAACCAGATATTCAGGGTAGATTTTCAGCTGTCCTCCATGAGTTTAATTGCTAAATTCCTGGTGCTGAGTCTTAAAAGACAAAATACTGTGGGAACTGTTGGTAAAATACAAAAGGTTACTGCTTGGCAGTTGGCTCATAATGCAAAATTTCATGCTACTCTTTTTAAGTACCATAGTATTTTCTAAAAAGATCATTTACCTGGGATATACTGCTAAAGTTGGGGTTGATGGGAACATCTCTACTGTGGGGGTTTGCTTCAGACAATAGTTAATAAATCCTGCTCTAAGGAACTGCAATAACTGCTTTTGGATTTCATATTCGTGTGACTTCCATATCCAAAAGATACGAGGCCCATGTGCCTTTTCAGCTTTATTTTGTGTGTTTACATTTATCTTAAATGGCACATAGGCACTGTGATGGCAGATTGCACAGGGGTATTTTTATTAGGGAAGCACAGGAATACGAATAGCTGTAAAATTTGTCTAGACAGAAGAATAGACTAAAATAGCAGTGGAACATGGGCAGGAAGGAAAGAAATACAAGTGTGTGTGTTGGCAGGGAGAGTACGCAGGGCTGCTTATACCTTCAGGGCAAATCATCATGGACATGTTACCCCTGGTAAAGGAAAATCCTGAGGACAGACAGAGTCCCGGGGTGAGAGCTGTCTGAAAAATGAGAACATAGTTGTGGAAAGGTAGTACCAGACTTTTTAGGTAGGGTTTTCTGGTAGTTCAAGAGAGGCTGGTTTTTGTTTTTTTTTCTTTCCTCCCATAAATTTCAGTGACATCTTTAAAATCTTTAATGTTGTTATAATGAAATTCTACTTTTCTAATTGTTATATTGAAATTTTCAGTAATATTTCCATAAAAATATATATAGTGATGGAAGTTGGCAGAAATAAAAAAATCCCAACCAAATGGCATGGAGAATATTATTTCATTATGAAAGGTGTTTTTCTTCAATTCCACTGTCCTGGGATCCAATCACCTGCCCTATACTCATTGTTGAGATGTTTCACGGATGTGATGCCAGTGCCCTCATGGGAGGCCTTGCTGTTTCATGCCTGGGCTCTGTAAAGCTCTTGTTGCTGTTGGGCAGAGTCCTGTCTAGGAATAGTTCCTTTTAGAGGAAAAATAGGAGTTGTAACCTGTGTGTGAACAGATATTAAACTGACAGGATTTTAAAGTGTGTTATAAGTGGGGCAAAGCATCAGAGTACTCCAGAACTGTTGGTAGCTATTGCCTGGTTGCACAGAAATATTTCACTTTTCTATCAGAGTAATACTGGGAGAAATCAAAGAACACTAAAAACTGGGACACTGGGATGGTTGGCTTAGGAGTTAAGTTTTTTTTCAAAGCTAAATAAGTAGGGCCAGATTTCAGAGCTTTATTCATGTTCAGTAGTAGCCCCATTAAAGTCACCTTCTTTTTCCTGACTTAATGCACAATTAAAAGGGTTACTTCTGAGCGCAATGTTAATGGCATTGAAATCTGGCTTCTACCTTGGCACAAAAAATGGAGGGAAAGACAGGAGACCATCAAACTCTGTGGCTCTAGTAAGAGCAAAGTTTAGAGAAACATATAGAAGAAATGATTAAAAATTAACTGAAATATAAAATTTTAGTTCAGTACAAGACAGAATTGAGTGTAGTGATAAACTGTGGAATTGGATTCCGAGACAAATGGTAAACTCTGGTTGCCTGAAGCTTTTAATTTGTTTGAGGAACTGCTTTAAGCCATCTTCTGCAGTGTAGTTTCATATATTTAGTTTTTAACTCCTGAAGTGGAGACCAGCTTTGGGAAGGGAGGAGCACATGGCTCGTGTTGGTGTAACCCCAATGCTTGATGCAGAGTTTAAGGGGCACACTTTATGGTACTAGGAAGAAGGCAATAACTTCCTGGTAAATATGCATTTTCCCAATCTTGGAGTACTATAGAGAAGATGGAAGAAATTGTCATTTTCTGAATTTTAGAAAATCGTGCTTAAATTGGAAATTTTTTAATACTACTACTAGAGCATAAGGATATGTGGAAAAGTATTTATAGCTTGAAGGCTTGCCTGCTTCATTGGGTGTGGGCAAAGAAAGTGAGTTTCAAAGGATGTTCTCAAGTGAAAGATTTGGTGTTTGCAACCTAAATCACATGGCACTGTTTGTTTCCTGGGAGGGTGATTCTTCTAACCACCCGACTGTTAACTGTGAGTGTGCAATTAAAAATGTATGCGGTGTTTGTCAGCTCTTTAAACTGTTCAAGCTGGTTACATAAGGTGAAGAAATTCATTACATAAGTTACACCATGAATTGCAAATTGTTTACTTAGTTGTGACAGCCATAGCTTAAGATATTTGTAGGCCGAGAGTTAGTCAGTGAAGACATTTATGAATCATGTTGAATAATGAATAAATTTCAGGTTTTATTTGCAGCCTGTTAGCAGACAATTAACAATGAAAAAAGGATAAAACTTGTCAGAGTTGTATTTAAATGACTGTCTGCTCCAGATTACTGACTTAAGCTGAGTAGCTGGGTTTGTACTGTTGACTAAATTTGGCAGTTCATATCTTGCTGTCAAACTCCTGAGTCATCTAGAATTTTTGAATATTTTTCTGTATAACTCTATAATTATAGAGACAAAATAGAGTAAGTACATTAATAAGGCTTAATTAAAACATGCATGTGTACAAGTACTCATGTATACAAATGAAAGTACCAAAACTTCTATGTTCTTCTGATTGAGTACTAGACACAGTAGTACTCTGCAGTGCAAATTCTCTGTAAACTGTGTTTCAAGTCTTTTTTTTTCCTACATTGGTATAGCATTCAAATGGCCTGGTGATGTGTTAGCAATTTCTCTAATCATAAAAAATGTTGGTGTCTGAATTTTCTTCTTTAAACTCCAACTTTTCCAATAGAATAGCTTGTTCCTGTTGTGGAGCAAAAATAAGCTATATTAGTACTAAGTGGTACTAATATATCTTGAGTCTGTGTTCGGGGGATTTTGTCAATTCCAGTGAAGTCTTATGCTCTGGGCTGTTCACTSAGAACCTGTTGTGTCAGGTGTGGGCAGTGAGAGCCACCTGCTGCAACGACAAGGGTTTCTGACATCTTTTGCTGAGGTGTGGGTGACTTGACTAGCCAAGATGTAATTCTGTAATTGCATGGCCTATGGCAAAATGCAGGATCTGGCTGTGCTCTTCCTTCCTCCCCCTGGCCCATGAGAACTCATCAGAGGTGCCTGAAGGTCATTTGTTCTGACAGTCTGTGGTCTGGCTCAGCTGCTGGGTTAGTTGAGGATTATCAATTCATGGATGCCTGGATCTCCCCTTTCTTCTATTGGCCAAAGCTTTAGGGATGATTGACAAATGCAAGGTTGCTGTTGGCCAAAGTATGTTTTCTTGCAAGAAAGGTAATTCTGGGGCTGGAACGGCTCACAGCAAATTGGCAATGTGTCAGCAGAGCAGCAGGAAGTTGTCCTAATATAAAATTGTCTTTAGCCCTGTGATCACCTGTTTGATGTAGTTTTCATGTAGTTTTGTGGTGATTAATGAATGTTTAGCATTCTGGAGATCTTCCAGTGGAAAACATTTAATAAGTACACAGGAATGTTATTGAAATGCACTTCATTGCATAGCAGGAAAAGATGTGTTTAATTGATTCTGTAATTGCTGGTGACTGGATGCCCAGCTTGGCAGGTCAGTGTCTTCAGAACCTGACCCATGTAAAGACTTCTGGTGTTGGCACATGTGTGTGAGCCATACCTGCTTTGAAAGGTAGAAGAGACCTCTGAGTTCAGAGCCAATGAACCAAGTCACCCTGTGAAGGAGGCAAAGGCAATATTGAGAAATAAAATAGTTTGTAGGTTTTCTTTTTCCACTGAGGTTATTCCCATCCATCTTGGCTAGCTTATTTTAGCAAGGTAAGTGAAAACTCAATTTCTCTTAATATTGACATTCCCTTCTCCATTGCTTTTGTAGTATTTTGTGTAGCTTTCATCATGATAGAAATCTATCTATAGATCTGTAAAACAAAACAAATTAAGAAAAGTACATGAAGCAGGAATCAGTTTCAGATCTACATTAAGGGAAAAAATGCAGTTTGTTACCAGGCAGAGTAATTTCAGAATATTTTTTTACCCTTCAGGCGAAAATACTAATTAAAGTATTCCCTGCTGCTCTGTTGTGCAAGGCAGCATAGCTGTGATGCAGTTCAGAGGACTTTGAATGGCTGTGCTGGGCAAGCCTTATGGGTGGGTAATGGTGGTTATAGTGGAAGGGAGGCTTGAGGTGGTTGATGCTTATTAAAAATGTTAGCTGAGTAGAGAGTACTTCAAATAATGTAGTGTGGTCATAGTGGCAGAATTTACAGGGGAGAATTAAGATATTTAATTACTCTTGTGTTTTTCCCTTATTCGCTTTCAAGAAATTCAGATTATTCTTACTGTCTTCTCCTGACACCTCTGTGTAGGACTAGGGAGAGTTGCTGAATCAGTGTAGTCTTCTGCTATTGTAAGCAACTGCTATGTATAATCCCAGGCACAAATATCTTAAGCTACATGTGAAAAAGTAAAATTTTTATCCTTTTTTCTTGGGTGCCACCAAAATGTGGGACTGCACCTTTGGGCATTTTAGCTTCAGTTTTAACCACAGCCTTCTCATCGCTGATAGTCTTGCCCTGTTGATGTGTGTCTTCTTGCAGCTCTTGCCATCAATATGAGCTTTTTGCTCTCACTGAGTTTTCACCTGATCTCAAAACTGAGTAGAGAATGTGACCTTTGTCAATTGCTTAGCTCCTTTCCACACCTGCTGTTATTTACTTGCCTCTACAGGGTATTTTGGGATGTGGCATGGAGAGCATGGTATAGCCAAGTGAAGGAATGTTTTGCTACAGCTGCTGGAGTAGCTCCTTCTTTGCCCTTAAAGAGCAAAGAGAGGCAATGGATGTACTTTAGGTATTAAGCTGTCCATTCCTTTCAGGTGTAACTCTTGTGCTAATTAAGGTGCTACTATTAACTAATCTCATGAATCTGTTTCCTTTGGCTTTAGTAGGTGTGTTTGCGAGCATCCCACATTTGGATTGTGTTGTAGTGAATTTGCCTGCTTTGAAATCCAGGTGGACTACTCAGTTGAATTTGGTTATTACAGTGGGACTTGAGTCAGTGCAGAGGAACTCTGGTGATGCCAAGCCTTGAGATGGAGCCTGTGTCCTACCCTGCCTTGGTCAAAGGTGATATGCTCAGATGATGTCTGGGCACAAATCACAAAGGCTAGAGGAGTTTTTGCACTGTTCACCCTGACACTTGCTTCAGTTCAGACTGCTGATTTGGAGTGTTTTGAGTGGCCTGACAGAATGTGTGTGAGTTTCTGGGGCAGTCAGAATTCTTTCAATATGTAATTTTCCCCTTCTTGATGCTCTTTCACCATTATCCCAACTTGCTYACTGCTTAACTGCCTCCAGCTGCAGCTCACTGGCATGGATCAAAAAAATTGGGTGGTTTATATGCTGAGGAGAATATAAGCATCACACTCTCAAATTGATATTTGATGAGGAAGAGGGCTGAAAAAGACTCAGTAGTGTTGCTTGGTAATGTAAGAAATAAACAGGCAGCCACCTTGAAAAGAGATTTGTCATATTGCCAGGGAGCCACAGGGAAAGAAACCAGCAGAAGCTGTGTCCAGTCACCTGAACATCACTCAGCCGTAGTTGTGTGAGAGCTTTGTAATACAGCACTTCAGTTGCCTGTGGTCTGTGAAGCATTCTATTTAGAGCTTTAATTTCCAGAAGATGGAAGTTTTGTTTTGACTTTATGGTTGATGGTTACCTAAATACAGAGAGTTGTGCTTGGGAAAGAATGCTGGTCATGCCAGAGACTAGGTATTGGAAATGGAGAGAGATGCAAAAGGGGGAAAACTTAGTGGTGCTGCATTTTTCTGTTCTCCTTAAAACAAAATGCTTTGATCTCCAGATGAAGCAACTAGCACAACAGTTCATGTTAATTGATACCACTCAATCATCAATCCACTCAGCTTCTGCTAAGAACATTAGTTCAGCAGCACTGGCAGAGCATCAATGGAAGTTAATTTTAATGGTAATTTGGAGCCTGGCTTATTTCGCTTTTAAAAGGTTTTTATACATGAAATAAATTTTTATTGCTAATTCATTTCATTATCATCTGGTGTGGGTTCATGCTAAATAGTGCAGTTCACTCTTCCTTTTCTGGAACAGGGAGAAGCTAGTTCCCCTCCCTAAATACTCATGAGTTGTGATGGTTGTTTGTAGTTCAGAGAGGTGAACTGCAGGGCTAAGGAACCAAAGGGTAAACCAAGGAAAGGAATTTGTTTTTAATAATATTGCAACAAGCTGCTGTTCTTCCAGTCAGGTAATTCGTGCCATGGGAGCCTGGGCCTGCTTGCCAAGGCAGGCTATGGACTGGCAGGACAGTGCTTCCCCTTTCCAAGTTGCTTTCGTTCTGACTGATGGGAGCAGCATAGCCCTAATTCTAATGAAAGATACTGTCAGAACTTTCCATCATGCTTTTTAGTGATGTGGCAGAGCAATAGTGTTCACAGTGCCTGACTGCATCCCTGATGCAGCACAGCTGCAAGTGTGCACATTCCTGCAAGTGTGATGGTACCCATTTCTGACAAGGCACTCGAGCCATTATCCCTGTCCTTTCTCACTCTGGACTGRGGAGCCAGCAGGCACCAACATTGTGCAGACAGAGAGTAGTAATAGACTATATCTAGCATAGCTTAAAAATGATTTAAAAATCTCCTCATAAATGTTCTCCTAGTAAGAGCATCTGTGGTGATGTGAGTCTGCTCTTCTTTTAGAAGTGAGACTGGCATCCTTCAACTATCATGCACAAAGGCCACTTTGCATTACTCAGATTCACTTTATGGGATTAGGAGTAAAAGCTGAGGGGAAATCATGCTCAGCTTCATGTCCAGGTCAGCATATTTGGGTCTGTGGTTCTGCCGTGTTAGTGGTGAGAAGTTGCAGAGCTGTCTAGTGCTGAAGTGATTCAAGTATTATATTATTGCCATGGGTCATRTGCAATCATTAGAAGTAAATCCCTTTATTGTTTTTGTACTTCATGGTGTGGAATCAGGGTTGCAGAAGGACCAAAACCTCAGACCTACCTTATCCTAACTGGGCAAAAGGCATCTGATTAAATCAGAGGAGCATCAGTTGAGGCTCAAAGGTGGCCACAGAGGCAATGTGCAGCTTACATGACCATGTCCTACTTCCTTGTGAGACCTCAAGAGTCTACATGTTCTTACTTTCTTTTGAGGTATGGGATTGTGAGTCTTCTAAACAACCAGGACTATTTTAGACACAGTTTTCTGCCCTGGTGTAATATGAATAACAAAACTGCAGGCTTGTCCTCAGGGAACAACTCTTGTGGGTAAGATGTATGGTCGTGAGATCATTCCCCTTGGTCACGTCTTCTTGGATCTTGGAAGTATATGAAGCTATTATCTTTTACTGTTTAAGTACATCTCCCTACCCCAGTACAAAATCAACTTATTAGGTGTGATATTGGAGACATTCAGAAGCACTTAAAATTTTTATAAAATGGTAAAGAAATTGGGTGGACAGTATTAGTTTCACAATCACACAGTGCCTGGCCTCATGGGAACCTGGTTCAAGACTGAAGTTCCTAACCATTGCCACAGCACTGCTGAAATACAATAAATATCACCAAGTCTACAGGAAATCTAAATAGAGAACCAAGCTGTTTTCTTTTGCTCCCTCCTTTTCAAGACAACCTAAGTGTTTTTAAATATCATGGTCTATATGTCATGAGTACTTCATATTTTTCTTTAAAGTAATGTATTTTCATGAAATTTTGTAATCAAATCTTTATTCAATAGTTGAAGGTCTGTAGAGTAAGAGATGAATATTTTTATTTTTATTTTCTTAAGATAACTTGGTTATTTTCCTGTAGGAAAAATCTTTGCTGGAATGTGGGAAATACTACCTGGAAATTTTTGTTTTCTGCCTCCTGAAGAATTCTCTCCACTTCTAGACCACTTGCTCACTCATTTTGGAAAGATGATTATTAAACCTCAGATAAATATTAAACCTCTGGAACTCTGGAAGAGTTGAAGACAGGTTGGATGGGGCTTTGAGCAACCTGGTCTAGTGAAAGGTGTCCCTGACTGTGGCAAGGGGCTTAGAATTGGGTGCTCTTTAAGGTCCTTTCCATCCCAAACCATTTTATGATTCTATATTGCCCAGGTATCCTTTTTTTAATTTAGTCCATTATGTAATGTTGACATCTGGTCTTGCCCTTGTCTCTGCTTCTGGCATGTGTGGATGAAGTCACATTCATGCACATTTGAGAGCTGTTCACTCTTTCATATTCCAGGATCAGAGTATTTTACTGAAACTATATCCCTGTACTGAGAATGGTTCTCCCTGTGTCCTGCATCTGCTGTGGCTCTCTTCAGAAAAGCTGTTTAATCCTTAAGGTGTAAAATCTACCACATTTGCAAAGGAGTTAATACAAACATGTAGGATGATGTTATCAATTCCAGAAATTGGGCTATTTTGTCTTTTATTTCTCACTCGTTTTAGAGCTCTATGCTGCTGGATCCTTTTCTTCTTTTTTGTTTTATGCCTGCTGCACAGTTGTGTAGCTACAAACATAAATGCTGTAACCCTTGCTGTTAACAATGTAGGCTTGGGTGTTCTTTTCTCTAGGCATGATTAGGCTGATCAGTTCTCTGAGGAGGACATGTTAGTGTTTGTTCCTTTAGCTGATTCCTCTGATGTCATACAACAGACTTGGTTTTCCAGTTTGGGATATCGACTGTTCTGCCAGTGACTCTGGCACTTATGCATCCCTTCCATATTTCTACTGCGGTATGAGATGAGCATTTTGCTTCTCCTTCCTAAGTCTCCTTGTCCTGGGAGTGTTTGCTGAATCTCAGCCTGCCACCTTAATCTCTTYTTCCCTTTAAGGTAGGCTGTACTTAGAAATATTTTAATGAAACTGATTTGCATGTAGTTTGCTCACTGAGCTTGTACTGCAGTCTCTCCCTAGTGCTGCATTTGGCTCTCACCCTGATGGGTGGCATCTCTGGGCAAGATCAGCTTGCAGCTATATCTCTTTACTACAATTTTTGTCACAATTGCTGTAATTAAACCTGATATGGCAGACCCCTAGGAGATAAGAATAAAGCTAATGTCATATTTTCTTAAAGGTTTGGATGTTTTCCAAAGACTGTGTTTTCTGGTTGGCAGGTTGTCTTCATCCCCTTTATCAGAGTGGCTGATGGTCCAGTGGAGGCAAGTTTAGAATCACCCTGGATCTTTTTCACCTCATGCTGCAGTTGGTGAACTGAAGCCTTATGCTCTGACTCTGAGAGAAGATTAGGGAGGGTAGGTTAGCATCTGCTCAGTCATTCTCCTAAGCCAAGAAGAGTTTCATATTGTAGGAAGATACTGGTCCCTAACTGGGGATTAGTCAATAGCAATGATTGCTTGCTATTCATGTTTTTATTGCCTCAATTTTTAATTGTTATGTTTGGAGGGGTGGAATAGAGATCGACTGTATTAAATAACTTAGAGTTAATAGAATGTTGGATTAAAGTCTGCATTTAGACCTGTAGCAAAGGGGATTGATTGCACTGTCTGTGAATTAGTGGCCACGTGTTGGTGTACAGAGGCAGGAAACAGAAGGCCTGACTTTTGGGAGAGGAATAGTATGTAAATTAATGCTGGGCAGCAATACCTTCTTTAATAAATACTTTCAGATATTATGGAGGAATAGACTGTGCAAGGTATTTTTAGAGTAGTAATTAAAATAGAAAGTAAAGCATTCATAGAACACAACAGTCTATAATAACACTTGGGTTTAGAATTAATTGTACAGATAAAAATGTGTCCAGAAGCCCATAGGAAGCTGAATCACGCAGTTAATAATTTCTAAAATCAAACATTACAGTTCAAGACTTATCAGTGCAAGAAGTGGTAGATGGTGTTTACTGAATGACAAGAGGGTGTTATAGGCAAGGAAACATCATGTCACAATGGCCTCCCAAAGCAAATTCCAGTCTGCCCCCCCAATTTGCACTGACCCAGTGGTAGATGGGATGTGAAATTCTCATCCCATACCTTACTGCATCTGAAAATACACCAGCTCTGGGCCTAAGCTAGGGTCACATGATTTTAAAACAACCTGTAACTTTATTTGGCATGTGAAAAAAGCAACAGATGCTTTTAGACCTATATGAGTTTTCTCTACTCTGTTCTGCTGCCCTGTTAGGTAAGTTGGGCTGGCTTCTGCCATTTTTTATTTCTGCTTTAAACAGCACATCATACACATGTCTTAAGAGAAATGTCATGACTCTTAGCTAAAGTGCTTGGATACTAGATGCCTTTGAGATTGGGCTACAACAACTTAATTCTTTGTTCAAGATCATGCTGGCAACAGGTCATTTCACTGCGAACTTCCCCACAGCTGGCAACTAGACATACCTGGTCCTTGCAGATTTGTATTGGGAATAAGCAAAGGGAAGGTTGGGGCTGGAGATAAGTTGGTCCCTTCTCAGTTTCTGGTTCCTTCCACCCCCATGCAAAGGCATTTATCCTTCCAATATTTTCAACCGCTGTGAAACATGTTGTCCTTTGGTGCAGAGTATCTGCAGCAATGTTGAGATTCTAGCCCTGAGTTGTTGACTGAAGTATATTTGAGTGCAGCCAGAACTTGATGCACCAGAAATGAATTACTGTAGCATTTGTGGAGAGGTGCTGTGTCTAAGCCTTCTGTACACAAGGGCATATGATGGTATTGCAAAACTCATCACCGGATAAGTGAGGCCACAGTCCAGTCAATTGGAAAAATATTTTTTGATCACATCCACCAACTTTTCCTCTTTCAAATACTTCTTCAAGAATAATTTTGTTCTGACAGGAGAAACTGCTTATGATTCAGACAGCTGCAGAAAGATTAACAATACCTGTGGTTCCTAGGTTTTAGAATGACCAAATTGTGCTTTAGCTCATCTTGGATTTCACAGTACAGTTGTCTGATCTTCTTACCACCATCTTTATCTTCCTTCCCTTTTCCTTCTAGTTGTCTTTCAGTTTGTTTGACTATTCAAGGACAACTTTTTAAATATCTATATAACATTTAATTTCTTAAGGCCTTTACTTGATTCAAGCCCTCATGTACAATAGTAAGTTCAGTTACAATAGTCCAGCAAACAACCTTGCAAGGAAAGGGCAGTGAGCTGTGCAGTCTTTTGTCCCTCTGAATGTGTTCTTCTTTACAAAGGAAGATAGAGTATCCTTGTGATTTAGTGATGGCAACTCACCAGTTAATAATTTGAACAAGGACAATCCAGGGAATGACTTTACAGGGAAAGAGCATGGTCCAACATGAAGCTGTTCCTCACTTTGGAGAGCCATTATATGTACTGTCTGTATACTTTAGTGGTCTGTACTCACCAGGAAGAAAATCTCAGTGTTTATTTCAAGGTAGTTTTACTAGCTTTTGTCCACCAGGCTGTGTAATCTAAGTAGTTATTCAGTGGGTAGAGTTTGAGGCAAGARACATTATGAACTTGCAGGGAGAAACTCTGCTCACATAGCAATGATTTCATCTGTTAGCTTTACACTCCACATATATTTAATAATTGCAGGGGGTCTTAGTCTGGGAMATGCTTTTTTGTGTATGAAGTGATGTCTTGAAAATGTCTTTATTCCAGCCACAGTACCCTAATTTTTTTAAAAAATAACTAGAATAGGGACAGCATAAAAAAACCCCAATGAATCTTGGAGAATCCAGAATATAAGGATGTACCTAAGAATAGAATCTTTCTACCAAAGAGAGAATATGTCCAAAGTCTTCTGTTTGCACAGTTTTAAAGTCTCTATAGAGTCCTTGATGGATTGAGATTGTTTTACCAGCACAGGGTGCTGAGAGAGCAGTTCATGGGAATAGCAGAGCGTCTTCTTTCTGGTCCATCCATGCTGTAGTCTGCTCATGGGGGAAAAAGCCTGGCCTGGTTGAAAAGCTGATGCTGGATTTCTTCCTCGCTTATTCCTTTGAAAGGCTAGTTGCCTGCTGGTACTTCTACTTTTGGAATGGCAGTAATTTCAAATGCTGTGRTTTCTCCTTGTTACCTTTCATTTAAAATATGCAAAACAGGATCTGTGCTAATGGTGGTGTACTTCCCAAATTTAAGGCAAGCCAAGTCATCTTTTATATGTAACATGTGAGTTAGAAAAATGCATCTCAACTTCAGCATATAAGCAAACTGCTTTTCAACTGTAAGGCAATACCTAAGGGAAAAATACCGTTAAATTTCTAAAAATTAGTCTCCTTGGTTTGATTACTATAAATCCCTACCATATGAGTTCTGCCACAAACTTTATCCTTCCTTCTCCTTTCTCTTCATCACAACTTATTATGTTCTAGTGAAAATTGTGGAAGTCTGCCTGCCACTTAGTTCTGGGACAAAACCTACATGGAAATGATGTCCTAAAGAAATATTGCATACCCCATGTAAGTCCTTTCATTTAAGGGATGTTTTTAAGAGACTGCTGTAGGTGCTGAATATAAGTGCAAGATTCCTTGTAAGTGGGATCTTCTGGGAGATTTGTCGGGGTTAGTTATCAGCCTTATTTCCTTAAGGTTGCATGCAAGCATCTAAATGGTTCTCTGTCATGTTGTGACTTCTGCTGTTTAAACATGAGGTTGAAGTGCTACAAGAAAGTTAAATGCTTTCTCCAGCTCAGCAATTTATGGAGCTTGCTGTAAACTAACAGGGGATACAGAGAAGTGCTTCTGTTCTTCCCACTTTAAGGAGAGGACTAAATGTGTCTAGAAAGCCACATTTACATTGCAAAGCAGCATGTAAAATAGCTTTCCAAGGTACAGAGGTAGGCACCCTTAGACTTCACTGCATGTGATCACAGATACTCACCAGAATGAGTGATATCAGTGGATCCACCCTTATTTTCTTCTTGGCAGTCTGGGACTCTGCTTCCTAGACCTCCCTTTGAGATAGGTTTTAAAGCTGGTTCATTAAACACCAAGCTTCAGGGAGCACCTTACTATGAGAATCATAAGATGTACGTTAATGTAAAAGAAACCTGTCCATGGAATAGCCTTTGCTATGCTTTTTCTTTGGCTTGACAGCAGTGCTGAGATATTGCTTTGTTCCATGAGCTATTGGGTCATCAGTGGATTTTTACTGGTAATTGCTGTCTCAGTGACTTTTTATTGATCATTTAATTTCTGCCTCCAAACATGTAGGAGCAAATATTTTTCAGCCCTTTTAACCTCCTTAACTTTTCATTTGTGTTCTGCTTCCCTCTCCCCTGTGGCCAGCCCAAAGCAAATAGGTGGACAAAAAGATTAATAGAAGCAAGGAGATGCCTTCCTCCTCTCAAGTGCCCTGTGGCTTGGAGGCTGTTATTAATAGCTGAAGTAAAAAAGTGTTTCATAACCATCTTCTTGCTCCTGCTTCCTTGCCAGCCCCCTTTCCTTGGTCCCTGGAGAGAAAGTGTGAGCTCATCGCTTTCCAATGCAAATTCAGCTTTTGGTCTCATACTTGGATTCTTTTCTTATCATGGGTGGAATATTTATCTTCTGCCAGCTGGTGGCTTTAAGCAAGCTGCTGTTTGCTGGGATATCCAGAGAGCATGTGAGGAGTAGGCCTGGCGAAATCTGTTCAAGCACTTTATTTTTTCTCTACTCTGAAAATGTTGCTGTCTGCTCAGCGCATGTGCACACGTCTGCACCTCTGTCTTTGTTCACATGGTGGTTGAAAAGAAAATTTAGATATTTTGGTGTGGAAACAGAAATTGGCAGGTAGGTATAACAGTCTAAAATAATACCAAAGTCCCTCTGTGGAATCTGGTCACCATATAGCCCACACATGACAAAGCTCTTGTGTGTGTCTGGAGATCCATTATCTTCAGGGATTGCTTCCTTTTCATATGTGCGTTGTCTGGTTTTTTTCTATATCTCTAGAGATCTAGTGGGTCAGTACTGAAAAGGAGCTGGCAGGTTTTCATCCCGGATAACCTGGGAAGAATGGGAATGGCAGACCATTGTCTATTACCCCATTTCTGTGTGGATAGTACAGTATGTTGGATCCTTTCAACCATCCCCCTGCTATGTTTTTACAAGACTACTTTACTGGCTGAGCATTGTCTAAYAAGTTTTGCTAAGCTAGAGGCTCTGAGAGAGTCTTTATTTGGAAGTCAAGTGAGATGAGCTGTAAAAGAAAAATGGAAGGAAAAAAGAGCAGGAAGGTTCTGCTTCTCACTCCGGAAAAAAGTTTGTTCACTTTCCTAATGAAAATTTTTAAGCTGTACATTCTGTTAATGTATTTGCTGGGTATGTGCCATTTTGTGGACAAAATATTTATTTAATGTCTCATCCTTTCAGTGGCTCTTGACTCAGTGAATACAAGCAAGCTTTTCCTTCAGGTAAAACAGAGGATGCTGCTATCTTCTCTTTCCATGAAGTTTTGTGTTCATTGCATTTTCTGGTAAAGACACCTACATGTAAAAAGCAAGTTTAAATGACTTTGTATATTGAAATATTCATTTGCCACTGGCAGTCTAGGAGGTTGCACTACAGGCTTTTTGCATTTCACCCAACAAGGAGTATATAGGTGCCTAATATTCTTGTAAGTACATTTAAGTACAGTTAGGAAACTGTTATTTATTTTCATGCAGAAAATTGTTTCTGAAGCAAAAAGCATACAAGGGAAYAGAACCACTTGTGAAATCTAATCTAATATAGCTGGTGGTTTCGGCTGAAAAAAAGTATGAAATTAAGAAAAATGTTTTAGAATTTTCAAAGTACATTTTTCAGACTTTCAATTGAAATACAGTTTTTAAATTCTTCTTTAAAGATGTCAAAATAAGTTACAGTTGAACACAGTTTTGTGGCTGTACAAAACTTTTCTGGGGAGCTGAAATTCTGGTTGGTTTTTTGTCCTGGTTGTGGTATGGCGGAGTTGAATTTACAGGAAACAGCTTAGGTTTGGGACCTAATGCTCACTTTGTACTTTCGAGGAGGGGATGTTACTTCAACCTGGCTCTGCTCTTGTACCATTAGTTGAATTTCCATTAGCACATGTTCCAATTTAGCTTTATTTGTGAAAAATCTAGTTGGCATCATCTTACAGCACRTTGTGTTCTGAGCCAAAGCATGGTAACTAGACATGATCAGTGGTCGTTTTCAAAAGTGCTCCTGATCCATGTCAAGTGTTAGCATAGACACGTTCATTCTCTCCCAATATGTGACCCTGGGGCCTGTCTGTGAATGGGGAAGGGCACTGCATCAGATCCCTCTCTCTGACTTCACACAAACGTGTAGATGTGAGTAGAACCTGATAGTGCACCCCTGCCCACTTGTAGGGGTTGCAGCTAGGGGCTAGAAACTGAGACTTAAACCCAAAAGACAGAACTCCCACCTCATCCACTGAAGGGAGGCATCGGCCCAATTTCCTGGCAGCTCCTAGCAAGCAACAAGGAGTACTAGGAGTTGTTTCACTTTGTCTAGGACAAGTAGCAACAAGTCCTACTGGCAGATCAAGCTGAACCTTAGTGCAGGATGATGCCAGAGCCAGGCAGGAAGAAACATGATCTCTTGTTCTAATAATTTGGCCCATGCTGCAACTGAAAATCTATGTTGAGCTTCATTAATTAGAACATTGGCTTCTATTTATGCATAGAAGTTAATGAATATTCACCAGACATGTTGATTAAGGTGCTGTTATTTGCATATTATTCCTAGATTTTTAGCCCTTTACTCTTAGGTGTTCTATTATTCAAAATATTCATGTGGCACCAAGGGAAATTCTCATTAGTTATGAGGTGGTGGTCAGACATTGGACCAGGTGCTCAAAGATGTGCACCTCCATTCTTGGAGGTATTTAAAATTTGATTGGAAAAGGCCCTGAGCAACATGAACTATCTTGGAATCTGATTTTAACTTTCAAATTGTGCCTCTTTTGAGCAGGGGATTGGGCTGGTTGAGATCTAGAGAACCGTTTTAACATAAATAATTCTACAATTAATGCAGAAGAATAGTGTTTCTACTTTTTTGGTGTTAATCTATTTATAGATCTGGAAAAAATATGTAACCAGTACTTTCATGGTTAGCATTACACCAGAAGTAACAAAAGAATCCTGTTAAATGTGTTGCAATATTTTCTAATCAGCATCTGATTTCATTAAGAAAATAGTTACTCATGCTGAGTTCATTAACTAGCCAGCATATCTGATTGCATTATTGCAATTTGATTGCAATCTCTGATTGCAGTTCTGTCATAGCAGCTGGTCAAAGTAGAACTTAATTTCTCCTTCTATTCTCCTCCAAGATTTAGTTTGACCAGTTAATTCATGCTGAACCTGCAACAACCTTGCCTGTATTAGGGTGCCTCCAGATGAGTTTTGATGATTCATGTGAAATGATTTAAGAAACTGAGGGCGATAATTTGGAAATTGCACCAGCCTGAATGGCCGGGGCTAGTTTGGAGGCTGCAAAAAATGCTAGCACAATTCAACAATGAACTTTCCCAAGTGGGAGAAGACTTTTAAAACAATAACAGATATATATGCCACATGGAATTGCTTTTTGTTACCTAATCCTAGCCCTAACTGTGATTATAGCCCCTGGAAACCTTACTGAAATGTTATGCTAAGAAAGAAAAAACCCCACACTATGAACTTCATCTGCTCTACAGATTTTCTGAAGATAATGTGAAACAATTAGAGACTAAATGACCAATCTACATCTCTCTGCTTGGTATGGAGATAGTCACCCAATGAGGGAACAGTAACCAAACCATGGAATTAAGGCAATCTCTCATACAGAAGGCAGTTTCTCAAGACAAATAGCAAATATATGTAGTGAGTGCAGTTTGCAAGCCAGAGGCTAAGATTCCTTTTACTAGGAAATGTTTGTGTAGTAATTCTCAAACAGATTTGTGAAAATTAGAGCTAGCACAAAGGGTGARTTTTGTGGAATAGATTGCTTTCTACGAACAATTCATCCAGAGGTATCTGCAACACAGAAGAAGGAAAAACTGCCTGGAGGTAGCAAAGGCTCAGAATATCCACACAAGTCTTTTCAGTGAAGCTCATAGTATCAAAAGCTTTGACAGGAAATGTAGTAAAACAAATACTAATTGTACAGTTGGATCCTTCTTAGAAATCAATATGCATACTGTAAGAGAAGAATGGGTACCAACTGGTTTTTGATCTCTCCGTGTTACAGAGTGTAAGGTGACTGTCAGTGTAGCTTGTGGAGTCTGGGATGACTACACCATACTTCCTCCAGAGTAAGTGAGCTGCTGGCTCCCTGCATCTGTCTGAGATTCCTGATTGCTCTAACCCAGGGACTGCTGTGAAGAACCTTAGTGAGGACGAAATTTTTATCTGTATCTGCAAGTCCTCTAGCTACCAAAGGTAATTTATTCACAGGCATTGTGTTAATCTGTAGCTGAACCCTTAAGGATGGTTCCACAATCTGCAGCCTTGAAAGCTGAGGGTGGGTAAAGCGTGAAATCTTGTAGTCCTCATTGACAGGAGGGAAGTATGCTCAGATAACCCATGCGAGTAACTCAGCGCCATCTTGGGCTGGATCTCAAGTGACATTACTGACACCTAACTGCTCTCACAAATGACCAGTTTCAAGACAGACCATCTCAAAAACTACTTTCTGTTGCCATCTCTCAGATGGGCTGGTCTGTATTATGCAGAAGACTAAACTGTGAACACACTAACAGTGTAAATTCACGAAACTTGGCAAACACCTCTGCACAAGTCAAACAGGACGTCACAGGGCAAATGCCTCTGAGTGCTTCTGAGATCAAAAATTTAGGACAAAAGTGACCAATACTTTGGTGACATTTTGAATTTTATTTCTATTTCTTAAATTAGCCATGGGTAAAGATTTTCTTGGAGCAGTTTGAAATAGTTTAAATATTATATTTAAGGGGGTGGTGGGGGCACATGGTGATGAAGAAAGACTTGCCCAGAAGTTCTGAAAAAAGTTGTCTGTTTACCCACCAGACAGATACAGTATGGACACCAGAAATATGACCTTGCTTTTAATTGATCTCAACCCTCTTCAGTTTAGAGTAGGAGAATGGTTCAGTCACCCCCTGCGTTACTGAACAGTTTGAGGCCTCTGCTGGGATAGTGTTTACAGCCCTAGTAATGCAGTGGTAGCTGAGTTTCATTGGCAGCTGAACTAACATCAGGATGTTGGTATAGTTTCGAAAATTGAATAGAAAAAAAAAAAAATCAGTGTTTTCAAGTGACATTTACTCTATAACACAAGTTAAAAATTTCTCTTGTAATGGAGAAAAGAGGAAGTAGTATGGAACCATAAGGTGATAGTATGGAGCAAAATTCAGCAGATATGGGAAGGAAACTGAGCAGGTAAGTGGGTAAGAGGAGGTGCATGTTTGATGCTGTGAATACTTAGCTGCTCAGGATGATGCTATATCTAGTCTCCTTATCTCAATTCTGTTTGTCATCTGACCTTTGCAGGAGCAGGGCATTGCCAACCACAGTTAACAGGCTGCTGAATCCCCTGAGCACCTGTGCCTGTGACGATGGTATGGCAGAGGTTTGCTCTGCATGGTTCTAGTTGCATCCTTCTGCCGATGCTTTTCTTAGCACTCTACTGGAAAATGTAAACTCCTTTTCTTTAGGATTTTCAGCATTTCGCTTTGGTCGGAAAAATATGGGATATACTGCATCTGTCACTGGAGCAGCTTTGTGTTGGTATTGTGTTTCTTGCAGCCGGCTATAACTCTTGCTGTGGCATAGGTGAAAAAACCCCACTTGCTGCTTTGCTCTACAAATACTGCTCCCAGTTATTGGAGCAAAGTGCAGAGCAAAGCAGCAGTTACATTTGGTCTTTTTAAGTTAGTGCTGAAGGCTGGAGGTGCTGGATAAATTGCAGTTACCCTATTGAGGGTATGGAAGGGGAAGTTTGCTTTGCTTCCTGCCCCAAAGATTGGAGTGAGCATAGCTATTATCTCTTCTGAAGGTAAGGATTTTGTAGTGTTTTTTCTGAGAAGACTTTCCAGCCGAGCAGTAGTTCTGATCCTCGCTGCATTCACTGCTTCTGCTCTCACAGGGACCTCCAGGAACTGAATGTTTGGGCATCTTGAACCTTACTCTCTTCTGTGTGGGACAAGTAGGGAAACATCAGAAGTACGAAATCATCACTACCCATAAACTCACCCGTCTAATTTTTCTTGGCAGGTCCAGGCAAATGAAAGCCTTTTTCTTAAGTTCAAAAGCTAATTCTCACCTCTAGTTAGATATATGCTGATGTAGTTGCATTGACTCAGCATAGTCACTCTCCTACACTTGTGAGAGTGGATTTAAATAAGTGGTTCATGTTTAAATGCCAAGCAATCAAAAGCCTTGTCATTTTGGACCATGAAAAGCTAGAGTTTCCTAGTGAGATACTGCCCGCTTCTTCTGTGGCTTTCTGCTGAGTGGACACCATTGCTCCCTGGTGGAGCTGGCAGGGCTTCAGTGCCCCTCCTGTGCACCCTTCATGAACAGCCACACTAAGTGCTGTAACATGCCCTATTTGCCCACCCCGGCTGATAGTGCTCCCAAAGCTATTTTTGGGTACTGAAGTCTCATCAGAGCCATGGGGAGGTAAGCATAAGCCCAAAATTATGGATCTGGTCAAGTGATGACCTGAATTCAGACCATAATCTCTTTTTGCTTTAGGCTTTGGTGATAAAAGTGATAATGAACAGCTTGCTGCATTACTACCAAAAATATTTGCAAAATTAAAACTCTGATGGACCTTATTAGAAATTAGCCTCTTTGGTTTCAGAAGAGCTGGAAATAAAACAGGATTTTCCTCCCTTCCTTCTGTAAGCTTTTACTTTGTATCTTGGCTCTGTGTCCCTTTATGCTATTCTATATAAATCTCTTGTTTGGGCAGGTATCTGATAACTTAAAGATTAATTTCTGACAAATAAGCATTTGTTCTTTTCTTGCTGATGCTTCCGATCTATGAAAGCAACAGAACAAAAGGGAATAGAAAACCCTATAAGAAGGCAAGGTTGTGATTTGGGGATTTTTTTTTTTAAGCTCTTTGCACACTAGCTGTCTTTTTATTTAAGTACTATTCTTAGTTTGAAACTTTAATTCTAGGCGTACATTTGGTGCCCAGATGGTGCAGACTCACACAGAAGCCCATCACGCTGTCAGGGCAGGCGGATACATATGTAAATATTTTGCCTTTTCCCCCTGTAATATTTGGCTTTGTCTAATCTAATTGCTGTCAAAGGCAGAATGTGAAGAATGCTTAAGAATGCATACAATGAGGACCTCAAATGTTTATATTGCACTAACTTTGGAAGATGCTGGTAGACTGTGATGTAACTAATAACTTGTTTCATGGGTTTTCTTATTCATGCTGTGAATTCTCATGGTCTATGATCTAAGTTCATGCCAAGTAGTATCTTACAACCCTTAGTGGAAGCATGTATTTCTAATGGTATAAAAGCATTTTTTACCTCATGGAACTGTCAATATAAGGCTAATGGGTCAGCCTCTTCAGGCTGGCAGTAAGTGTTCTCTACCTGTCTCTTTGTGTATAGCACTCTTTATTATTTATATAATTCATCGCTTCATTTAATTTATTCTATTGAGTGCTTGTCTTAATGTATTTTTAATACCTAAAAGCATTTCCAGCATAGCTGCTTCTCTGACTAGTGGTAGCTGGTAACAAACAGTGTGGCCAACCACATTAAGGGTACCTATTTAGCTATCAAAGGCCTGATCCAAAATAACATAATGTTAGTGGGAAAATGATTTCATGAGCTTTGAATCTGACTGATTAGTGAGAAGGTCTAATAAAGCCAGTGTTAGTTGAGAATGCTGGCAAAAGGAATGTAGGAAACCTGACTGGCTTTCATCAATATAAGAACTGTTACACTATTACAGGCTTCTGATCAGATGTGAAATTTGGCTGGGCTATAATTCATGGAAAGCATCAGACTACACCAGACCTTTTCTTCTGAGGACACTAACTACACAGAGAGATGCCAGGACATCAGGGCCTGGAGGGGCAATTATTGTACAGGAAGGAAGGTGTTTGTAAAAGGAGAATGTAATAACGTGACCAGAAGACATCAGAAGCAGCATATGGTGCTTTTTTCCATGGAACATAGATGAAATCCTGAGGAAAATACAGAGGAAAAAAATTGCCCATTTCAGCCATTGATGTTGCCATCTGAGGCTCATTTTTCAGGGATGCCAGTGAATTCTGTTTCTAAACCTGCTGTAAAAGTGTCTGAATACCTTGAAGAGACTGTAGCCTGTCATGTATCCTTCTGCCGTGGGGTGGAAAGGGGGTCAGGAAAATTGTTCATTATAACTTTTTCTCTGTTGCTTTTAATTATTTAAGGAAAGATCAAAGATGGTTGCTTTGTGTATCTCCTGGAGTATTGGCATTGAGACCCATGACTGCACAAAAAGCTAGGACATGAAATTACATTTTCTATGCAGTCAGTAACTGGCTGTTCTTTACAGAATGGCTGTTGCTAGCCCATAGTCCAGAGAAAAGACATGAAGGAAGGGGTAATTTGCCACGTAGCTATCTAGTGGTGAAAGCAGACACGCTACTCCAGGGGCAGTCTGGAATCTTCCTGGAATGTGTGAAAGGTAACTTCCTGTATCGTACGTTTGGATGTGAGCTTACTTGTCATGGGCCAGAGACAGTGCTGGTTGTCACAGTGGGTAGGGATGGTAGGGATTGCTTTGCTCCTAAGCTTTGCTTTTGGTTGTCAAACCCCCCTGGTGTATAGCTGGTAGGACATGTTGCGTTCATTTAACACCACTTTTCTGCATTTTGCCTTTCCCAGGAGCAATTGAGCGGTGCACGTACATCAAGTACCACTACTCCTCAGCGACCATCCCCAAGAACCTCACCTACAACATCACCAAGACAATCCGCCAGGATGAGTGGCATGCCTTGCGTAAGTCTTGCTGGCTTTCTTCCCCTCCTCCTCATGTTTACATGGGAGGTGCTCACTGATAAATGAGCACAGAGGCTTTGAGTGACAGCCTGCTCAGAGCCCTCACCTCACATCCAGTTTGTCTTTGTAGCAGACGGATCGATTTGTTCTTAGGACCTACATCTCTGTTTCTGCTGCTGACTGGAAATTCTGCTGAGGCGTGAGAATGTGGCAGTGGGGAAAAGGCATTTGTATGCAGAGATTAATATTGAGTTAAATACAGAAATGAATAAAAAAATCAATGCCCTATTTTTTAATTCAGTAGAATGCTCTGTACGTGAGCACATTCTCATGCTGTTGCTGCTGCTGAGTTTCCTGCTTCCAGGAGAATTCATTGCCGGCTCTTATTGTAGAATATGTCCTGCTGCCAGCAGCTCCTGTGTGTGTGGCATCACTCTCCTTTGAAGATTTAGAAAGAGAATTGCTGCACCCTTTAAGGCACAGGGAAGGAGCTTAGCCCTAAGTGATAATTGTAGCCAGTGGTCACCAACTTGTAACACTTGCTGAAGCGACAAGATCTGACAGGGACGGAATTGCCTTGGGATGTATTGGGTGACCTTAAATCTTGTCTCTTTCTCRTCTTGGAGATGGAAAAGGGTTTTCACTGATAAAATGCAAGAGGATTTCATAGGATTTCACAAGGAAGGATGCCACTGCAACTTGCTCTTTTTACTGCATAGTCGTGGGGACCAATGAATATCCTGAGCAGCTCTGTTTTGGTGGAAGCAGTTACATCTCCTTGAAGGTGGCAGGGGCTGAGGCAATGCTGATTCTGACTGAGAACCTTGAAAGGTGGCAGTGAGCTGCTACTGTTCCGATTCTGTCAGTTTGAGAAGTCTGGTGTTCACCTGACTTTCAGTCTGTTTCACATCTACCTTGTGTAGCTGTTGCTTTGGGAGGGTCTTTATAAGCTCTGAGGAGGAGGAAGTGCAATGTTATAATCGATTTCCTGCATTGGTGAGTCTGGCATGGTGAGATTCATTGATTCTTGTAGGCCTTCCTGGTCCAATCTGGTAAAGAATTAAGAACATTCCAGAGGGTAAATGCCTACTTCTTTCCTGCTGATTTTTTTTTAATGTGTCTATGTGGATAAATACATATTTTTTGATTGTGATGTGGTGAAGAAAAGGAATAATTGAACTTATGCCTCTCGGCAGATTGTAAGAGGCTGGTTTTGCAAAATACTGTGCTGTGCTAATTTGTTCCTGATATCAGATCATCAGACAGTTCAGTTCCCTTCAGGTTTTCTGCTACCACCTGTTTTCTCTGCTGGTGTTAGTTTTATGTTAATATAAAACATGATGTTGCTCATCTGTGGGCAAAAAAAGAAATGGATGCCCCACCCAAGACATCTTCAGTTTGGGCTCATAGGGCAGTAGGAAGGGGCTTTGGTTTATGCTTCTTGTGTATGTGTGGTTTTGCTACTGTTGTAACAATGACTTTTCTGCAACCATGCACTGGGAATCTCTCTATTTAATGTAAGAATTATCTAAAATTAATATTGAACAATGGCTCAAGTGAAGGGTTATATACCTGGTCATGTTAAGACACTAGGTGTTTGCATCTCTTGGTAGGATCAGCAAGTTCCTGAGCCTGGAGTGTTGGTAGGGCATTTGTCAGTCTCCAGAGGTCCAGACTAGACACTGCACTCACACATTTACATATCTGATGTGGTCTGAGGCACTCTCAGGGTGAGGCTGCTTGTCCCCTCCCTGCGGAGGGTACGTCGAGTGCGTAGGTGTGTGTGCATATTTCTGACCCAAATTTTCTTGCCAATTCAGGAGTCAGATAAGTGTGGGTAGAACTGAAGTTTGAATCCACCTGTCTGAAGACAGAGGAGGAGAGAAATGCTTTGCTGATGCTCTCTCTTCTCCAGAGCTGTTGGTGAAACAGAGGATGCTTGATATACGGGGTTAACCACTGGTGGTTCTGAAGGTCACTGAATTTAAAAATGAACTGAATCTGTGACTATTTCCTGTGTAGGAACAACAGCCTGTTTTAAAAGACAAGGACAACACCAATCTTTTCAAATTGTGGTTTGGTTGAGGGGATTTTTCTGCCTTTGCACTGCAGTAGACAAAGTGGAGTAAGGCCCTTTGAAAAGTCCATACGATCTTAGCCCCTGCCTTAGCAGCCGACCCTGCTCTATGCCTCTGGACTAGTCTCATCTAGGGCACACTACTTCATCTCAAGACTGGTCAATCTGATATTTCCAAGTTGACCTGGCTGTTATTTTCCTCTGAATAATTTCCTGGTCCTTTCAGTGAGTGTTGTGACAAACAGCAAAAGGAGCAGGGCCCAGTTCTGGCTATCTGCTTTCTCTTGCTRTGGACTATTTTTAGATCTGTAGCATGAGAGAGGACAAAAAGTATTGCCTGAAGAAACWCTGTGGCAAAATGGCATCCTGGAGAATTTCAGAGGAACTGGAAAGGTGAAACCAGAATGCCTGGTCACTGCAGTTAAGAAAAATGCCTCTTCCAGGCTGAAACCACTGTTGTCATTTGCCATACTTGTATTTCAGTAGTGGTTTTCCTTTTTTAGTGTATGGGCAGCCAACCGTGGTGCCTAGGAAGGAAATTTGTTGTTTTGCTTGTTCACTGAGTTGGGGATCAGAGGAGAGAGGGCTCCTGCCATGGACTGCAGACTGCTTTTTTCAGATTGGCAGGCAGGGCTGATGCTCCAGCAGTTTCTCTTGAATCGYGGGAGTGGGTGAGGGACAATTAATTTGAGGCCGAGGGACCCCATGGCACCAGTCAGCACAGGAAGCAGATACTCCTCCAGCTGTGCTATCTATCAGCTATGCTAGAAGAACCCGAGGGAGCAGCTGGTCCTAGAAGAATGGTTGGAGCTGACTTTACCGTTTTTGATTTTATCTTTTTTCATTCTGTTTGACATTTTCAAGATGGAGCCTTTACTCCAAATTGATTGCCTATGGCAGCATGAGCCRGGGAAATTGAACTTGTCTTCTCTGCAATCACTTCCTCTCAACTATCTCTGGTTAAACAGGGATAAGGAAAGGATGATTCTAGTATTGTCAGCTCTTGCCTGTCAGGAGATAAATGTTCGTCTAATTAGACAAAACAAATATCTATATGAGCTGAGAAGGGAGAAGCAAAGGAAAGCTTTGTCCAACAACTTTGATCATGAGTAACTGTCTCTCTATGGAAGGTGCCAGTGTAATGGTATGGCTGAGTGACTATTAGGCATTTACCTTGTCACATTTCGGCCCTACCCTTGAGTACAAAACCTGATCCATAGTTCTGTCATCTGAAAAACTAGACCAGCATCATTGATGCTCTTAGAAATGGAGGTGTATTATTGCAGTAAAAAGTCAAGAAAATCTGAGCAGTTCTGTACTTATTCACACATTGTTCCATGTGTTTCATGCTGTTCTTGTAGGTTCMCTGTCATCATACTACAGATGTGTTGACAAAACATGGGGAAGTGCTTATCGCAGGGGTTTGAGCTGTAGTATATGGTGCAGGGATTGGGAAGGGTGAGAGGTGTTTTCAGGTGATAGGGTAAGCACTTCAACTGGATGCTTGCACTTTAAGGAAGTTGACCATAAAAAGGAGGCTATGTTGATGTTAGTTCTTTTTTTCCTGTCCCAAAATCTTCACAAATCCATTATCTCGTATATTATGGCAAAGCAGGTGAAAGGCTGTGTATGCTATGAAAATGGTAGTACCCCCAACACAATGAGGGGATGTGCTACATTCAGTTTAGCATCTTGCAGGAGCCAACAGAGTTGTTCCTTAAAGCCACTGTGAGGGATAAGGCAGTCAAAGTCAAGGGAGTATTTAGTCGAGTCTCTTACTCCTTGGAGTACAACAGACGTGTTGGATAGAAGCTGGGTTTTTTTCCACCATCAGGACTGTAGTAAGGTCCTTTTTCTTTCATTCCTGTTTGGTTTTGTGTGGGTGTGTTTGTTTTGATCTGKTTTTTTTTTTAATAGGCTATGGACAACCCAGGCTCTATACTCATCTTATGCTGCACTCTAGGAATTAACTGTTTCATATAAAAGGGTAACCACACCATAGACAATGGGTACAAAGAGGAATTTCTAAGAATGCTTATGCCAAGTGTCTACATTTTATTGTCTTGCCAGGAGAGTTAGGATTAGAAACTTAATTTGAGGAAGCCAAATAGTGCAGAAAAGGGAGGAAGATGCAGATAAGAGAAGAGAGATTGGCTCTAAGAAAGTATGGAGGCAATCTAGCTTGATGATTTTTTATTTTTGTTTCTAGCTTTTGTTTAGACTTTATGCTTCCTTGCTCATTTTTACCTTTGAACATACTTGTATTTGCTGTGGGATGTCTTTGCATATCCATTCCTTGAATGATTTCAACAAGAACAACTGTGTAGGTACTCCAGGATTGTGGGTTAGCCTGCAGTAGGCTCAGACCTGCCTGTAGCCTCTAAGGGCTTGTGCTCGTGGGTCTCTCTGCAGTCTTCCTCACTGTGGTTTTGACAAAGAAATGTTAAAAGGAGGCTTTTCCAGAGCCATCTTCTCTCCAAGGCAGGTGAAGAAACTACTGTGGCTTTAAAACGCTGCAAGCAGGCAGGTTGCTGATGTGTGTTCTTGAAGAGTGAGATTTGTTTTTCTCTCAGAGAACAAGTGAGCAACTCCCTCTTCCCTTCCTCCTGCCTTGGTAGCTGAAAATGGGACAATTGCTGCATGGCACTCAGAGCCTTTGGCAAAGCTCCCAGTGGCTTGTGCTATATTGCATGAAAGTACATCAGAAGAGAGAGAAAAAATTCTTCCTTGTCTCCAAAAGCTTTTGTTTTGCTGATTCACAGAGCCTATTGTGTGAGGTAGACAGCTGGGTCTACAAGTCTTTTATTTTTCCTTTCTCCCTATATGTCACAAACCTGATTTCATACTTTGGATTAAACACTGCCACAAAAGAGGGAATTTCTGTCTGTCTGTTCTTCTCCCGCTTGCCATTGCCTCTTAGGCCTGTCTTCCACAGCAGCTGTGTTTTGTGTCCAGGAATGTGAAGAGTGCTGCATCTGGGCTGGAAGTGGCTGGAATTGCTATGGAAACTGATCTTTTCCTGCACAGCTTAGAAATTGTGTCACCAGACTGCTTTCGAGTGAACCAGTTCATAAACAGGTAGCTGATGCTTCCTAAGTATTTAGAATTCCCTGGGCTTTTTGAAAATGCTCCTTGCCTGGGACTGTGGGATTTCCTTTGCCTGTCTTCTACCCCCACATTTCTGCTGCAAGACTACAGGACATGGGCTCTGAATTTAAAGTATCAGTATGGAGAGTTGCATTGTCAGGACAACAATTATAATGCTTTGTGTTGGAATGATAACATTCATCTGCACTCTGGAAAACTGCAACACTCCTGTATTTGTGGTGGTCTGAAAGCCATTTGCATAAAAAATGAATTCTACAGTCAAAAATAATAGCCTGGCACATTCTGAGAGGAGCAAGTATTGGAGGAAATGAAGAATTTCTACAGGGTGTACAGAGTGGTAATATTTTAATTCATACAGCATCTATGCTGAAAGCTGAGTGGATTTTATTGACCTTAATGCTCTGAATTTTGCAGGAGCTTACAAAGCACTCAAATACTTTCTTATAGCCAGTAAAACTACTGGTGAGGTTGCTGGAAAAATATCCAGCAACAATCAACACTCTGGAAAAGACTGCAATGTCTATACTCCTAATTTCTACAGACTTCCCAAGCCRCCTCATTCCATGGAACAAGAAGTTGAGATTTGCGCAGAAGCTCAGTTGATAGCTTGATAACGCCTTAGTGACACCAGCAGGCTTATGGATTTCACCCTGTATGCTTTTATAAGCAAGAAAAAATATTTCATTGTTGTATTTTTAATAAGTGCTGACCCCAGGAAATTTTTGCTTTTTTTGTCCTGGGTACTACTGAAAACAGTGTTTGAAATGCATAGGTAACATCCCACTTTTCTTGCTCTTTTCTTCCATTCTCTCCTGTTTTCTTGTGTGTCCTTCCATTCCTATCTGCCTCTACAAGGAAATGCTGKTTCATTTTTAATTAGCTACCTGGAGCCCCAGATGGAAGTACACCCTGAAGAATGGCACTGTCCTGCTGGTCAGTGCCATTTGGCTGACAATATGATGTCATTCCTTCATGTGTTGGTTATTAAAGCAGACGGGGCAGCCATCCCAGAGGTTAGTCAGGCAGCAGGTGCTCACATGCCTAGAGGTCCTGTGTTGTTGGATCTTCACTGCATTCATTGTTCCCATACCTAAATGACCAGGTGGTAGTGACAGACCTTCTTATTTCCCTCTCTCTCTGCTGTAGGGTTTTCTTCATATCCTGCTATTTCAAGCTAAGATATAATTTTTTTTTTTTTTGGCATCAAAGTCTAAGACCTATTTTGAAACCTGTAAGGGATTTTATTGCCTTCTGCTAGGCTTCATCTTAGGATCTGCTAATATGCCTGTGACCTTAATACCTACACTGATGAATAACTTTCCCAACTGCATACAATTTTTTATTTGCTTCKTAGAGACAGAAGAGCAGGGATGGAGTAAGGGAGGAGGTCAGGAGACCCTCCAGTCCTAAGGTGATGGATTGTCCAAACAGAAAATACGGCCAAGATTAGGGAAGGGAGAAAATGAGGACAAGGAAGGGAGTAAAACTTAGTGCTGGAGAGTTSGAAGTGGTAAGATGAGGGATTACTGAGCATTGCAAGTGAGATAAAGATTGGAGTGGTGGACTGAAAGAATTTGGGATGGAAGGTGCAAAAATGGCCAAACTCTGTTGTTTGTATTGGAGTGAAGTGGGGAACGAATAGGGAATGATCCCCTCCAAAGCCCTGTCCAAAGTGCACAAGTCAGAAGTCTTGCCSTACACCTACTGCTAATGCAACTGTGAAACACTGGCAGAGGGGAGGTGTCATCCTGCTGCCTCAGCCAGCAGGTTCTCCCCCAGCTCACATAACAGGGGCTCACAGGTGAATCGGGAGAGTCTTACTCTGCTGATGAACCTCTTACTGCTCTTCTGAATCAGCAAGAAATCCCACATTAGAATTTCTGGGTTTGCAGTTTGTCKTTTAAAGCTCACAATCAGATGAGCATTTTTAAGGTGCAAAAACAAGCATGTAAAGTTAGGAGATGACACAGTTTAGGCTGYATATTTGGCCTTAATTTATCTCCTCTAAGCACACTCATTTTCAACTCTTTAATAACTGTAATCACATGCTCTTGCCTTGTTCCATACATTTGGGATATTCTGTTTCCATTCAGTGACGTCTTTGGTTCCTTTTTCATTGCCGAATGTATGGTTGTTGGCCTTTTTAATTGCAGATTCCACAACTCCTGATCCTATGACAGAGTTATTTACTTCATGGACTTTATCACATTTCTAGTCATTTAACTGAAACAGGGCATGTAAAGATAAATATATCAACACCTAATAACCTCTTGCAATTGGCTATAATTTCCATTTTAGGCCTGACAGTCAAAGAGAACTGAATTGTGTGTTTTGGGTGTCCAGTTGGAGATAAAGACCTGAGTTTTACATATTTCCAGAGCACAGCTCCCATTGACTTTCAAAGTAACTATAAGTGATCCACATTCTGTAATCAAATGGCCATCCAACTCACACTAGGTTGGAGTAAATGAGGAAAACACAGCTAAGGACACCTCTAAAGAGATTTCTTGGACCAACTGTCTTATCATCAAGGACTTTTAGAGTAAACGTAGAGCAAAGTGCTTGTGTGAGAGGGAGGAGGAGGAGTTGACGTCTGATTTCTGCTCTGATTGCCCTTTGCCAGGGGGATTGCTTGTGTTCTCACCTTTCACACTGACCCTTTCAAAGGGTCCCATTCTTGTATTTCTTAGCTTTGGCACGCTTGACTTGGCACCCTTCATGATAGGTTGATAGGTTTTGGTATTTTTTGTTTGGTTTTATTTTTTTGTTATATTTGTAAGTGCAGGCACTTGGATTCACCTTGGCCTAGATGATGTTTTGCATTCTCACACTGTTATATAGGAAAAAAGATGATATTTTTATCTTCATCATTGAGAAGAGTCTTAAGGTATTTACAGAGCTGTTCTGAGTGCAGGAAAATTGAGAGCAAAGCCCCTCCAGTCTTGCTAGTGATTTTTTGCAAAAAAAGTATTAGAGACTTTTTGCCTGTTGCAGTGTGGAGATGTTGACAGGTAAAACATACTATTGCTAATAATTTCCAGTCATTCAGCCAGTCAAAATATAGCTCTATTAATATGCATACAGAGCTCTCTGTTTCCYTTCTCTCCCTCTTGAGAGACACAGAGGGGGAGAGATGGGCGTTTTCCTGTCTCTTGGCTAATCAAGAATGATGCCTTGTGCATTCTTAGGGTGAGAGCAGAGGAAAGAACAAACAGGAGGCTCTAATGGGTCTCATCCATCTGACTTCTATAATTTTTGATTTATATACCGATTTAATGCCTGGTTTATGATGATTTATGTCCCAGTTTGTTTATACCCCAGTCTGATGCCCCACCCCACAATGTTAGCGAGACAAAATCCAGGCAGTTAAATATTTCAAGGTGATTATGTGCCACATACAGAGTTAGTAATGAGGAGTTAAGTGCTTCCTTACTTCAGTGCAAGAAGACAGACATAAGCAGAACATTTTGGAAATGAGTTGAGTGTKATTTGTTCACAAAGCCATGCACCATCCATAAGGAAACATCATAGCAGCCAGCAGGAGAGAGAGGGCAAGAAACTTGGAATCAGCCAGCCTGGCTCTGACCTGACCGAAGCTGCAGGCTGAAATATGTAGGTGGGTTTTATATGTCAATAGCTACTAGGCAGTGGTTGCCATCTTAGTTACTGTTTTGCAGTGATGCTCTTTGTACATTGGATTACAGAATAAACCTGATCCTCATGTACAATCAGGACATCCTCCTACTTGCTGCTTTGAAAAAAAGTCTAAAATATGTCAATATTAATGTGTGAAAACCATAATGCAGCTTTACATCCTCAGATTCTTAGTGTTAACTGGGTCATGGTGATTTTGGCCAGGTTGTCAGAGCTGAATGTAGTTCTGGCCCATGAAGACTGTATGAAGCTGAAGGATTTGTCTAAGGGCCCATCCSAAGACTCCTTAATTGGCTGGGTGAATCACAGTTTAGCTGTTCAGTTATTCCCTACCCACCTCCAGGAACTGATTGCACAGTTGGTGGGGGAATAAGAAATCAGGAATATAAATCAACTGCAGGGATCTCCTGTGGGAATTCAGAGTTCAGTCTTGCAAATCCCATCTGGCTGCTCTGGATGTAGGTTATATTTAATGGAGCTTGAGCCTGCATGTCCCTCTGCATCACTGGAATTATGACAGCTAATTTGAGTCTATCTGCCACTGGTGTGTGCAATTGATCAATATCTCTTTCATAAATACAACTCTCCCTCATCTGTGCCTTCATCAACTTTGTCTTTTCAGGCTTGCCCTTTGCATCCTTGTATATTTTGTGGGTTTTTTCCCCCAAACTTGATTTCACCTAGGTATTCTCAGAGAAGAAAATCAATGGAAGAATATCAGTTGCTCACCTAAGAGGGGCTTCTTTGCCATACACAACTAAAGCTATAAATAATTCAGTAGGGTCCCTGTCTTTTCTTTCCTCCCATAAGATTGAGTTTATTAAATTTTTATGGGAGAGGACATGGAGGTGGCTGAATTACTGGTTTAATCTGATACAATCTTTAGCAATGCATTAGTTCAGTACCAGCTGCTCTTTACTCATCATCATAGGCACACACTAAATCGGTCTTCCTTGTAGAATCCATTTTGTAGCATGTTATAATCATGTATTTGAGTATGATGTAATGACATTCCTTACAACTTGCTCTCATGCCTGATTGTGTTGCCAAGGGAAGAAAAGTGTTAAACTGCCAAGGCAAAGCTTAATCGTTTTTCTTTCACTGAGAGTCAGTAGAGGCATGAATCCATATAGAGAAAGATGCTAATCAGAAGGGAGCAATAGGCTGGGGACTGAGAGTTTGGGGTTGCTTGTATTCATACCAAAATAATTCCACTGAAACAACAACAATAGATATTTTGAGATAACAATGGTGTGAAGTCAGCATCTGGGTGCTAAATACTCAATAGTTTTCAGAAGAAGAAAAGGGCTCCTTGAGATCTGGGACCTTTTGGCCTTTCAGTGAAAATCGACAGATTCTGCAATTAAACTTTTCTGTTAACCCTGTTGCTGACTGTGTAGTGCACTTTCCATCCCAGCATCTTGAAACACACAGGAAATGGTTTCCACTCAGTATCCTTCTGACTTAAACAGGGTGCCAAAGGGAGAAATACACCCCAAGTACACCCAYTTCACAGAAAGAGTTACGGAGAAGTGAATTGACTTGCTAAATGCCATGTGGGGAGTGAGTGGGAGAGCCAGAAACAGAACAGAACAGAACTCWGGTCTTTGGGTTCCCACTGCTGTAAGTGGTAGACAACGCTGTGTTCTGTAGTGTCAGGGATTGTACAGCCTATCTCCTAGAAAAGCCTTGCAGAACCATGTATCAAGAATAATGGTTTTTTTCAAAAGTTATTAAAAAAATAATAAGATTTTCAAAGAAAAGCTTACTGGCCAAAATCAGAATCCAAATAGATACATATATTAACGTCAATTTTCACCTAGAAAAAATAGCAAAACAATCTTCAAAGTTTGTTAGTGGATTAGGTGTAGCAAAATGGGGATTCCTCAGCAGCTGCTGAAAACCAGGTACTTGGAGATATGAGGGTGAGGATCAAAGGTTGTCCACTGGAATATGTGTAGGTGATGCTGTGGATTTTTGTGCTACATACAGGTTGCACTCTAAACCAGTCTCCTTGCTGATTGTATGACAACTGATACGGCACAAATAGCATACTGGTACTTACTTTTACCTGCAAGTAATCTTAACTATAATAGTAATTGAAAAATTATCAAATTAGTACATTTTGAGAGATAATAGTTATCAGTCCTATTACAGACATAAAATCTGAAAGAAATGCACACTGAATAGATAAATGTAGGCATATAATTTAAAAATGGCCTTCCTGAAAAGGCCTGGGGAGAACCTGTTGTGACAAATCCTCCTGTTGTGGGTGACAAATCCTCCTTGGCCAGTAGATTGGCCACAGCCAGCTCTTCACCTCATTCCAAAATGGTATGGGTCAGGAAATGGTTAATTGACAAGTACAGCCCTGAGCCATGTTTACTGTGAACCATCTGCTGTCAGAAGGTGTATTAGAGCTACCTGTGATTTATTCCACATAAACCTAGACTGAACTGGTCTTCGGTTTGTTTCAGGAATGGCTTCATCCCTCATGGAACTCAGTGTACCAGGACCTATGTGTTCATTATTCCTGCTATATTTCATTGATGTTTAGGTCTTTACATGAAAACAGAGTTTTTTTCAGTAAATAAGGCTTAGCTCTGACACTTAACTCTTCACTGGGGCACCCCTCCTTTGTAATGACTACAGTTCATGCAGTTGAAAGTCCATGGTGACATCACTTCCAAGGAGGATAAGATCTTTCATTTGGAAGGAATTGAGAAAGGCTTTTGTAACAAGAAACCAGGCAGAGAAATGCAAAAAACCTCCCTTGATATGGCAATAGGATTAGCTTTTCAAAGTGGTCCTCCCAGTTTTCCAGGAGGAATCAGTGGTTCTCTGAAAGCTGAATTGACAGCTCTGCTAAGTGAAGCTTTTTGACAAGACAAAAGGTTGCACAGGCAGGAGCACTTTGAAAATCTGTGTGGTGCATGGATGGATTAGATCATTTGATGTATCTCTTTGGCTGGTTCTTAGGATTCTCTGATTAACCATTCTGGCATTGGCTTTCAATGGGAACCAATCCTCTATGCAAGTAAGAGAGCAGAGTTCCAAAGGTAAATGAATGCCCACTTTATGGCAATCAGATGACAAGTGCAATGTAAGGATATTCGTGGTTTTTATCACAACTGGGGGAGCCTCAGTATTTTACTAGCCAGAGGAGAGGCCACTTGTCACCAGCTTATTGGATTCATGATGGGTGTTTTGCTGTCTCTTCTTCGTRGAGCAGAGGAGTTGATCTGTTGCTGTACCAAAGTAATGCTTAGAGAAGGCATAGTAGATACTGTTGTAGGGCTAAGACCTGGTGGTAATATCTAGGATGCTCCTAAACCTGATGRTGCAGTCCCCAGAAGAGATGCATCAGCTGAAAGGGTTCCACCTGAGAAGGGGACCATGGAGAGCTAATCTCCAGGCAATGACGGCCTATAAGATTTGCAAACTCCTATATTAACTTGGCAGAAGGAACAGCAATCAAGGAAGATATAGGTAGGATGCTCCTGTGGCCCCAAGTTGTCTGCAGAGGGCTTTGGCCTACACAGCAATCTCATTGTGGTGGGATTGGGGGGAGCTAGTTTGGGACAGAAAGCCATCTGCTTTGACAGTTGCCTTCATTTTGACGTTGATAGAAAGGGGAAACCATCTGGTGGTGGCTGTTTAGCGATACGGTTGGCAGTTGGAGGGACACTGCCACTTTCCGAGTCTTTTATTCCTGTGCTGTAGGCATGAGTAGAGAAAACACTCCCTGGTGTAGGAGCAGGAATCTTACAGCCTTGGGGAGTGGTGAGAGAGGAACTCTTTGTATGCCTGGGAGGCTCTGTGTGTTTTTTTTGTTTGTTTTTCCTTCTGAGAGTTGAGAATGCAATTGGATGAGCTTTTAGTGGTACCTTTAAGAATATGAATAAGGGAGCCAAGGTGATGTGTGTAAACACCTGGGGAGAAGCTAAAGGGAAAACAGAGCATAATGGAAAAGCTGCTGGGGGAAATACAAATGCAATGCTTAGATGCTCTTCTGTGCATAGAGAGAACTTCTCTGTATATTATTCATTGATGTGGATGCATTAGATTTATGTGAAAATCAAACAAATTCCTGACATTGCTGGCAGTGCTGAGACAATAACCAGAAGCTGTTGCCTCTGTTGCTTTCCYTTTGCAGCAAAGTCTGATGGTGAATGAGACTGGCATGAGTTTGCCATTGCTCGCTCATTACTTTTGGAAATTTACTTCTGCTTGTGTGTGTCAAGCTCTTGGCACAACTCTGATAAGAAACAGAAAGATGGAGCCTTTCCACAGATCGAYAGAGATCAATCTCTTAATTTCACCTGCATGACAAAACAAAATCAGGTATTAAAAGTATGTTTTTACCTTTTCTTACCACCTGCCCAGCTGACAGCTAGCAGGCAGCTCCCAAAACCAAAATAACAAGGGACATATAGGAGAACTCTCGCCTGCGCATTATTTATACTGACTGCATCAGAGGGATGATGTTAGCACAGACCCAAGGATCACACAATAGGTAAATGTGTCTTGTGGCATGAATATGGAGAATTCTGGCCAAACTATTTGGCTAGGGCTAGGTTTGTTACTTTCTTACTGACACCGGCTACAATGCCACACAGCTTTGGGCATAGGTATGTCCTAGACCATGGCATCCAGGGCAGAGCTGCAGGTGATGTGAAGATGTGGCTATACGTGGTGTTAGTCAACATCTATCATCTACATTGGTACCAGATMACATGCAGCTGTCCAGTAATACAGCACATCTGGTTCACTGACTTACAGAGAGGTCTGGGATATGGGATGATTAGTTCATCTGAGTGTCATTGGAACATCCAATGAACCATGTGAGATGTAGTCACACCAGTGCGCTGAACCCCAGCAAGCCTTTCAGGCATAGTTTGAGGGCAGCAGGAGTGGGCAGTGGGTGAGAGTCACTGGACTTGGTTTCCTGACTGAGTGCTGTGTACTGAAAGTCTTGCCCACTGTTGCATTCAAGTATCAAAGCAAAGGTCTTGGTGAAGTATTTTTAGAAGGTCTGTCAGTACATAGAATGGTCAAGAAAATAGTTTTTCTGGTACTTGTTCTGGCTACTGAGGGCACCAAATTATAAAAACTTTATTGTGGTGTATATATCCATCTTATACTCACCTGGCTGTGAATGTCAGGGGTGGATATACAACAGGTGGCATGGGATAGGAGGTAGTGTAAGTGAAAGATTGCTGCTAATAAATATCAATATATACTGATACTTGAATTTTTTTTTTTAAATTAAGGAGTGGAAAACAGATTTTTCAGTTGTCCTGAACTCAATGTGTTGTTTTGTGTCGCTTTCTACAATGCTGGCATCATCAGTAAAAGTAAATGAGGCTTGTTTGGACGTGGCTGCTCTGGTGGGCCTCTGGTGTGAATGAACAGGCAGAAGGAACAGAACACTGGCTCTTGCAATAAGATGAATTTTCTCTTTATTTGGGAGTATGTGTGGGGAGGAAGGCTGAAATGATGTATTGCTTGTGAAAGCAAGAGACTTGACAGCACCAGCTAAACCCAGGCATACTGCAGGCAATTCTTGGGCACTTTTCCCAGTTCCAGCCTTGCCACTGTGCTTAATCACCGTGTACAAACTGTTGCTCTAGCAAGAGTTGATCCCTTGTTGGTGTGGTGCTCTCTCTTGACTTTAGACAGCTTTGCTGCTGTGTCTTGAGCCTTCCCCTGCAGTATTGCCCTGCTTTTCCCAAAATGTAGCACTTTTGCAGTTGCAGCCATGCAGTTGGGCTGTGCTCAGGTCAGAATGTGTCTTGCTTTGGTGCCACACTTTGCTAGAGGAGTTCAGCACCTGTAGGTAAGGTATAAGTTCAACTCATGGCCCCAGGCTTCAGGTTCTCAGCTTTATCCAGATACTGACTTGATATCAGAGTCTGTGTGATGCATTTATATGCTTCTCATTACAGAGCTATCTAGAAGCACTTTGGCCCCTGATGCAAATGTGTTGTAGTTGGGCCTGACAGACATGGCCCCAAGAACTTTYTGCACCAGTAGATTTTATTGGAGAGCAAGAGCTTTCTGGAAGAGATCTTACTCAGTTCTGAAGAGAGAGAAATGGAGTTAGCATAGAGTCAATGATTTTGGCTTTCTGTGAGATGAAGGGATAAGACCTGCCTAAAGTAGTGGGCTGAAGGTGCAGCTGCAGTGGTGCAGAAGGCCTTGGACCTTTCTCAGCCCCTGGCAGGGGAAKGCTGAGGTTGGAGGGCTGGCTGCATCCCTGTACTCCCCTTTTCCCTGATGGTGCTGCTGCGCGGGTCATTCTGGGAGTTTTACCAAACCAAAAGCCTGTGCCARGGAGATATACTGCTGCTAAGTGGAGAACAAAAGAACTGCAGAAAGGGAGGTCTGAAAGCTTCTGGAGCAGCATCACGTGGAAACCAGAGGAGGTGGATATTTTTCACTGGAGCATGAAGTGAGACAAAATCCCAGCACCTCAGGCAAACAATTAACGAGACCCGAGTTGATGGAGCCACTCTCCTGTGAAGCCTTATCCATCGTGGCTGTCCTGCTCTGCTAAAGCTGCTCTGAGGCTGCTCAGAAACGACTGCCTCTCTTCCCTCTTTAGGGAAATGACAAGGGGTGGGCTGTGGAAAAGGTGCCAGCAAGCACAGAAGGGAAAAGAAAATAGAGAAAATTTGATGTTGAATGTATTCATCACTATCTATTTTAGGGTCARTTATTGTCTTTTTTTGTGTGTTAAATGAGGTGCTATTTTTAGATTTCCAAATCCATACATGGAAATTATTCTCGAGTGTTCCAGCTTTCATCCTGTATAAAAAACCCAGTCTCATCTTGATGGCGCATTTAGTGCATTAATTTCATGTGATTTCTTTTATTCTTTTTTCTTCCTGCTCAAAAAGAAATTATCCCTTCTTGCTCCCCTACCTTGGCTAACATTACTGGAAATGCAGCAAGAGAGAGCTATTTAACATTTTCACTTGTTGCTTTACTGTTCTGCTGGAGTTTTGGGGAAGTGCTGGTGTGTTAAGAAGTGGCTTAGCCGGCAGCCCACCCACTTCCGTGTGATTTTTCTTCAAAGAAGAGTCTGACAGAGAAAAGTTGTTCTGTTGCAGATTTGCTGAGTTCAAAGCGAGTGCCCTACAGATACAACTTTGTGATTAATCCTCAGAACTGCACATAAAGCTTATGCTATGCCACTGCTACTAATGTTAATGGGAGTCAGGCAGCTTACAGTGCACTGCTTTAAAGAGTAATAATTTACCCAGAAAAGTCCTGAGGCAACAGAAGTGATAGTTATTTTTTAATTCTTTTGTAAATCCTTTTGTCTATGGCACTGGCATTGCTTTCTATCCATTTCTAAGTCATTACATTTTGGTGAGCCCTGTGCCTTGAAGTGGGAAGAGAGCACRATGTTATTTTTTGCATGTCCTTGAGCTCTTTGGTGCCAAGAGCTTGTGCATGTGCTAGAATTCCGGGCTATATTTACCAAGAAGAGACCAAAATCTCGTAAGCGTATTTTATACCCTCTGTTGCACATGCAGAATTAGTGGCTGTAGAGAAGAATGTGACCTTTAGGTAGCCATTGGTAAGTAAACAGAGAAAGCTGTGCTGGTAGCTTTGATAGAGGGCGGTTCTGTCTGGAGCAGAGTTGTGACATCAATGAGATAATTACTTATAAAAGCATGTGCTTTTTCAGAGGGAAATGAATTGGGGTACCTGATCCTGAGGTGTCTGACGTTAAGTATGCTTGAAAGGGCCTGATGGTCAGTGGGAAGTGCTCAGCATTCCTCAGGAGACTGAGTAAAATTGTCAGCACCTGGCTATAGTTACGTGCAGCGTTACCTCCTAGTATAAGCACTTACCCCACAAAGGTGTCTTTTTGGCAGATTTAGCTGTATTTGTTATTTCTGTGTTAGTTAGATCTGAGATTTCTAGTGAAGATGCTGCTTTCTCACTGGAGGAAAGAATTTTGGCTAGGAACCAAAGCTCATGGAGAAAAGGCTGTGTGCAAAATTGTACCATAGTACTGGATATATACTGGATATTTTTTGCTATGTGTGGAAAGCTTCCTCCACACATACAGTGAATACTGGTGTTCCAAAGGCAAAAGAGTTATAATTCTGAAATAAATTACCATACTGTGTTGATTTCTAAAAGCAATTAAACTACTTGGAATCCCAAATGACCCTGAAAGCTACAAGTGAATCTCAAAAATTCCATGTTTAGTTCTCAGAGCAGATGCACCAGCACGAAACATTCTGGATGCAAACTGTCTGGGCAATCCTGGTGGTAGAAGTGATTTCGGGAGGTGTGTGCCAATTGACAGTGTAAGTCAAAGAACCTCCTGAATGCTAAGTTTGCCTTGAGATGAGTAGTCATAATTACAGCTACATCTGTATCTTGCATTGCAACCTTGAGTCCTTCAGGAATGCTATTTGAAATAATGATCTTGCAACATGAGCCTGAGTATCAGCCTGGGAGAGTGGGTCATTCATTAGTTAGAATTCCCTTTCTCTCCTATCCTTTAATAAATATTTTGAATTGTTTCTTCACCTTTCCTGCTTTTCCTCCCATATTTCCCAAATGCATACATATTTTATTCTTTCTAAATTTAAATCATTGAGATATACATATCCCTGTACCTCTACATGAGAGAATTTTTACTTATTTGACCAATGGTATTTAAGATTGAGGCTTCATTTCCCTGCCTTTGCCTGTGGTGACTGTAAACGGATAGAGAAGAGACTGTGTTTCCTTTGATCTGAAGGAGGTGAGAGGTGGCAAGATGACTTCTCAGAGAGATGAATGGGCAAAGAGCTCAACATAATTCTCAGTACAAACCATTTAAACCACCAGCTGAAGCTGGGCAGACAATGTTCAGCTAAAGCACACAGACCCTTCTGTATTTGCTTGCTAGCATATCTCACAGAGGGATATGGGGGACAACCTGAAATACTGTATCCAGCTCCGGGTTCCTCAGCACAGGAAGGACACAAACCTGTTGGAGGGAGTCCAGAGCGCCACAAAGATGATTAGAGAGATGGAACACCTTATCTATGAAGATGGGCTGAGAGAGTTGAGGTTGCTCAGGCTGAAGAGAAGGCTTTGGAGAGACTTCATTGTGGCCTTTCAGTACTTAAAGGGGGCTTATGGGAAAGGTGGCAACCTTTTTAGCAAGTCCTGTTGTGAAAGGACAAGGGGTGCAACGGTTTTAAACTACAAGAGTGTCAATTTAGATATAAGGAATCAGTAAAGGTGGTAAAGCACTGGCACAGATGTGCCCAGAGAGAGGTGGTGGATGACCCATCCCTGGGAACATTCGAGGCTGGCTTAGATGGGGCTCTGAGCAACCTGATATAGTGGAAGATATCCCTGCTTATAGCAGAGGGGTTGGATTAGATGCCCTTCAAAGTTAGTTTTGGCCTTCCAGCCCAAGCTATTCTATGATTCTAAGAATCTGCAGTATTGTGGTGGCCTGTAGTGGGACTGACAGAGATAGGGAGCAACATTTGGTGACAGCAGTTGCTGCTGCAGTTGCTGTGTGACTGCTACACCAGGTAGCAGCCTGCCTGGTATCACCTCTTAGCCAGTGTAGGAGGACTTAGTACTTCCTGTTGGGCCATGCAATATACTTTTGTTCCCTTTCCCCATTTTCAGTCCTGAAACAGCCTCTTTCAGATCACCCTCATTACTAGCAAAGGCCTGTTTCAAACCAAGTAATACAAAACTCCAGTTTAGCTACAACTGCAACATGATTATACTGCAGGCAACGTCTTGTTTATTCAGGCAACGTAGACTTTACTGTCTTGAGTCTACATGGATGTTTTATGTGGCCAGCAAACGGTTTGACATCAAGTAACACAATTGTCCAAAAATGTTATTCTTGAGTTTCAGTTTGAGAGCACATTAGAGAAATCTGGGATAATCCAGAATTTTTAGAAAAAGATGACTGCTTATTTGCAGAACTCCCTTTAGACCAAACATAGGAAAAACAGCTTGTCTTTCATGAGAAGATTGAGGACTGTAATTACACAAAATAGCATATACTTGCAATGAGTTGAATTTTCAAATTTATTCATTTACAAAGAAATCATACTCATCTGTTGTCTTTTCTCCAAGTTGTAGCATTAACTAGTACTCAGAGTTTGTTTTTTTCTATTATTGACTTCTAATCCATAGCAATTAAAGAAACAAACAAATTCCTCTATAACTCCTTAATAGGATTTAGAAGTTACCATGCAGAAGTCACAGCAGCTGGACTCTAAAATCCTTCCCTTAAAAAAAGTGATTGTGAATCCTTCCTATAAGAAACAATATGGTTATTAAATTCTCATACTGCTTCCTGGCAGCCCTGTTCCTGTGCTTTTATTGGCTTCATATTCCCACTGTCTTTTGGGTATTGGGTATTTTCCATTGGATAACGGTATTTTTTGATGAAAGCAAGTCTCTCCTAAGGGAGACAGCATCAGCAATTTGGGGCTAGAAGTAGTCATAGGGCAGTTCTTGTGAACCACTTATGTGGATGAAACACCTGTACACCTCATGTTTGCTCTGTTTCCCTTGTCTCCTCTCTCCATGTCCATTTCTGCTGTAGAAGGGCAGACCAGCACTTTGCTAATAACACTTGCCTCTTGTGAGCTGGGGCATTTTCCAGGAGATGGCTGTCAGTGCATTTGCCCAACATGAGCCCCTGGTGTCTCTGGGAGGGACCAGGACCCATTTGGTCACTTGTGGTGAATTTATTATGCACTCCCAGCCCACTCACTGGTGAGGTGGTTTGAGGAGTAGAGAAGTATCTGTATGAGCACTGCAATAATTAAAACATCCTGGTATTATCAATGCTGTTTCCAGCACAAATCCAAAACAAAACACCATAATAGCTACTATGGAGAAAATTAACTTGATCTCAGCCAKAGTCGGCAGAATTTGACTAGCGTTTTCTTACCAACCAAGCTTCTGTGACAGGTTTGTTCTTCAACCATTTGATTAGATCTTGTTCAAAAATTTATCTTGTAACGTTGCACATGATATAATGCCAACGTCCTGTCCCATCCCCTTGCTTTCAGCCTCAGAATCCTGCAGGCAGCAGTTGCTCTGTCCGTGCTCCTGCCTGGGGCTGCTCAGGTCCTTCCTGTGCTGCTTTGGCAGCTCTCAGACTCTGACTGCACAACTCTATCTTTAGAGCTGCAGAAACTCCACTACCGCAGTGTCACAACAGAGCAGGTGGTACAGCAACCCCAGGCTTTGAATTTTAATTTTTTTTCAAATTATTTCTTGGTTAGGAAAATTTGTCTGAGTTCATGAACCTCAGTTTTAGAGGTGTGTTAACTGTAAAGAGCTTTTGAAATGTGCTTGCTGCAAAGTTTAGCCATGAGGAGGCTATCTGCATGATGGAATTACTTTTGTAATCTTTTGATGTCATTTCCTTAACCTTGTGCTAGTTTTATCACAGGGATATCTTTTGTTACATTCTACTTACAAAAGAGAAGAAAATAACTAGTTAGTTATTATTCTAGCTGAATCATAGAATAAAATTCAGACATAGTTGTCACACAGTTCTAGTATCTGAGGAATATCAGCATTATGAGCTGAATGCTATTAGCATATTTATTAACAATGCATAGAATTTTTTAATTAATAATAATGCACAGATAATTCACTCTATGTGCTTGCACTACTGTTTTGATGCTGTTAATATTGAAAAAAGCTTGTATTTTTCAGTTTACATTAAAAATATTGATGACAAAGATTGAGTTAGTTTACTGTTACTGTGTCATGTGTCATGTCACACTCCCTCAGGGACAAATTTAAGGCTTCACTTTCTTAACATCTTTTAAGTATGTGGCAAGGTGGATGTTCTCAGCTAGTATTGATTATTGCTGTTGATTCTTGTAAATTTCAAACTGCCTGTAGTATAAACATTTGATGTAAAATTTAAATCAACTTGTAAATGCTGAATTCAACAAATAATTTTTCACCTTCATGTTTTCAGTAACAAACACAGACTTCCCAGTGCAAAACAAATAGCATTTACTGTGCTTTATAAATTTACATTGCAACCCCAAATTATTTTCATAATCACTTTGGATGTTATTCACTGCCAGGATTATGACATAATGGCACAAGCTATGCAAATACCCCTGGTCCCAGCTGTGGCTGCTCACAAACAAACAAGACTATTTCGGGCAGTAGCAGAACCAAACTGGCGGGTGAATGTGCTGATGCAGTATGTCTTTGGGAAGCCCTCAGCAGCAGTGAGCCGTGGACCTCTGGTTATAAGGAAATCCCATGTGTTTCCTTTTCCAGGGACAGAAGCAGCTGCCCTCCTCCTCTGGGACTGCATCCTGCGCTGTCTTAAATAGTCTGATATATTTGATTGGCGTCGTGGTTGCTCAGGATGCAGCACAATTCCCTTAACTGTTGATCAAGAACACCTTGGTGGTGGTGTTCACTAAGTGCTGCACTGTGTTCTTGTCATGGATGTGCCCCTCTTGAAAGCTCTGTTTCCCAACTTATGACATGCCTTTAACAAGAATCAGACCTAGACACATCATCCATCATCCAAAGAGTGTAGGTGAAGTTTCTGTGACTGATCTAACCTTGTGGTGGTTATTGCCACCTCTAGAGTCTTAACTGGCATTTTAATATATGGAGAGAGGAGGGATGCTCTCTGCTAGGTTAGAAGGAACAGTGACCGTTGGAGAAAGCCTGTCCCAGCCATTTCATTTGCTGGGAATGCTGAAAAGAAAGCATTTGTCAGAGAGGTTGGGAGGGTTTTGAAAGCTGTTCTTGGTGCTCTCCTGACCCCACGTGTAACTTCTAATTTTCTGTGGCCAGTATGTATTTTGGATCGTTTAGAACATGAGACTTACTCACTTTCTAACCGCTTGCTGCTGTTATTCTATTAGACCAGATTTAGCGTTGGAGAAAGCAGGTAAACCTGTGAGTTTGGCCCGTTTTATATAATGTCGTATCTGCCACATGGAGCTGGAGTCACGCCGTGGATGGAAGGAGAGAGGTGGGGCAGTGAATGTACATCTGTGCCTGCCACAGCCCTGCAGGGGGCAGTTGGAAGTTTTCTTGCTTGATCCATTATCCTGGAGTAGMAAAGGAATTGATGTGTACTAGACTTGGCACTGGGAGCTCCTTAGCTGATTGCTGCTAATTTAATTATTGGAATTTTTGTTAACCCTTTGGTAAATGAAGACAAATCTTGTTTTACATTCAAATGCCGTGAAGAATGTATAAGCATAAACACCATCAATTTGTAGCCAGGGAAGTGCCCAAGGGATTAATCTGTAGTCAGGGGTTTCTTCAGGACACTTGATTTAAACAGGCTGCTTGCACAAGATATCAGAGGTGTTTTATTTGGAATTAGTTAAGTGGCTAGAGATAAATTTAGAAGTATAGCTCCTTATCCACAGATATCAGTTCAAGTTTGGAAGTGTGTGTGGGGGTTGAGTGTTCTTAAAAAACAGTCTGGCTGAGGCATTTCTGGTCTATTCAGGCAGAAATTTTTAGCTACAAACTTGGGTTCTGGGCACAGACTGATGTTGCCTCTCACAGTGACAAGAGCTTTAAAATGTCTGGATAAACCCTTCTTCAGTCCCCAGTGATCTCCTTATGTTGCAGTTGTCTACCTTTCCCTATGCCATAAATATTCTACAGGAGAACTTTTTTTTTGTTCTTCAGTACTCCCTTTTCATCCTACAAGTATTTGAATATGATGCCTCACAGGGCAGTGCAAGCAGAACTGTACTGATATCTAAGAATATTAACTTGGGTTTATCTCCTCACAGTTCGTGTACCATCTTCCAGACGAGGGGTTTCTTTTTCCCACTGAACTTACCCAAACAAGTCCATGCAGAATAAGGCTGCCTCTCTTCTTGCATTTCTGCTGTAGCAGACTCTCTTGAGTACTAAATCTCTTCTAGTTTGAGGGATGACAGTATTACCAAGAGGATTTTTTATGTTTGGTCCTCAGTGCTCTGCTCATCACAGGACTGGGTTGCTGTTATTTTGTTTTTTCAAGCAAGAATTCAAAGGCATCAACTTTTTCCTTCCATGTGATGTGACTGCCTGAGTCAAAGTGTAGATAATAAATGCTCCCTGTGCTCCAAGGACTGCAGCCTTCTGTTTTCATTCCTGATAGAATCTGTCTCTTTGCAGTTACCCTTGCTTACTGTTACCCGTGTATCTGTAGCACACACACTTGCATATATATATGGGACTGAGGGCAAACTCATGTTACCTATGAATCCTATGAATGCAAGAGGTGAATATATACATTTGATTGGTTTCTAGTTATTAATGCCGACTATAGACACTGTTTTCTGCTCTGAAAACTGTGGAGGTCAATGCAACCGGATATTCTGGGAGCTTGATGGTGTCCATAACTTTCATCACATATATGGTTTCACCTTGCATGTTTTCTCTAAGCCTTCTTAAGTTTTAGTGCCCTTAAATGGGTGTGTTAAGACTGACATACAAATGCTGTCAGCAAGGATACATCGCTGAGTTTTACCCTGTGCTCAAGACAGGAAGAGCAAGTGCCTCAGTGTGGAGAGACAGGCACTCTCCCTGCTATTTCCATGAGCTCCACAACTGTTTCACACAGCTACCTATGCAGTTGGCACCTTGGAGCAGTCTGAGAAGGGAGGCCAATCAGGGCACTGTGCTGATCTCAGTCTGGCAGGTAAGCTCCCTCCTGGTCACAGCTGAGATGAGTTCTTGTTCATTTTAACTGTGCTTGCAAGCTGCTATGCCGGGAGCTGTTTCTGCTGTGTAAATAAACTGGGGACTTCAGTACAGCAAATTTTCACCCACGCTAAACTACACAACAACAGTTACTTGGCAATGTTCTTTGCCATCAGCCTGTACTTTTTGCAGGTGTTTACACTGCTAGGAGAGGTTGTCTTGATTCTACTGGCCAGTGAAATGGGGAGACTTTTAATATAAGTAGAGAGAGGGAGTGGGCTTGGGATAACTTTGCTTGAGATAAACCCCGGAAACAGGGTTCTGAAGAGGGTTCCTGAGCCTTTTCATGAAATGTAGAGAGGAGGCTCGAGGTGAATTTTTATGTAATGTTGTGGCTTTACCCCCCACCTCAGCAGATTTCAGGAGGGAAGAGTAACCTTACACAGCGTTTCTGGGCAAGCTGGGAAAGAGAACTGGTAATAAAACTGTGCCACCTGAGTGGCATGTATGGGGTACCCACCATGAATGGGTATATAAAAATGTTTTGTGAAAATCAAATTTTTTTTTTTTCCCCCCACATTGTTTTAAAAATACAGCTTGGCTGATGAAAACAGGCATCGGCATGTGTATGCCATGCATTTTGGATTTGGCTCATGAGTACTTGGGTGCAGGATCCTGGAATGGCTGCACTTTTTAGGGCTTTTAAATTATGAGTCAGCAGTACTGGAGGAACTACTTAAGGAATAAAAGTGTCATGTCATGAAGTGCACAATCCATCTTTTTACTTGTTTGCAACTAGAAAACATCTCATCCATCTGAAAGTTTTTGGCAGGTGCTCTGGTTAGCGCTGTTGAAAAAGACATATTCAAGGAATTACATTAAAAGATAAAATTATGAGCCTCATTCAAGCCTATTCATTGTAAACTGTTTTTGGGCCTTGATACTGACATGAGAGATCCTTTTGGCTTTTCACCAGCCTTCCAAAACTGAGAGCTCACCAAGGAGGGGAGGAGAGCAGCACAGTGTGGTCTTGTGCTGCTCTGTAATCCCTGCCCCAGTCCTGCAAGCTTGCTGAGGCCCAGGTTGTCTCACAGAAGGCAGAAAGTTGCCTTGTGTTTTTGTTATGGTACACATGAGGGTGTTTGGTACTGACATGATCTTTGGAGAGAAGGTGCCTCCACTTTGACACACATACTCTTTGAAGGAGGGTACCTGTTTCTGGTATGTTATCACTTTCAATTTCTTTATTGCCAGTGGTTTTTTTCAGATAGGCTTTTTTAAACACAGACCCGCATTCTTTCCCTCTGCTTTAATGTCTCTTGCAGTGATTTCACAGCCAAGCCCACTTTACAGTTGTTGAATGTCAGTCTGTATTTATAAAAGATACAGAGACAGAGCAGGTGAGTGTGGAGATGATGGATGAGCAGGGTGATAATTTTGTRTTGAACGAGATTTGTTTTGAGGATGGATGGAAGTGAATATCTCCTAATAAAGGTTGTCTCAGTTGTCAGCTGCAGACTGAGGATGCTACTAATGCTTGGGAAATCTTATGGAGGAACTTGGGTTCCTAGATGACCACAGTATTTCTTATGCTTTTTTAAGGTGTGTACACCAGAAAGAGCAGTAGGATATATTTCTTTTTCTATGTATACCTGTTTTGTATGAAACCTCCAACAACTCAGAACCTGACATCAGCTTTGGAATTGTGAAGGATGGAAGACTGGTACTTCTGTCTTCACAGGGAAGTTGAGCCTGAAGGTAAATCATCAGAACAAAATTTAATAAAAAGCCTTTACAGTGTGATGCCTCTTTAAAGATTTGACATGCAAATGTAGTTCACAGGAATGAGATGTCCATAGCACAATTAGGCAGAGCACAGATCTTTGGTAGCAGCTGAGCACAGAAAACTGTCATCACTGAATCTGCACAAACTCCAGTGCATTCTTGGCTGAGATGTGTGTGTGAGAAAGTGTTTGCTTCAATGACTATTTCTGACCTATTTTGTGAATAAATAGGACTTGTGCCTCTAGAGCTTGCAATCTGGCAACTTCCAGAAGCACTACATTAACAAGGAGAAGAAAATAATTATTAATAAATATACTTCAACAGAAAATTTTTCCTGCCCCAGCTTTCTAAATTCCACATTTAAGCTGATTTAGGGTGAAATGCACCTCTAAGATTACCTTTTTTTAAACAAACCTTTATTACTCATAAAAATCTGATACCAGGGTTTTGTTCCTCAGTTCCACACAGGTCATTGGCAATGAGATAGAGGATGAAAGAGCTGTAAAGAGGGAATCTATAGACAGAAGAGTATCTGTGGAAAGAGCAGCAGTGTTCTCTACCTGCTTTAGTTTTCCTATTGAATTTACTTAAAATACAATCCAATTGCAAAATCCTTTAAATCAAACCTTTGTTCTGAACTGCAAGGTGGGTGCTTTTTGCAGGGAGATATGAAGGAACGTTGTCAGAAATAGATTAGCTCATAGTTGCTTTGATGTGCAAGGCAGAATACAGTTCAGTTTAGTTTATTCATTTTTGTGTTAGTGTAGTAGAACAGAACTTGTTTGCATGAATAAAACAAGTGGGTAGTATAACATCTTGTACGAGAGAAGGCATGAACTGGAGCTGCTTGTTTAAATGAATCAGGTTATAACTGCTCCAACTATGAATAATAAGAGTGATTGGAGAATGGTTTTTCATTAAAAGTTCTGACAAAAAAAAAAAGCTTGTTGGTGTTTTCCAGCAATTCTTCTAACATCTTCAGGCAAAACCCTTTTGGGTCTTGATCTTTTATAATTACAGACCCCTAAAACCTCCCAAACTTCAGATAAATGCTGAAAAGTCTTCAGCATTTATTTCTCCACTTTTTTTTTTTTCCTCAAGGAAAGAGAATGCTTTCCACATCTCTTTTTGTCAAAAATCTAATTATCTATTTAAAAAGATGTTTCAACAGCAAATTTTTGATGATTTCTGAATAACGTTGAGTTAAAAGGCTCCCATTTTAAAACATAATAATTTTTTTGACAGTACTTTCCAGCAAGCTGTAGTAGCATGCATAAACAACCAGATGCTCTGAAGGTTTAGCAGGGGTTGCACGGATTTTGTTTAAGATTTATTTTCGTACCTCTTTCTGGGATTTTTGTTTTGAGATGGCCAAGAAAACACAGCACTAGCCTGAATCCAAGACGACGTGTGCAGTGTATGGTGGAGTACAGCACTGGATCCCCTGAGCAATACCAATGCTATTCATTCCGTGTGGTACAGGGCAGTGAAAAACCCCGTGGAAGCATCACCTTGCCCCTGGAGGCAGCAGAAGTGCCTCCCTGTGGCACTGGGGCTGCACTGAGGAGCTCCCAAACACCAGGACCTGCACTACCCTGAGTCGTGCTGCCTCCACCACCTCTGTGTGATGCTGCTCAGGGTTTCTATTTCTGAATTTAATGGGGAGTTTCAGCTTCTCCCTATCCCTGGGATGGATTTACCCTTAAGCCTTCTCCTCCAATTAGGCTGTTTCTAGATTGCCATACATCAGGCCTGTCAGAGCCTTTAAATCCCTCTTCTAGGTCACCTCTTTGCCTTTCCCCAGGGGAGAACAGCAAACCATACCTCCCACTGAGCTTTCCTACACATATGCTAATAAGCTGCTATTAGTGCCACCCTTCTTCCCCAGAGAGTAGGATGGAATAATGGTTTTGGGAAGTAGGCATTTCTGGCTTCTTCCCTGGCTCTGACTTTCCTCTTCCAGTGGTTTTTACCAGCTCAGTTGCTGTCTCTGGGTGTCTGTAATGTTAAAATTGAAAATGATAAGGCTTTACTACCTGACAGGCTGGAGGTGAGAAGTGGTGGTAAGGATTAGTTACCTAAGGGCTATAGCATGCCAAATATTATTAATAATGCAAAGCAAGAAATGTTCTGAAACAGAAATGAAATTCTTGCTTTTTGCTTCAAAGGAGAGGTTTACCAGAACACCGTAAAAACCCTGCTTTCTAGTCAGGTGGATTAGCTGATGTCTTAGGGTATTACAGATGTACATGAAATAGTGGGAGAGTGGCAGGCCTTGAGGTGTCTCCCACATCTGGGTCACTCTGCAGTGTTCAGCGCATCGCTGAAATGAGAGGAGGTGACTTCTGCCCATGAGGTGCACCTGCCAAAAGGCTCTTAGGTTGTTTTCTTAATTTAGCATGCCAAGGTTTTGCTCAGATAATTACGTATATCCTTTACTTTTAAGAGTATCTCCTAAAAGGGCCAGTGGAAGTGTGAGAGAGGAAAAGACTTGTACTTCTGTGCAGTGTAGAGGTAAAGCAGAGATAAGAGGAGGGAAGGACGGCAAAGGACAGAAAAGGAGCCAGTGACTATGTGGAGTGAGATAGAGGGAAAAGGAGAGTGCAAAAAAGAGAAGGAAGGACAGATTCAGTAGCACAAGCTAAAAATAATCAGTGAAGGGAGTGAAAATTGGTTGCAAAGGATGGAGTGTCAAAGTGCAGGAGACAGCGAGGAAGAGTGAGTCAGGRAATAAAGAGGAGAGGAAGAAAATGCGTTTATTATCTTTTATCTGACAGTAGTGAAAGTGGTGTAAAACAGCAATTACCCTGCTCCATGCAAGTCTCTGCTTAAAAAGTAGTAAGGAAGTGAATATGACTTCTGACAAGAGATAGCTCTCTGTTCTGCCATGGCTTGTATGCTGGAGCAGTTCCTGCTTCTCTGCYGGTTCTCCACTCCCCCAGCTGAGCTGCCAGCATGCCCATCAACTACTTGCCAGTGTCATGCAGTGTTTAGAGGAGGTCTTATCCATGCCAAAAGGGGCAACACAGCAAGCACTAGAAGTGCTTGTAGGAAGCACCTAGGAGAGAGTTGCTTGATTAGTTTGTTCTATTCATTAAAAAACTCCCAAAACCTACATGCTGCATGTTACATCTCTGTTTAGGCAACATCTGGAGGCATAAGGGACTGGGTTCATGCCTCTGAGCTACTTCCTTCAGCACTGACACCTGTGGACCTTGGAGGATTTCTCTGGACAAACTCTCGTTTTGCTGTGCTGCAGTCCTGCTCCGTCAGGCTCATTAACACTCTCTGCAAGAGGCACCGTGCACTGCCATGTCCCTGTTGGAGGTATTGCAGCCATCTGTGGTCCTTGTGCTTGCTGCTGCTGAAAGTAGGCAGTGCAGTGCCAGGGACCACTCCACTCCTACCAAAGTCACCGGTGAATTGAAGGGTGCAACACACAAGCTTCAACCAGGAAATAGCAGAGAAAAATGACTTGGTAGCCTGGCAGGAGTTAGGGTAGCCCTAGAAGCAGCTCTGGTGCTATAGTATCTCTTTCACCCTAGAAGCCACTCCTAGTGCAGCTCCTTGTGTCCCTGGCACATTCCTTATCATGGGAATAGAAAGGTTTCATTCTTCTGCTAACCCACTGGTTTAGCATTGGGCAGTTAGTCTCTGGCTCCTTCATTTCTATTCCATTGCTCCAGCAAACCCGTGCAGCAATCTGGGCATTCTGAAAGTGGGTCCCTATTCCTTCTTTTTCGGTGGGATAGGCTTTGACCTCTGAACGGAGATGGTGTGGTAGAAATACAGGGTCAGCTATAGGGTCCACCTGCTGATTCCATAATTTAATTTTCAAGGATGAGGAACTTTAGCTTATGTTCAGCCCTGAGGTAATGGGTGTCAATCACTACCACTTGATAAGCTGGAGAGATATTGTTGCTATCAGATCCACAGAGTTTTAAACCATGCTGATAACATACCTGTCTGACAATCAGGATACTAAGGAACCAGGATCGTAAAAAAGAATTACCTTTATAGAAATGAGCTGGAAGGGGAGGCAGTGTGCAGGCTTGATTTTAGTCTCAAGCTGCAGATTTCATCGCTGATGGCTGCCGATGTGGCTGAGTGCAATCCATGTAACTGCAGCACCTCAGCTGTTATCTGTAGGATTGGGATAAATGCTGCTTCCCTGATTGATGTTATTATAAGGTACTTAAATACTATGTAAATGAAAGTCCTGTAAATAGTGCAGAAGTGAAGATGAACATAACTGGGGAAAGATGAGTAGAATGTAAAGAAGTGCAACCTGAAGGAGAATTCCAGTCTGCTGAGTGAATATATATGGGAAAGTCCATAAACTGTAGTTATTTTCTGAGTAGAGCTAGTTGATTAAACATAAATCTTTAGCACTAAATAATTTTAGATCTTTATCAAGTTTGTTTAGTTTCATTTTCTGACATTTGAGTTATTACTGAAGAAATATGTCTCTAAGAGTGTGCGTTAGGTTCAAACTCTGTATTTTGATCTAGGCCTGCTTCCAAATTGTAGGGACTGAATTCTGCTGCCAGGTATGTAAGCACAGCTCTCTAGGATGTTGGTCAGAACTGGAGCTGGAGAGCTAAATTTGCTGCTTAATATATTTTCATAGCGGCAGACTTGTAAAAATAACATTTAAATAGTCTATTCTTATTTTGTTGAATAGAAACAGGATTTGGTGATAATGCTGAGGGAACTCAAAGACTGAAGAACTTAAATACCCTGTAGTTTCCAGGACTGCACTAACTTCAAATTGAAGCTCTAGATTTGCTTATGAAATGGGCGGGTGGTGTGATGAGCCTTGTCCTGTGTGGAAGGGGGAGCTGTATGATCACAAAGCCTGCCAGGACTTGGCAGAAAAGCTGCAGTTTTTCAGTGTATTGCAGCAGAGAGAGCCTAGTTATAAACCTGCGAGAGATAAACCCACTCCGTCATGGAGATGCAGCGCATGAAGCGTGACAGTGGGAAGCAGTCTCTGTGAAAGCTTCCAGTGGTACACCAAGAAGAAATCCAAGTTCTACTGCTTTCAGTTTCACTGYAGGATTTGCCATTTCATTGAAAACTTCCCTAAAGGGAAGCTGGAAAAATCTAGCTGTGAMTATAAAGGCAGAAGCAAGTGCTTAACCATAGGCAATCCTATGTGAACGTGGTCTGAGTATAATCTACAAACAGCACCCAAATACTCCTGGTAGTGTTATTTTAGGCATGATGGTTTTGGGATATAATTGCATCAAGTCTTGCAAGAAGAGATGATGTTTTTAGGAAGAGGTGATGTCTCCCACTTGGAGGAAGGGTTGTGTGCCTGACTGCATGTTGATGTTTCTATCAGTTGCTCTAACAAAAAGAACTGCCGTTTCCACCAAATTTTCATTGCTCTTTTACTGTCACAGGTGCTTTAGAAAGTCCAAGGAACAGAGAGACAAATAGTAATACTTATGTGTGGACTTATGTAGCAGAAAACAAACTGGAATTACATTGGCATCTAAGGCTTTGGAAGAATAAGGAAATAGAGCTGTGTTTATCAACTCTTCAAAGCGAAAAAACCAACAGAGGCAGGAGCACTTCTTTTTTTTTTTTTTTTTTCCTGCAAGCAACTCAGTCTTGAAAGAAGAAAAATAAGAGTCAATTTAATCCCAATGGTAAATTGCTAGCATATTTTGCAGTCTGATTTCTTATCTACTTGAACGTAATACACAGTGATGCTAAAAATGCAACACTTGAGACTGAATTTTGGATTATGGCTGGACAGCCAGAGAGAAAAGCTCTAAAGAGCAGCTTTATGGGCCCCAGTGAAATTCTGGCTCTTGTATGTAAGGAGAACTTTGAAACACCTGTATAACTAACTGTGAAAGAGCTAATAAGAAGTGAAGCCAGATTTTTGGCATGAAAATTAAGATTTCACTTTGCTTCTTGTATTTTTTTTGTACTTTCTCATATTTGTCAACTTTCTCAATGGATATAAATAACGTTCCCATCCTTTACCATTATGCCATGAGGTATATGTCGGTTGGAGACACATTATACAAGTGTCATTTAAAATATTTTCCATACTTCTTTGTTTCCAATAGGTGTAAAATTAATCTGGCTGTAATGCATTATYTGAAACACCTGCACAATGTTGGATAATGTCTCCTCTGCCCTGGGAATTGGTTTGTTGTTTTTTTTTTTTTTCAGTTAACAGATGCTCCCTCTGCTTGTTTTGGACCTGGAAGAGATAACACAACATAGGACCTACATAAACAGAGAAAATTACTCTTTCAACGTTTCTTGGCAGCAGTTGTAGATTAGATACACATGAATGTCCCCTCACAGATGTAGAGGTGATATTAAACTGAGAAGTCATGTGATACCAATTAAATACGTATGTCAACTGGCTTCTTTGCAGTAATTTATTTTTTCTGAATGCATTCCAGCATCTTTAAAAAATTAAATACTGACACTAAATAAAAAGTAATCAGCCTGGCAGAATAATGCTTCCTCTCCTATCATGATCTTATATTTTTTTTCTCCAGGTGGTTAACATGGCCTAGAATGGTCACGGTTTTGTGTTTGATCCTTTGGATGTAATGATATGATGTGGTCCAAGCCAGATAACTTGCAGCCATGCAGAGCTTGAGATGGGAGTCTTGTGTGGGAAATCACTCTCTTTTCCCTGTGGGAAAAACTCTCTCCTACAGCTTTCAGAAGGTCTGAGACAAGAGTTAAGATATTTTTAGATATGAGAGCTATTTTTATGTCTCTTTTTTTATTTTCTTTCCCCCCTCGCTTTAATGGCTCCCTCTGAGCCCTCTGTGGTTGGAGTTGTTGTAACTAAGGCACCTGGTGCTTAAGCTGAAAAAATGAGTAACACATAGTCCTAGCAGCACTTTAGAAAGCTCTTTGTATTGTTCTAAAAAGGCCTTTTTTATTGTGTGGCATATAGAGAATATATGATGGCATAAAGTTTTGGAAGTAGGCTATGAAGTCTACTTCGTGTGGAACAGAGRCACTGTGTAGTTCGTGATGTTGTCACTTCAAGTCCTGTGCTGTGCATATTTCTATCTGTAGTGTGCTGTTTCCTGCCACTTGTTCCTTCCTCTGTGCCATCTCCTCAATGCTGCCAGGCCAAACTTTGTGTGTCTGTACAGTGAGTTGGATCAGGGAGCTGATTCCCCTTCACAAGGAGCGACAGACGGGGGAAAATGCTTATTTTTCTTCTGAATCAGTTCCCCAGCTCAGATTATTAGAGAGACCCACAGCCAGTGTGGTGTGCAGTGGGGCAGTGGTGTGAGAGCTGGGGAAGTGGCTTTGCTGAGTCAAGGCAGGGCTGCTCGTACTCGTGGGTCTCTGATGTTGTTTTGCCATATCTGCACATGGTTTTTCACTGGGATATCTAATCAGGTGAACAAGGGAGAAAGTATAAAGAGCCATACCTGAATGTGGCAGTTTTAAATTAAATGAAATGTTGAGCCCACATAATGGAACCACTTTCAGTAAAGGATTACAGCCACTTATTCCCCCTAAGCCAAGACATTTACTTTCATGCCTATGAGCCAGTAGGACACAAAAAAATTCAGTTTAGCCTTCTGTGTAACCGCTGCCAGGCAGACAATAAATTCATTTAATCTTCTCYTTGAAGCTATGTCTGTTCCACTCCTTCCTTTTTGACTTTGAAATATGGACGAATGTATTTACTTGAGGTGTTTTTCAGTCCATATCTTCCAACCTTCACAAGGGGCAAAGCCACAGAGCCTGTTAGGGCAAGGCACTGCTCTCACTCCAGCATCATGTCCTTCCTCTATGCCATGAGCAAAAGGCTGTTGAAGGTTGCAGAGGAGGAACTCCGTCCTGTAGGTCTTGCACATGTCTGGGTTGTTGGTGCCTAATCTGTGTCTTGTAGGTCCATAAATCTGAGTTGTGCTTAGGATAAACTCCTGGCAAAACCTGTAGATATTCCATACTACCTCTTTTCTGGAGGGAGTCATCTGACTTATTTTTTTCTGGTGAGAGATATTGGAACAAGCTCTTCCTGACTTAACTTCATAGTATTCTCACTGTCGACAGTGGTTCTCACTAGAGCTTTGAAATAATTTCAAAATTATGTATCTATGTAGCTATTAAGCCTTTGTGTACATATATGTATTGGTTAATATAGCACATGTGTATGCTAATGTAAATGGAGGGACAATATGTAATAAAAGATCAGATTGCGCTGTACACCCAGAAGAGGATTTTATTTTTTCTATTTTTTGCACTTTATTGCACTCTATAYAGTTTTAAGCTATTGCTGAGGGGTGCTAGGGCCCTGAGCCTGATTTTGGCACTTTCTAAAACTTCTGTAAACTTTTGCAATCTTTGCCACCATCCTAATCTTCCCTTCGGTGTTCTTTTTGTAGCTTTCAGTAAGGAGGAGAATAATTGTAATAAAAGTCATTACAGTTTTCTCTTCTCCCTCCTCTGGCTGCAAACCTGTTGATGCTCAGATGCTGTATGGATTTTTTTTTTCTAAACCGTTGCCGATTGTTTGCACCCTTAAGGTACCTGAGGCTTTGCATCTCTTCCAGCAGAACACCCACAAAATGCAGGGAAATCCTCACCCTTGAAGCATATTACATATGAGAGTTGGGATAGGGTTTTCTCTCTGGTAAGCTCAAGATTACACRGAGACCCCTCACACAGTGCGTATGGGGGTGCAGGTGTGTTCCTGTATGCAGTGAGGTATTTTGGTCAATACCATTGCRCCATCAAGATTCTCTCTCTCTCTCGTCTCTGTCCCTTTTATAAAAAGGACAAAAAATTTATGGCTTCTTTAGAAGATCCTTTAAAATGTTACTTTAGGATATTCCTTTTTAACCATACATCTGTGCTGCCTGTGTTATTTCATGTTTATTGTCTTTTTGAGATTTTTCAAGTCTGAGTTACATAGATTTTGACTGATGACTGTTTTATTAGCAAGCAGGTATTTATAACATTGAAACAATAGGTAYGTGAATATATTAACAAGATAACTAAGAGTGAAGAATGTGTGTGAGGSGGTGAAGAGACAACCAATGCATCCATTTTGTAGAGTCAAGTGGGCTCACTCTTCTATCCTTAAAGCTTGCTTGGAGCCATGTTTGTGCTGAGCATGGGGGGAAAAATAAAGGCAGCATCTACCTAGGGAAGATTATTTAGGCAGGTAGAGGAAAAGGAGGAAATGTGAGGACATAATTTATCTTCTTCTTTTTTTGTTTTCTSGAAAATTAATAGCATAGTTGCAAATAACCAAAGAAAACTTTTCCTGCTTTTCAGACTTTTCTGTCTGCCTTCACTGATCACAGAACTGTAGTTAATGTTGCCTTTGCTCCTTGGTAGGGAGGTCTGCTGGCCCACAGGTGGGCAGAGGCTGGAAGGGTTGGTGCKGAGCAGGCTAGGTGTGTTTTCACAGACGCAGAACTGGACATCATGCAGGCAGTAAAGGTTTGTGAGGCTTTTACTTTGGGGGCAGCAATGAGCTCCATTTGCTAGTTGAGGGACTTCAGAATTCAGGTTTCTGTATGGAGGTGAAATGGAGTCTCTAAGGCCGTGTTAATTTGGGATTTAGTACCATTCCAGAAACTTAAAATAACAGAGCATAACCAAAGCATATGTGCACCTATTCATCCAGTGTTGATCTTGAGGAGGAAAAGTAGTTCTAGGAAATATTTGGAACCATCACTGTATCCTAAAACTACTTTTTGCTCAATGAAATTTAGTAAAATGTACAAATCTGCTTCGTTTTGCTTGTGCATAGCTGTCTTTCTGTATACTGATGGGATATTTATATGCAAGGTCTTTGTTCCCTATTTGTTGCTGGTTTATGTGARCTCCCTGCATCTTCAGAATCTCAGATGATGAAGGTGCTGGCCTTAAAAGAAAAAAAGGTTTGTCCACAGTATGGGTGCAGTTCTAGGGCTAGATCCTTTGCCTGTGATCCTGGGCTTTAATCAGAACTGATTAGAGATGGCTTTAATGCTGTGCCACACTGCAGCACAAAGTTTTATGATAGTTGGGCAGGGAGAAGAGCATCACTGGGATAAATGCAGCCTGTCCTATGCTGTCAGATATTTCCACCTCATGTTGCTGCCCAAATTCGTGTCATTTGTCCTGGTCCACGTGGGATCACTCTGTGAAATGAAGCTACATTTGCTTGGGTCCATGTCTGGTGAATTGTCTGAACAAGGGGAACAAGATCTTTTTGAAACCAGTTGTCTCCAGAGCCTCGAGCCACTGCTTATGGGAATGGCAGGGCTTGTCTTACTGTTCCCCCACAGTGGCATTTTGCTCACGGTCCCTGGTGTGACTGCTCAGGCCCCAGCACAAAGGCAGTGTGATGAGCTACATTTCAGCATTTGTTGATTAGCCTGGCTTTTYACCTGGCGTGAGTCATTCCAAAGTACCACGAGATGGCAGTGCACTTGCTCTGCTGCAGGCAACGACGCAAAACCTCTTCCGAAGGGAAAATCGGCACACTTCACTCATAGGTACTGCCTGTGTACCCCATGCCCAGAGTATAGCTGCTTCAGAGCCGAGTGAAAAATACCATCGTGCTTCCCCTGAAAGCTTGTTATGAATCCGCCCCTGCCAGGGCTTGTTGTGCTCAGTTATTCTGCTGGGGTACATACAGGTAGAGAGCAGGGGAAGGTTTGCAGAGGAAAATTGAGAAGTGACAAAGCTTGCTTTGACTATTTGTTTCTTGTACTGCCAGGCCACCAGGCCATCCTGGCTAGAGAGAAAGGGCTCCCTTCTCCAGCACTGCTTTTTCCAGGGCTGCCCTAGCAACATCCAGTCAGTGTCTTCTCTACAGATGTTTTGGGAAATTGCCTGCAGTCCCCTTTTGAGGGGGCATTGTGCTCTTTTCTTTGTGCTCTTTGCTTGCAACCCTTTAACGATGACTTAAGTTGTTCTCTCCTTTCCTGCCCCTTTCTGACTGGCATTTTTAATTGCTCCTTGCCTCTTTGAGTTTCTTTGCTGCTTCTGGTATTAATTGATTTCACTTTACAGTTCCTTTAGCAGGAACCATAACAAGGAGTCCCAGAGTGGCTTTTGAGATGTTCTTTTGCATGACAAGTACAGAGCTTCAGTCTTTGCACTATTCCCAGGAAAAGATGACTTTGCCAGTGGAGCAAACGGAGGCCAACGCCCATTGCTGAACACAACTTAGGAGAACCACAAGTTTAACAGCAGAGCAGAGAGATGACCAAGTGATGCCTTCCTGCTCTGCCGTGTGTGTGCCCTGCCATGCCATCTCTTAGCACTACCTAGGGCTAATCTGTTTGATTTTCAGGCCATCTAATGGTATGAATATATTAAGTCTGGGAAAACTAGGTCCCTTGATTTTTAGTACGGGTCAACTCATTTTTGCTATTCTGAAACAAGCTTAAAGCCCAGAAGTGGCCTCCAGGTTCCTGGGAAACAAAAAGCTGAATTTGGGCTCACTAATCCGTTAGTGAGGATAACAGCATTTTCTCCATTTCCTGCAAAGAATGCAATGGTTGAGGTACAAAAGTTGCATGATTTGCTCAGGGGCATCTGGAGAACTAGTACAGAAACTGTGAATCCTTATTGGTCTTGTGCTCAGTCCTTTAAGACATGTATCCCTTTAAGGGGAGTACCATCCATTTTAAAAATGACCTGCACAGCCTTCAAGATGTGCATGGTAAATGCACTGGTACAGGGAGTAGGACAGCCACACTTATACTTTCAATTCAGTTAGATAACTCCCCTTCTCTTGTGCTTTTTTTCCCCTCTTTTTCCTCATCCTGTGTTCCGTCTCCTCATCTCTTTATGGTTTTGTCTTTCAACACCTGTTTTAAATCTTCTCCCCTCTTCTTCTTTGATTTCCTTCTCCTCTTCCACCACTTATTTTCTCCCTTCTTGAAGATGGTTTCCCACTGGCCATAAGCAGTGGGAGCATCTCCCASACTGGCTCACTTTAAGAGCATCTTCTTTGTCTCATTTTTTCCACCCTTTCCTCCCATTTTGGCAATAGCAGCATGGACAGAAGTCTGAACCTGCCTCAGAGGGTAGCAGTTAGGGCTCAAGCTGCCACGTGTATTCACTAAAGTAAAGCCAAGGGGAGCAGGCTACAGTGTGACAGAAATTCCAAGTCCCAATGAAGAAGAGAAAAACTGCTGTATGTTGGAGCTGGGGAAACTGAGTCCCGAATAGTTTAGACATTTTGCGCAATCTCATAAATCAATTGTGGAGCTGGAAGAAGCAGTTAAAAGCTAATATGACAGCATGGCTGGTGCCAGCTACTCTATGRTAAGATGGCAGTTGATCCCTAGCCCCTAGCTGTGGAATATGGCACTTGATATTTTCTCTCTAGACACACAAAAAATTCGGAAGAGCTTCTTTCTACCATTTCTTGCCCTTTCATTTCTCGCAGCAAACTCTGTCTGTTTACATACCTTTTTCTCAAGCAGGGACTGCTTCACAGCACTGTGTGGCCAGGCTCAATCAGAGCAGTTAGTAGCTGTTTTCCAATAGGTTCCTTGTAGTCCAGCTGCAGTTTGTTGGATTTATTCTGTTTCAGTATGTTGCCCATTTATCTCCTGCACTGTGTGGTCCCCATAGTGGAGACGTCTCTGGTTTGGCATTCTTTCAGGATGTGTTACTTCTTGAGCCCAGTGGTTGGAATTTACATGACAACCTGTGCTTGACAACCCACCCAGCACCATAGGGTGCTTTGCGGAAGCAGCATTTCCCTCAAAACCAGAGTGTTATGAAATCCATATGGAACCAGGCTGTCCAGAGCTGACCCAGGGCAGAGGACAGGGTGGCTGAGATGGCAGCTGGCCTGGTTTTCTGGTGAAATGGTGAGGAGATCTTCCATGCTGCCCCACCTCTGATTTGCAATGCCTTTTAGGAGTTCCTTCTGGCTCTGCACCTGCAACCCCTGCCTTGCCACACTTTATTCCAGTGATGGCTTCTAGCCCTCTGTCACCAGATTGATCTCTTTCCTGGCAGTCTGTTTCACCAGCCCCAAAGCAGAGCGGACCCTTTCCTCTAAGAAGCCACCCCATAAGCAGAGCTGTGCTGTTTCGGGCAGCCTGTTGGGGAAGCCAGGGTAGGGACAGTGGGAGTTGGGATGGCAACTACTGTGAGATGTCATGTCTCATAACAGCAAAAAATCACAGCCATTCCCTCTGCTCCTGCTYCACTCATGGCATGAGGGGAGCAGAATCCCTGCTCTCTGGGGACTCTGCCCCTCCTGACCCTGCTATTTCTCTGCCCTGTATCATGCAAGAGTGGAGTTGATAGCACGCCCTGCCCTTTCCCCCTCTTAAATCCTTTCTAGCAGTAGGGAAGCAGGAGAGTGTGAAAACAGATTTGTGTGGGGAAAAAGGTTYGAGGAGGAGACTTTATGTTAGAAGTGGGTTGGAAGCAGCAGGTTGGGGGTCTCAGGTTAAACTAAAGGAATTGCTGTGTCCCATCTGGGGATAGGGGGAGAGGGCCAAGGGGAAGAGTAGAATGTGTACAAATAAAGAGATTTCCCAAAACTCCTTTTTTCTCTCTTGGTCCCTATGTTCACCATCCCCAAAGAGCTTTCAGCTCATTCCCAGCCTTCTTCACCCGTCTGGTATCCACTGCTTCTCACCCCCCAACGCAGAACTTTCTCTATTGCTGCTCCAAATGTACATTTTACTTACAAAGCTAAAAAGCTTGGAAGAAGCTCTGTTCTGTCATGTATCCAAACATCATTCTTTCTATTCTGTGTTGTCTGTCTGTGGTTCATCACAGAGGTGTCTTTTTTAGAAAGTTGTACTCATGGACTTGCTTCCTCTACTAAATGCTGAGCTGTGTGTAAGTCCTCTGCTGAGGAAAGCAAGGTCATTAGCAAACTGCTGTTTAGAAAAGATATAGTTTATTCAAACCTGTGCTTGTGAGTGCCGAAGGTTGTAATGCTGGGTAAGCAAGACAGATCCAAACCAAAAAGCTTCCTTCAATTGGTTTAAGGCTTGAGAAAGTGTTTCCTGCATTGCAGACAAAATGCAGGTATTYAGGAGGAAGCAATTATTAATAATTTGAAAAGTAGTGATGGCCTAAATCCTATGCTGTAGCACAGATGCTGCTTTTCACCACCTGCTCGAGTTTTGCATCAGAAAATCTAATATCTGTTATCTTGGGTGATATTAGCCCTTTGGCATCTCTTGATGTTGGCAGTCCTGAGGTAAATTTTCAATGGATGTTCCTGTGTCCTTCATGTGCAGTGCTGCTTTTTGACTGTCCTACAAACTTTTTGGGACTTCTGGCAATAGAGTGTTCAAGCTTACCTGTGATAGTTCAAAGCAGTTGTGAAAATMTGAGAACTCTAAGTTCTGATATTCTTGAAGGACACTGGTGCACATCCAGAGTTCAGCCTGTGTTAGGATCAAGTACATGAACCAGTGGGCCAGCAGCAGGTTAGCTGCTCTATACAATTGAATGGAGAAAGATGCAGAAGCTTTAAAATAGGTTACTGTCCTCCAAATGCTGTATAATTGATATTAGAAAGTAAGATAATAAGCAAGCAGTCTTCTTCACACAGCTGAACCCACATATCATAACTACAACTGCCCAATTCCCCAAACTTTTAAATAGCATGATTACCATCCCATCCACTAATCACTCTTACAATTTCCCTGCCTTTAGACTTATGATAARTAACCTTTCACATTTTCTCAAGTCATTGTAACATCTTCCAAAAAATAACCAGCCTTCACATGTAAGATATTAGCAGGAAAATATTTTGTAATATGTAAATGCATTAAAAAAAAGGTCATAGTTCACAGAGCAATAAAAACAGAGCTCAAAACCGAGGTGGTTATCCCTCTCCATGTCACCTTCAAGGATCGGAGCTGTGATGAAAGGTACTTTTTCCCTCTTAGTAAGAATGTGTTTATTCTATGGGGAGAACGCAGTTTATGAACTCCTTAGCTRTTTATTTACTGGAGCTTAAATTGAACCAGATCATATTTATTCTCCAGTTTCACACCCTTGTTTTTTTCAAAGRAAGTCACTGATCTTCCTATCTATGAAGAAAATTATGAAAACAAGTCATCAGTTTCCACCTGAGTCTGAAGGCAAACATGCAACCATAGCTTATGAACATGTCAGGAGCTGTCTTGGTAATGTGCAGATCTGATGGCTGGTTACTAAAATTTCAGTGGTAACATCGTGAGGTGCTGCACTGCTGATCAGCAAGTGGTGTGGTAAAGGATGAACATATTACAAACAGATGCTTTTTTGTCATCRTTATTTTTTTTCCTCTGCAATGAGGAGTGCAAGATGTTTCAAATGTGTCAAAAACACAACTCTTAATCGTGATTAACAAAAAATAATTTATTTTAAAAAAAGCAGCAATTTAACAACCGTAAGAAAAATATAAATTTCAAAATTAAAGTACCCAAAATAAAATGAGAAAAACCGGGTGCAGGGATTAGAGACTCTAAGATGCCAGCTTGGCATAGTGCCCACGGCAGAATTCTTGCTGCGCTGGGCTTGCTTTAGCTAATCTAAAGCAAAAAGTCTTTATTAAATTCTCTTTTGTAAAGTTAGAGGCCAGTAACCTCAGCGCAGRGACTTCACCAACAGCTATTSCGAAGGTAAAAGACCCCTCTCCCTGCTGTGCAGGCATTTTTATACTCCATTGGCTTGTCCCAGGACCGCCTACAGTCCAGCCCACTCGGCTTGCAATGATTGGTGMGAGGTGATCATGTTGTTCCTTTCTTCTACCAATAGCTGGTCTGTTGCCAGGGGGTGGTCTGGCTGATGTCATTGGGAAAAAGGCGGGAAACAGTCCTCATTGAAATTCAGGCTGGCAGAATGCCAAGCTGCAAGCCAACGGTCTGTTTCTAAAAATAGCCCAGGAACCACACCCAGGAGTTTGGTGTCCCTTAATATTGAAGCTTAGGATCCAGTCTCAAGGGGTTCAYTGAACTTTACAATATACAGAAAACGTATAAAATTAGTTATAACAGTACAAAAAAACTTCATGAAATAGTATTCAACTTTTGCATCAACATAGTTTTAACAATTGAACTTTATAAAACTGTATAAAGCTATTTGAATACATTCTCAACAGCAAACTTTAAGAAAACTGGTTTTCGCTCACATTAAACTTCATAAACAGGTTTTTAATTATAAATTCCAATAATCAAACTTTATAAAAACAGGGCTAACAATTTAACTGGACAACTTATAAATTAACACACAATTAACTTCACAAACTTTATTAACTAACTAACTAATCCCTGAATAATTAACATGCAAAAGCCAACTCATGATTTTTATTTATAACAAAATGGCATATCAGGATCACCTGGCACTCCGGGGAGGAATTTTCCTACTCATACGCCAGCTTTAAATATTCCTTAATTTTGGTCCTGTCTCTGAGACTCTCCCATGTGATGCCTGACAGAACAAGGATGAAAGCAGTGATAAACACTGCAGAATTTGTGGGTGGTGCTTTGCTYTGTTGTGTTGAGTACATTAGCACTTAGTTCCAAGTTAGATTAGTATTGTACTTTGTGACTGATGCCTGAGAAAATATCACTGCTTGTTTGTCCCAAGTTGTTATCCATGTTTTATGGATGAATAAACACTTCGTTGTCACTTAGAAATGTTAACCATTGCTTAAGTCAAAATGTCTTTGTTGTATGGTTTTACAAGCCTTTGAATATTTTATAAAGCATTTAATTTCATTTTTGTTGGTACATAGAGACAGTGATGCTTAAAAAAAAATTAAGTAATGATTCTATTTTAGAATTGAGTCTTTCAGTCTAGACTAGTAATTTCTGGAAGGGACTTTGCACCTGTAATGGCTTTGAAATTGTCACAAGAAAGCCTTTTAGTGAAAGTGTATTTTATARAAGATCCATTAGCTCAGTGTCTTTGCCTTGGTCAAAAGAAGGGATTTGCGAGTGATAATAGTTCTCAAAAATATATGCCTTTTTTACATCAGGTTCTGTTTTAGGGAATTAGGTTTTCAGACAGTGGCAATTTGCTGAACATTTTGCTATTTCTCATCCTTGAAAAGTGCCTGTTACACTAGCAGGTGTCAAAATTCGTAGATTCTATTTATTGCCCTTTCTAAAGCACTTATTACTATGATATTCAGGAACTGTACATGGATTAAAAAACATCAAGGAAGCTATCTTGAAGGAGCTGATGTGACTTGTTATGTTGGGCATCTTCCAGCATAAAGTGCTGTATAACTGTGGGAAATGGGTACAGGTAATAAAAAAAATTCTTTGCAGGAAGATGTAAAATATAGCTACTTAAAACTGAGCAACCTAGGGCTATAGCCACACCAGATATTGCTGGGGCAAGAGCCATGCTGTGACTTGTAGCTGCACGCTGTGTGTTAATTCCCTCTGCCCCCACTTCATGTATCCCTGGCAGGTATCCTCACATGTTTTGCAAAGATGAGCATAGTAATACTGGATTCACTTCTTCCCCCAAGACACTTCTCCTTTGAGTGAAAGAAGTGCTAGTATTGTCTCCAACATGGAGAAAAAGGGTTTAGTTTATTGCCTGGGGGAACAGCTGCCTGGTTGGCCCAGGCCGTGCCCTGTTCCTCCTCCTCTTGTACAGTGGCTGGATGCTCTGTGTGTGAGCACAYAGTTGGATAAACACATCATGCCGTGGGTGAGCAACTGGCTCGGGGATCGGGCATAAAGGGTTACAGTTAATGGGGTGACATCAGACTGGGGACATGTCACTGGTGGGGTTCCACAGGGCTCCATCCTCAGCGCTGTGCTCTTCAACATCTTCGTAAATGACTTGGGTACAGGACTGGAAGGGATACTGAGCAAGTTTGCAGACAATACAAAACTATGAGGAGCTSTTGATTCCCTGGAGACTAGGGAGGCCCTGCAGAGAGACCTCGACAAATTAGGGGACTGGACAATCATCAACCAGATGAAGTTCAACAAGGGAAAGTGTCACATTCCGCACATTCCTGAAGCAAGGTACTCCCCTCTGATGGCTGGCTTATGCAAAGGCTTTATGGACAGGCAGCAGCTTTCCAGTCACCAAAGGTGTTGCTTCTGCCCATGCCACAGCATCCTGCAGTCTTGTCCTGGGCATTTGAGTGTCAGCCTTCTTGGGAAAAACCCCAAACCAAACCCAAAAATCCTGAACTCCCCCACCCCCCCAAACCTCCATGAAAAGATGCCCTGGTAGGYAAATTAAGCAAGTTTAATAGCATCATACATTGTGGAAATTCCTGTAAGCATTACTTTATAAATTAGAAGGTTTTATTTTCTTTTTTTCCCCAAGACATCTTGAAGAAAACTTAATTTCCAAATGAAAATTTCCTTTTAAAGCTTTACATGTATTTTTGGACAGATTTTAAAGGTTGATGTTAGAGTTATCAGTAAAATTAAATGTTAACTTCATCTAGTTTTAGCAACACTGATTTCTGTGTACATTTGTAACTTTTTAACACAGGGGATATTACATGTTGACCCTTCATGAACTTGAATCTAGTGCTTGAAGTTCCTTTCTGTTYAATATTCCTGAGATGAAAATAATATTGGCACTGATGTTATCGGGATGGGTGGTTAGGATGCTTAATATTAGATTGTCCTTTTTAGTTCACAACATTCTATTTTATTCCCACAGTAGGACAGTAGTCCAGTATGCTGGAGAAGTACCAGCAGTGAAACAGTTAAGAAAAAATCAACATAATCCAAGTGCAGTGGAAGGGTGCCCTGAAATAATCTCTGCTTGACATAGTTTCTGAATTTCCTCCTTCCCTCCTGGTGTAGGGGCTGGATCAATTGGCTAAGAGCAGGTGGATGCTTAGGTCCCATAGTCCTGGGTGGAATTGATTGTGATGGTGAAGTGGACCTTCATTTKGTAATAAAGGCTGATGCTAATTCTTATTCCTCATTAAGAAACTGCCACCAAAGAGCAAACTTATTTCCTTGTGTTTTGACAGAAGATGAACAATTGCATTTGCAGAAGCAATTTGGGAGAGCGTCAAAGCTGTCAGCGCAACTAGAGGTGTCTTTCAGTGAGTGTGTTCTTCTACAGAAGCTTTGTATTTTGAAGGTATCAGGTTTTTTGTGACCATGTATATCCATGTGATCTGGTATATGTGAAAGGATGGACATGTACAGGACTGCAAGGGGTAACTGCAAGTCACTAGCCAGACTCTTTTTTTTTTTTTAAATATTTATATGTGAGAGGATTCTCAGTGGCTGACAGCAGATTTATCTTCAGGGAAAATGGCTGAGGGATAGATTCTGATCCTTTGCTGCCTTGTGCCACGTATGGTCCTGTACATCACCGCAGAGGAGACTTCAAAGTGCCACCATTTTGATCTGGTGGCATTCTGTAGGGCCCAGTGAACAGCTTTGCGTGGTGCTGGGACAGTCTGATTTTCTTCTAAAATAAACTCCTTTAGCATTGTGCTATACAACAAAGATCTTTACCAGGATTGCTGGGCCCATTGGTTCAGCTTGGTCTCTCTTTCGATGTGTGGTACAGGACATCTTTGTTGTGTGGTCTGAGAGGCCAGGAGTGGTCCTGTCTCCGTCTCTTTGCTGTAGGTGATGGTGGAGCTGTTGGGTGTGTTCACTTGGCACAGGGACGTTCTCAGCAAGTGGCTGTGCACAAGGGAAGGAAGATGTGTGCTTGTTTTGAGGTGTGTGTCCAAGGCGAGCTGTGCTTGCACTGCAGCTGGCATATTTGTGGCAGCAGACAGGGCTGGGGGATGACTGATTTAGGCTGAACACATGGAGGATGAGGTCCTATTTTTTCATGGCTCTGGGAGTCAGGCTACTTGGATTCCACTCCTAATCCTGACCATAACCTGATTGCACAACATCTTTGTGCCTCAGGTCTCCTGTTGATAAAAAGGGACTGCAGCTTTTTGTTGCATTGTGTTGATAATAAAAGTTAAAATAATTTTGAGATCCCAGGGTGAAAGCACTTATGTAAAAGTAAAATGTATTATTATGTTTTGTTGAAAACCAAAAAAATTTTATTTTAATCGTGCATTGTTTGAACAATCAGTTTCCTGCAGGAATACAAATAAAGATCACAGCTTTTCACATCATTTGGAAGAGGCAGTTGGTAAGAGTGTTAACAGCACATACCTTAGAAAATTCAAGCACAGTGATCTCCACAGAAAATATTTCAGATTTTACCCTTTTATGTTTCCTTTTCAATTCCGAGTTTCTTCCTGGCATGCCCTGCAGATAGTATCCCTGCCTGAAGAGATGCCCCCCTTTCCAATACCCAAATCTTCATTTTCTCACATCAATGGCTGTATATTAAGGAGTGGGTGGTAGAGAGAAGGATATTATTTGACAGTTAATATTGTAAATTCTGTCTAATACGGCTTGTATATGGGAACAGTAATAGCTACTGCTGCTGTGGTTTTGTTGCTGCAGGGAAAATGCAGTAAATAGGACTTTGAGAGGAAGATCTGGCAATGAAGCAAGGCCTTGGGATTTCATTTGTTCCTACTGTGCTACCACTAAATCTCCCTTCTCATGTTACCGAAATAAAACAGATCTAAACAGATCCTGGCATGCCATGGATGTACCACATGAAGACAATGTACATACCTGTTCCCATTCAAATTCATCTGATCCCTTTGTGGAAAACAATGACATTGTGTTTCATACCCCTTACCATTTCAAGGTCTCAAAGCGCTCTCCRAAGAGAGATGAGATGAGATTGCTCATCTTTATTCTTCGCTGTGGTAAGTAACCATTATTGTTCTCATTTCAAAGGTGAAGGTGGGATGCTCCATAACCACTTTGTAAGCCAGTAGAAAAGTGGAGAAGAATGCACACCTCTGACCTTGTTAGCTTTATCCATTGGGCTGTACTTTTTCCTTGCAACCTCAGCAGTGTCTGCCTCTGCACATCATTTCTTGGTTCCCTTGCTCACAGCTCTGTTTTCCTTCTTTGCTCTTTGCTTTCRTCAAGGCACTCAAGCATGTAAAAGACTGCAGAGCACATATTAAGGAACAAGACTGTAAGGGAATAGGATGCAGCTTCAGGGCTCATTAAAGTAAAGGAATGCATTTTTTGCGTGCCCTGGCAGTAGAAGAAGGAAACAAGATAATGCACTTTCTCTCCTTTCTCTGCATTTGCGGGCTGTGTTCCTTGAGATCCTTGGGGGAAGCTGCTGCCTCACCTAAGCTGCTTGGATACAGTGTGTGGTAACAGAACATAAATCCTGTATTTTATTACAACACCTCTTCCAGAATCACTGAGGAATATTTGATTAGCCAGAAAGTTGTATGACATGGCCTGGAGATGTCATGAGTGCACTCATGAACTGGTTGGTTTCCTTTTCGCTGCCTGTCCATTGCTTCATGTCTGAATGTAGGCAGAGAGGGCAGTGGGCTTTCTCGGCTGGTTCAGAGCTCTTTGTGCTTATCATGGGCCTCGTTTTCTGCAGGGTTGTTTGTGTTTTTGGGCAGTGCCAAGGTGCTTTTCAGTGAAACATTTTTGAAGGTGAAGCAAAGGGTTGTTCCTAAAGCCTAAAGTGTTACTGTTCTGACTCAGGCAGGGCTGAACAGGTCCTAACTGAGTTGGCCTGTTACTCCTGGAATGAACTGCAGTATTTGCACATCTAAGGACAGTTCACATCACAAATTGGACTCTGTAGAAATTTCTGCCAGAACTTAATTTTCCTCTCCTCAATCCTGAATGTTACCTATCTATTGTTTGTTCTTTCCATAGTCTCTTAACATGACCTATGTCATATCCTCAGTCTTGAATCTCCGCATAAGCTGATAAGTACAATGCCTCTGACTGCCTTCTCTATTTTCTTGAATCCAGTCATTCTGAAAACCTCAGACATTTCTGTGTGACCAAATGCATATGTTTTAGTAAACAAATCTTTCAGCACTTCTTATATTCTCTCTAGCTGAGGTTTTCCTGATAACTGCCTGTATTATCTGAGTGATGCTATGCTGCTCCTTCCATGGCTACCTGAAGTTTGGCTCTTTAGGACTTCTTAGGATGGGAAGTCAGTAGATTAAATTAAGAGGAGACTTGGTGTAACCTAATTTCTACCTAAGATAATTAAACCAAATTTTGTTTCTCTGACTAGAGTGAGAAAAAATACAGTGAGAGTTTTCAAAGCTTCTTCAGAAGCCCCCAAGGTTTTTTTCTTCTGATGATCTCTGTCCAAGGAGGACCATTTGCTGCCTTTACTCAGGGTTTTTCTTGTGAGAAGTTCTGCTGCTTTTTATCTGCAGTGCACCATCTGGGCACTGGCTCATCTCCTAACTTGCAACATGTGAACCTGGGAAACCCTTCAGTAGAGACAACTGTGATCTGGCCAGTCCCCAGCTCTTGCTGATGGGGTCACTTCTGTTGTTTTTTTAAATTGCACTCTATGGAAAGGGTTGACTGCATTCACAGACAAATCTGAAAGATCACAGCCATTGTTTTTAGTGTTGTGGCTGATCATTTTCAGATGGCACCCTGTCCATCCTTGGATCATTTCCTCCTTCCCGTGGTTAAGTTGAAGAGTGTCTAAATCAGGCTGGCGGTGCTGAGTGCCCCCGTGTAAGGCTCTGCAGCTGCACCCCTTGTGCCTACTCTAAACTTTTGTTCATTCTAGTCTGTAACTTATCTCAGTGTGTGACTGTGTTTGCAGAAGGGTTAACTAGATGCAGGCTTAGTCTATTCATACATGAGCTTTGGAGGCCCAGATGGTGTGCTTAATTACTCTGGCCAGCTTTGGCACCATCCCATTCCTGAGAGAATTAAATGAGGAATGGTGTGTCAGAGACTGCTCCTTTCTATTCTCCCCAGAGCACTTCAGTGTTACAAGCTCCACAACACATTAGGCCTAGCTCAAACATCCCCAAGACAAAGTGGCTTTGGGGTGGTGGCTGGCCCTGAGGTCCCCAGCTGGGCTTTTACACACTCTGTGTGCCATCAGGGCTGCCCTGGGAGTGCCTCATTACAAGTGACTCCAGGACACCATTTTCTTTGCAGAAGCAGTCAAATTCTGATCCATGAGCATGGCTGTAGTGGTTACAGCTCGTAGAACCTCAAATGCATGGTGAGAGCTTGCTCTACAAGTTTTATTTTTAATCATGTCTCCCTGTTCCTTGGTACCACATGCATGGAAACACTCTCTTGGTGGCTTGCTTGGCAATATCCCTGCCCTTGGACAGAAGTTAGAGGGCTGATCCCGGTTTGCTGTCAGGAGGGAAAACCCAAACCACATCCACAGGATGTACAGTCTCTATTTTTGCTTCTTGCGTGTGTCTCTGCAGAGTGAGGATGAACATCAGAGGAATGCAGATGCCCCCATGGCAAGGTATGAGCCAACTCCAGATGGTGAAACTCAGCCTTTCCCAAGGAGCTATGGCCTGGCTGCAGAGGTTGAGTCCCAAGTTGGATCTGCTCTTGCTTGCAGTGCCAGCTCTGGTAACCAGCTGTTTGGAGGAAGCTGGCTGTTTCTTACTYAGCAGAGCGGTGACCAACGCACATCTGCCTTGATGTACTTCCCACATCCACTCTTCGCATGTCCACCAGGAGTTTTCAGTGTCAGAAATGCTAGAGAAGGGACATTTTTAGCAGGGGCTAGTGCAGTTAGCATTGCATTGAAGATTATTAAGGTACTTGAAACTTTGAAATCCTGTTTTCAGACTGAGCCTGGGAGGCATTCTGCATTTGGCAAAGATTTGTCATATTTGATTTCTGGCCTGAAATAAAGCTTTTTCATTTTTTTAAAATTTTCTATCACATCCTTTCAAATAAGAGCAAAGTTAGTTTATTTATTCCTGGGAAAAATAAAAGAGGAGGATATGTCTTTTAGGTGGTGGTGGTTGTCTTAAACTGTTTTTCAGCAGTAATGGCAGATGTTTGAAAGTTGTGATTTAAGGCAGTAATGCTCCTCACTGGAGTGTGATGTGTGGCCTTTTTCCAAAGGAAATTGGGTTTGATTTTACCGCGCTATTAGCACTGAAAATCACATACTGAGCCTGTACTGTGGAGTGTTTTTCCTGGGCTTAAGTGTGCATCTCAGAAATGAGGCACTGTACGTGAGTGAATTAACTTCACTCTGCAGTCAACTGGGTGGGCCTCAAAAGGGCTTTAAAAGCACAGGCTGTTTTTGCTGTGGCTTGGAAAACTTAAGGTAAGAAAAGTATGTCCCCATAGTGCCTGCTGTTCCACCCGTCAAAATGCCTTTGTTGCCTGGGGAAATGCACTCAGCTCTAGAAGTCAGGGCATGAATCCCATTTCCAGGTCTGTGCTTCACAGCTCCTATTTAGTGTGTCTGACTGGTGCTGAGCAAGCTGGAGTTTGAGAGATGCAGTTTGTTATGGAAGTAGTGGCCACTGGGGAACAGCACAGGGTCTTGATCCAGAGGCGACTAATTTTTATTTGACCACTTTAAGGGGTTTTGAAAATCCCACACTGAATGTGTAGAGCGCAGATTTTAGTAGGTGAATTAATACAGACCCTGAGGATGGTTGTGCTCCACAAAAGTGCCTCAACTGAGGTCAGATGCAGACTGAAGTCCCTGATCTCCTCGGAACTGCCATTAACAAGAGTCTGCACACTTCTCAAACAAAATTTGGTGAGAGAGAGCACCATTCTGGTGTTCAGCCAGTTAGTTTCTGTATTTTTGGATGCTTTATATCCCTGCAGCTTTGAGATTATCTCTTTCAATATTCTGCTGCTTTCTCATAAAGCGAGCAGATACAGATACTGTAAAAAAGTAAATGGAGAAACTCGTATTGCATTTGAGTGTGGATGTCTGTGTTGAGTCATGCACACACTCGTGCCTCTGGTCCACACCTGCCCTGTGAGTCTCCTGGTTGGTTACAAGGATGTGAGAGGGGGATGCTTTTCAATGGGACTCTACGAGCTGAAGTGCGCCATTGCTGGGTATTGGTGGAGAAGGGGGACGTGTCACTTCAGGCACAGGTTGGGCAGCTGTATCCACCTGCACCCTGAGCAAGACAGGCAGGGTGGCTGTGAGGGCCACATAAAAGCCAGCAGCCTCCTTCCCTGTCACACAGAGCCTGGGAGCCTTTTGCAGCCAGCCCTGGAAGGCGATAATCATGAGAGGGATAATGGCTTGTTTCGGGTTAATAGATCCTGACAGCCTAATTTCCCCTGGTGAAAATAAAAGGGAATAAATCTTACAAATACTGTAAAATCAATAGCTAGCAGTGAAGGGGCTGACAACAAGACCCTATATCCACAGCACTTTTTTTTTGGTGAATTGTTCATTTCACTTTGATGCGGATGGGTTCCCTGTGGCTTTGCAAGAGCCATGTAATCCTCCATTCTCCTTTTTGTCATGCCTATCTCTTCAGTGCTTGTGTTTTACTTGCTTGCCTCTATGTAAGGAATCTGAAGGCTTGTTGAAAGGGAATGCTGCCTTTCTGGCGGAAGATCTATAGCGCTCTCACTTCTCAGGAGCCTGCTCTTCCATCGTCCCATTGGCATGCACAGCTAACTTGGTTACAGGCCTTTCTCTGTAAACAGTTAGATAACCATATCCTGACCCTGTAAAACAACCCAGCCATGGGAACCTTTGCTCATTGCTCTGTGGCTGTGCTCTCTAGAGCAAAACCACAACCTCTGTTATGTTATTGACCTGAAATATTGACAGAGCTACCACTGGACTTTTTTGCATTCCCAAGGTCAGGGTTTAAGATTCATGCGCTGAGCTAGCAGAAGCTTCTCCAGATAAATCTGCAAATCCACTGAGGATAGTCTGCAATAAGTTGGGATTGGCAGCATTACAAAAATAGAAGATCATGAAATAGGAAGTAAACAGCTACAAGATCCTTGCTGACACACACTTCACAGGCAGAGGCACAAACTCCCTGCACAGGGTAAGCTTGAGGAGGACCTTAAGCTCCAACCTTGAGGAACTCCTGGCTCCTTGGGCTGGCAGGAGCATGGACTGAACAGTCCTCCGATAGGATTGTGCATGCAATCTTGAGAAATAAGGTTTGGGCTGGAGTGAGTGTTTTCTTGCTATTGGATTCCTTGTGAATGAAGATCAGTGGGATGAATGGTCTCTATTCTGTACTCTTGAGGACCCTACTTCAAAGCCAAGATGGAGGAACTATATGTTTCACAGTTTTCGAATACTAAAGATTATTTAGGTTGGTAAAAACTGTGGAAAAAAGTTACTATCTTCTCAGAGATAAGAATCATATAACAAGGATTTAAGAGAAGCCTGTAAGTGGTTAATCCAGCCTCTAAATTATAGGGCATTGGCTCTTTCCTGTCAAGGTATTTACTCTTGAGCTTTTGCTTGAAGTTATGTCCTTCACTGAAAGGAAAGAAAATTCTCGCTTTCTTTGTTTTCTGGAAGCAGACATTCTTGGGCAAAGTCAGGTGAACTCTTTTCCTCAGCCTGTTCCAGTTTCCCGCTTCCTCACTGCTGAAGGACACTCAGAGACAATTGGTTTCTCTTATGTCAGGGCACTGTCCAGGTGAGGGCACTGCCTTGATCTCAACTCCTACCTCTGAAACAGGCTTCCTCTGTGATGTTGAACTTGTTATCTCTTAACTCCAGTCTTTCTACTGTCAGATGGATCCTTCCTTCTGTTTCCCTTTTCTGTCTCTTCATCATGTAGTTTTCAGACTTTTCAGGCTCACTGTCCTCACTGTCTAGGTGCCGTGTTCATTCAGTGATATCTTTTACTTTGCTGGCATTTCTTTTATTACATGTAAAACAAAAGTACTGCTGGGAGAAGCCTTGTGAGGGTTTTTCCACTGACAGTTGATGTTCCCTTTGAGATTTTCTTCCCATGCCACCTGCCCTGTGTTCTGTTATTCCCTCTCTCCCTCCGTGAATTTACCATTTATAGTGCTGATGACTTGGTGGTATGTATTTTTCTCTCTTGTTACCATCTAGGGAATGTGGGGACACTTTGCATAAAGTAATTTCAACTGAAGTGTATTTTTAAGAAGCAGAGGTGTCACTCTTGGTGTATTACATCTTGCATGCAGAGACTAAAATTGCTTTCAGAAAGGGCTGGTCATTTGCTGCTTGCTGTGGGCTCTCTCTGCCCTCAGAACAAGAGAGAGTCTCCATTCTCTTTCTACCACTAGGAATTCTGCTGATTTCAAGCAATAGCAGATGCARAGCAACGTTAATGAATTTATGCACGGAAGTCTAATTTAAATTGTACAGGTAGTTATGTTTCCTCATAGCACTTTTTGGTGGAAAAAAAATCAAGAAGTGGATGCATTTGAGTTCTACTTCTCCATTGTGAAATGTAAACAAAAATCAACATGCTGTAGGCAGTCTGTGTTCACAGACAAGAGTCTGATATCAGGCTGGGCAGAGAATCCTGTAGTGACTCCTAGTCATAGTACATACTCTGTTGGAGTAACTAATGAAGTAATCATAATATTTAACAATAACAGTAATAGGTGGTCCACAAGTAGGTTTTTTTCAGTCAAAGATTGCAGCACTCCCTTCTTACTGATATATTTGTATTTAGAAGATACATAAGCCCAGGACAGTAAAATACGTTTCAAATGTCCTTCAGTAAACAATCAGTGCCAGCCCTGGGAGATGGGATCACTAGCGATGTACTTCAGTGGTTACAGAGATGGTTTTGTGGAGGAAGAGTGGGAAAATGAATCTGTAGTCATGAAGGTACAGAAGCACTTGGCATCTTTGGGAGAGCTGGAGCCTCTTTGTTCTCTGCAGGCCATGGGAAATGAAAATGTTATCCTTGTGCCAAAGGATTTTTCATGTCAGTGGAAGTGGCAGAGGGAAAAATAGACGTACATAATTGGAAGTGGACCTCTTGACTTCTAACATCTCTGTGAGATGTATGCAGGTGAACACTGAGTGTGCACTGCTGATGATAGTCCATGAGTTGTGTTCCAGGAAGAAAGCTTTCCTGGACACATCCAGCTTTAATTCACGGAGAAAGAACTGAAGGAGGTGTTTTTGATAAAAGTGACTTGTAGGACTGAACCTTCCCTTCTGCTTTGGGGTTCTGTAACCCAGATACAGCAGGCTGGCATGTCAGGAGGTGGCTGCTAAGCTGTAACTTATGTATAAGTTATCATGAGGCATAATAGAGGTCATGACTGTGCTGCAAATGTGTGGCATGCTGGGGCTGTGAAGGGACAGCTTGGGGGAAAATGGGATAGTGCAAGTCTTGCACTTGCTCTCTGAAACTTGGCAGATGTGTGGAAGTCATTTGTCTTGAGTCATTCATCAGGTCAGTGGCAGAGCCAGAAATAGAATCCAGGTCTTCTGATTGCTAGRGCCACCATCATATCTCCCAAACCATATTGCTTCTCCAAAGTTGTTTCAGAAGTAGTCAAAGCGCCAAGGGATCTTGTACTTTTCTACCCAGCCAGCTGTTTGATGTTGCCAGGCAGGTGCTCTTGGATCATGGCTGTATATTCAAAATCTGTGGCATGTCCATTTTGCACAAGAGTTAAAAATGAATTTTTCATATGGTGAGGATCTTTTGCTATGGCAGAGGCAGGACTGTGATGCTAGAGATAAAGTGAGTTATCTCTTTGCACTGCAGCTTTCAAGGTGACCTTCACATTAAAAACCCCACCTTGAACGTAAATCAGGAAGCCTCATGTATTTGTTTACGATTTAGGAAATGCAGTTTAAATATGTGCTTTACAGATACCCAAGAAAGAACCTCTAGGAAGCTTCTTGCAGGTGTTGTAACTCATACACTATTCAGCATAATGATGTAAAATCAGGCAGACCTCACTGGTGTGGAAATCAAGCCTTGGGAGGATTTGTTAAGCAAGAACCTGAGCCTAAGTCTTCTAAATTCAATCCTCTGGGGTTTCAATGAGATCCTGCATGTGTTTTTCCCTCTCCTCATCCTGACATTGTGTTCTAAGTGCAGGTGTGACCCACGTCTTGCCACGGATCTTCAGCAATTTGTTCAGGCTATGTGCTAACCATATTCCTCTTGTGACAAGACTGCCTCCACAGAACATTTTTTCTCTGGCATGACACTTCTCTATAGAGGATCTTTCCCTATTAGGCCTCCCATACATTCTCAAGGAAACCTGGCTGCAGGAGAGTGCTAGGTACGGCATGAATAAGCATGGTTGCAATTTAAAGGGTCTTGTAGCTTTGCCATATTGATGAGTGCAACAATGGAAAGCGGGCACCATGAGCATGCCACTACAGGCAAAGTAATACAGGACGTGTTGATTTTTCTTTCAGCAGTGAATATCGTGCTTGACAACATTTTCCCATCAGCTGTGGGGTGTTCAGTGCTGCCTGGTATCGACCATATCCATGGCGAGGTGGCAGAGGCTGAGAACAGCCTGCAGGCACTCTCCCGCCATGAGACATCACAGCTGGGGCTGGTAGTGCTGGGGCAAAACCTGTCCATTTCAGTGCTCCCCTGCCACATCCCGCGCATCCATGAAACACTAGACATTCCAAGATTTTCACTTGGGACAACTTATATGCTTTTTCTAAATCCCCTCACGACCTGGGGGGGTGAAATGCATTTTCTATGTGTGCCATTCTATTACTACTTTATTTCCTAAAAGAAAGTAAACTTGGGACCGCAATCAAAACAAAAACCATAAAGAAATCCTAAAGTACCAAGAGAGGYTGCAACAATGCTTCTGGGATGGGACATCTTTTCTGGTGCTGTTGGGCCTGTGCACTCCCCTGAGTGGGAGTTCATGTCTCATTGGCTTTTGCTGACTTGAAACCTTTTTTTTTATTTACAGCTTAAATGAATATTTGTCTTGATTTGGCATTTATTGACTATTTAATATTTAAACATACTTAATAATTCCTGAAATGCAACCWTTTTCATGTAAATATGGGACTTTTAGTCTCAGCAAGGGCAGGCATCAGCAGTAAAAGTATAAAAAGCCCAAAGTAGGGAGAGTGTTAGTATAAAAAACATGGTTCCCTGTCTCAGTAAACGTGTTGTGGGCTTGTCTCTGCACTGGCAGCAGCAGGGCGAAGGCTCCTCTGGGAATGCAGTGGTGCACTCAGCTCTGGTGTCAGAGGGCTGGTTCCAGTCCCTTGGCTAGGGCAGCAAGGAGGGCAGGCAGGGATGGCTCCGTCTCGGTCTGTCCCTGGGGACGTCGGGTGCCATCTTTGCCGGGGCACCAGCRGTGGCCCCTCTGCAGGGGTGCGGTAGAGGGTGACGATTACATGGCCTCTGGCATGGCAGTTTTTGTTGCTTCACAGTCTTCTCACAGATTTCACTTTTTGACCTGACACACTGCGTTTCCTTTAACTCTCTCCAAGCTGTTATTTATCACTCACTGTCAGGAGCCAGCTCTCTGCTCTGGCTCCATTTGGGTAGAGCTTTTTCTGAAGGCAAATTCCTCCAGCCCCCATGTCCCTGCTGCTACAGGTGCGTCCAGCATGAAATTTCTAGAAATTCATGTACCTCAGCAAACATGGGCTGTCCTGGCAACTGTTTCATGGAGAAGTTCCCCCTCAATCTAGTTTCATTAGATGCCCTGAAAAAAAATCCCTACAACTTTTCTCCTGCTTAAGTTAGTTCTGTGGCATGCAAATTTACTTGGTGGGGCATGAGACATTCTCAAATTTAGGGTAGGTACCAGAGAACTCTTCTTCATAAATAAAGACACTGAAATAGCTTTCCATCAGGAAGCAGCTCTGAGCTGTACTGCCACAGTGTATCCTAATGCCTGGTCATCATCTTTGTTTTCCACCTACACTTTCCAATGTACTCAGTGAATTCAAGTGTTTGGTTGTGCATCTCTGGAATCAAGATGTGCAGTTCACCGTTTGGAATGGTCGCTTTCAGGCCCTTGGGGTGCAGATGAAGAGCTCAATATAAAAATAATAAGATTTGGTCCCATATATCTAACCAGCAGGATTAGGAATTCTTCATAGCTGTTTGCAGTGAGTGCTTTTTTGGTGTTACAACTGTCTGTCAAGCTATGGCCTGAGCAGATGTCATTTCCCAACTTTTTCCTGGTTCCTCAGACAGCAAACCCTAGCAGATGGTAATAACAGGGCTGCATTGGTTTCCCCACTTGGGTGGACCCCGGGACTTGGAGGTGCACTGCAGAATGCACCTTCCTTTCAGTGAAGATGAAGCCAGGAGAATTAATTCTAATGTGGTTTTCTACCTTTTTATTTTTTTTATAGCTACTAAGAAGTCTTTTAAGAGCAACATGTATCCTTGCTCAAATCCAGTGACGAGTATTTTCCACCAGGTGAATGCTTTCACTTTATGAAATCTATTGCTCCTCTTGGCTATTTGGTGGAGCCTAATAAGCCCTATCCTGAGAGCTATTTATCTATGTCCTGATGCTGGGAACACTGACAGTCAGACTGGAGAGCGTGTGCTCTGCATGCTGAGCCATGTGCTAAAACAGCATGGTGCAAAATATACATCCCATCTTCTGTGCAGGCACACAGTGAGCAYACATAAAAGAAAAGATGGGGAGAGCCCACAGGATAGTAATCAATTGTTTAGCAGCCAACACTCAAGAAACTCTGTGGCTTATCTAAGAGCAAGGAGTGAGTAACCCTCTCTGCTCTGGGAGAAACTGTGGTTGTGATAATGGAAATGTTATTAGTTGTTAATATTGCAGACTACTCTGAGCAACAAAATTCTATCAGTTTTGGAGTTCATACGTGTAAATGCAAAGCTTAAATATAAAAAAAAATCCTTGGAGGTTTTGGAGAAATTTAGATTATGAATTTGAAGCTAAATTTTAGAGATTCAAATCCCTGTGCATTTGGAAGGGTCTTAAACTTGGCCTGAACCTTGTAGCTTTGAAGCTTCCTTACACATTTGCCAATTTTTTCCTGTTCCCCCTCCATTTTTCAACCCCTGTGATCCATCAGTGATCTCCAAAAGCGTAATCCAGCATCCACTGGAGGAAATACAAATTTCTGGTGATGTCAGATTTCATTGGTTAACCTTGTTAGTGATTTCTGTGGATTTTTTGTATTTTTCCGTTGTTTGGGCTTTATGAAAAACCTGTTCTGTACCCTCTGTGTCTTGTATTAAATAGGGAATAGACCAGTTGTGAGGGTCTTTGTTGCATACGTAGACTTTGTAAGACTTAATATTGTTACAGGGAATAGAATTTTTATATTTTACCTTGTGCCATTTAAAATTGTYTTTAATTTTTTTTAAAGATGCTGATCTCTCTGTCAGCCTGATAGGTGATAACTGAGATATCTGGGTAGCCACATACTGAGCTTGTAATGTCATGGGGGTTGCAATTGTCACATGTCTGGTTTTCACTCAAACCTACCAGGACTGGGGAATCTTTGGCATGCATGCTGATGAGTCTCTTTTGGGCAGGGAAGGGCTAGACATGCAGGGGAAGAGGAAAAAATGGAGCAAGGTTGGATTTTAGCATTCTCTGTCAGTTGTACCACTAGAGCTTTGTGGTTGCTTCGTTCATGGTTGAACATGAGATGTGCCAAAACAACACCAATGAGTGGCACCTCTTGGCCCCACTCTCCTCTCTGGCAGACGTGAGGGGCTGTATGGTAGCAGACCCCCCCTTTCCAAGCAAGGGATTCAGCCCTGAACTGAAGGGTCCTCAGATGTACCTTGTTCATGTTGKGGACTGGCACTGAGGAAGGTGACAAAGAGACTGATAGCAACAGCTTTGGCAGCATTAGCAAACGTAGTGGGTTGGGAGAGCTTTGCAAAGCTTAACAGCTTAATTAATGTGAGTTGGTTCTTCTCACAGGCCTACCTTGTGAGCTCCCACCTGCCTTTTCTCAGTTTCCATAGGCTGATCTGATGTGATTTTAAACCCTTTCCTCTGCATAGATTTCTGTCTTGTCCCTTTCTTTGACTCCTCTGGTGCATAATCACTTCCAAGATTCCTGGGTCTTCAGGGCCAGTTCTGGTTCTCACAAAATATACCATGTGAAACCATATTTTCCCAAATCTTCAGCTTTATGATTGSTCCAGCTGATGGCTTATTGCTCTGGGACATTTGAAATACTTAATGTGCTGTCTGAGGGATTCCAAATCAGTTATCCTTCAGCTCACACATCATGTGACAAAATCGATAAGGTATTAAAAACATTTCTCTGCTTCAACTTTTTCATTCTTTTGGTGTTTTGGGTTCTCTTGTAAGACAGGATTCTTCCTGTTTTTCTGTACATGACCTCTCTTCTGTAGTGGAGTATCTGTGGCGTCTTCTAAGTAGGTGATGAGTAAAATTTGCCTTTAAAACTTGCTGTCCTACTTGACAGTAACATCTTGGCCAGCATGGTTGAATGATCACATTGCCTCACCAGCTTCTGTTTAATTACCAGCTTATCAAAGTGGATATTTTTTCCTGATCTGACTGTCATTTTGGCTTAAATTGTTTCTTCTAGCAGAAAATTATCGAGGTTTAATGATTCTTTTTTTTCAGTCCAGTCCTGCCAGCCTTACAGTTTTATTTGGATAGACATCTAAGAAAAAAAGAGGCAAGCAAGCTTCTTGCACAAAAGCTGTTTAGAATTTGAAAGTAAGTGTCCAATATCAAGCAGAGCTCTGAGACAGAGGAAGCAGATATCACTGCTGCTGTTAATAAGATAAGAAAACTATTCAGAATGGCCACAGCAGTCAGAACGAGTCTGAAGGCCTAGGGGGAGGTGCTATGTGAGAGATTTGCTTCTATTTTACGGTCAGCTACAATGTGGGTTTTCTTAGAATAGTGACAGATCAGTATGCCTTCCAGCATTATTCGCCTGTCCTATTTTATTGGAATTTTAGTCAGTGATGGCTAATGAAATTAAGCTTCGTCCCTCTTATTTGCAGCAGTCCAACTGAGCATGCAATGGTTAATGTGATGGGATGTAACACGAGAAATAAATTGCCTAATTTTTGCTGATGGCTGCCAGAGTGCTCCAAGCAGCTCAAACCCGGTGTGTGCCTTGGTGCTCTCATTTCTTCGGGGATAGCTGGCTTCACTCATTGGCTGCTTTGTATCTGATGAAAGAAAGAGGTTCTCAAAGAATGCACCTCAAATAGGCCATGAGATTTGAGGCAATTTTTTTGCTTCAAGGCCTTCTTTGGGCCATGAGGAGTTGAAAAATAACAGCGAGCAGGGTTAGTAGAACAGCTAACCTTTGTTCTACGTTTTTAGGAGCAAAAAGAGGGTCATTGCCATTAACCTTATGTCCTATTCCTAGCCAGGGGTTTTTGCTAACTCTTAGCATTTTCTGTGTGCATTTGTCCCACAGCATTATCTTTCTCACACTGCTTTTTTTTCAGAGCCAGTGAAATAAAAGAGAAGAAAGATGGTTTAATTTCTAGCCAGAGGGGAAAGTGTTATCTCTAAGATGAGTGTGGAGAATGTAAAAATGTGAAATGAGCTAGCTTTGTAGGGGTGCTGGCTGCTTACAAATTACTCTTTTTGGTTCTGGTGCTCTCTGACATGTAAGAAGCTTTACCCTAGAAGTGTGTGCATCCATCTTAATACTAAGTCAGCAGGACCTGAAGTTAAGAGAAGCATCCTCTGCTCCTCCTTGGACTGCAACTGTAAAAGGAGTGAACAGATAATCTCCCTTGCTGGTACCCTGCATTTCCATCATCTCTTCCCCTGTTATGTGGTGGCTTTAGTATGGGCTTTACATTCCCAGACAGAGTCCTGTGCTTTACTTCTGAATGAGGACAGCACAGGACCAGAAATGCATGCTTCTGCCTCCCACCAGAGCACCCACATCCTTACCTAGAAGATAAAAGGTGAGAAGCTAGTTTGGTTTTCAGAACTGATTTCATTATTGTGTGGTAGCATTGGCACCACATGAGCACACTATTTTCTGTCTACGTATTGTACTTATTTATTTTCAGTGACATTTCAGTCTGTTGTGAAACTCCTTTTTCACAGTCAACCAAAAAGTCATTAAAGTGGAACAACTTTCACATTACTTTCATTTTGTGTTGAGATGATTTGGATTTTTGCTGGTGACCCCAAATGAAAGGCTTACTGTCCCGTTACCAGTCACCTRACCCATGCAGCTACTCATTCTTACGTCATTTTCATGGCTACGTGAAGGTTTTCTTGCTGTAAGGTGATGCTGTGTGTGCAGAATGGTTACAGGGAAAACACTGAAGGGGAGCTTGTCTTCTGCTATGTATAACAGAGAAAAAAGGCAAGTCACAAAACGCTGTAGAGGCTATAAACTAAAAAAATGGGGGTGACCAGGAAAGCTAGGGAATGGGTTTCAGGTACTCCAGATATTTTTGGGACTTAGAACAGGGTTTTGTTATGGACTTTTCTCTAGTGCACTGTAAGAATAAGYATTAATATCAGGACAACTGCAAATATAAAGGGCTCAATAGCCACAAAGGACATGTATTTTGAGTCAGGGGTTGAATTTTTTCCTCTTTGCCTTGTAGTAAGCTTTCATACCTGTTAAGTTTGGGACAGTGTCTGTATAAAATGCCCTTTATCAACAGTCCCTATTCCTCCACTGCAGGCATTTTACACCTGCTTGATACTCACAGTGTGTGAGTGCAAATCACTACACAAGGCAATCAAGCCCTGTACGGCTTGAGAATTACTTCAGTAATTCACAGTTTATTTCAGTTGCATTCATGGAAGTGTACTGGTTTTTACTTAACACCCGAAGATCCTCTAATCAGAATGTGCAACTTCCTGGATGAATTGCCTCACTTTAACCTCTAGATGCTGTGAGTTCACATCCTTCTTTGGGGTTGTCTTTCAGTGAGAATATGCCACAAAATCTGTTTTCCTCTTTGAGAAATGAAGGACCAAATTCCCCACACACTGTTATTCTTATCAGCCCCAAACATGCTGCAAAATACTAGAGCGGTTCACTTTGTACTGAGGAATAAAAACATATGAAGTCAAGTCTGACTTTCCAGAAATGGTGCATGCATGAAGAGAGCTTTGCTCCACATGAAGGAAAGGGATACACTTTGAACACTCTATCCCTTTACTTGTGGAGCACTCATCCCCTCATACTGCTGTTCCTCTGTGCTTCTGTGCAGACCTTTTAAGCAGCTGTTGTGCTGAGCTCCATGGAATGAGGGTATTTGCTGGCATGTTTGCAGCAGCCCAGGAGGTGCTGGGCATGGCATTCACAGTGTGCAACTGGCAGAAAGGAAGCAGTTAAKTACCCTTTTTTATGTCAATATGTTTTTATTACAACCATGGGTCTGTGTTGATATCCTCAGGTGGCTAATTTACATGGAATTTCTTGCATGCATTGAGCTTTAAACAACATCCCAGGTAGCCCAGTGAAAAAGGTTGTTGATGGCTTTTATATAAAAGATTGGAAATTCAGTCCCTGTTGGGATTGTGCTTTGAGCCATAGCACAAAAATATTAATACCTGTCTTTCTTTGCCTGTTCATAAACAAATTCTTGTCGCCGTTTTTCCCCCTAAACAAAAGAAATGGTCCAAAGCATTTAAGACATACAAAGCCAAGACGTGATATTTATAAAAAGAGCCAAGGCAGATAAAGAATGATTTATGATACTCATAGAGCACTTTTCAGCCAGATAGGTCACATGACATTTTACAAACCGATTGTATACACTCTGAGTGTGTGTGTTGTGAGATAAATGAAGAGGGTAACTTTTTCCAGAAGTAAGTAAAACTAAGGTACATTACTACAACAGCTTAACAAATCTGCACATTAATTTCAAGGAGACAGAGAACAACTGAACAGCAGGAAAGATAAATGTACTGTAGTTGGGTGGGTCTTGAAGCAGCACTAAAACCTTACTTCAGTGAGCAGTGGTGTSTTATGTCAGTAATGATGAATGTCTGGCACTTTGGGTGTACCCTGTGCTGAGATTTGGCACCCAAAAGTCATGGGAGCCGCACCAATTTATGCTGACCCAAGCATCTGGCCAATTCTGCATTAAGTTTACTCAGACTAAATGAATTCCTGAAAAACAAAACATATCACTGTTTTGGCAGGAGTAGGAAAGTTTCATTGGAGAGGACTCCCTTGCTGTCCTTACTGCTGTTCATTACACAACTTTCCTAGAAATGAACCACACTAGTTTAACTCTTTCCTGTGGTGTCTCACGCCCCTGATCTTGGTGTCCACATGTGATCCCAACTTAAAGAATCAGCAGTTTCTGTTGTAAGGAACCTTTTCATTGAATGTTTTCACTTGAAACAAGGTAAACCTCTTTCACCGGGGACCCTCCACTCTGAAAGGGATAGTTAGAAATCCAAAGATGATGGATGGACCTGCCATCACTTCTCCATGTTTYAGTTTTCTTCTGGCACTGGAGAAGTGCCAGCCTCTGTTCCAAGTACTCTTCTTTCACTGTGAATTAAGGATCTTCTATCACTGTACGTGATAATAGCTCCTGCTACTTTGCACCCTTGCCCTTTGCAGATCCTCCAGTTTCCTGACTCTGTGAGCTTCCCCAGAGCATGACTTGCCTTTGGAAAGGAGTCTTCAAATTGTCCTTTTGCTTTGTCATCCCTATGTTGCAATTCTCCAGGGCTTGGAACCCTTTATAGCTACAAGAGAGACTGTAGGAACTTTGATTTTCTGTGCCAGGGTGATCCATCGGCAGCATATATGGGGTGCACCCTGTCTCTGTGCCTGCTTTGGGTGAGATGGCAAGAAATTGCATTAAAAAGAAGAGGACCTGAGAATCTACCCTCTGTTACTATAACAGCTGGACTGACTTATGCTTAGAAAGATGTGAGGTAGTTTAGGAAGCATCAGTGTTTGATGGTTGCTTTCCGGTCAAGTAATCTAGCCAAAGAAGTCATTTTACCACAGGAACTACACTAAAAAGCAGTGAAACATGAGTTGAGCATCATTCACAAACTTAGCTGTGGCTTCATTCAAATCCTTAGTGTTTGTAGTAAACAATGTGAATGCATCTATTTCCATACAGCAACTGAATGCTGCTAGAAATTAAAAGATGCAGAAGACAAGTAGAGGTGTACAAGGATCCTGTGATTGTTAATACTGATTTGGCCCAGAGAAACAGCTGATACATCTGCTTTTTTGTAAGATATTTGAAAGATCTGTCTGTCTTTCGTCTTAAGAGATATAATCCTGAAAGGATTAAGGGAGACTGGTGATCAGTTGAGCTATTGATCTGTTGATTGATCAAGCTATCACATGAATGCTTATATGACCTCATACATCAAGTGTGGGGACTTCTGCTTAGGCATTAAAAGTGAAATAATATTAATAATAATTTCTCCCATTCCACAGGTTGTGGAAGTACACACATATGTATCTGGTGTATTGCAGCAGGTAAAAGCATGACTTGCAATTCCATAGAGAGACACAGGCAGTAACAGGGATATGTTTTGTGTTCAGCTCTAAATGCGGGTAGACCCGCTCTTTTAACCAATATGTGAGTGATGGTTCTGATGTGTAGAAGTTGCATCCTGTGAGCCTCCTGCTGCTACTCAGTGGTGTAATTGCATAGGTGTGGTGCTGTTATCTTGGAGATTACAGTGAGGTCCCTCGAGTAGCTGCTGTCAGTACTGTGAAAAAAAAACAACTTGAGCAGAGGACAGAGAAATTGAAATGGTCTCAAACTTCATGAGGAGTCTTTGATGTGTACAATGACCTGCTATAGCTACTAATAAGTAAGCAGGTTCATTTTATATGCACTGAAGCTTATTCTAATTATGTGGCTGGATAACCAACCACCACTAATTGTCACAGCCTGTGCTGGTTTTGGCTGGGGTAGAGTTAATTTTCTTCCCAGTGGTTGGTACGGGGCTGTGTTTTGGATTTGTGCTGAACACAGGGTTGATTATATAGGAATGTTTTGTTATTGCTGAGCAGGGCTTACACAGAGCCAAGGCCTCTTCTGCTTTTCATAGGGTCACATTGGTGAGGAAGTTGGAGGCTGGGAGGAGACACAGCTGGGACAGGTGACCCCAGCTGACCAAAGGAATATTCCATACTGTATGACATCATACTGTATAAAGCAGAGGGAAGGAGGAGGAAGGTGGGGACATTTGGAGTGATGGCATTTGTCTTCCCGAGTAACTTCTATGTATGATGGGGCCCTGCTCTCCTGGAGAGGGCTGCACCCCTGCCTGCCCACGGGAAATAGGGAATTAATTCCTTGYTTTGCTTTGCTTGTGTATGTGGCTTTTGCTTTCCCTGTTAAACTGTCTTTATCTCAACCCACGAGTTTTCCACCTTTTATCTTTCCAATTCTCTCCCCAGTCCCGCTGGTGGGGGCTTGGCTGCTGGCTGGGGTTAAACCATGACACAGACAAATATTGACATCCTGGATAACTGCACCACAATAATCAGATGTCTGACAAAAGAACATAGGGCCTCCACTTTTTCTGACTTCATTATTTTGCATTCAGTGACCCTAAGATATACTAAATGCATGTGGTTTTGGTTCTCAATCTTGTCTCCTGCCAGCAGGGAGAGGACAGTGAAGGGGATGAATGGCTGGGGAAGGCAAGGATGCCTGTTATGGAGGTGGGTTGCGAGATCATGTGGGATTAACATGTTGCTAGAAGGCTTGCAGTGTTAGCAGGAGGTCTTCGATGTGTTTCCTTCATTCTGCAAGTCTGTGTTGAAAAATCTAGGAAAAATGTTATTTATCTTGATTGTAAGCAAGATATTACATACTGGAGTCATCTGTGTGCTGTATGGTTTTATCACTAACACCAACAGCCTGGGTAGGAGGAATGGATCCAGACAGGCTGTGGAGGTTGAAAAAAAATTAACCATAGTGGCCATCTGCCTTTGGTCTGAAACAAGGACCCTGAGCCATTTCAGAGTGGTTAAACAGTGGTAGGATTTCTGTAGTCATGATAGTCTAAAATACGGAAGTAAGGCAAGTTTTATAGGGAGAGAATATATTTTATTAGATCAACTGGCATAGCTGGAAAACAAAACAAAAGTGTTTTTCAGGCTCAAAGCTGGTCTTTCTGCTTCTTCCAACTGTAACACTTGGTCTAATAACAGATATTATCTTTCTCTATAAACCTTGCTTCAAGGATGTCCCTCTACACTCCTGCAACCTCACAGGCCATGTAAGCCAGAAGAATAGAGATACACTATGCCTGTCCATCATTCCAGCGTGCAGCAGGTCCTGTCTTCGGGCTGTGCATTGGTCCAAAGGGCACCAAACAGCATCCAGCACCCTGCCACGAGTCTGCATTTGTGCCAGATTCTCAGCTGACTTGCTGTGAAAAGGGGGCTTGTGGCTTGAGAGGTCACTAGTGTGGGCTATGATTTCTGTGTTGCCCAGCTGCCTAATGGTTAATGTGAGATTCTTCAGTTCCTAAATCACATATCCGTCATCTCTGTCGGGAGAAATCTCTAATACAGTCTCCATTCCCATCCAGCTAGGAGGAGAAGTCCCAGATGGTGACCATGGTTAGCCTCTCTCTTCTGCACTAGTCTGTGAAGCCCTTCCAGGTGCCATGACCCTCTTCATCAAGTACAATAGCTACTGGCAATGGCACTTTTGAGATTTTGGAGCCAAAAGTTGTCAGGTCAGGTTTATAAAAGGGTTTGTGAATAAAAAGTTAAGCAGGGAAATGCTTCTCCTGCACTTTCGTTTAGACATCACAGACTTCTAAAGGAGCTAATGGGAACAGTCTCTGAGAAAGTTAAGAAGTTTTCAAAGGAAATTCAGACATCTATTTGGGGAGTGCCTTTGATACATCATCTAGTAAGCTCTGACAGAAACTTTTGATCTTAGATTTCCCACATACAGTTTCTGGATCTCCAAATAGTCTTTCTTGAGTTATGTCCTAGAGAGAGTCCCACAAAAATATATACAATTTTAGGCTAAAGGGGGACTGAGTTCTGTCAAAACAAGGGTAGAATTTCCTTGCAAACAGAGAATTTAAAAGAGTCTGATCCAGGAAAAATCATGGGGCTGCTATTACGTTATAGGGCTGTTCCAACAAATAATTTGTCCTGTACTTAAAAGTAACAATAAAACAAATGTACTTACTTTGTTACTTAAAGTAACTTTAGGAGATTAAAACTGAAGATTAAAATGATAGTTTTCATTTGTCAGTATTCATATTTTTTGACCACTATGCAGTTTCCTCTGTTAATGAGGTGTTAGCGGTTTTCATTTTTGTCTATATAGTCATTTTCTGCTCAGTTTCAATTTTAGATTTTATGCCCCAACACAGAGATGCAATCGCCAGAGCAGATTTTTAGTTTATATTTAAAATTCCTCCACTGTTATGTTTCTTTTTTTAATTAACATATAGCCCTATGGAAACAATTCTGTTAGGCTTGAGCCTTGTAAAAATCCTTCAGAAATGAAACTGTAGGAGTGTGACATCCAATATTCTATTAAATTGGGAAATAATTTGTTTCATAATAAGCTTCAGTATTGCCCATAGATGAAACTCAAAAGTTGTGCCACTGCAAGTCTGAGTGAAAACTTAAGTTTTCCTTTGTATGTTGAAAACTTACAAAGCATCCATTTGAATGTATTTAGCAAAATATTTTACTTCTATGTAAGGCATTGAAAGGTTCTGGGCAGTTTTGAGATCAATGCAGACATTTGCACAAATACTTGAGAAGCCACCACTTGGCTTGCTCGGTGTCACTGGGAGCAGACTGGAATTGAGAGCTCAGAAGTGACTAATAACCTTCAACTTTACTTGGCCCCAAATATTTCTAGCCATTGGGAACAAAACTTTATGGATGAACTATAGTTTAGACCATGAGCATGTATTTCAGAATCCATTAATGACTTCAGTACATTTTGCAATATTGCAGTATTGAATGTAGTGTAACAGATGTGAAGTGCGAATGCCAARTCTATCCCAATTTATACTGAAGCAAAAGTTCTTGCATATTTCTCTCATATTGGCAAAAAATTGTATGTTAGACAAGTAATATAATCTGATTATCAGGATTGCACTGGCTTTCAGGAGTGATGAATATGTGGAAAAAATATCTCTTGTGTATGGAAATAAGTGCAGAATGAAAACCTAGTTGCCTTTTCTATTGGAATAAATTAAAAATAGCTGCATGGATATCACAGGAGTCTCATGCTTATTATGTTAATGCAAGACAAAGATAAAATTCGTTGTTTCAAACAAAAAAAAATACATTTAAAAATATGATGTACTAAAGGGAGTTCTAAAGAAAGAAAGATCATTTTTGTACTGCAAGAAGGAGAATTTCGTTTCTACCATACAGGATTTTTCTGGGTGTATATCTTGCTGAGGCATTGCACATTTAACTGCAGGGGGCTAGAATGACACAGACTTGCTGATCCATGCTTAATTCTGGAATATCCATTAACTGTCTACTCTTTGCTAGAAATCTCCAGAATTAATGTGGTTTACATGTACAGGTAAAGATAAGAGGTCAAGAGCTGTTAAAAGGACTGGGAAAGGATTTGTGACCAAGTTTAGACATTTGGGAGCCATCAAGACAAATATTTACAAACAGAAGGTGTGAACAGTGGGATACGTGGCTGCGGATGTTGAAATCTGCTTGAGAAGCTGCCCTAGGAAAATGCTAAAAAGATGTACCATTTTATCCCTATGTGGAAGAGGTGCCAGAAGTGSACATATCTGTTGCATACAATTTTGGGTAGAGCTGGGTAAAAAAATACCTATCAAGGGTTTTCTTTGATGTCAAATTTGATTTTGGCCTAAACTATGCTTTTGTTCTTGTTTTCAGCATTTTCTTCCAAGAAAATATCCATGTTTACAAATCATTAGCCAAAACCTAGAACATGTAGACAAGTAGTTGATCTAAACCTAAATTTTTAAAATTTTATTTTCTCCTGGAAGTTTGCATTATATGTAGAGGTTTCTGGTGAGAAGAATATATATTTTTTTTTTAGTTAAAAGTGTCCATAGGAAAAAATCCAAGCAACCCATGTTTCAGCCTCCCGCAATGTTGTAGAGGTTGGAGGCTAAAGAACTCAGTGAGGAGCTTTGTCTTGGTCTAAGCAATGTGTCTGTGGGGCACTATAGTTTTGGGAGCTTTTGAAAGCTTGGTGTATGACAGAGCTGTCAAGATGTGTCAATAGACAGAGCTGCCAGGCTGTGTCAGTAGACTGTGTGCATATGCTGCTGAGCTATGAAAAAATCAGTGTCTTCTCAGGATGCCATTTCAAACCTTCTGCAGCACTGACGTGCTAGTCTAGGCAGCACTCTCTGGGGAAATGTGCATAAATATTCCCGTTTGGACTTCATCATGGTAACCAAGACATTGAAAGACAAGATGCTATGGTCTTTGTTCCCCTTGTTGTCTTCATTTTTGCTTTTTTTCATAGAACAGAGTTGGTAGGTCTAACTAACAGGGCCAGGTCAGGATGCGGGGATTTTATATGGTCACTACAATCATCTTGCTCTCAAGAGGCTTAGTTTGAAACCCTCCTGATTCAGCACATACACAAATTTAAGTCTGTAATCAGATCCAACTAAGACTTATTTTCAAAGCTCAAGATACAGAGGTACTTTTGGTACTGTTAGATGTCCTCTATTTGGTCCTTTGAGCTTGCAAGGATGTGGTTGGGTATGTGGAGCTCATGTTGCCCTCTTCCTCCCACAGGTTTTCAGGATCAAGACAAGATTGTGAAAGACTGCTTGGGAGGTAGAGAAGGTCTGGTTGGAAGCCTTCATCTCCCAAGGTCTTGGGATTGAACTTCAGCCTTGGGGAGTGTTCTCTGTATCAATTACATTGTTTTTATTAGTATGTCTGAGTATTATTCTTTGAGGTTTTGCAGAACCTTGTTTTTGCTGAGCCATTCCTGTGTTGAGTGTGCAGTCGAGAGCAGCTGAGGGGACAAGATGCACTGCAGTTACTATCATAACCAATCTCTGTGTGCTGCAGTTTGAATTTAGGTACGTTTCTCTATCTTATAGTGGTGCACAGAGTGTGTTTTCTGCATGTGCACTTCTCTGAAAGTCTGTGGCATGCCTGCAAGAGCTGCAGTGTGAGCCCTGTGGACCTGGGAAGGAACTCAGAGCTTCATGCCTGATTTGATGTGTTTGCRGTTTCTGCCAGCAGTCTGTGGTGAAATGTGACGGTGCCGTGAAGAAACCCTGCACACAGAGGGCCTGTCCACTCCTATACCAATCACTTTCTGCCTTCCAGCATGCTGATGGCTGCCTGGCATCATACCTAGGTAAAGGAAGTTCTTCTATAACATTCAGACAGTCAGGGACGGTACCAAGTTAAGAAAATCCAGCTGTAGAATTGCTCGCTGGTGTTAGCCTACTGCTTCAAACAAGTAGGGTGGTATGGTTCCAGGCAACTCCAACCTGCTCAGAGTAGTAAATCATTGCAGGCCGATGTAATAAGGGTTGGTAGGCCTTGATCTCACTAAGTTTTTACATGCCTATAGACATTTAGGCCTATTCCCATCAGTTTTCTCACCAGAACTCTTAAGGAGTAACCAAGGCTGACAAGAAATTAGCCTTTGGTTCAAGTTAGCCATGGTGACCAAGGGCATGGACACAAGCTGTGTTGGTGAAGCCTTCCCAGCCTACCTCTGGTTTGAGGATGAAGAAAGTAATCTTGCWAACTGATCGTCAAGCTGAAATCTTTCAGGAAAGCTCAGCACTTATCTTCCGTTCCTGTCTCTGAGAGGGATCAAGCTTTTCTGGAGACCCTCAGCAGCTTATGGAACTAGGCACAGAAGAGGGCCGTCTGTCGGTCTAGTCCTGTCCTCATGCAACAAAATTGTTTAAGAAGAACAGAGTGTGTCTGATTCTTCCTGTTTGCATTTGTAGATATAAAGATATGTATGTTCAAATTATATTATGAATCTGATTTTGAGTGGCAGCTGAGAAGCACTCAGATGCCTGGATTTTAATGCTCTTACTTCATCAGGAGAATGAGAGAAGTAATGAAGCCTGTTAAAAGGGAATATCTTGGCTGCTTATTTTGCTTCATAAATATTCATGAACACCCCCTCTCCTTTCTTTGCCCTTTGACTGGTTCTATTAACTGGGAGCCATAAGCTGTGGATGAGGCTTGAACCTCATAAAACATTTTTTTGGTCATCAGACGCATTATTGGAGGAATTTGCAGACACAGATACTCTTGACATTCACATCTATTCTATCTAATTATTCCAAAATTGATATCGTAAGCCCCTCTTTGTGACAATGCAACATATATCTGTGGAATTGATTGCATTATTAGAAGCGGTGGTTTACAACTTCAGCCAGGGAGTGAGTGAGACACTGATGAAATTTCAGTTTTTCTTTGCAGTATTCCTAGCAATATCAAAAGAGTTTCAGAGAGCAGCATGTATGATATATGTGCAAGCCTATGTACTATGTAAAAACACATTACTTTTTATGTGAATATTTTATTGAGAAGGGCAGAAGGCAGTAGTAGAGAGCTTACTCATTGCTGGAATAAGGGGTGGATACTCCTCAATCGTTCACTGGTAGTAGAAAGTACTCTTCTGCCGGGCTTGAGAATGCCATGGGGAAGGTCTAGGTTTTGAAGTAGCTTCACGCTTGGAGGCTCCCAAGGAGGTCTGCCAGGCAGTGCAGTCCTTGGTGCAGCCTGGGAGTCCTCTCAGAGGAGACTGCACCAGTGTTCAGCGCTCCATGAGTAGGCCAAGTAATCATGAGAAGGGCAGGGACACAGCTGTAAGCATTTCAGCTATTTGGATCTTTAGTGAGAAAAGCAGTCATTTGAATCCCTACTTCTGTTTTTCCCTTTTCTCTTTTGTCCCATACCCCTGCCCCCTGCCCTTTCAGTGTAGGTGGGTTTGGTTTTTTTTTTTATAGCTCCTTTTTTATTTTGGCAGATCTCTGTGGCCTGATAAGTAATACCTGCTGTAAAGATTGATTTTGTGAGGTAAATATCTGTCCAAAGGGAACCAGATGAAATCAGCACGTTTCACAAAGGACCCTAGATGACTGGTAAATGCTAACAAATTTGAATCAGCTCTTGACTAGAGAAGAAACTCCAATTTGGAGGTGAATGTTTTCTTAAATGGCACATTATTTTATTGTGCTCTCACTTTCTTTGCATCCATTCTTTGCTTCACCCCCAGACTGGGGTCCAGATCTCCAAAATCAGACATGTCATCCCAGAATGTTGAGAATAGGTGGAAACTGGTGTTGCTCTTTGTTATGGCACATTGGTTTGGTGATTTAAGGATGAAGGAATAAAATTACCATCTGCTTGCCTGAAAGGAAGATCCAGTCCATGTCTCATTAAAAAAAAAAAAAGAGAGAAAATTTGTTTATTTATTGCAATTATTTACAAACTGCCAATTCACTGCCATGTTTTAATTTTTATTCTCCACACAAACCCACACCCACCCCACTGCAAATATGTTATAGAAAAGCTGCAAATTACAGGATGTCTAATTAGAAAGCTTTGAGGAAAAGATGACAAAGGATCATTCACCATGGAGACAGAACTTGCTTGCTGGTTTATAGCCAACTAAACAATGCCGGAGACTCTGATAAGCTATTCCTGGGGAGAGTAGGAGTTAGCCTGTGTGAGAAGCAGGCAGCTGGTATGCAGCATGTTATGGAAGAGCAAAGTCCTCTTCTCTTACAGAGACCAGAGGTGAGGATACATGAATACAGGGTGGTAAATGCACTGGCTACATCTTCAATCTGTTTTATAAGCTGATATACTGYCTGATTCAGACCTCTTAAGACAGCAAAAACCCCCCTCTTTGCTTTCAGTGACTTTCATTAGGTCACAAGCAAAACAAATYTGTGGTTTCTCTGTAGATCTGGTCATCAGAGATGATCTGGAGACTACAGGTCTGAATGTAGCTTACAAGACTACCAGATTTATACAGGGCACAGACAGGAGGATTTTTAAATTCACCTGTGAAATCCAAATGTTTGTTCTCAATTTGTATTCTCCCAGCCCTGTGGAATTGGCCAGAAAAAGGATATTTGGTTCAGGGCTATTTTTACATGCGAGATATTTGTCACTAGCAGAAAATTTGGCATGATAGGCAGCCTCTGCGTAAGGCAGTCTGGGGACAAGAATAGCAGAAAGCACTGCAGATGAAGACTGAGGCACACTGTCGAGAGTGATCTGTTATTACGTGTACAAAAATTGCATGGTGCATGACTGGATCGAGCATGTAATGTAAGCTTCTCTATCCATTCCAGAGATAGGCCATTCTGAAGGTTTCAGACTCTTTTTGGCAGAAGGGGTTCCAAATTCTTTCACATGCCTTGCATTTCAAGAGTTTTGAGCGATTCCTGCTCACAGCTTTGTGAACTGTGGGCATGCATGTTGTTGTCACCATGGGATGTCACACATGACAGCATTACCCCCAATGCAGCATCACATCAGCTCTGCACACGAAGTTTCAGATCCACCACAGCACTGTGCCAGACACTCTGCTTTCCTCAGAGCCAAGTGAGGTAGGGAGAATTTTACTTCCGTTTTGATTTAGGCTGTGTTCAAGCTAATGACCAATCTGACCAACCAAGACCAGCCTTGCTGTCAAAACCTCTCAATTAACAAAACCAAGAAAATCAAACATTGCTGAGAATATACCTGCATTATTGAGAGAGGGARCAGATTTGTCAGCAATTCTGACAAAACTCCTATTGTGAAAACATTTGGGAYCTAAATTTATACCTCTCTGCTCAAAGTACATGACTACTATGTTAGAAGTATGTTTTGATTTGCATTTGGAAGTGATCACCAAGCTTTAACTAAGATCAGAAGTCACTGAGGGTTAGTTCAAAAGATTCTTATGAGAACCAGATGAAATTTGGATTCTGTTTCAAATAAGGGATTGTGGTGGATTAACACCAGCCAGAAATTAAATTCCAAACAAGCCACTCCCCTTCCCCTCACCTCCTTTGGCAAGAGAGGGACAAAGGCACAGACTATGGGTTAAAATAATTTACTGAAAGCCAACAGCAATGGAATAAGAAGTGCACAGTAATAGCAGCAATATTAAGAAGAAAAGCATACAAAAAGAGAAGGTAATTTACCCACACCTTGATCACTTGGACCTCCTCATGAAAATGTGAGAGAACTAGGATATACATTTTTCTCAAGAAAACTTTGCTGACATGTATCAGGCAGGGAAAAAAGGACATCTTCTCTCAACATGCTAAGACAAAGTTGACTTCGCTTCTGGCTTTTGATGCAGAGCTGCCGTTTCATCTGGTCATCAAAGGGACTTCTCAGCAGTATATGCAAAATGGGATATTTTCCTTCCCAGAAATGTGAATGTGAGATAATTTATATCTATGTGCACTGCTGAGTTTTCCTACGTTTTGGAGCTTTTGAATATTTGGAAGTCTGCACAAAGCATGTGTGAACAAGCATCTACTTGCTGAAATTCCTACAAGTGTTCTCACAGCCTTCTCTTCATGTACTTGTTTTCAGTGGTCCATACCTGGTTCCTACCACACCTTCAGAATGTGATTCACTGGGATTATGCAATTTAGAGCAGGCATCATGGGATAAGTGATCAAAGAACCTGATCTGGAAATTAAAACTCCCCAGCTGAGTTGTATGCTCATAAGGAGACTGCAGAAAGGCTAAACCAAAGCCACAGTTGCTAGTGGTAGTCTCTAGGTTTGGATCTTAAGTGCAGAAGGAGGGCATTGCATTTGGCAAGGATGCCACGTTTGACAAGTGGCTGTGTGTACGAGCTGAGATGGAGGATAAAAACAAAGGTAAAATGAGGGTTTAAATATCAAAAAATTGTTTTCAAACAGAACTACAGTCTARAAGTTGTGAGGAAGAAATGGTGGATTGCTTCTGTGTGATTATGGTGGCCTATGAAGAAGGGTCCTAGACACTTGTAACTGCAAAGCAGTAGTGGGTGATACAACTCTGCCAGTGCTCTTTGGCCAACATGTCCCTCCAGGATAAGTGGTTGTGCTGCCAAATCAATGGCAACAGTGATCTGCTGAGCTGATTAAGAGATGGGCTTTTTTTCAGCACCTCTTCCCTTCCTGAAAACCGATGTTGGTATGTGTGGGCCTGCTCTGTGTGGGCAGGATGCTGCGTCCTCTTCAGGCCAAACCCAAACCCACCTTAGGAGTGGRAGGACACTGTCAGAGAAGAGTCTCTAGACTGGAATTTCTCCCTCCCCAAGCTCACAACAGATTAAAAATTTGCTGTGTGTTTGTCCATGTTCCTGACCGGGTGCACAGTATTCTGTAGAAGAAAAATACTTGAGCCAGGTAATTAAACAAGTCAGCTCTTTATCCAGGACAGTATTATATTAAATTATGTACAGTAAATATTTTTGGAAGGTAGAATTCTAAAGAGAACTTATTGATTTATGGCAAAGGGCCAAGTTGCTGATGGGTTTGGCAGACGTGTTCAGCATCCAGGGTGAGCCTGGGCCTGGTATGTGCCTGGGAGGTGCAGTGAGCTGGGCGTATCGGCACTGGGGGAGATGGCTCCATGTTCTGCCACTCTCCCTCCTTTTCGCAAGCACACAGAAAAATTGTGAGCACCCCTGGGCTTTTTGTATGCCTGTTGAATCGTTAATGGTGATTTAGGAATGCTTTATCAGCACTACTGTCYCAGCTGTTCTTGTAAATGGCAACATTAGCAGGACTACCCAGCCATAGCAAGTGAGGGTGGTAGTGAGGTGAGGGTGGAGAAAAGTGTCAGCAATATGGATGGCCTTGCCAGTGCTGTCAAGGACTGGAGGTGATAAACAGGCAACCAGAGATGTCATTTCAGTTCCCAAGGGAGACCAGGGTCAGACATTCATCATATCTCTTTATTCCAGGGGGAAATGCTTTATGTGAGACAATACATGGTGTACTTGTGTATGTTGCCTTCTGTGAAGGCTGATAGGTACACTTGGCTTTTTGATGTGTTTTGGCTCTCAGATTTCCTCAGGAGTGCTTTGCATCTTTATGTACAGTCAGATGTGCCTTTGTCATCTACAATGTAAATAGGAAGCAATCTAGAGGAAGTCATGCTATACTAGCAGGGAATGGGTTAGGTAACGTAAAGAGGTTTCTTATTTGTAATGCCTTCCTTTGATTCCCTGGGGATTATTTGCACGTGCATGTTTTAGCAAAGGGTGCAGAACCCTTGCATGGCATTACAGGAATGTAATGTTCCATCTGCATATGGCTGTGGTGCACCCAAGCGTGATATTAACTCACCTTACAGCTGTGGGATCGCAGCACAGTGTACTAAAGGCGTGTGCATGGGGGGTTAGGCAGGAGCGCAAATGTATTATTGAATAAGCATGGTGAACATTTGCCATGCTTATTTACGACTTGTTAAGGTAAGGTGTATGTTTCAGAAATGGGAATGCATGTTAGATGTGCCCATATGTTAGATATGTTATTGTAGGTGCCTGAGTTATAGGTAAAACTTTTGCTTGTAAAATATACATATTTACACTATGCTTTGTGTGTCTTTGCATATTCTTGTTTTTCAAAGATAAGTATATTGTGGAGCTATAGAAGAAATTATGCATACAGGTGTATTTTTATTGTGAAATAYAGAGAAATATATTTTCCTAGGGTCATTTTCTCTTCTGCTGGGAAGTTGATAATGTTTGTGATAGCTTCTCAAAGGAAGAGAAAGATCCGGTGTAGTACAGTGTATGGCATTATGTTCTCTGCAGGGAGCCATCAGTTCATTAGTTAAAGATGGCTCTTCATTTTGCAGGATAAGGTCATTTCATGTCTAAGTGATGAAAGTCCATTTCACTCATAAAGATTTTAATTTAAAGCACCCAGTACCTCTCCTCAGCTGGAAAAGAGCTATCATTGGATCTTTCTGTAGCTATCATAAGAAAAAAAGATTAACCAGGGCAAGCAAAGAGTCTTATATACTGCCCCTTTTGAGGATATCATGTGTCTCCAAGGGTGCTCTTCTCTTGAAATATTCAGAGATTTGCTGCAATGTCTTACTGTTTTTGCAACGTTTTTTAATTTTGTCAGAACTAAGGTGAAGTTTCACGAAGACATGCTTTTGAAGAGTTTGTTGGTATYACCTGCTTGTGGTTGAAAAAATATGGAATAGCAAGCTAGGCTTGAAAGTTAATGAATGCATATTTGTAGCCTGCTTCACTTACATAAATAAATGATGGCTGAATATGCAATCAATCCAAAGTTTGGATGCCCAACTACCAGCTTGCAGCACTAAAAAAACATGCATGAAAATTCTGCAGTTTTGAGCATGGTGTGAAATTTCCATCTTGTGAAGTCTGAGCTGTGGCCTTGCAGAGCATGTCCCATTCTCCCATCTCACAGCATAACAGCCTATGGTTTACCGAGCTTCTTTTTCCAAAATAATTGCTGAAATCCTTTCTGCAGTTTGATTGAATGTTCTTGGATGCTGCCAAACAACCTGGATAAGATTTGCATTTCCACTCTTCCACAGCACAGGAGGCGAATGAGTCTTGAGGTCGTATTTAATCTGCTGACTTCACTGGAGTCATGCCGGGTTAGGCCAGCTGTGAAAATTTGGCCCCAGGTCACTAATGAGAGCTCTGTCTCTGGAGCGCCAACCTTACAGTGGTCCTCTGGACACTGCTGGCACTTCTCTAATGCAAAAAAGCATAAGAAAAATTTTGGTTATGATGCAGTTAAACCCTCTTTAATTTGAAAGTGATTATAATCAGTGGAGAAAATCCTGTTAATTAGGCAATTATGTACTCCACTTTTCTTCCAGCCTCTCTCTTTCTTCATTCTCCACCTTGTTTGCTACTTTGAAAATCAGAAGAACAGACATATTATTCTTGGCTTCTAATTCTAAATTCATCTCCTGGGTCAACCTCATTCCAATCAGTGCACCTCTCCTGTCAGCAGCAGGATGATTTAAAACCTCCACCATCGCACTGTGATTATTTAAAAGCAAAAGGTGACAGTGTGTGTGTTTGTGTGCATTCATGTCTTTCAGTACGCCCTCTCAGGACATTTCAAGTGTCTCTTACAATAAAACCTTCCAGGGTAAATTGACATCTGTTTCCATTATAGCTTGAGGATGCCTATGAGTGAAAGCTTTACTGACCAAATATCCAAGGCTTTGCTGTTTTGGAGGTTATTAACTGGTGTGCTAGATGTCAGTCAAAATCCACAGATGTGAAAAAGTATACCTCAGTGTAGCATGCACAAATGTAGCTGTATAGAGAAGGAATAAGGTCCTGTCAGCTCATCGCTATCCTTCTTATCCTTTGCGCTCCCTTTCATCCCACCTTGGCTTTGTTTGATAGTGGTTATCTTGAGGAAACAAAGCTATGTTTTACTTTCTCTGGCAGTACGACAGCCCTTACCAAAACCTGAAAACACATGCTAGCTCTGGGGTTGTCCTTCTTTAATGCTGTGAAGGTAACCCTGTGGCTTCATGCAGTGACCTCTGGGGTTAAGGAAATATTGTCTTTTTAAAAGTTTTTCCAAAATATTCTCACAGTCTCTGCCATGAGGGCTGTTTGTGAAGCAGAGACCAGATGGGTAATGAAAATCAGTAGTTACACATGCTTTTTAGAGAAACAGGCCATCAAGACAGTGCTTATGGGGAGATTGAAGTTTATCCTCAATATAAATAGGTGCAAGATTGAAGAGAGAGAAGGGAGGGGAGCAGGGAGAGTCTGTAATAGCTCAGCATTAAGGCTATCAACCCTTCCCCATGCCACAAGTGGGATGACGCACGGAAGTGGAACAGGAGTGGGTCGAGTGAGTGGAGATGGAGAGGAAGCAAGGGGGGGCAGGTGGAAGCTAAGGAAGACTACATGAGACCTGCGGAAGTAGAGTAGGAGTGGTTTTGACATAGGAAAACAAGTTTGGGAGTGGGTGGAATGAGTGGGAATGGAGCAAGAATGGGTAGGGCCCAGAGCCACCTAAAGGCCACATTTGTACTTCTGACAGTTTTCTTCTCTTTTTAGTGTGGGAGAGCAGTGTCCTCTCTGAGGGACATCTGGAGGTAATGAGAGGATGGAGAGAGGCAGCTGATGGCACCTCCCAGCCTGAAAAAAAGGCAGGAGACACTTCAGAAGCATTTAAATGCTTTGCTTTCCAGGAAGGAACCAGACACCAGGATGCCGTCAGGTACCACACTTCTTGGCAGCAGAGCCTCACAGCATCATGTGTGGTGACAGTGTTAAAAATGTTTGTCTCACAGTTTTCAGCGTCCCGCCACTCAGTGGTGGTTCCCCATCATGCAGATGGTGACAGTCTGTTGGCCTGAAGCGCTCCTGACTCCCAGCAGCAACACCAGCTCCTTCTGTCCACCCCTGCAACGGAACCGAGGATTGAGGGTGGGACAGCAAATAGCTTGGCCTTGGAGCCAAGGCAGACCTATGTTGTTTTCGGGTTCGAATAAACACATGGAGACAGTTGTTAGGGTTCACTCACAGGCAGAGGCTAAAAGGAAGGAAGCTGAGAGAGAGCTGGCCTTTGCCTTCATTTTATTTATATGTTTTTAAAACTCACCGTGGATTGGAGGATGGGAATACCACCTCCTGCTGTCCACTGGTCAATAATTGTCCATCACATAGGTTAGGAATTTATAACAATCTTTGTTGGTCAGGTCAACAATTCGTGTTTACACAAAAGTGTGTGAGAAACTATTTCGCTGAACCAAAAACACTGCACATCTGAAGAACTGCAAAATGCAGGGCCACAGACCTAGACATATCTTCTGGCACTAACCTTCCCTGCAGCGCCAACTCAAAATTTGCAAGAGCCTTTGGTAGGGATTAAGAGGGCTGGTGAGTTTATACAAAGCAAAGTGAGAGCAAAGGGCTGGAGGAGCAAAGGGGCACTTTAGTCACTCTCCTCTCTCTCTTATGACTCTTTCAAATAAAGCAAGATATTGAACAGCACTCAGCACAGGGTCATGTGTTTTGCATGTAGGACTAATGTTGTTCTGTTGTATTTATATTCATGAGTGCCCTGTGGTGACAGAGGTGTTCAGAAAATGCTGAGCCATTTAGCAGTTTATGTCTCTGTAGCCTTACACAAAGCTTATTATCAAACCCAAAGAAGTCAGAAAAATAACTGGGAGAATTTTTAGCTGCAGATAAAATATTCAATGAAAATGGTTCATTTCTGTCTGCAAACTAATTCTGATTTTGGCTAATGCTTTCTTTCTGAGTATTGTCCAAGTAGTGTGGGACTTTTTGCTCAATGAAGGTCGCTGCTCTCTGCTGCACAACTGACTTGGCCGTGGAGTAGGTTTTCCAGTGGTGATTTTTTCTCTTTAACCAGATGTCTGAAACATTTTATGTAGAAGAAATGCAGAGGTAGAGTAGAGAGTACCAAATTTATCTTGTCAGTTGAGCTTCTCATGATATGTGTATGTGTGTCCAGGCAGCCAGGCTGGAGCCCACTCTCCCAGCCTGGCTTTCTGTTGGCCATTTCTGTGTCCTGAGCATCTGGACCTGCACACAATATGGCTGATGGGGCTGTCGGGAGAGATGCCTGAAAAGAAAACACATTCCTCTGTGTTGTTTTCTGAAGAAAAACAAGTGTGACAGATTAGCCCCCACCCTAGTGCATGAAAGAGAAAAAAACAATTGGAAAAGAGGTTGGCAGTGGAAAGGAAGGAAGACAGCACATTTTCTTGCTTCCCTGAAAGCAGGACTCCTTTTGACCCCTGTTTGAATTCATCTGTGTTAGAGCCGGCAGGAGAAGGATGCTTCTGCTGGGCTGCTGTTTCCATGGAGACCAGCAGAGACAAGAGAGGCAAAAGACTACCAGAGACGACTTCTGAATTAAAACCCGGGTATTCCCACTCTTCACACTCCCATATCCCAATTCCTGATGGTTTTTGCTCTTCACGGGCTGTGGGTGTAGTAGCTGTGATGGAAGGGGGGAAGCAGCTCTTTTCTTGTCTCATGGAATGGTTATTTTCACACCTTTCACAACCCAACAAAATAAATACAGTGCTTTTTTTTTTTTTTTTTTGGTCTCACACTTGGTCCAAAAACAGAAGAAAGAAATATGGAAAAAAAAGTACAAATAATGAAAAGACTGTAAAATTGCTCTTCCCACCCCCAAAGCTCTCCACTCCCCCGGAGACTAAAAGGAAATATCATAGTTTTAATTGGAACTATTGCTTTCAGCTCCAGTGGGTGGGTGGAGGTGGGTGAGAACTGAATTTCTAATTTCTCTCCATCAAAAAGGAGCGTGTAGATCAGGAATTGACAACATCTGTTACCTGTGTCTTCTTGTCGGATGTGTTTGGGGGAAGAGGAGGGAGGGAGGCCGAACAGGTTCATTCTTTCTCTCTAGATTTCCAGTCATTCTAGGGGTGTTTGGTTTGTTTTGGGTTATTTGGGTTTTTTTTTCAACCACATGTATTTTACATGTATACCTCTATTTCGTGCTGTCAGGGTCCGGAGGAACTAGTAGTTGCAAAAACAACATGTGAAAGGGCAAAATGACCTTTCAGTATTCTGTAAAAAGGATTATTTATTTTTTCATTTAGGCTTCTCTACTGTTAGACCTTTCTATATTTACTCTTTTGCCACAGAACATTCCAGGTTGGCTCTTGGTGCTTGAATGTCATGGATGGTGTAGAGACTCAGTAACTGACTTGTCACCAGGGTCCCTCCAAATACCACACTCTGCCATCATTTCTTCAGCATGCAGCATTCCATAGAAAAAAAAAGCACCCCCATAGTCTCAGCCTTCAGGCCTCCTGAAGCTGCACTCTGCTGACAGCCAGGCCCAGGCTCCCCACCCACTGCTTCATCCAAATGCYTCCTGCAAACTTGCTTGTCCTTTCACTCTCCATAGCTACGCACCTCTGAGTGGGTAATTCAGTAGCTGATTGGTAGCATACAGGGTGAATGCTGCATTAAAACACATTGTTTTAATCATTCTGTTGGACCTGGCTCTAAAAGACCAAGGTGAGAAGAAAATTGTTGTACAAGAAGGTGAAATATAGAAAGAAGGTCAGAAATAGAAGTCTTCAAAATTTTGCTCTTTTTTACCGTTCCCTCAAATGAGTCTAATTTTCCTCTTCCGTAATTTCTGATGGGACTAGCTCCAGTCCTAACAAAATACACTGTTTGGGTTGAGTAGAGATTTCTTTGATCTATTTGAGATCTTTGTTTTTGCATTCCCTATTCTGCCTTTTCCTTCCCACCCCCGGGAATGCCCGTCCCAACCTTTTCTCTGCAAGCTCTCTGGGGCAGTTGGTGGTGGGGAGATAATCAGGACTAGTGACATTTGGTGTCTAACCTTCCCCAGGGCCTTCCTCTGAGCTTCACTGTCCAGTAGCAGTGGAGAACATTTGTTATCTCCCAGGCTTGGGGCCCAAGCAGGAAATAAGTAATTTTTAAGAGACAGAGATGAATTTGTTGTTGACATCTGTTCTTGTTTTAATGAGGAGAGTTAGAAAGAAGGAAGTCTGGTTTGAGATGGAATTAAGTTTCCCTTTTCTCCAGCAGAAATCCCTGTTACAAGGCCTTCCAAAGACACTGATGAGTCTTTAGTAAAGTAAAAGGAAACCATTTATACATCAATAAAAATCCAAAGAGAAGTTAAACACTGGTCCCCTTGCCACCCCAATCTCCTGCCTCTCCTTCAGACTAGGTTAGTCAGTAATTCCTCCTGAGTGAAATGAGTAGTTTTCTTCTCTGGTGAATTACAGGTACAATTTTTCCACCTTGACTCACTCCTTTGAAATGCAGGTCTTTCTCTGGCTTCTTACAGAGGTCCTTCTATAACTGTTTCTATGTAATAAAGACTGACTGAGGAGTGTGATTGATGTTGGATACGAAAATTCAATCACCGGCCTTCGATGATCTATTAAATCAGCCTGTGATGTCTTCTGATCTGCCTCTTGCTGTAAAGAGCCCTTGCAGCAGTGGAATTGCTTGCTACTTCCATTAGTTTGTAAATAACCTGTACATTTGGAGGTCAGTTTGGCATGATGGTCTCTGGCTCAGCAGGTGTCCTGCACTGTTGAGCCCATTTGATTTTTGAAGGCTCCAAGTCAGAAAGAATAATTGATAGAAGACTTAAAAAAAAAGTTTCTCTCCACCTTTTTTCCTTCCAAATGGAAAGTGTGGGAGTGAGACAATGAGTGCCTGCTCTCTGTCCTTGCACCTTCACTTGCCTTTTTTGCTGTTTCTCCTGTTCGTTTCCTTTCTCTAGAATGGGGCATATTTTTTTTGTAAAAAGCTGTCATCCAAAGATAGGCTACTGGATTGTACTTATAACTGTGAGATAAATGCCTTTGGGTAGCAGCTCTGGAACAGATACCTTTCCAGTGCTGATGAGCYTGACAGCAAGGAACGTGGTGTTCTGTGCTGAGTTTTTCCCCTTTCCGTGAGATAAATTCCTCCGTTACTTCAGTGTCGTTTTTACTCCTCTCTTCCACTTCTAAGAGAAGTTTGGACTTGGCTTTGCAGTTGGCATGTGTTGTTTGGGGACTGTCAGCATGGATGGAGAAGTTTGGGAAGTTTCCTCTTTTCCCCTGTGAGTTCGGTGACTGAGAGAGCCCTGCTTTGCCTCTGTTGCTGCACGATGCAGTGTGAACATGTAGGAAGGTGTTTCCTGGCTTGCTGGTATCCATGGTTTGGATGTAGGGGCAGCCTGAACCCAGAAGGGTTATTGAGGCACAGTGCTGTGTGTGTGAAGCTGCTTTACATCCAGGGCCTCATCACCTCCACCAGGAGTGCAATCACTTGGGTCTCTGGGGCGTTCTTGCACTTGGTGGTAATGGGGAAGAGAACAGTGTCAGGAGAGTGATTCTGCATGGAAAAGTTGTGGATCCAGCTRGTTTCAGAAGCTCCAGCTGCTTCAGACCCACTGGGGGCTCCACATGCAGCCAGCACTTGCAGGCATGAAGAGTCTCTGCCTGGCATAACCCAACCTGTCTCCCATTACTTCTAATAGTAGAACATGGACTGTAGTTCAATTTCCATGAGGGATCATAGACACTGAGTGTCTTCATCACCGATTAGGGATTAAAGACTTTTCTTCTATAGAAAGTACATCATGACTGTATTTAGTTCTCATTAAACTAGCACGGGAGCAAAGGTGATACCACCAATCTGCTGCCATGTGGGAGACAGATGAAAAACCCGATTGCACATACATTAAATCTGCCAAGCAATTTCACTTGCAGTAACTAACTGCTTCTGTGCTCCACTCCTAGGTCTTGAGAAGTTGCCACTCACATTGGATAAGGATGTKTGTTTGTGAAATGTATTGATGGGGTTTTTTTGGCTGAGAATTAAATTATCAAACTCATTGTGCTCAGTTAAAGTGTGAGTTCAGGTTCCCAAAGGCCAGTGTCCTGGCCATCTCTTTCCTGTAAATAGCTGTTGATAAAAATTCCACACTAAAATCTGTCTTCAAAGAAATATAGTTCTCAACTTGTATTGAAACATTTAACTTGCCACGTAAATAGGTTGTATTAAATGAAAAATAGTTAGAGGCTATTTCTTAGTGGTTATGTTGTGCCGTGGGAAATAGCTTCCTTTCTACTTGTGACATCTCCTGCAAAACTACTAGAAATATGGAAATCCCCATTATATTAATCCTGAAGATCTGAAAATGGCTGTACTCCAAAAGGAAAATGGTAAACTTATAGGATTCTCCACGTGGTTAGGAAAGCCCTTTTGTACACTATTGGGTTTATTAAGTCTTTCTGAACAAAACATTGATAAATGAACGTTAAAACTATGAATTATGGATTTGCATCAGTGCAAATAGGATGGAATTTGCTCTGCTATTTCTACCCCCCTCCTTCTTTCACTATGTTGCCAATTAGGGCTAATTATAAGAGWCTGACTCACCGCTCCATTACTGCTCAGGTTTATGCCATTGAAATGAATGAGTCTGTGTGGCTGTGTCAGCCATGCCCTTTTCCTCCTGCCTCCTACCCAGCTCTTTTTCCTTCATTTTTAGATGCTGCATGCCTTCCTTCACTCTTTCCCACCTGACTCACCTGCCACATTCACCTCTCTACCCATGGTCTTCTCTGTTTGCCTTCCTTTTGCAAATCTCACTTCCCTGTTAGTGCTGCCTACCACACTTTGCAGGAGTTTAGCATTTCACTGCTTTGTCTGGGTTGCAGTTGTTTGTCATTATTTTTGCAAGGCTATCATAAAGATCATTTTTCAGGCTCTAGGAGAGAGCTGTGCAGGCAATAGGATGGAAATTACCCAGCTTGGGTCAGTCCCTACTGAGCCCCTATCGCAGGGCAAGACAGAGAGGTCTCACAGTGGGAAGCTGAAAACTTTTCTTGTTTCCCACTCAGTCTTTTGGCATATTTTCAAAGAACCTTGCCTTGCATAGCATCCTCTCATGTTTCCTTTTGATAGTCTCACTTCCCGCCTCATATTTTATTCTACCTTCATATCAAGGCTGTGTGTGGTGCCAGCTCATTCTGAGCTGTCATCACAGTAGCTGGAGAGCTGACACCACAGGCCAGTATTTGCTGTTTTGATTGTGGATTTTAGGTTACAGAGGTATGTTAACAGTGTTGGGTAGTAGGCCTGCTGCTATTCTGTGAGGTGTAGTTTCTTAAGGAAGCTTCTCAGGTGGGATCAGGCTGTCTTCAGGACAGCTGAAGGAGTGGGCAGGACATACTGCCTCTTTGCCTTGGTTCTTCTGGGGGCTAATTCTTAGGGTTGCAAGATGCACGTGCAAACCGGACCTGCTCATGGTTTCTCTGCCAAAGTCAAACCAGGAAAACAGTTTATTTCAGTTACATAAATACGAGGCAGGAGGAGAGCACGGCAAGCAGCATGAAAKTGACTTTGTATTACCAACCTACCAGCTTAGAAAGCATACCCAGTGTTATATTCTCATCCAGACACTCAAATTAGGGTGGAAACGACATTCAGCCTCTTGTAATACATGTTCTGGTGTGGCCCACTTGAACTGGACTACGGCAGGACTTACTCGTTATTCATCTTGGACTAGGTGTAATTCATAACTTCGACCTCTTCTCAGCTACTGCACTACAGGTCTTCTCAGTCTCCTTCACAATGGCAAATCATATGTTAATATAAAAAGAGTTGCTTGTGCACTTCTTCCAATTTGCCATCCTGCACAAACTCCCCCAGACGTTGAAAAACACATTATTTCCCCTGTGACAGCAGCAGTTACTGCCTACTGAGGAAAAAAGTAATGTTAAGAGGGCACATAATGTATTTTTCAGGTGGGGAACTATGAACAGGCAGCTCTTTGCAAACAAGCAGCTGGTGGCTCAGTAAGACACACATGGATTGTGGCACGTCTCTGGAGAACCTGTGTGTTGGAGTTTGCCACTCTGTACAGGAGTGTCACAGCTGGAATTCTGTGGTTTTGGGAGACTCACTCAAAAGCCAGGAACAGAAGGGATATTCACTCTACCACTGAGAACTGGAGCACTGCAGTGCAAAGGGAGTCCCCAGGCCAGAGTCAGAAATGCAACCACTGCTATTCTTCAACTCAGCAAGATTCAAGGACCAGGCTTCAAGAGAAATCCCTATTTTGAAGGGTTTGATTCTCTTTTGAATTGGTCTGCCTGAAAAAGAACTAGCTGTTTTGAGGTGGATGGCTCAATAGTAGGGGCAAATAGTCATGAGAGAAGTACTGAAAGCTTACTCTTCTAATTGCACTGATGTATCAATGCTGACTGTATACTAAAAATTCAGCGATGTCTCATTTAATGTGAATTCCAGGTATTGAAAACCACAGACCATATTACAGAAAGCAAACCAGCTGCAGGACTAGCTGGGATGTCTTTGACCAAGCTTGTTGGTCTGTCCTGCCCAGTACCTGTTACTCAAGGATGAACCAGTACTCAGAGCTGCATAGACGCAGCAAAACAGGAAACTACTTGGTGGATATCGCACCCCTGGGCAGGACTTCCCAAAACAGCCCAGCTGGACAAATTGCCTAGAACGGGCATAGTGAGGGGAGGCAGTTAGGGCTGGTCTCATCCCGCAGGGTGAACTTCTGTGCTTAAACTTTTCTTGGCTGGTCCACCAGCAGACGCGTTCTGCACAGAAAATGAGGATCTTACAGACAACTCACAGAGCAGAGTGTTACAAACGGGAGACAGAGTTTAAAACAGACTTCTGCCTTTGCTCAGATTTCTGGCAGTAGGCAGCAGATTTACTGAGGTGGCCAGCACCCCAAAACCACTCTCGCTCACAAGTTGTTAATCATGACCGATCAGGTCTATTACAACATGAATTATTTATTGAATAGACACAAGAAAAACAGACATAAGACTTTAAACAGGCTTCTTACTACAGAGGATAAACAAAAGAAACACCACGAGTAGGTTCATATATAAGACAGTGCACAATAATAAAGGTACCTATATTATAGCTAGCGAAGAAATTGTATAGGTTATGAGCCAATGTAACTTCCCAACAAATGGTAGTGGTGTACAGAAGTCTCCTTTCACTCAACTTCTAGAAGAGTAATCTGGGTCGACATCTTGACTTCAAGGAGAACTCTCCACACACTCAGTGTGTAAGAGATTTCTGATTTTATGAAGAATATAGTGGTCTTTTATAGATGGTAAAAGTGCTGTGTTTGTCAGTCACAAATTTTTGCTTATCCTTTCACATCTGTTCCCAGGAGGGTGTTTATTGCTAGCTAAGGATGTTTTTGAGCCAACACAACTCACCATAAGGCAAGACATTCTGTCTTGACTTAGCCACGGGGGAAGTAGATAAGCTTTTGGCTGTATCAGGGGTGAAAGGTCCTGTCACAGAGAGGAAACCTTGTTTTGAGCTACATACGTAACAAATTGTGCTGGTTTGACTGTAACCAGCAGGGGAAGTTAACCCCACACAAAATATCTCAAGAGATTTTAGGTCAGAATTACAATTTTAATAAAAAGGTTAAAATAAATGCAGGAATACAGAAATACCGGCCTAAACAAACTGACAGAGTCACAGTACAACCTGATACCCCATTGACCAGGGTGGTAGCTGTATAGTCCAATTAGGCATTGGTCCTGTAGAAGGTCTGGACCACTGGTGGTCCAGAGTCCTCTRGGTTTCCAGTCGTCTGGTAGTCCCGTCCTCGTAGTCCGGTCCAGTAGACCAGTCGAATCTGGTCCAGCGGAGTGGAGTCCAATGGAATGGAGTGGAGTGGAGTCCAGTCGAGTGGAGTAGTCCTGGTAGACCAGTCGAGTCCATTCCAGCAGAGTGGAGTCCAGTGGAATGGAGCGGAGTGGAGTACTGTCAAGTGGAGTAGTCCTGGTAGACCAGTCAAATCCAGTCCAGCAGAGTGGAATGAAGTGATTTCTCGCATCTCAAAGCCTGCTTTTATGTCGTGTTTCTTGGCTGGTACCTCCCCCAGGGGCGGGGACTTCCACATAGGAAAAGGATTTTCCTGATGTTCTATTGGTTGCTTTGTATGAGCCAAATCAAACGGTTTGTGACATTCTATTGGTTGGTGTTTTATCTGCTTCGGTAATGGGCCGTCAGCCAATTTCATCCACTCAGAGTGGTTCTGAAGTTCTATTCGTCCATGCTTATCAAGTTTGGTAATGGGCCATTAACCGAGATAATCTACTCAGTATGGGTGGTGCTTGCTGTTGGCCAGAACGGTTATCTCAGTTGAGATAAGGAGTACCACCCTACCTCACATGAGCATAGCCTCAGGGGCCAGGTGTGTAACTGTGAATGATCCAGCTTATCGAGGAAATATGTGGGTAGTAATAGAATACATCCTTTTATGGTTAACCCAGGACACAAATGTATGTTGAGCACACACAGATTCTTGATCTGGACACAGGACAGTGTGTTTAAGTCATGGTTACCCCTCCTGGCTGGATCTATGTAGAGCTGGACAAAGCTTACTCTTGTCTATGTGCCGTTGTCTGGTGTGTCTGCAAACTCCGTAGTCTACTTGCAGGTAATTAAAGTGGGCCAGAAAGAGAAGGAGCTGGAACACCTTCCCCAGTTGTGTGGTGTAGTTAGGGCATTTCCAAAGTCTTGGTTCCCTCCTTAAGCAGGGAACACTGTGTAGCAGGGATCCTCACGTTCATACATGAAGGTGAGGGAATTCCTATTCTTTGCAAAAAATTAATGACAGCATGTGTGTGCATGATATACAGCTATCCAGCAACTGAAAAATTCCTGATTTGGAACTTATTCTCTTGCACTTGTGTACAAGAATAATTTCAGTTTGCATTTTGAGGCAGTTTACAAAGTGCAGGACCAACCACTTATATACTGTCTTTTTCCCTGTGCAACTCACCGTAACTAACCAGATTATCATTTTATGATAAAATGTATTTACATAACTGGAAAACCAAGGTAGCTGTAAATGTGTTAACTTTTTAAAAGAGCTAGGACATGCTGGATCTTTTCAGTATTATCTAAAAGAAATCACAAATTTGCTCGTTGGAGTTTGGTTCATCCTAGTAACATACAGCAGGATTACTTCAATGAGACTTTTGAGAGCAGTTTCACAATCAGAGGCTTCAATCTCTGAAGATCTAAACTGAAATGATAAAAGCAGTTGTTTTCATGCCCCCACAGGGTGTGATGCCGTTATGCTAATTTGCACCACAATGCCAAAGACCCTGCTTTAATAACAATAATGTCTTTGTTAGACCAGTGGCTTAGTAGCTGCCTTTTAAGATGTAGTGGATGAATGAGGGATTTGGGAGCAAGTAAAGCAAATTAGCTTGGTCAGCGTATCCTTGAGTGGATATCACTCCTCTTGGCACTCACAGCTGCAGAGGTGGGGGAACTTGGAAAAGGGGAAATAGTCAAAATGGAAAATTAAGTGCTACTTATGTGTGCTTTACAAATTCCTTTTGTCATGCCTGTCAGTGACAGAAGACTGATTTATTCTCTTGCCTGTTCAACTCCAGGCCGTATAATCATCACTGTAGTAATGATGTGTCAATGCCATGTTTATTTTTCTCATTCACAGCAAGGAGACCATTGTCACTGACACCAACATCTTTCTGTTTTCCTCCTGCTTCTCCCAACATGTTGTGTTCAGAAGGCTGAACGTGGTTTTTGGGAGCCAGAGGAATTTAGTCCAGAGAGTGCAGAAATCATTCCATTCTAGGAGCTTCTAGGAGCACTAAGTCCCAGTGGCAATCACAGCAGATATTATGCTGACACAGGTGAAAATAGAGGCATTTTTTACTTTGTTGAGACTGATGTAGCTTTTCTGCAATCAAATGGGAACTCTAAAAATTGGCTTTTTTGGTGTCCTCTTTATTTTCTTCCATTGCACACTCCAAAATGCATGGGAAGGTGTACCCAGTTTTTCCACTGCTGAGTCTCTCCAACTACTTTTGTAGAGGACAGGCCAGCAAATCTTTGCAACGAAGTGACTGGGATAAAGTTAAGTCGCTGGCTTGTAGGTACGTACACCTCATATTTTAGGCACAAGGAACATAACCAAAAGGGAAGCACTATGGTTCACAGCCACCAAGTGCAGTTCAGTGCTATCTGGAGTAGCCAGCATTATAAGACTATAGACATATTTAGAGAAGTTCTCAGCAAGTTTCTCTCTCAGCTGTGCACAGCAATTTTGTTGGGCCACATTGTGGATTGAATGCCCCTGGAGTCTGGGTGTCCTTTAATACTCCCTTGTTACATCATGAGCCCTTTTTTTGGCCTCTTTGATAGACATGTCTGGACCATGTACTTAAAACACAGTAAAGAGATGGAGTACTGTGGGTGTGGATGTTTATTTAGATTTTTGTGAGTGATCCCTTTCCCTTCTGGTTTGTTTCAGTCTTTTTTTAATGACCCCTTGAAATACCCTGCATTAGTTGACCTCAGTTCTTTTGCAAATAGACTGATGCCAGCAAKACTCAAGTGCAGATTGCACTGGGTAGCATTTCTGCTGGCACTTTAAGCAGTATGGCCACCCACTGAATGAGGGGCAGGGAGAGAGCTGATAAACTTTGGTGTTGGCATCTCCAGTCGAGAGTACAAGCACACTGGCAAGGCAAAGGTTATAATGTTGACATCTGAGAGTCACAGAAAAAAGGCCTGGATCACATCTCTGCTGGCCAGGCAGGCCATTGCCCTGCATGGAGAAAGAACCAGCCACGCTCACACCTGTTCTGCCAGACGTTTGCGTGCYTTGTTCTGCCCTGGAAGCTCTGCAGTCAGCCTAGGCTGTCTGTTCCCATGGTGAGCCCACACTGGAGACAGTTTCCTAAGGTCTAACCTGTGTCTTGCTCACCACAATCAATTTAAACTTGTTTCTTTGCCTGTTCCCTGTGAGCAAAGAGAACTGCTTGTTGCTTGCCTTTCTGCAGTTACCTTTCACATGTCTCATGACTGCTATATCTCCTTTCAGCTTCCTGGAGACCAAACACCCTGATTTCCCCTTAAACTCTGACCCCCTTGGTCATGTTTTTCAGGTGTTTGATCACAGCTGTTGCTTTCATGTGTTACCTCTGTATGCGCATGGTGGACTTCTATCTCTAAGGCTCTTAGCACAGTGCTTTTTAACAGCATTATCTCATTTGAAATAAAAGATAGGAGGAAAGAAACAGCCTGAACCACAGCATCTGTCCACTTCTGTTGAAGGAGTCAGGGTCATTACTGTCACTTAATGAATATTGGTTTTAACCCAGATTGCATCAGTCCCTCCTTGCTATGCATTGCTCACTGTGTTAATCATCAGAACTGGAGATAAACAAGGCCKCAAGTGAATAAGCTGCTTGGCTGTGTTCATGTGGACTTCTGGGAGATGATGATTTATCTTCCATATGATATTGAGAACTGAGATCTGTGAAAGATGAAATGACATGAACAACAAAAGGATGCATTTGTAATTGCATAGTTATGTCTTCCTGTGTAAATGTATTTGGGAATACTGAGCTAGRTGGTTAGAAGTAAAGAAAGGACATCTTAGTAGTAGGGCCACTAGGTACATAAAGCTAATTAGTTGAAAAAGGGGAATGAAGGCTTCAAAACCAGAACCCAGAGTAAAACAGTGGCAATTTAGAGCTMACTTACACTGCTAGTCTTGTCTTTTGCCTCCTTGGCAAATGTTTCCTGTTATTTGAGGTTGTGACCCCATAGCTTAATGCAAACTGCAGTGTTAATAAAAGGTGCTCGAATGTTTCTTTGCAGAGACTAAGCCTTTGCTGGAATTTGCCTGAACGTGACCTATGGCTGGCTGTCCCTTGTCAGCCATAGGGTACAGTTAGGAAGTGTTGTTATTTTGGAACTACCTAGAGAAAAGCTACATGCTTTAGGACAAGAGAGTAGTGCTAGGGTAAAAGCTGGAGTAGGAATTCACTTAGAATTCAGGCTGCTTTAGCAGAACGTTGCTTTCATACAGAAGGGTGCTGTGCCATGCTGTGTGCATGTGTGGAAGCAGGGAGCAAGAGCTTGGCTCAGAGAGAAAGAAATAGAGAAGGAAATGAGGGAATTGGCACTCAGTGCCAGCTGTATTTCTGCTGCAACCTTGTGTTTTGCAGTTGGAGGATTTTACAGTAGACAGGAATATGGCCCACACGACACACAATAGTCTGGTGGGGAGAAAAAGAGAAGTTGAAAGAAAGAGAGAAAAGAAGAAAGCCTTGTTTCCCATCAYGGACAGCAGGAATAATTAGCTTCTCAGAAAGAGATCCCTTCTCAGAAAGGGATTCAGTCTGTGAAACTGTTCAGTTGCAGGACAGATTTTATTCCTTACATGCGCGGGTGATTTTTGCCCCCTCGTTAACCTGGTGCGCGTGTTCCAATTGGCCATACATGCAGTGTTAGTGATAATGGTCACATCCCAGGAAGCTATAGGTTGTTTGGGGGGGGTACTTTGTGCTCACACAGGAAGTTTTTTACAGACCATGAAGGTCCTCCTTATCTGGTGTAAACTTAGTGCTTTTTCTCATGGGTTCAGCTCTGGTTTGCGAGGAGTTGGGATCTGTCAATGTCCAGTTCAAAAGGCACTACAGCAGCAAGCACGAGAGTCCTGTGCAGGGAGCTCTGCTATAGTGTTTGTGTTGTTGCTCTGACAAGTTTGCTCACATTATCTGCCCATCTGGGAGCAAACAGGAGTGGCTTAGAGGCAGAATCCCGTGGGTGAGCTTGTACAGTTTCAGTCTGATCAATTTTTATGTGTGGAAAAGCCAGCAGATCAATGCAGGGTATGTCAGGTCAAGCTCATCCATCATGGGAAGTCTGAAGGACCTCTGGTTTCCWGTACTTGCCCACTGGTATGTTGTAGCTGTCTCCCCTGACCTTCAACTTCCAAGAAAAACTTTCACTCTCATCCTGACAGATGCAAGCAAGAGCAAAACATTATTCTAATTTTGTTTCTATTTTCTTTATCTGTTTCACCCCTTCTTTTCCCCAGGGTTAAAAAGAGAACAGAAGACATCTAAGAGGTGGCTAGTAACCAATTTGTGTAGGGTATTTTGTTCCTAAAATCCCTCCCCATTTCCTGTCTTGATTACTTATTACTCAAGGGGGTGTTTTCCATTACTTAACAGTTATGCCTTGAAGAGAGCTCACAGAAGCCTTACTAAGTTTGTTTAACCTGGAAATAAATTGAAGTAACCCACCAAATTATTTTTGAAACAAATAAAACAATATTTTAAAATAAAATATTTACTAGCTCCTTGTCTCTTGTGCTTTCTTTCTCCTCTGCAGTTTATCAGTTCTTGGTACAATCTCTTCTTTCCTGACTTTTTTGTAGGCATGTGAGAGAGCCCCAGCTACCCAGTGTTTTTATTTTCATTTGAAGGCCTCTATAAAATTGCATGTTACAATATATGGTGTTGCACTTGCGTAACTGTTTATAACCTACTTTATGGATCTTAACACCATCCAATCCTCTTATTCCCTTCAGAGAGGTGTTGAAATTAAACTGCCTGTAAAGGGTTCTTTGTTTTTGAAGCTTTTTTTAGGCAGAGCTTGTTTATTATTTGCTTAATTTTTGTTTTGCGGTTTCTTTTCCTTCATGTTTGGGTGGTGTAAACCAGTTGCTCTATTCCTCCACGTATCCAACTTCCAGTCGCATCCTGGGGGAAGTGGAACAGAGAGGGACAGCAAGATAAGTCAGAGGAGAATGTATGACTCTTGTTTTATTTGCACAGCAAGGTATTGTCTGTGGAAGGTCAGTAGCCATCTACCCACTGGGAATGATGTGCAGTCTCCTCACTGCATGAGAGAGCTCTGCTCCTCTCACCCTGTTCAGCGGGCACTGATCACTGTGTGGGCTCCAGCTTGTGTGGCACGCTGCAAGCTAAACAAAAGGCCTCTGGGTCCCAGCTATGCTAGAGATGGATCTGTAATGACTTTTTAAGGATGTGTAATGAATGGGAATGAAATCTGCTTAACTCCTTAGCTCCTGGGAATCTCCCTAATCTGGTTGTTGTCTGCTGTCTTTTGAGCTAGTTTGCAGCATGTAGGTCTATAAGGGTTGCTGTTGTTCTTGCAACTGCTGGGGCTAGGAARTCATTACTAGTTTTCTGCAAGTAGGAGGCAATATCTTCAAAGTCCTTTTAAAATGTACTCCTTTTTTTCTTCAGATCCTTAATTAGGTATGAGAGACTCCAGTGGCTTTTGCTAGGTTTTTCTTTCCTCAAACATCTCTGCAGGTGGGCTTGCAGATTTTTGTTTAAAAATAGGAGGATTTTTTACTGAATTCTTAGTTTAGACAAGAGCATGCTTGTATCTTGAAACATTGGACTGAGAGTAAACCAGTTGGATTTTACTTCAGACTTTGCCCATGTTTTGTTCTTAAATGCATCGCTTGCCTTTTTTACAGTCACAGCTCAATGCTGCAGTATGTAACAGGAATTTAGCTGCCTTGAATATTCACTTATACTGTGGCCAGGTTTAGTGCTGGCTTGTGATTTTCTGATCTGCCAGTTAGGGATAAGAGTACTTGCCCATTAATAGGGAAATGCTCCAATTTGCCAGCCCCAGAATTAGAAATCAGAAACCAGCCGTGCAATAAGAGAATTTACTTAAGAAGCAAGACATTTTTTGTTTCTTAAGTGGAAACTTTTTCAATTACTTTGAGATTTCTGAATCATAAGACTTGATTTTTGGCAGCTTCTGCCCAGTTATATAGCTATGGATCTTGCACATCAGTTGACTTCTGAGAATTAGGGCTTCACATAAAATAGAGTAGAACAAGTAAAGTTGTGAGACTTGTGATAAAATCAAGAGAGGTGATAACCCTGATGCTGTAGAGACAGGACTYTATTTGTTAGTATTTGTAAAGTGTTTTTCAAGCCTTGTACGGCATGAGCTATAGAAAGAAGCATTACTGTGCCATGTGCATCTCCAAATGATGCTCCACATGCCTCTTCAAAGTGCCMGTGAAGTGGGAGTGGGGGACACAGAAGTATTTGCCTTTCCATTCACTAATGATCCCTGAGCAGGTGTTCATCTCCTAGTGTGTGCACCACACACTGCTTTGTTGACAGAATAACTCTGTGTTCTGCTGTGTGTTTTTATTTTAGTAACTGCAACAAGACTTAAGATTTCTTTAACAAAGAGAAATATGACAGAGATAAATTGTCTTTGTTGCTGTTTCAAGAATTGTATTTATATTTGAATCTAAGATGCGTAACTTTGATTTTCAGCATTTTAGCACTCCAAAGGTGCAAATTGTAACCTGGCATCTATCTCCCCAGCTTCCCCTACCACCAGCGAGATTTACAGAGTTAAAACTGAGTGTTCCTTGATCTGTAAGAACTGAATCTTCTTTTCACTCACAGTGACACTATTTCCTGTGATGCTTAATGTGGAAAAACTTCCTGAGGTGCTTTGCACATTTCATGAGTGAAGAATATGTGAATCCACACCTCCTTTATATGAATTTCATGAGTGTCATGGCAAAGCCTGTCTATTATTTGCTGAGYAAAAGGATAGATGGAAGAGCAATTGCTTCAAAAGACTTCAGGCCAGGGATTTCTTCTAGGCTGACACTGCTGCAGTTCAGACAGTTGTGGCCATGCTAGTTTAAAATAGCCAGGTAGGTTCTTAGTGTGGCATCTGCCTGGACATCTGTGTGATCTGCAAAGCTTAGCCAAGAGGCTGAGTCAACATATTTCATTTAACCTGTATTGAACTACTGTAGGTTGGTGCTAGCATTACCCATTGGATATATCCAACAAATATAGATATACCAGACCCTTAAGGAAGGAAACTGGCTCGTGTTGGTGTGCACAGGTGACTTCTGATAATTCCTTGTATGACTGTAGATTGGAATGTGGTATCAGCAGAGAAGATAAATCTCTTTTCCTCCATTCTTTTAAATGAGGAGCTTCAGGCAGTTCCCCCTCCCCTCTAGTACTCTCTCCTCCTCTGTTCATTTTCATGCCAGGTCATTTTTTGCCAAAAATCCCATCTGCTCATCAGTGGCATTCCAGAGCAGGAGGTGCTCTGGGGACTTGGTGCTGATTAATAACATCATTCATGAGCCTGTATATGAAAGGAGGAGGAGGAGAGGGAGATAGTGCCAATCAGAGCTGAACTAGCAAGATCTTGGAGGTTCCTCTCTAAGGCCCAGTGATCACCTCGCGTCCCTTCCCTAGATAATACATGTTTCACCATTGTTTCCTCAAATACAGTCTTCAGTCAAGTTTACATGTTCACATGAAAGCAAKGGAGCTTTTGCTTGGGTCAGAGTTAGTCTTCAGAATCAGAACAGCTTCTGTGGAAATTACTCTCTTATTTATTATGCTAATTTTCATCCCATTATTCCTAAATATTTGCTTAAGTACACATGATAGAAAAAACATCATGCAGATAAATGTGCACTCGTGTCCATCTGGAGAATTTCTCTTATCTTCTACCACCCATTGCTTGCCTTTTGCACTCCCTATGAGCTTTTTAGGTGGGCACCTTGTGTGTAGAGCATTTTAAGGTCTGTGTCGCACAATCATAGAGTCATAGAATGGTTTGTGCTGGAGGGGACCTTAAAAATTGACTACAACCCCTCTGCTGTTGGCAGGGACACTTTTTATCTAGACCAAGTTGCTGARAGCCCCATCCAACCTGGSCTCAAGCATTTCCAGGAATGAAGAATCCACAAGTTCTTTGGACAACTCGTTCCGATGCCTCACCACCTTCACAGTAAAGAATTTCTTCCTAATATCTAATAAAAATATCTCCTCTTTTAGTTTAACCATATTAATTATATTGTACAGTGGGCTCCAGGACTAGTGTCCTCTGTGATCCAGCTGTACAAAGGATACCTTATGCACATATCTTTTTGATTTTCCTATTTAGCTTTTTCGGTTTTCCCTATTAAGTAAATTATATTAGGTAATAGTTCTTATCTTTCCKTAATAATTCTGTTGAAAAGCCCCAGATTACCTAATTTCCTGAGGATGAGGTGCTCTACACCCGAGTATAATAGCTTTGTCACTTTATTAGCCTGTTTTCTACCTTTGCCTTTTTCCCATCTCTGCTCCACTTTCTTTGTCATCTCTTTCCTTTCTTTCTACTCACACTCCTCCCCCTAATCTGAATGAGGGGTGGGGAGAGGTCTTGTTCAGCCATGTCAGTAYATTTCTGACAAGAGTCTTGAGAGGTTGGCCCACAAACAATAGTTTTTATTGGAAAGAAAAGCACAGTGACAAAKAGAGTCAAAGAGGTTTTGGTCTACTCAGCCTCTCCTCTGACAACACCTTTTGCTGTTATAAATAGGTGCTAGAGTGGGCATCACCCCTCATCCTAAAATGGACAGAGAGAGAAGGTAAAATGGGGGGAAAATTTGCCAAAAATCACTAAAACACAGAAACATTGGTTTGTCTCCTTTCACTCAGTGAGGTGATCCAGCCCAAACACTGTGTCTTTTTCCTCTTCCCTCTTATTCTTGCTCATAGTTCATGCTGTTTGTGTGGGGTTTTTTTCAGAAAGGCGTATTTAATAATGAAATCACTGCTAAGATTTGTGTTCACCACTTCCTCTGAAATTAAATTAAATACAAAGTAAATTTGAATGGGTATCCTGTAAGTCATATTAAGAGCAGCTGAGCAAACTTGGGTTGTTTAGCCTGGGAGGAATAGAGGCTMACGGGAGACTCTTATTGCTCTCTACAGCTTCCTGAAAGGAGGTTGTAGTGAGGTGAGGGTTGGTCTCTTCTCCTAAGCAGCAAGGGACAGAACAAGAGGAAATGGCCTCAAGTTGCACCAAGAGAGGTTTAGATYGGATATTAGGAAAAATGTCTTCACTCAAATGATTGTCAAGCACTTGAAGAGAGTGCCCAGTGAAGTGGTGGAGTCACWATTCCTGGAAGTATTTAAAAGTCGTGTAGATGTGGCACTTAAAGACATGGYTTAGTTGTGGAGTTGTCAGTGCTGGGTTAATGGTTGGACTCCATGATCTTAGATGTCTTTTCTGACTTAAACTATTCTGTGATTCTGTGTGTCTCTTGGCTTGCGCATGTGTGTGCTTCTGTGCACGCCCACTGCTTGTGAGGCAAATCTTCACTGTCCCATCCTTGTTCCTTCCTTTGGGGCATTTTCCAGACACCACATTTCCTTCAAACCCAGCTTCTTCTTAACCAAGACTAACATTTTCTATAGAAACTTATCAACACTGAATTAAAAGAAAGAAATGTCATGTGAATGTTCCAAATGTTAACAGCAACATGTAAGGTTACATGTTAACTTAATAGGTTAAATGTGACCATAGAATAGAGGCATCCATGACTCTCAAATACTGTAATCGATTTGTTTTCTAAAGCATCTCCAATCCAAATTCTTTTATGGCAGAAAAAACCATGAGAAGATAATAGTCACAAGATGAGATTAATATACAATTGCAGAAAAGTCACATGTTATTGATCAATAAGGCTATGGTAGGAATAGCACACAGTTATATGCACTAACTGGTATTAGAAAATGGAAACAACCTTCTCGTTAGGGTAAAATCAGATTTCCAGAATTGCTTATAAATCATGTAAAGGACTGCTCTTCAATTCTGGCTTGGGCAGGGCCAATGCAGAAGATTAACTCCAGGACTGAGGGTCTGTTGTTGGGATGTCCTAAAGAACTCAGCTCAAAAGTCCTGATGTTCTCGCTTGTCAGAGCCCAGTGAAAAGACAGCATAGCTTAGAGACTAGGCATGAGAACCAAACCAAAAGCACTCCTGGACAAAGGGTGTATTGGTTTACTAGCCCACAGGCTATTTTGAAGCTGCTTTACACAAGTGAAGTAAAAAAAAAAAACAAACAGTGAAAAAAATCCAGAAAATAAAACACCACTCTATATTGAATCCATCTTATATCCTTTTTTTTCCATGAGAGCATACTGAAAATTGCTTGCTTTTCTTTCTGTAAATACATTTTGTACTTCACAAGAGGTTTCATTCTTAACACCCCAGGTACTGTGCAGCAAATACTTTGTAGATCAAAATAGCTGAAGGAGTCTTCTCCATTGAGCTGTCCTCCCAGCCATCCTCAATCAAGGAGTTTTGAGGGCCATAGGCTGCAAGCATTTTGTGCATATCTAAAAGTCTTGATATGATCAGCATGTAGTTACGCTGTTTCTGAGTCAGAGTCAACATTTTTAACACCACATTAGTTTTATACTGTGTCTGGTCCCTTACTTCCAAAAAGCAAGTGAAAATMCTTTCACTGGTTTGAGACTAAGGCATTTATAAACCCCACCAATTTTGCAATGGTTTGGGATGTGCTACACATAGAAAATGGTTATTGACAGAACTGTTAGTAGCCTATGCTGTAGGTTTTGTGTTCGCCTCCTCCTTTCTTAATTCCATTGAAATTTCCACCTCCTACCTGTCACCCTGTCTCCTACATGCTTCTTGTGTACCCTGCCTCATAGAGAAGTTTTGAATAGGAACCTGAGCAGACAGTACCACTGGCTAATCAGCACTGGACTCCATTGTTTGATGATTTAAATCCTATGTCTTCATACAGAGTAGATAAACATGACATGCCCAAATTCCCACCAGCCGCAGAAGGCAGCACTGATTTTACCCACCGCCCACCCTGGAAAAGGCCCACGTGCTTCCCAGTTTTGGCAAGAGGTGGTTTGCTGTGTACATCTCTGTAGAGCTGAACGGCCGATGCCTCAGCAGCCATATGCACCAGCAAGTGTGTGCACTGCGCTCCCTTCCAGGACTTGACRGGCCACGCTGTCAGGAGATTAAATTATATTGCAGAAAATGGTGTGAGGGAAACAGCCTGAGACAGATTTCTCAGTTATTGACCGCGTTTCTGCGAGACCYGTTAGCGTTAATTCTCTGTTGTTTCACTCTGCTGTTCTCCGCAGTAGCAGCTCCGTGCAAAACGTAATGAAGTCAGCATTTTGGGGGTGACATGGCCAGAGCAGTAGCTGTGAAAGGCAAGTCTCTCAGATTAGTCCTCACCTCGGGAGAGGTGTTAGGATTCTGGCTTCTAGAAATGCTGAGCAGTTGAAATGTGGGAGAAATCAATGGGAGCTCTTCAGCTTGTCTGCAACTCTGGCCTTCTGTGTACTGATGATTTAGCAAAGGCTTTTTTTTTTTTTTGGTCTGTCCACTAGTAAACAAGGTAGCTTTCTCATCTTTCTTGATTTTCCTCCACTTTCTGCCATTTTTCTGCCCTCATGTAGACTTCCCTTTTTATTTTCTCCTCTATCTCAGGTGTTTCATGTTACATAGCTTTTACTGACTGAAAGTTAGGCTATTAATGTAAGCTGGTTTTGAGGCTGTCTTGACAGCCACCCCAAGACAGCTATTTATTATGGAATAACTCATTCTTTGGAAGTGCCACCTCCCCCTTTCCCACTGATTATAGCACCATATAGCAGGGTTAGACAAGACAACTATTGAAGTTTAAGGGCAGTCTGTGCACATCCATTTCAAAGCCTGTAGCCTTGTGTAGTCCCAGCCAGATTCTTGCATTAGGTTCCCAAAGATGCTCAACACCTGCTTCCAGAGGGTGCTGGGTTTTATTCTGGTTCCCTTATGGCTGTGGGAGGTGAAATAACCAGCCTACAGAATAGAATGCGATGCTGAAGGCTCTATGGGACTGACTGGTTGGGTTTATAAATAGGTTGGCTGACTTCTTATAGCTCTGTGACTACAGAACTACCTAAAATATTATTTTTTGGGTGCAGGTTGTGGGGAATGGGACAGGAGAGGTAGCAAGCAAAAGTTGCAAAACAGAAAAATGAGGAAAAAGGAAAGGAAGGAAAGTGTAGAGTAGGAAAAATGGGAAAGAGGCAGGATGGAAGAATGAAAAAAGTAATGAAGAAAAAGAATGAAGGTTGGAATATGAAAGATGGAACTGGGATACAAAGATGGAGGAAAAGGATAAGGATAGCAGATGGAGGAAATATGAGGGAGACTGAAGGAGAGACAGAACAGGAACCTGTCAGAGTACATGAGAAATGCATATTAAGAGTTAATTTTCTTCCCAGTGGAATAGTCCTGTTAGGAAAAAACAGTCATCTAACAGACAGCATGTCAGCTTGAGGTAACACACAAAAATTAATATTGCACTGCATATGATTTGTAAAATTCCATCCCATGGGGAACATCTTCTGATGGGAACAAACTTTGAGTGTGTCAGAATGAGGCTTTCTGTTTGATGGTAAATTGTCCTGTCTTTGTATCATGTACCTGGCAGTGGTTCATAAGCCGCCAAAAGCCCACGCTGGGGAGAAGTAGAGGTGAGAGATCCTTTCTCTTAGCACGCATGTGTGCTGGGCTGGGTGGGAAGCAGAGGGGCAGAGGCAAAGTGAGGGAATCTGTGCAGATTAATGCTTCTAAAGAGACACATCTATAAGGGACTGGTAAGAATAGAAGAAAGGGTATGAGAGAATAAAAGACATGAGATGGACAAGTATAACCAGTGAGCAGGGAGGGAAAAATATCCTCTTCCTTTCCTACCTTTTAATCAGTGAATTCCCTTTTCATGTTTGTTATTTTACTTCTCTGGCATTTCTTTATGTTCGGCTCCTTCTATACTTTCCTTTTGCCTCTGTTTCCCCATGTTGTGCTTCAGCCAAAAGCCCTTTTCCAAACCCTTTCCTCTCACATATCCTTCCTGGCTTTTCACAGGCTCTCTGACACATAACCAGTGTCTCCCTTTTTCTCTTACTCCCTTTTTCTCACTTCTCTTTCTTACCCATTTGTGCTGTTTTCAGGGACTTGTCTTCATTGACCAGCTGTTAGAGGTTCTTGCTGTGGTGTTCTGCATACGTATATGGGTCCCAGTGTTATACATATATGTATATTTATTTATATGTACACACAGGCTGATATATAAATGTGTATATCATAATAAGGTAATGCAATGTATACATATATATATGTATATACATACACAATATTCCAAACCAGAACTATTTAATTTGGTCATAAGATGAAGCCTGGGTGYTATTCTTACTGTAGTTGACAAACTGCCTGCTTTGATGTGAGGATTCAGACCCAAAGACGTGATTACATTTCTCCAGTGTCTTCTCACAATACTCTTTTCACGCCCAGGAATGGCTCATGACTTGGCAGGAAGGAGTCAATGGGAATGGCTTGGTTTGCTTCAGCTCAAACACCATGAGATAGGACTCCTGAAACCTGGCTGCCTCATGCTGCTTAGTGCAATCCCAGCCTAAATATTGTCAAGTGGATCTAGTGGAATGGGATAGGGCAGTGCAACTTGTCATCATAAGCCATACCAGCTTCAGACACTCACTGTAGCCCCACTCCTCCCTCTTGCCCACCCCTCTTCATACTGACCTCTCTTTGCTCTCACACCTGACAACAGATAACTCTGTTATCTCTCTTGTCAAGTGTGAGAGCAAATAAGAGATCCTTTTAGCATGTGTGCTAAAGGTCTRCATGTCTCAGTGTGTGAATTCTGTGTGTCAAAGCTGCATATAAATAGCTTAATTTGGCATTGAGGTGATTGTATTTACTGCAGACAAAGTTTTTTTCTAGGCATTTACAGTAAGAGTAGTTTACATCTATGCTCACTCTTGGGCCACTGTACTTTTTTGGGGGCTAAGTACAGGTGTGAAGCAAGACTATAAATACTGAATCTTTTCTGCTCTAGCTTTCTAAGGAAACAGGGTTTACATACCAACACTGAGAGAGAGAGAGGGAGTTAGAGCCTCTTCTTCTTAATTAAGTCTGAACCTCTTTGGGCAAATTGGTTAGACAACCTCCTGCAGGAACCACTCCTTGAACACTGGCAAATCTCTTTGGGAAAGTTGCCATGAGATGTACGTCCACTGCCAGCTGGGGTCCATTAGTTCCTCTAGATATGGGACTATGCCTGGTATCCTGCTGTGGGACAGATGTGCTCTCCCAGTAGTCTCATGGCTCCTGTTTCCCACTCATCTGCATCAGGTGGCCCATAGTCTCAGCACCTTTCCAAAGGCTGGATAGATATGAGGGTACAGACAGTCTCAATAATAGCAGTGCTTCTCTTGTGCCTTCCTACTACACTTCTTTCTTGCCCAAAACAAAAACCAACCAAACCTGACTGATGATATGGCAAGAAAGCTCGGTTTACCTCAGTCTACTTCAGTCCTGAGTCATGGCAGGTTACAGAGGGTCAGGATTTGCACAGAGCAAGGAGTTTTTTTGGAAGCCCAGACAGAGACCAGCAGTGACTTGCAGGTAGCATCCTTGCTGAGACTAAGAATGCAGCAGCTTATAGCATAGTTAGCCAACAGTGTGTGGGGGGAAAAGTTTCTATGTTCTGAGTTTGAAAACCACTGCTATTTGCATTTTTTATGTTGCTATCCTTTTAGTTCATTGAAAAGCCTCCTTTCACAAAGCCAAAGACCTTAAGGCCAGAAGATACAAGACATTGTAATGGAGGGACCTTTTATATAACAGACTATTTCATTTCATTGACTTCCACTTGTATGGAGGCTGATAATTTGTGTTTGGTGAAAGCACATTTTCCAAAAAGGCATCAACTCTTGATGTGAGGAGTCTGAGAGACGGAGGAGCTACTGCTTCTCTTGATGGTTTGTTCCAGTAGTTAAACACTTGCAGTGTAATTTGTGCCTGATTTCTCATTTGAAGGTGCTTCACTTTACAGGCTTGCATTCACCCATTTTTCTATAGTTCTGCTTATCCACTATGAACCTTAATCTTCTTCAAGGTCCCTGCCTTCCCAGTTGCAGTGTCTTGCTTTGCGTAGATATGGTCTGAATTCCTTGGTCCTTAACATATTACTCTCTATTTGGCTGAATTAAAATATATTCAGTTTGAACAGGTATAATTTAGAAGGGATCCACTTAATTTCATATTTCTGCTTCTCTACCAATCTCTGCAAAGTTCACCTCTAGTATTTTGCATTTATTTCCACATCAGTGATGAGATGTAAAATCACGTTCTATTTACTCATGATCTATGCAGAACCTCACACCAAATCCTCCTACTGAATGATGATTCTGTTCTTTGTTCCTTTTTGAGATTCCTCAGACAATTTTCAATTCATTGAATAGGTACTTTATTGTTAATGTGTAATGCAATTTAAATTACAGTGCTATGAGATAATAAGTCACAAACACTACAAAAGCCAAAATTTCTGTAGGATATTCATTTGCCTTTATCAACTGAGTTTGTAATTTAATTAGAGTATGAAACCCTATTGCTTTAAAAATACTTTGCCCCCATAATCCTGTGTTTCTTGGCATGAATTTTATTGATATTCTTTAATATTTAATGTTGACTCAGCATTTCTGTGATCTTTCCTGGGAGTATTATCAGGCTGAGAAGCTCCCCTTCTTCCCCTGCCCTTTTTGACTATTGACTCAACATTAAGATTCCCCCAGTCCTACCAAGTTCCTCAATATTCTACAGTGTATTAAAAATTAACATCACAGTGCCAAGGGATGTTTGTAAGCCAGCTTTTCAAGAATTGTGGGTATTGGCTGTCTGGCCTACAGAACTTGTCCCTGGGTCCCAATATGTTTATTTACTAATAAAATTAATTATTGCCAACTCAATAAATACTAAATACATACATAATGTGTTAAACAGCCACAGTAATGGTTATAAGACATTTGCTACCAGGCATTAACAATTTTGCCACTTTTATCTAGTATCACGCTTCTACTTTTCTGCAAATTTTTTTCTTGTTCCCAGAGTGTTTTCAGATATCCACAATATTCTCCTGGAGAAGCTAGCAGCCCATGGCTTGGTGAGGTGCACTCTTTGGTGGTAAAAAACTGGCTGGATGGCTGGGCTCAGAGAGTGATGGAGAATAGAGTTACATCCTGCYGGTGGCCAGTCCTRTTTAATATCTTTATCGACGACCTGGATGAGGGGATCAAGTGTCAGTTTGCAGGTGACAGCAAGATGGGTGGGACTGTTGATCTTCTGGAGGATAGGAAGKCTCTGCAGAGGGATCTGGACAGGCTGGATTGATGGGTTGAGGCTGTGTGAAGTTCAACAAGGCCAAGTGCCAGGTCCTGCACTTGGGTCACAACAACCCCCTGCAGCACTACAGGCTTGGGGAARAGTGGCTRGAAAGCTGCTCGATGGACAAGGATCTGGGAGTGCTGGTTGACAGCAGCTGAACATGAGCCATTGTGTGCCCAGGTGGCCAAGAAGGCCAACGGCATCATGGCCTGTTTCAGCAAKAGTGTGGCCAACAGGACCAGGGAATATCGTGGCCAGCCTCTTCACCCAGGCAACTAGTGACAGGACAAGAGGACATAGCTTCAAATACACCAGAAAAGTTTTAGTTTGGACATCAGGAAGAAGTTTTTCACTGATAGAGTGGCTAAGCATTGGAACAGGCTTCCCAGGGAGGTGATGGAGTCACCAACCCTGGAAGTGTTCAAGAAATGACTGGACGTGGCACTTTGGCACGGTGGGGTTCAGTTAAGGGTTGGAGTAGATGAGCTTGGAGGTCTTTTCCAACCTTAATGATTCTATGATTTTGTTATTCTTAGCTCTGTCAGCCAGGCATTTTTCCCTAATTTCTTCAGCTTCCCTTATCAGTTATTTACGCCCCATAATTTTCATTTATATTGAATGCCACCTGTAACTGCTGCCTTACATTTTGCTGTATGTTRCTTTTATTTCTAATTACTGCTGTATTTGCCATCAAACCAAGCATTGTTTTCTTATCCAAGGCTGTAAGCTTTCTTGACTGTGATACCAGCATTTTGAATAGTTAGTTAATTCTTCTTATATAAAGTACTTCCACTTTTCAGTCATATTACCTGTCTAATCTTTGGTCCCCCCTCAGTTGCACTCAAATTTTCTTCAAATACCTTCTCTTGAAGCCTTAAGACTATTTGTTGGTACCTATGTACTTTGTGTGCATGTGGGTAAGTATATGCAAGTATTGCTCACAGATGCTGAACTTTCGTTGCCCTTATTGATTGTAATCTGGTCGTGATAGTTGGTTTCCAGGCAATTTTCATTTTTCAATCCAGTGATTAATTTATGTTCTTCTCATAGGAAGAAGAGGGAAATACAACCTCCTAATTTAACTTTTCTTCCCCATTTCTTGTTTTCATGCTATTCTTCCCTACGGAACGGGGTTTGCTCTTCTGAATAGTCATTACAGTCTTTTTCCCCCCTCAGTGTTCCCAGACTTCTAACAGTTGCTCCTTCTGTAACTGACTCCCCTGATTTTTTTTCTTCCAGTCATACCCTTCAAATTTTTAAACTAAATTMTTTCCCTACATGGATGTCATGGATTGCTATAATGAAATGATCCTTTTTCAATGTTCTTCTTTCCTCTTTTCTTCATACATCTTGATATGTAATTTGTCCAGAAGATTGCCTTTGTTGCACACTGAACTGTCCATGGAGTTCATAGATAATTTAGAAGCCAGTAATGTGTGCAATGAGTTCAAATGATTCCTTCTGGTACCTTACATTTTTCAGCACCAAGTTTCATTTCTCATCTTTGTGCTTATTCACATATCTTCACCAGGTTCAGCTGAAAGTCTTTATCATCTCCTTAAGTCTTGATCAAACAAAATAAATGGCATTCTTTGGAGATTTAATCACCTCCTCTTCACTCATTTTTATAGATCCCTACTAAACATGTTTATAGGAAGTATTAAATATCAAAAATCTCAGATCTTTTACCATGCAATTTTCCTGCTACTTCAAAGACAGAAGAGAATTTTTTACAGATCCCAAATGTATTTTGGAGTGGTGTAAACCCTGTTTTACAATCCAGAGTTAGGAACCATTCTGGTGACCTGTTGTTACCTGGCTGGCTMGTGCTGAAATCACTCCCAGGTGGCTCCTCAGCCACCAAAAGCTTCTCTCTTCTACTTYGTTTCCTCTTTGGAGAGATGTCCTCATTTCTCAGAACAATTAATTTTGGAGGAGTTTTGATAACAATGAGATAAGCAGTGTCAGGTCAACCAAGAGCACTTTCCTGTTAATAAACTGAATGGACATTCTCACAGGAGGTCAGCAAATATCCATTTGTTATTACAGACAATATAGACCAAATTCAGCTCTCAGTTACCTGACTTCAGTAAAGCTGTATTAAGATAATGGGAGTAGAATTTAGATAAAGCTGCAGTTTTTATTTTTGCATGTGGCTGCCTTCAGCTAAATGATGAGTAAGGAGCCTACATGAGAAAATCCTGATTACCCATGGTGTCGAGTGCTCTTCCCTGTCCTGCTTTTCCCTTCCCACTGTGGCTGTGGCAATTGGCTAAGTGGTGCTGAAGTGATGGATGTCATCTTTTGCTGGGAGTGGGAGTTGTCAGTCAGACACGAAACCACTTGGTTTTGGTTTTCATTCTTTCTTTGCTTGGATTTATGTGGACAGTTGTCAGCAGGACACTTTTTGGATCTGAAATTGGGTCTGTGGAGGACTTTCTCTGCTGAAATCTGTGATGTGTATTCAATCACTCTTATAAACAAAGGACATCTATATAAGCTAGGTATTAGCTATATTATCTCAGTATAATGGACATTAAAAGGAGCTTYTAAAATGTTTATTTGACAGGAGTGGGTTGTTTATTGGAATGAAACCTGAATGCAAATTAATACTTTGTGGAGTGTCACTGTTGTTTGCTCCCCACACAGGATGGAGAAAGATAAGGAGAGGAGAGTGAGAAAAGTACCCCCTGGCACATGTCTGCCAGCTTTCAATTGCAGTCAGGCAGTAACTCCATGCATGCATCAGTTCTGATGAGCTGATAAACAAATCTATCAAATTTGCCAAGTCTGTCGGAATCCCAGGCTGTCTAATGGTAGATGGAGGTAGGGGTTATAGCAGGATGGAATTTACCATAGCTGAGAGCTGAAATACAATAATAATATGGTAATAAATATATTGCTGCTCCAGCAGAGAGAGCAGAACTACTGGGGCTGCATGAAATTTGGGTATAAAAGTGGCAGCAGTGGGAAACCTGGAGGATATTTAGCATAAGGCAGCAGGAGATATCCAGGGGCTTAGGAGATGTGGCAAATGGAGGAGGTTGCAGTCTGTGAAGCACAGTAGTCCAAAACTCAGATCATACATTGTATTTAAAATGAAAATGATACACATTTTGGATAATGTTACAATTTTGTCATGGTGTTTAGTAACTGGATGAAATATTTGGTCTCTGTGGACTAATACCCTCTTTAATTTACCATCTGCTGAACATGCAAACATCAACATGCATGTTTTACCAACCGTTCTCTTGTTGCTTCCAAAGGGAATTAATTTTGAGTCAGGGATGTTTTAGGTGATACTGTATCACCTTAACATTTTGGTAAATGGTAAATTTAACAATTTGGTAAATTCATTTAAATTAGGAATTATCAGCACACCCAGTCTGTGTGGCAAAACCTGAATTGACAAGCTTATCTGTGTGGGAACAAAACTCACACCGTACAGAGGCCAAGGTGAGGATCTTCAGTTAGTGTATGAAGGAAAGGCTGTAGATGTTGACTACCTAGACTTTAGTAAAGTCTAGGTAGGCCTTTGACACCATTTTCCACAGCACTGTCCTGGAGAAGTTGGCTGCTCATGGCTTGGTCAGGTGCTGTTAGAGCTAAAAAAATGGCTGGATGGTAAGGCCTAGAGAGTAGTGATGAACGATGCTACATCCAGCTGGTGGCCGGTCACTAGTGGTGTTCCTCAGGGCTCAGTGTTGGGGCCAGCCCTGTTTAATATCTTTATCGGTTATGTGGATGAAGGAATTGAGTGTTCCCTCAGTCAGTTTGCAGGTGACAGCAGGTTGGGCAGGAGTGTTGATCTGCTGCAGAGTAGGAAAGCTCTGCAGATGGCTCTGGACAGGCTGGCCTGATGGGCCAGGGCTCATGTATGAGGCTCGTGGGGGACCTTATTGCTCTCTACAACTGCCTGAAAGGAGGTTGTAGTGAGGTGAGGGTTGGTCTCTTCTCCTAAGCAGCAAGGGACAGRACAAGAGGAAATGGCCTCAAGTTGCACCAAGAGAGGTTTAGATTGGATATTAGGAAAAATGTCTTCACTCAAATGATTGTCAAGCACTTGAAGAGAGTGCCCATTGAAGTGGTGGAGTCACCATCCCTAGAGGTATTTAAAGATGGCATTTAAGGACATGGTTTAATGATGGACTTGGTGGGACTAAGCTGAGTTGAGCTCAATGATCTTAGAGGTGTTTTTCAACCTAAGCAATTCTATGATTGTAAGAGCATTTGGCACCAAAGTGGTTTTGACCTTCTCTCTAAATACGTATTAACTTAAACACAGGCACAAACAGCTGAGGAGAGATGCGACGTGAGCTTTCAATGCTTGGTAACTCTTGGTAACAATGCCAGGAAGGATCAGCAGCAGCTCTTGTGCACACAGAATTGTAGAGACAATTTCACTGATATGTGCAAACTCTTGTTGATGACTTGRGTGAGAAGACAGAGAAAGAGAGGAACAGACAATGTGACATTTCAATTAAATCAGTGTTTAAAAAAAAAAATTAAGGAAGTAGATGGGAAAGGATAGGGAAGACATAAACAAAACAAACAAAAGTCTCCAGGAGCTCTGTGGTGTTAATCTAACCTTCAGCACGACTGAAAACTGCACAGGCAGGTGAGCAGAATTATTGATGTTTGAAGTAATTACTTCAGCAGGCACTGCTATCAAAATTCATAGTGATTGATTTCCCACTAGTCAGCTTATCTGTCTGAGAACAAGTTCACTGGAAAGCAGCTTATAACCCCTTCCTAATAAGCCATGGCACATCACTGGAGAAAATGGCGTCAGACACATTTTGTTTTGCATTCATTGCTATTAAAGGTTGAATCAGTCAAAATTTTAAGATGCCAGGCTGCTTTCTTCTCCAGACAGCCTAGGAGTACAGAGACCTGCAGTTCCCAAACAACCTGCCCTTGTCCTCCTAGGTACACTGTGAATTGAAGGAGACTTTCAAACTGAATTTCTTTCAGTAACAACAGGGGAAAGAAAGTTCGTATCTGAACACACACACCACGCACATTTTTAAAGGTGGTTTTCAAATATGAAATATTTTCCACAGGTTAACTGAGAGCTGGTTAGATCAAAACACTGGAGGGTATAATGGAGGTGCCTTTGCCACACCAATAATAGGCCAAATTCATTGGCATCAGCTTAAATCCCAGTTCCCTCAAGTTGCAGATTCAGGTCCAAATCTGAGGTGAAGTCTTTAAGGTCAGGTTGGATGAAGATACAGGCTCTGTTGGGGCTGTTTTTCATAGAGGACTTAGAAGACATGATCCATGCCATTGCAGCTGCAGTAAAGGACCACAGTGTTGTGACAAGAACATGATTAAATGTCTCTCATGTCCCAAATATCCTGATTGGAGTTAGCAAACAAGGAATTACTGTCCGTGACTTTGCAACAATTATCCAGGCAAACATAACCTCCATCCCACCTCTGGACATGGGTGCATGACTTATAGAGAAAGCTGATCTCTCTTTCCCCATCCATTTTTTCAAAACAGCTGTAGGCTGGAAAACAGCAGCCAAGACACGGAGCTCTAACACTAGTTCAGCATCTGTAAGAGCTTGGACCTTTACTTCTCTCCAGCCTCTGTTGATTGGCAGTCATCTATTCACACAGATCAAAGCACAGGAAAAAATGAAATGGACAAGTGCAAGAGGCTTAACTATCAGTCTCCTGGATTTTTATCAGTCTGTTTCAGGAAGCACATCACCTGGAAGTGTTTTTCCTTTTCCTATTGTCTTGTTCCTGTGCACAGAAAGCCAGAACGCTTCCTCGTGCAGACAGTTGTTTCCCCCTACCTTCTGGCAGGGTGCACACGCACAGGAGGCAATGATGCTATTTTTCAGGAAGGAAAAGTATTATTTGCCACATCAGTTTTATGGAGGAAAAGAGAGGGAAGAAGAGGGTGCAGGAAAACCATTTTGTACGATTGACAGGACAAAGACAGGAGCTGAGGGAGATCATTTCTTAGGCTAGAGATAGGCTGCTTCCAGAACCCAACAGCTGCCTGCTTAGAAGCTGTGGATGAAAGATGAACGTGATGGCAGGAGGGGAGTTAAGAGCTAAACTTTCACAGAGGATTTAAATGACAACTCTTTTAGAGTTGTGGGATGATGTGCACAGCAGTGTCCAGGGCTCCTTCTGCTGCCCATCTACACTGTTCAGGCAACCAGGTGGGGATGAAAAGTTCTCTAAATTCCTTGGCTAGAAAAGCCCTCAGCATGTGGCAGTCCTAGTAGAGGAGCTCTGGGTTGTACAAACAACACACCCCAGCAGTCCCAGGTGGCCTGTGACACTTCAGATGCTGTGACAAAGCTGTAACATGGCAACCCTTTATTCTCTCCGCTGTACCCAGCAGGCTCTGGAGACATCAGAGACACTGATTCTCACCATGGTCTGCAAACCAATATGTCAACCCTGGGTTTTGGCCCAGTTTACAAATAGGTTTCTGTGCTCTTTTTATCCGTCTGTATTTCCAGTGCAGTGAGCTTCAGCAGAATCCACATTTCTGCCGTGCTATTCTGGCTTGTAACACTGTGCTTCTGTTTCAGTGCCTGACTCCCTGGTCAGTACAGTGATCCTCTTGGTCCATGGGAGCCTGGCAAGGGTGGGGGAGCAGATGGTCACAATAACACAATGAGGCTATATGAAAACTGTCTCTGCTGGGGGCACATTTGTCTCAGATGCACAGGGATGACTGCATCTTGTCACAGCTAAAGAGGAAGGTCGATGAGGGTCCAACTGGTTTCCCTTGCAGGACATACACCCCTTTATCCTCCCAAACCTTTAACATCTCTGCGTGTTTGTATCTCTTCCCACTCGTCTCTCTGGATGGGTGCTGCAGCAGCTCAGCTCTGATTCCTGCAGAGTCAGGAGGTGAAGCGCAGAATGCAGGACCGGATGGCTCCCCTGGGGGCTGGAAAGTCTCTCTCTTTCTCTAATTGTTTCTGACGTTTCACCTGACACATCCTGAGTGAGCACATCACCCCTGCTTCTGGGGGGTGATAAAATGTTTGGATCTCTGCATGTGTAGCTGTGTTCTTTGTCGACAAGAGATCAAAGATGTCAGAACTCCGAAAAAAAAACCCACTCAAAAAAGAGAGACTGAAAAGCAAAATAAGTGACAGAGATGGAGAAGAAAGTCAAGTAGAAATAGGAACAATTGCCTAGAGACAGGTGGACAGATGCCTAGCAAACCAGATAGACAGACGGCTGTGGCAGAAAGACAGCATGCTCCTTGCTGTTCTTGGGCTGTAATTATCAGCTATTTAGGCAGTAAGCCCAGGCAAACCAGTTATTATCAGTATTCAACAGCTCTGAGGTGAAACCCAAAGCAATTAATGCCCTTTGAGATCTGGGGACTAACTACAATGAGCACTGATTTTAAGCAGAGTGTTTGTGGGGAGGGAGGGATTAGGACGTTTTCATTATATAGAGAAGCGGGGGAGGGGGAATCTCCTGCAGAGGAGGTCCCTGTGGATGAGCAAAACAGGTATGAACTCCAACAGAGCCAGATCCTGAGAGCAGGGAGCAACTGTTCATCACATCTTCTTTACAAGCAACCCCTACCCTTTAAGAGGAAAAATTGCTGTCTGAACTGATAGAGTTCGTCTGAGAAAGCAGAAGCACTCAGAAATACATCACCAGGAGAGCAGAAAAAACCCATGGTCTGTGAAGGGCAAGAGCACCTCACTCCTGTTGTTTTCATTTGGTCTGATGTAACTGTAGCATCTAAAAATGTGACAAGACTCATACTATGGGATGAAGGGAAGGAAAGAAGGAGGGATGTTCACTTTCTTGGGTGGAGAGCTGAAGTCCAGGAGCAGGGCTCACCCTTACTGGGTATTCATTTCTTGCCATGACTAGAAAACCATCCTTCTGCTTATTTGGTCCTATAGTGATGGAGGGTACTTGGCATGGCATTACAAGATTCTGGCAACTTGGGTTTTTCAAGGAAATATGGAAGAGTATCCCAAAGGAAACCTTTTAAAGAAATTTTCAGAGATTGTAGCGTACATATTTCAGCATTAATAGCCGTATGTGCACAGGTACCATATCCACACACACTTGCACACAGATGTAGCTGTTGTAAATCACTCCAGCTCTGCTGAGTCAGTGGAGCTGTGCTGATGTGCCCTCACACAGGGTCTAACCACTCATGGTGTTAGTAACCAGCCATGTGCAGCATCCTGGCTGTGTGGTGGCTCAACAGCTGGTGCTGGGCACTCCTGAGTCAGAAACCTGGAGAAAACATGAAGTCCCAGGCACAAGAAATTCTGTTTGTCAAGGCAACCAGAAGGCTAGATTTTCTCCCTGACCCTGAGTGGCCACTTGCTGCTCCTTGGCTCAGAAAATAAAGTGTGAGTAACTGAGAACTTGGTGGAGTTGTTATGTTGGGGTATTTTCCTCTAGATCTTAAGCATGCTTGGGCATGAACAGCAGAACCAGCAGTTTATGACGAAGGATGCACAAATTAACAGTATATTTTGCTGCTTCTAATTAGCCCCTCAAGCACAGCACAGAACCTGCTTGGAAAACCCGAGCTTGTGAACTGCTTCTTCACTGGGAAGCCTGTTCTGATAGTGAGAAGAAAGTGYTTTGAAGAAGGCACGTGTGTGAAATGGCTGTTAATTCTCCTTAGAACGAACAACTCTTTTGTTATAGGCTCCTGGAAAACACCTTCCTTTATACTTTAAGCTGTATTTCTTATATAAACGTGCTTTTCAAAATTTTCAAGTACAGGAACAGCTGGCATGCAGTAAGAGTGGCAGGGGAGAGGGAAAAGAGGCAAGAGGGAGAATCGGTTTCCCTTGGATCTGAAAAGGCTGAGATGTGAGAGAAGGTGGTTGAGTGAAAGGGAGCTGGTGGGCACAGCTGCGGTGAAGCAGGCTCTGCCATCCCACAGCAGTGAAGCTGTGCAGAGAGGGGTCTGGTGAGAGCAGATGTTGTGGGGCAAAAAGCAGCAAGAAAAAGATTTATTTCACCAATGCAAACTTTAAAAATTCTTGCACCACTGCAAGCCAAGCACCCATGCCCAGGAGGTCCAGTTTTGATTGGTGGCAGCTCCCACTGGGCTCAAGAAGTGAGTGTCCTGCAGCTGCTGCATAACTGACCACACCTTACTCAGTTAATGGGGTGAATGATGCTTACTGAGAGGGAGATACCCACATGTCAAAATAGGATAATTAAGGTAAATGTTTGAGTTCTCTGATCCACTTACTTATTTGTTCAACCTGCAGCTTTTCTCAAGGGCTACATGGTCCTGAAGCACAGTTTTAGAGCTGACTCAGGGAATGATCCTGGGATTTGTTTTCCTTTTAGGTCAGTAGTAAGAACCAAGCAAACTGGGGAACAGTGGAGGCACCATGTTCCTTACACCAGGCTAGGCTCAGAGCTGCACTCTGTGCTGTGCAGCTACTTGTCAGAAACCCTTAGGCTTTTTGCTACACAAATTGTTGGAGATGCTTGAAAGTGGAGTGTTTTCCCTCACTGCTTTAATCTTTATTTTATTATTTTTATTTTACCACATCCATTGCTCTCTTCCAGATATTTTGAATGCAGCTAGAAATTCATAGGGCTTGATTGCTTATTTTCTCTTTTACTTTAGATCCTGGCATGGCATCAGTATACTGATTGTGATTTATTAGGCTTATACTGTTGCCTGACCAGTAATACAGCCCAGTGTGTTTGCTTGGGACTATTCTTCCATTAAATGGAATCCTGCCCTGCACAGCAGGTGCATCTGGCTGTTTTATTTGTTCCTTTGAAGCCCTTGCTTTAGTCATTTTTGAGGAAGATGGCATGACAAGGTGACAGTTGGCTTTTTCTGATACAATAGTTTCTGTAATCACTACGTTGGGTTTTAGCCTGGCAATGAGAGAGATTTTTAAAAAATACACATTTAAATGTCAGAGCAGAGAAGAGCTGTGTAAGATGTTTGGAAAYATAATGTCCCCTGGATGCCTTGCTAGACCTTCATAAGCAGAGATGAGGCTTTCCTGGGTTAATTCCATGTAGCTTTGTACTGAGTCTGCTACATGAGGAGATGGGATTTGGAAGGTTTATTGACTGCTGTGAGAATGTTTATGTGGCACAGACATGRTAAATGAAGCTAGTAGATTGTGTCTCTTCTGTCAACTTTGTGTCTTGATTTACAGAGCTTTCAGTGTTTTAGGGCTCCCGCAGCATAATTCCAGATCATGCAGGATTTGCCTACTTTGGGACTTGATCCAAAACTCTTCCCATGTACATTGAAAAGCTTGATATCTTTTGGGGCAGATATTATTATTGATTCCTTCTTCTGCAAGAAAATGGAGGGAAATGTTGTGTTGCTGTAAGAAAAACAACAAAAGAAAAAAAAAGAAAGAAAAACAAGTCAGGAATGTGTCTTTATTCAGTGGGCTGGGTAGTGATTTTAGGTGCTGACTCTGCTGGCAGTTTGGCATCATTTTTTCTGCAGCCTGCCCCTTTCTAGCTTTGTTTGGAGGGAGGGAATGGAGGGTCCCAGTAGCATCTCTAGGAGCTCCAATCTGCTCCCCATCCCTACCTCCCTCCTCCCCTCTACCTCCTCCCCTCTCGCTCTGCCTCTTTGTGCTGCGTGTTCCCTTTTCAAAAAGTAATTTCATGGCTCATGCACTTAAGATTCCATCAGAAAGTCGAGTTTTGATCAGGCAGACAGACACCCTGCTGGGATTTCATTGGCAAATCACAATTCCCTTAATTAAGACTATGTGTCTTTATATCACTAAACTGATTCCAGCTGGGTCCCTGCTCGTTTTACATCCAGATTTACCTAGACTATGGATTCTCACCCCCTGCGACTCTGGAGGAACAAAAACCATTTAAAGACTTTTCATTCCCAGCTTCTTTCCTCAGCTGCTTCTCCCCACTGGTGCAGCAGTCGGTGTGGGCTGGGAACTAAACCTCTCCCTCAGTCTTCTTTGCACTTTCTTCTGAATTGGGAGATATGGTTACGAGGGGGATTTGCTCTATTTCTTTCCAGTGCTTGGAAACTGGGAGTCAGTAGTACAAAGGGAATTGAACTTACCTGATGCTTTTAATTTTTTTTCCAGAAGCCATGTTTTTACTGAGAGTCAAGAAGATGCTAAAATTCAGCATAGTTTTCTCCTTCTTCCCATCTTTCCTTAGTGATCCATTAAAGATGCAGCAGGTTAAGAGTGCTCACTTATGGTAATCACAGGTTCTGTGTAGGAGGGGCTTTGGCGACATTTCTGCTGTGCTGGGTTTGCTTGCATTAGTCATGCCGAGGCGAACATTTCTCTGGAGACAAAATACACAGTTCTGACTACAAAGTGTGTGGTCTGCTCTGGCCAAAGAAATAATTCTCTGGGGGGAGTCTCGACAGACAGTGTTTTTCCACCAGTCTTCTGCATTTTTCCTTCCTCCTCCCTAATTTCCTATCTCCCCTGAGCGGTGCCCTGACACCTTCCCCAGGGAGAGGAAACTTCCATAGCAACCTGCTAATGGTCCTGATTACAGGGATGGCAGCTGGCACGGCTGCCTGAGGCAGCACCCAGTCTCTGACCCGAAAGCCCAGCCAGTCGCCTCTGTCACGGTACCTGTTGGGGGGGGATTGAAGGAGATGCAGGGATGAGGCTTCTCAGTGCACTCACCCCAGTGATACAACTGCGTTTGCCATGTGCCAGAGAGAGGCATCTGGCTCCTCTGGAGCAAATCCCTGAGGCTTTTTCAARATGGGGACATGGAATGGACTAACAAACATGCCCACAGTTTGAGAAATGGCCCCATAAATGTATTTGCAAGTGGGTGCAGTCAGACTCTGCCCTACATGTGGGCAATGGCTGCCCCTGGGTGGGGCCCTTGAGATGTCACTCCCAGGTTCTGAGCATCCCTACAAGTGACAGCTCTGTGGCCAGGAAACCTGGCTGCTGGCTCAACAGTGGCACATGGAAGGCTGTTGGCGGCTTATGCAGTCATGTTTAAAATTGATAGCCAGCAAACAGGGCAGCTTTAATGGCCAGCAAACCCTGACCTGGCATTTCATCGGCCAAGCTGCCCTCTTAATAAATGAATCCAAAGTCTCGACTCAGGACACATCCTCTTTGACAGACTGATGCATTTTCAGATTTATCATGTGGAATTCTTAGCTTGAAAATGCCTACTTAATGATGTGCCAGTAGGGCTTCAAACTCTGTCCTGGGAATGTAGAGACTTCGTTTGGCCTAGAGCAGAGCTTGACTTTTAAGGGGCTTCATTTTAAGGGCCTGGCATATTTCCAGCTGTTACTCCCAGCAAGAAGAGTTTTGGTTCAGTCAAACAGGCTACTCCCTGAGCTAAACATTATTTTGCTCTTCACATGCTAATAAAAATATTCACTGAAAATGTTAATAGGACTTTGCACTTAGATGRGTTTTTGATTTGAAGATTCCAAAGCTCTTTTTAATAAGAATTGTTGATTATGCTCCATGGTAAAACCAGAATAGATCAAAAGGGGTTGAGAATCTCTGTTTTGTTTGAAAGACAGAATAAACCTATCCCAAATGTATAGAAAGTACATTCTGTGAGTAGAAAATGAATTTTATGAGCTTTATAAATAACTTGATAATTAATTTTTTTGTTAAAATTAATTAAAAACTCATACTTTATAGAATGTTAACATCTATGTTTATCTTTGTCTTGTCCCAGATCATCTTAATGGAATGATAGAGACATGTTAAACTTATATATAGTTAAAGTTAATTGAAATCTTGCTCATAGGCTATGTGTAAAGAAATTAGGATGTAATTAAGCTAAGTTGTTAATGATGTCTAGATTCAGTGGTTATCGGGGTCTGTGCCAGGCTCGGGTCACTTGGAGTTGCAGACAGAGAAGCCCAAGCAATTGCTGTTTCCTTTGTGGCTTATTGAATGCAGCAGGACAGTGGTCGGCAGGCACTTGGTGGCACTGGGGATGTCCCTTCCCTGAAGGGGGAGATCCCGGTTGGCAGGGRTGTGCCAGGACCCAGAGAACCACCATGCCTTGGGGATGGCAGCGCGTGGCTGGGGCATGGCCTCTGGGAGAATGGAACCTGGAGCAGAGGGACACTGGAACTCTGCTGAGCATCCTCTGTGCCCCTCACCGAGCGGTGTAGGCTCATGTGTAGGGCCCTAGATGAAAACATTGTTCCAAAGTCACGAGTATGCTTTGGGTGTGTGACACCACAGCAACACAGTGAACATGTCCTAAAAAGGTTAAATTAGGAGGAGCAATATAAAGTTGGTACCTCAGGATATCAGCCATTAGAAATATCAGAAGGTAGGATTCTCTTGGGCTTTCTTAGCCCACTAGGTGTGATTTAAAAAAAAATAATAAAGACAAGGACAGTAAAAAAATTGCTAAGCAAAGCATCAAGTGCTGTTACAGTTAAGAGTATTGGTAACTTAGTAATAAAAATAGTAGAGAACAATATCAAACTGCAGAAATTCAGTATATTCATAGCTGACTTTATAGATAAGAGAAAGCAACTGCATTGAGATAAGAAATGCAGAGGTAAGGAACCCAAACTCTCTTAGCCCTAGAGAGATACACAAAGGGAGGAACTGGAAAATCAATGATGATGTATTTTACCAACAATTTAAATCCCATCTAGGACCATAGAGACTGATGTCATTCTTGTCCACACTGAACCATAATCATTGCATCTGTCCACTGACTTCCCTAATATTTTCTTTTGACCTGATAAGGAATCTAATACCTGACTATAGCTTTTCACATGTCTTGAAAGTCACAGGGAGGGTGTTAAGATGTGTCAGCCAAGTGAAAGAGAGAGAAAGGAGATGGGAGGAAATTATAGGGGGACGTTAGGAAGGAAAGGGAGGTGTGTTAAGAAAGGAGGAGTGAAAGATGATGCAAAACAAGGATGAGGCAGAGAAGAGCAGGTAGAGAAAAGAAGGGATTTGCATCAGAGATGGGGATGGAGGGACAGATAGAAGGAATGGTAGGGAGATGGCTGGAGGGGGCAGGTTGGCAGCTGTAAAGGGAAGAGTGGTATCTTTTCTTAAAAAACAGATGTTTGCATGCATTGGACTTGGGCCTTGGCTCTCCAGGTAGACAGGTCTCAGATAAAGAAAAGGGAAGTGGGATTCTGGAATCTGATAAAATTCACATCTCATCTTTTGGTGCCCAAGCATTTGGCAGAATAGGCTCTTTTAAGGTGTAGGTCATTTTTGTCTGAGGCACAACTGTCTGCCTTGTGCTGTACTTCTAATAACTACGGGAAAACAGGAGATAAATCCCGCCCGTAGCCTAGTGGAGTGCCACAGAAGTGAATCTGGGCCCCAATGTGCATCACTTCCTGATACAGGGTGAATTTTCTGGATTTTTTTTTTTCTTATTGCACATATGTGAGCACTACACAACCAGGAAGAAAGCTCTTCTTTCCCAATCAAAAGCTGTTTTTTCCATCTCTCACAAGTGTATCTACTATATCTGTCTCCTGCTCTGTACTGGGTTAAGGTGTGTGTTTTGATATGCAAATGTAGCAGAGCTGCCTGCAATCCTTCAGCATTTCATACAGCATGATGAGATCAAAGAGGTTAACTGAATTAGGGATCTCCTAACCACAACTTTTTGGAACTGTGTGACTGTTAGCGATGCACAGTGGGCCCTTCCTTCCATTTATTCCCTCTCCTTCACGTATGTACCCATCCCAGCCTCAAATGCTGTATCAGATCTAGAGAGACCCATTAGGAAGTGAGCAAACCAGCCAATACTGATGAACCAAGAAGCTTTTTAAAAGTGAGAAAATATCCTATAAGGATTTCAGATCCCAAATCAATTGAATCACTCCAGTGTAGGCACAAAAATGGAACCATATGTCATCTCAGAAACAAAATATTTGAGGATCAATTCTGGTTTTATCACCGCTGTCAAAGCTTGGCTTCCCAGTTTAGCCTTCTCGTTCTTGCCAGGGATATTATTAGCACTCTGCTGCTGCTCAGGTGCTGCACTGATGGACAGAGCTGTTGAAATGAAAGGGCTTTCTGGCTGGAAAGGCAAAGTGAATAAAGCAGCATGGTGGAAGGGCTGCAGGTGGCTTCTAAAAGTTCTCTAGCAAAATGAACAACAATTTATTTTGGAGCAGCCAATAGAATTTTGGCTGAATTGAGGTGTTTGGATTGCCTTACTTAACCCTTTYGAATCCTTTTTCTTTTAAATGTAAGTGTAATTTTTAAAAAGGCTGTTTGAAATGAAAAGTCTGAAGCTTTATTAAAAGAAAATGCCCGTGTGAGACATTTTGGATTTTTTATATGGAGCATATTAACATTTTTAAGTGATATTTAAGTTTCCCTCTTTTGTAACATCTCAAAACCAGTAGAAAAGCAGGATTGTGCAGATAACTACACAGGCACTTTGTTGCATTGCTTTTGGGGTGCTCTGTTGACAAGGAGACGTGAGGCTGTCCCTGGGGGAGGACAGCATCCAGTCAGGCCCACATGTGTGCGTGTGTCCACATGCAGCACCACAGCACCTGGGCAGTGTGAGGGAAATGTCAGGATAGTTTGCCAGTCAGCTTCCAACTTGTGTTAAAAATATCTCTGATCTACATCAGTATCATCGACTTGGCCTTTAAGGTGAATTAATGAAGCAGGTCATGTAGTATGATGAACTTTCTGACTTTGGAGTGCAGCCAGTGATCATCACCCAGTGAAAGATGCAGGATAACTGTGCCTTCCACAAAAATGAGTCCTGAGGTGGAGATGTTGCAATGCCATGCATCCTACATTGGTATTTCTAGACTTGGGAACTTTCTAAGGCTCTCTTCTGGAGCACAGAAATGAAACGTGTTTTATGGAGAAGGCTTTTATCACTTACCTATCTGGTCATTTCAGTATGGTTGTGAGTAATTTAACTGTATATGGAGATCCTTGAAATTGCTCTAGATTTCCACTAAGTCAAGGATCTGACTAATACAGGGCTATTTCTTTTTTCCTCAGTAAAACTAGAAAGTCTGTCTCATGCCATGTTCTTCTAGCTCATTGAGTGGTTTTGTGAAACTGCTGTCAAACATGGTATTTATTAGGGTTGTGCACAAATACCTAACATTGTGAACAGACTGCATACATATATTAATGTCACTTTCAGGTGGCAAAACATTTATAGCTGTCACTGCTTTCCCCGTCTCTCTTCTTGCCTGTCTCCAAACACATAATCAGCCCTGCTCCTGGCTGATTGATGAGGTAGCTGGGGTATGGTCAGATTTGTCCTCACGTTGCTGTGCAGCCTGCAGACTTCAGAGACWGAGGTGTACAGGGACTTTGGTTTTGGGAGTGTTGGGTATATGGCAATAACAATAACCGACCATTTGGGATGAGAGTTGAAAAACACATGGTATGAAGGACACCATGAACACACCAGGGTCTGTTGGTGGCGTAGTGAGGAAATGRTTTGTTGGGCTTAGGTGATCTTAGATAATTTTTTAGAATATATACTGGTATCCTCAGGCGTTGGGGCCCCTCCGTCCTGTTTGCCATGCAAATAACAGTCTCTACAGAGACTTTAAGCCACATGTCATTGCCTCACAGCACTGTGACAGATCCAGTCAGAGTGCTGCCTGCAGGACTCTGCTGCATTAGYAGCACTGGCTATTCTCCGTAGCAAAGATCAAGGGGTGCATTCCGTGGATAGGTAACAGGTCCTATGAGACCACATACAGCTCCAAGATTTTTCAATCTCCTACCCTGTCAGTCAGTGCATGGAAGCTGTTTGTACTGGACAACTTCCATTAGTGTGTGGTCATTTTGCAGAAAATCTCCTGCAGTTGTGCCAGTTTGGTGTAGGCTTTTGAAATTGTATCAGCAGCAGGACTGCTAATAGGAGTTGAAAAAAAATTTGCCACTACCCAGTGCTTCCACTGCTGCTGCTGTCAGGGAAGCGTGTGCAAGGAGAGGTCTTCCCTGAAAAAGCATGAATAGCAGCAGAGCTCATTAACAGCTSGGGAAGTCAGGGAAGCAAATAAGGCCCTCTGGGGAGTGGGAACTGGGTGCTGGAGCAGGAAAGCCCTCTACAAAACTGGAAATGAACTGACTTTAGGGGGAAGCTTTGGATAAATACCTACAGACTATTCTGCCACCAGCATTGCTAGAACAAGGCAGGGACTCACTCTGTCCCATGCCACGTGTGGAAACCCTACCTGCTTGCTGAGCTGTGCCCAAATAATGACTAAGTTCACACTTTTGTTTTATTTGATGAGGCCAGATAGTCTCATGTGCCAAGTTGGATCCTACCGGTTATTTTAGATGAAAGAATGTGTTGCCAGAATCAGTCAGATCCAAGTAATGTATACTGGCTTTGGAAGCATCTTCATGCTGTTTCCTGAAGTCTGACAAGTAAATGACTTCAAATCAAGCACGCCATAGTGAAATCCAGCATGCTCTCTGTCACAGCTGCTGGATACTCTGCATTTCGGACATCCATCATCCTCCCAGTTCCATCAGGTGTAACTCCTTACAAATGTCACGCTGGAAGCAGTCATCTGTATCCTGCAGTCACATCAAATACCCTCGTGGGGTCCAGTCTTGGCCACAGTCCCCTGCCTATCAAGTGACATCGCTCCAAAAAGGTCTTAGGCTTCACACTCCCCGTAAGCGTGGTTAATATAGTGGTCCAGCAGCTGCCCTACCGTCATTTCTTCAACACAAAAACACTTCAGGGAAAATGTAAATAGTAAATAATTGAAATAGTAAAAAATTGAAAATAGTAAACCTGACTTTTTCATCAGGCTTACTGCCCTCAGCATGTGCAAAGACCCAGCTTTCTGAAGCTGTGCTTTCAGTGTCAGCCCACCTCCATCAGCAGCTGCTGACCAGTGGCTCCCACCGCCCTTGCTTAGGGAGTATTTGGGGTTTGTTACAGCTCCTCATTTGGCTCTSTGTTCCTGAATATTGGAAGAGCATGCTCCATTGCTCTCAGTTGCAAGCTGGGGTGTGCTTACCTATACCCTTGTGATGCCTCTCTGTCTGGTCTTCCAAGAAATCCTGCATTGTTTTAAAGAAAATGCAATGAACCATTATATTTTAATAGAAATTCTGCACCCCTGGTTAGCTGTGTGCGTCAGCTATACCATTACAATGCTTGACTATTTACATACACATATACAGCAAATACACCTTCACATTTTCCACCAAGGCATCAGTAAACCACCATAAAAGCCACAGTCCTCTAATTTCGGTGAAAAGGTTATTTCAGTGTTGCTGAAATGGGGATCAGAAGGAAAGGGAGTGATCACAGCACTGCTTACCTTGCCACGTAGCAGTAACTGCCTGGAAGCAGAAACTGGACACATTCAGCTGCAAGAATAGATTGCCTGTCCAGCACTGTCCAGGGGTTAATTAACCACCTGAACAGACTGCTAAATGCAACATTTTTATTTTCTTCATCTTGTCACGTGATGATTGGACCTCTTTCTGGAAGTTATTTTTTAGCCAAATATTATGAGATTCAATACAGATGTAATTTGAGGAAGGTGGTGTGTGATACAGGCACTGAGTAGCTGAGTCAGTCTGTGAACTATCAGTGATGTTTTGTGCAGAGATACTTTGAAAAGTAAATTCAAAGACACCCCACAAAACAGCCTTAGAAAATAGCTGTTTTCCTACAGCTGATCACAGTGGTGGAAATATTGAAGATTCCTTGTTAGAGCAACCACTGAGTCCTGAGACATACGATGTTAACCAGAGCGTTTGTACAGATTGAATGCTGTGTCCTATTTCCCTTCTGCTAGGAAAGACTTCTCCTAAATTTGCCACACRAGGAGAATCTATTGGGAGGTATCTCAAGCTAGACTGGGCTTAATAGGTGCCTAAGGCTTTTTTTCCAGCCACATATTTGCTGGGGTACTCCAGCTGTGGATGCGCTTTTCCTTTTTGCTGTGTGTAACATCTGTGCAGTGGGCTTTTGTTTGGCTGGTTGACGGTTTTCTTCTCCTTCCTCCAAGCTGCTTTGGCTGCTCACCCAGCTTTTTACCAAATAGCAAATTTATATTCCTTCTGCTTTTGGCAGGCCCATATGTGGAACTGTCAAAATGTCACTGGCATCAATTGTGAAAGGTTAGTGCCACATTATAGTCAGCGAGCTTATTAACACGGAAATGATTGGGCTTTGGAGAGGGGCAGGGAAGGACAAATGGAAATCCATTTTCCAGGCACCTGCTTTTTCTACTAAACATTTCTTCTTGTCACATATATATTTTCAGAAAGTGGTTGCCATCTGCATAGGAAAAAAATCATCTAGAGACCCCAGGAAGAATGAGGCTGTTCTTTGTAAGATTCCAGCAAGCTGGGAGAGGGAGATGGAGAGGTAATGAGAGCAGTTGGCCAAATTCATTTGTGTGTTGAGTGACAGTAGATGTTCATCTTCACCAACTCAGAGACTGGAGATGGGATCATGCTGCAAAAATTGGGTCTGATGAAAACGCAGTGTCGAAGTGGGAGATTGTGAGTTCTTGCTTCCATGATAACAGCTTGGCCTGAAAAAGTCATGATTTCCAGTTGCTCTCCCCAAGTTTACAGGTGCCTGTATTCAGATGAGAGCTACTGTTTTGCTTATTTACATCTCTGTGCTTTTTTGGATTTGATCAATTGAGTCACCACTGAAAAAATTCCCATACTGCAGTTTTTATCTGTCCAAGGCATTTTTAGGGTTTCTGGTACTATCACCACAGAGAACCTAGTTTGCAATCTTTAATGTATGAATCTTCAAAACAACCTGAGGTGAGATTATCCCAGTTTATGAGAACTGAGGCACAGAAAGCCTAACTTTCTTGCCATGCAAGTCTGTGAGACAGCAAAGAGTAGTATCTGCATTTTTACAGACTCTGTTAGTACCTAGATCACTGATCTGTGCTTCTCATGCTTCATTTTTTTCTTTTGGCTTTTCCACCTTGTTTTTTTAAAGTCACCCCAGTGTCCAGCTGGAAGCACTGGAGCCATGCACTAGAGAGACATGAGGAGGAAGTGGAGAAGTGCCCAGATCCTACTAAAATTTCCATCTGTGTTATGCTGTTACTCTCTAAAAAGAGTCAAAGCACAGTATAGGTGCTTGTCCTTTGGGTTTGTTTTGAACTGCTATTTCACAAGAACCACTGCCCTGGCTTTTGGATTGTAACTCACAACCACCACCACCTTGACCCAGATTCAGACCAGCGCCCTAAGGGTGAAGGTCACCAGAGTCCATAGCTGAGCCTCTGGGCCACCAACCCTCCTCATCAACACGATGAGAGCATGATGTGATATATGGATCAACTTGTGGACATTTTCTTTTGCCCCAGGACTTTTCTTCAAACCCTCTGAGTGCAGCCTCCCAAAAGTTGTGAGCTCTCCTACTATGACAGATGACATCCTGCTCCACACCACACACGAGCGGCACGCTTAGGTGGTTTTTAAGGAGGTGCTTGTCCCTGCTTTCTAGATGGTGTCCTGAAGCCACAGACGTGTCTAACAAAACTGCAGAAAGTCTGATTCTTTAGCTGGGAATGGAGGATCTGGTGACGTCCCCACTGTGACGGGCACTGCAGTGGGAGTGTGCAGCCCCTTGTGCATGGGTGCCATGTCACCAGGAAGAAGAGGCCCCTCTTGGCCCTGACCCTGGCAGTAGGCTGGACTGCACCCTGCAGGCTCCAGCAGCCCTCCTGCAGAAAATCTGAGCTCAAAATCAGAGTTTTGGTCAATTAAGAAACCATCCCCCCACCTCTTTCTTGTGCCAAGCAGAATTTTAATGTACTTCCAATTTCTCTTTTTAGCACACCCAAAGAAAAAAGAAAAAAATTAATAATCATCTATAAGAGAAGTTCTTTTCAGACAAATGGGAAAGCATTCAATGCTGATATATATTTTTCCCCACATTTAAATGGTATCTATTTAAATGCAGATTTTCTGGTTTTCTATGTGGAGCTTGGAAGAAACGCCTTTCAATTTAAATGTTAATAGAAGAGTAAACTTCAAAATCAAAATCTCTCCATAAGGGACAGTGTTTTTTCACAGCTCTAAATGTCTTTCTCTACTTCTTCCGTCCTTCTCCTCCATCCTCCTTCCTTTATTCCTGTACCTCAGCCCAGCCTCAGCTGCATTAAATAGTCTTTTTAAAAAACAAGAATACACCTTTCAGAGTTCCTGAATGAAAATGCTTAATGCTGGGATCTGTGRAATGAGTATGTTTGAGCACAGTGCTGGGGCACTGATAAAGCAGAGATACCATCCCTCCACCTCCAGCCTTTTTCATGGAGGCCATTTATCAAACGTGCTGCTCTGAATGCTTTGTGCTGGGATTATGCTCAGGCTTGTGCAGTGGTTGGGGCAGGGGATGAAAAGGAGGAAAACCTTTAGCAGTATGTTTTATTTACTTCTGAGTGTGAGCAAGGCTTTGGTGCTGGGATAGGCAGCAGAAGAGGGAAGTCAAATGCAGAGGGAAGAAGATAAAACAAAGGAGCTGTTACCAAGTGTCTCTCTTTCTGTATTACCCTTCCTGCTCCTCCTCTGCTCCATTCCTGCATACCTCCAACTTCATTTATCTTCGGGAGAAGCTTAGGGTAAATCTGCTTTTTACAGAAGAGACCTAACACTGTCTGATACTGGAGTTTTACATACAACTATGTTTTTTTGCTTCCTGTCACACTCCATTTGTCATCTTTAATGCAAGCTTTTCTTTAATTTTTTCTCATCACTGTCCTCAATTACCCATCTGGTTTTGTCTGCTCTTCTTTCCTCATTGAAAGAAAAAGGAAAGAAAAATGTGGTTCTGTTTTTCCTTCTGCTTCTTTTTTGCCCTGATGAGCCCTGTCCACCACTTTGCAAGAAGTGGTTCAAGATATACTAACTGGAGATTAAATCTTAATAAAACTGAAGATTAAATCTTAATAAAACTGAAGATTAAATCTTAGTAAACTTCCATGTATTTAGTGGATATGTAGATACTGTGATGGTGACCAGCATATAAAAAGCAAAATGTAACAGGGCAGAGTCTGCTTGCAGTAGAAGAATAATTTTGAAGACTAAATAATTAAGTAATTGCTATATAGAATAGGTTATAGGGCTTTCTTCATCCAGATAATTTTCATACAACTGTTACTGTATGTCATTATTGTTTGAATGCCTGTGAAGAAAAAGTGGTGAACTGGCTTCCATGGTCCTCCTGGCATACAGGAGAAAGTCTGATTTTCAGAGGAAAACTTTGGGACACCCAACCCTCCTACTGATTTCAGGGAAAGCAGACCTCACTGAGCTCTTTGCTGATGCTCAGTTCCTTGCCCCCAAGGCATCTCTAGGTGCCTGTGACAGCCTGGCAGCAGGGCTGTGTTGTGAAGCTGGCTCTGGTGCCCTGCTCTGCATTTCCTCCTGTGCACTGTACCTCGTGGGGGGATAAATGAAGTAGTTCGGTCTTAGTGGTGTCAGAGCAGTACTTCTCACCAGTACTGAAAGCACTTTACAATGAAGGGAGTCACCTTTTCCYTAAACCCAGAGCCCATCACAGATTTCTTCCAGATCACTGGAGAACGCAGGGTAACTTCCATTTAGAAGGCTGGGCTTTCCACCTGGCCTCTCCCACTACCACCAGGCGTGGAGGTGCTGGGGGCAGGGAGATGGTGCCTCACATCCTCCAGGAATGATCTCTCTGATCAGGCTAACGTGATGCCGAGGGACTGTGTAGTCCTTCCTCCCCAGCAAGATTGTACTTGTGCTGTGGTGGCTTCAGGTAGAGGTCACAATAGGAGGCAACTAACATAAAGAAGTGTGTACTATCTGAGTTCTTCAAAAGTACAGGAAGAGAGAAAAATGAAAAAGGCACAGCTTTGATGTCAAAAAGTCCCAAAGTCCTCATTGAAATTGAGCAGGAGCCATTTTATTTCAAGTACCTCAGATTTTTCAACACCTGCATAATCCATGAAAGCTGTGTAACGAAAGGCCTCTTAGCTTGGTCACAACTGAGAAATATTTACTTTGTGTGGCCTCACCTAGCAGGACCAGGAAGGATTAAAATTATGTATATGAAGAAGGATGGCCAAAAATGCAGGTGCCTCAGGCTTTCTTCCCTGTTTCTGGGGAGAGAGGGAAGGGAGAGATGAAAGGGTTGACTGGGCAAATTTTGAGTGCATTCTGCTGGGACCAAAGCTTGGAAATGTTCCTAGATGATCATATATTGCAGTGCTAACAGCACAGATAGTAAATCTGGACAAAGAAAGACTCTTTAAGATCAGCTCTTGAACATCACTGAAGAAATATGAAGAACACTTAAGAACTTTGATGGAGGAAATCCATTTAGATGGCCTGTCCTGACAAGAATAAATCACATCTCATGATGTCCATTCTCCATACACCTCATCCCGAGGGACACGTTAACTAGCACAGACCACAGCCACTTTGTGAAGCTCCCAACCAGCATTTCCATTTAGGTGAGTTCCTACATGCTGGCTATCAAACACTTGGCCCTTTGTCACACAAACAACAAACTTTAGTCAACAGCAGGTGATGGGATTTTCTGGTGTAGGAGAAGTTACGCATGTCTCTTATAAGCCCGTTGTACCTCTTGAGATATGAGGCTCTACATCCTYGACAGAGCTGGTTTCTCTTTTTGTGAAGGTCCTCTGCTATTCTTTCTGTCAGCTTTGAGAGTTGTGTTTCGGTGTATGTTTGTGACATGCATATTCCTGAGTCTCTCTGGTGCAGAGTACTTACATATAAATATAATCTGTTACTTCTGTTGAAGTGGGTTGTACTCTTTGCAATTGCATTAGAGTAGTCTTTAAACTGAAGACTGGGTTGCCACATGATTCAGTGAAAGGCACKCAGAGATTTTAACAGTCTCAGGTAAACTAATACGTATTTCTTTTCTTATCTCTTCATACCTGAAGCAGAAAGAAAAGATTAAAACCCTCACCCTCTATTTGCCAACCTCATCCAAAATACAGTTTTAAGCTCTGCAAAGAGAATAGTGAGAGCCAGAAGAAGCCACTCAAAATCACCTGCATTAACACTCACTTCTTCATTGTACCTGGGAGCTGCTAGGGCTTGCATAAAAGATGTATCTGTCCAATTCTATCTTGCCCCCTCCGAAGTTTTGGCTTGAGATAAGAGAAGGGATTATGTCAGAGAAAGATACTTCTGTGCTGCTGATTCTGTATAAGAGAAGTCATTTAAACAAAGCTCAGTGAAATCTGGTAAATTGTGCTCTAGGGCTGTGTGCAGTTCCTGAACAATTTCCAATACATACATTTATTTGGAAAAAGAAAAAAAAGGAGCGATTTTGACTCTTTTTAAGTAAATGTTCTTAATCCCTGGTAAAGACAAATCAGAGGGAATTTAGTAAACGATATAGACCACAGTGACCTGCAATGCTAAAGGATTATGCTAAAGAATTATGCCATCCCAGTCTATTTCTGCTTGTGACGTTGCTATATCCTGACATCTGGTCCTAGAGGGGCATTTGTGATCACATTTGTGATTTCCTTTTCGGTTTCCCCTTCTGTTGGGACACCTCAGGAAAGAACCGTGCTATGCCCAGAATGTCTTCTAAGCTGTTCTAGATATTCTGGATACAGACTTTGGGGTCCTTAGTTCCTGTGGACCTTTCTCTACTGGCAGAAGAAAGGAGGACGTGTAGGATGGACTATCTGAAATACTGTTTGCAGCAATATTGCACTTTCTGATGGTCTGATAAGAAGCACTGTAATTTGATCTGCTAACAAAAACTTGAGAACAAGCAATTCTGAGAGAAAAAGCAGTCCTGTGTGGTTCAAGAGGTGGCCAGAAAGCCTGATAATATAGATTTAATTACACACTCCTCCACAAACTTTTCATGTAGCTGTGGACATGTTGACTATTCTCGTCTTTGTTTCCTCATCTTTCACAAGAGGCTCATATAGTCCTTCCTCTATGTGTTGTGAGGAAAGAAACCTCTAGCATTTTGGAAGTATTAAATTCTGTGGAAAGGAAGATAGAGAGATATCAACAGGAAGACTGAGCCCTTGCTTTAGAATACATGACTTGCAATTTCAAGGAAGAGGACAGAACATCAGAAGTTAAAAAGGCATATTGAAATTTTCCAGAAGCAAAGCTTATTGGAACACGTTATGTTTGCAGCTGCTGGGGTGTGAAACTTCTTCCACGATGTGATAACAAGCATGAATTTCTTTATTGCTCATAACAAATACAGATGGACAGATATCAGGGTGAAAGGAAGGGCAGGGGCATCTGCAAACTGACAGAGAGAACCTGCCACCACATGTTGCTTGGAAATAAATGAATCTTAATCAGCTTTTCTTCCTTTCTTTATCTTAAGAAAACTTATAGAATTAATATTTCCAGCAGAAAACTAAAATGCTTTTAGGAAATGCACGTTGGTTAATGGGAATCTGTCTCTATTTTAGGGAGGTTGTCTAAAATGCTAATGTTTCTCTGGTCATCACGATTCACAAAGCTTGTGGCTTTCAAATTTACAATTTCAGCTTTCGTCATGGGGATTGGATTACTCCATTCCCTGTCTCTTCTCCAATGTTATCAGTCAAGAAATTTGTTGTTTCCAGCCTACATGAACATGATACCTCTATTCCTTGCCTGAGGATCCACATTGTTTTTGAGGGTTGAGTTTCCTGCCTTTTACATGCAACAGCATCTGTAGCAGTGCTAGRCATGAAAAGTACTCCCAAAAAGAAGATATTCACTCATAGTTTTTAGTTAACATCAAAAAGAAAAAGGGATGAAGAAGGTGTTTCTAAAACACGTGTGGAAAAATAATATTGCACTTTCACCCACAAGTGATGTTGGTATCTATGTTCATGTAGGCAAAACATTAAAAATCAACTTCTGTATTACAGGTGTTAGAGAATAAGCAATGTAATACCTTTCGTACTTGCACCTTGTAGCTACATTTCTAAAGGTTTGGTTTGCTAGATGGGAGAGAAGGGGTATTCATAGTGTCACTGCAATCTGTGCACTTTGTTACAGTGTGAGGACTTGGGATGGATACCCAGGAGAGGCTCAGCTGTAGGACCAGCTAAGCACTGCACATGAATGATACAGGTTGTTTGCTGTTTCAGTTCCCATTAGGCTGTATAACATTCAACAATGCATTTTGCTGGCGTAGTCACTCCTTCAGTTGATTGGTGTTGTCAGGCCATGACCCTGAGATCCTATTACTCAGAGAGGTTTTCAGAGAGAGAAAGAATGTGGAGAACTATTAATTTCATAGTCTAAAAATAAATAAAAGCAATTTCAGAAAAATAAAAAAACCCAAACCCAGAATGTGCTCAAACATCATTAAGTGGTGTTACATGACAGCATGACCATTTTTACCTTTGTAGGATGCATTCAGGAAGGGTCTTATTAGTGATGATCAAACTCAGACAAAACCCCACCAATTTGTACTGACGAGCTATTGTTTATTTATGTCATACCTCCATCCTGAATTAGCAGAACAAATTTAGATATTGCTTCGGGTACACAGTGCAAATCTTTGCTTTTCTWCTGTCCTTTCCATGCCAAGTACCACACCAACAAAAAATCATAAAAAGTAGCACTAATAGGGATTGATTCCAGGGAATATAGGCTCCTGTTCCACTAAATAGCCTGAGGGTGATGATTCGTTTACATACATTAAGTACTTTTCCACAAGAGAATCACTTGGAATAGACTTGATCCTAGCACTGACCTCAGCTTCATGTGTGCTCTGACAGATGAGGAGTACCAGGGAGATGCTGTTGGACAAGTGCAGGCTGTTATTGAAACCAACTTTGCAACCCCCTTTCCCAGCACCACAAGGGCTCCCCTCGAGGAATGTTATGGCAGGACAAACGGCAAGATGGTTTTGAATAGAAAAGAAAGTTTCTGCTTTATTTGTTTCAGATAAGCCCTAATGAATGGACTTGTGAGGAGCAGATTTGCAACTGGCCTAAGCAGTGGCAATCTTAAACTAAGCTCACAGAACTTGTGAGAACTAAGATTTCATAAAGAAGTTCAATTTGGATTTTGCTGTGCTGTTAGAAAGGGAATTTCAGGTTCCATCAGGAAGAGAGGTTAAGGGAAGCAAATATTTGGCCTAGAAATCTTGGTCCTGCTCCTTTAACTCCTCTGTTCAATGGCAAAACTCACACTGATTTTAGCAGGATAAGAACCATTCCTTAGTTTGGTTTACAAGGATGTGGGGATGCTTGTGATCTACTTTGGGACCTATGAAAACTGGCTCCATCAGCCAGGCATTGAAGTAGATCTGAGGAGTTCTGGAAATCTTGCATCCGAATAAAGCTATTTAAGTTGAGCTCATAAGAAGCAGGTTGTTCAGGTATGTTTCTATTAGGATGGGCAGGTGCTGTCACTTGGAATCAGCAGTCACAAGTTAAATTGACAGGGATTGGTAGGGCTGACACAAACAGCTGTGCAGCACCTTGGAGACATGTGTTGTGCTGTTATGGAAGATGACTTAGGAAACAGTAAACATTTTATGGTTTTATTCATCTTTCAAATTGAGCCCAGGCCTTCATGGACTGAAAAAGTAGGAAGACACTTTGGCCATCAAAGATGCTTGGTAGCATTTACTGCTTGTTTTAGAGGCACTCTGAGAAATTCCCAAGGAACAGAGACTAGTATTGCCTGAGGGAAGTACAAGTTTCTGCAGGAAATGCTTTTTGGTTTTTTTTTCTGAACTAGAACTCCTTGAACATACTCAAATGTGGTGGGACAGTCACAAAATATAAGATAAAAGTACATGTTTTAAGATGTGTGTCCTGTTGAAAGGGCCTGAATACTGGTGAGCTGAAGACCTGGTTATCTTTATGTTGTCAGAGAGATTCCTTGGAAAATCAGTAATAATTTACAGGAAGGAATTATGGTTTCAAGGGAGGGGTTGTGTCCTGCAACTTGATCTTGCATACAAAGTGCTATAGTGAACATGGACCTGCGTAAACTGCCTTCCACTGAATCAAGTCATTCTGCCCCAACATACCCATAGACCTTGTAGACACTCAGCATTTTGGAGATGAAGTTTTATAAATCTCTGATGATGGTAATTTACCACTGTTCACAAATTTAATTGAATATGCACTGCTGGTATGGGTGGTCCTTTTATCCACTGTGGGAAAAGCATAAAAAATAACAGAAATTGAGAAATAGTCACAGGCCAGCCAAGGAGGAAAGCTGCCATAGAGACTGGTGGATGATTCACAGTTTTCAAATCTTCCTCTGTCATAAGCATTCTGTTTTTTGGAAAAAAAGCAAAATCACTGCTATGCAAAAAAAAAAAAAGTTTCAAGAAGGAAACACACGTTTGACTTGGCTGGAATTTTCTCTGTACATATACTCTTGACATATCAATGCTTAAACTTTTTATGTGTGCATGACGGGGGGACAGGGAACAATCAAATGTTAGTGAAGATGTCCCCATCTGTTTCATTATTTGAGGGTGTGAAGATGCTCTTTAGCTCACATAGTCCTTGCTCTTTCAGTTGCCAGGTGGTCTCACTGCCCAGATTTCACATCCAAACCAACTGTGAAGAATTTTTCTTCCCAGCACATGCAGGAAGAGGGATCCCAGCAATTCCATAGTCCCATCCTTTTTGCAGAAGGCAAATATGCAACACAACCAGGTCTTAATTTAAGGATTCCTTTCATTACGACTTGGGGACCCTTCTCCTTTATTTATGAAATACATGCAGGTCAACACCTTTCAGCCGCATCAGATGTACTCAGTCCCCACTTGAAGAGCACAAAATGTCTTACTCCAGTGCCCTGCCCTCCTCCTACTCTTGGTGCTCCCTGGAACACTCGAAAACATCCTCACTGAAAATCATCTGGCAAGGTCACCATCTAGGTACAARAAAGGGAAATGAGGGACTCTGTCCCAGCCATGTATCTGCAGTGCATTTAATGATGTCTGACACCAGAATATCTGTGTGCCTCACTGTTCTGGAGGTTTCACTCCTACCACCACTGGACACTATGGCCCAACTTGCACATGGGAAGCTGCAGCCCAGAGGGTCTCAGTGCCTTGCCCAAGATCACACAGAGGGTCAGAATTGAGGTGAATCCTCTGTCATGTCTGTGCTGGCACAAAGCACAGAAACTGCTCTGCTTTTCTGGTTTGAGCAGGTACATCCTTTGGATGCAGTGGAGTAATGGACAGAGCTGAGAAGGCAGGATGTAAACAGATGTTGTGGTAGTGCCCAGAGACTGGAGTTATTAGGCACAGCATTGCACTGAGGCCCTTTTACAACTTCTAGCTCCTGAGCAAGCTGTCACAAGTCACTTGAGTACATCTGCGCTGAGCTTCATTGTGTGATAAAATAGTCACCTGCTCTCTCTCCCAGCCCAAGCTAGTGACTTAATTTATGGTTTGTCCTCAGTCTGAATCATCCTTACTCAAATCATCCCATGCCAACACACACTGAAGTTCTTGCAGATCAGTAGCATTTTGGATTCAGACTGTTAATGAACCCCTGAYGATGCTGATTTATCACTGTTCACACTCCTGTTGTTTTCCTGTCTTCCCCACTGCAGATCTGCGCAGGATGACAGCTGGCTTCATGGGCATGGCTGTGGCCATCATCCTCTTTGGATGGATTATCGGCGTGCTGGGGTGCTGTTGGGATCGAGGCCTTATGCAGTATGTGGCAGGGCTTCTCTTCCTCATGGGAGGTAAGGATGACGGTGTTTAAAGAAATGTATTTTTCTTGTTGTTCTCATGTTCCCTCTGTCTGTATGTCCCTTCTTTTCTAAGTCACTGAAAATATGTTTTCAGAATTGTTTTAGGTGATCTGGACTTGGTTTCATTCTGAGCTCCTTCTGGGGCACATCAAGGATCAATCACCCAGCCAAAGTTACATCTAATTTCCATCACAAAACAGTGTCTGTAACTCACAGTACTAGAAAGGGCCACCTGAGTTTTCTAGTCCAGTACTCTATTGCTCCAAGTAACACTGTTACCCTTAAACTTTGTAAGCTCAGTAATAAGAATCTGAAGACCATGCAGATATTATTCCCACCACTGTCCTATTTCACAGTGGGACACTGATAACTAGAAACTGTGCTGAAAGTTATAACCTATATTTATTACTCATCAGTTGTTTTTTAGTCAAATGTAACCTTTAGTTTATATTTCTCTTTCTTTCTTTGCTGTACATATGAAGAGCGATGGTATCCTCTGTTTTCCTTTTTGTCACTCTACATGTACTCTTGTAGACTTCTCTCTGTAAGAACAATTATCGATCCAGCAGCCCTTTCTGCCACCTGTTCTTGTTTGTTGTTGCCTTTCTCAATATCAATGAGAAGGACCATTCCCTAACAAGGTCTAATCAATGCCTTGTATAAGTGGTGTGATGGTTTCCTTCCTCTGCTGGGAATTCCTTGCCTAAAGTACTTCGTGGTTTTATTTGCTTTTTTCATGCTGCATCACACTGGAGACCCACAGTCATCCTTCAGTTGAATGATACATCCAGGCCTTTCTCCACCTTTGTGATTTCCTACTGATGCTCTCCCAATTTACAGCAGAGGTTCTGTTTATTATTCTCTAGGTACATGCCCTGACACTCTGTGCTTTTGAGCTGCTTCCCATTCCTACTACACCAGCCCTCAAGGTCATCCAACATTTCCTATGTAATGTTCCAGCCTTCCTTACTACAGATGCATCCAACTTTCTGTTAGCAGCAAATTTCAAGGCACACAGTTCCTTGAAATGAAGCGTGTGAGAGTCAAGTCCCGAACACAGCACTGGGTGAATGTCTCAAAGTGAACACCACTACTTCTGTTCTCTCTTCTTTTTTGTGCTGGTGATTTTTGTTTAGCTGGGTTTTTGCCCTCCAGGCAGATCATCACTTCAGTGCATTTTATCATCTGTTTGTCTGTACTGTGGTGTGACACAGATCAGTGTGTGACATACAGGAAAGCTTCTGTAGTCCCAAAAGAGGAGTTAAGTGCTGGAGTAACAAGTATTTATGTTCTAGTGATGTTGTGCTGGTGACATTAGACATTAGCTCTCTCTGTGCCCACAAACACATTTGCAATCTGCTAGGACCTGGTGCAAGCACACAGTGATCTTTGTGGGGATGTCTGTAAATGATTTGTTGTGGGTGTCAAAACATTATGGGCAATGGCTTGTCAGATGAGCTTGGTGTTTCTTATGTAATTAAAAGCTAGTTTTCACAGGGACCATTTTGGTCTAATATGCTCAAATATCTGTGTGGTATTTAACTTACTACAGCACAACATTCAGATTAAAACATTAAGGGTATATCAAATAAATACAGAAAACTTAAATTTATTAGAAACTATGTCTTGTTTACTAATTGGAAATTATCATTATATATGGGTTGGTTTCTAGTGCAACTGCAGAGATTATTTTTTGGCTCAATGTTATTTGTCGGTGATTTGAAAGATGGCTGATGAAGTTTTCAGGTGACAAGAGATTCAGTGTAACCATGCATAATGGGATGGGTCACTCACAGCTTATAAAGCCATCTTTTGGTCTGCTCAAACAATGCGTGTTTCAGGGGAGACAGAGCTAAGGTCACACAAYTGGGATCCAACGGCCTCGGTCATCCTCACAGAACAAGAGGCTCCCTCTCAGAGAATAGTGGCTCTGGAATCATGGTTGCTGGCATCATCCAGCTGCAGGAGAGCTCTCAGTGCAATGCAGCTGCTAAATGTGTTATTTTTTATGGAATATGCCATAAGAGCATGAGGTGGTGTTACCTCTGGACTAAGCAAACCTATTTCTGGACATCTTAATCAGGTGTCAATGCTAAAGAAGGATGTGGAAATAATGGGAGAGGTTTACAGAAGAGCTACAAGAATGACTCATGGTTTGAAAAACAAGAAAAAGACAGCATGCCACAAAAAGGCAACTGCTTGAAACTATTTAACAGAAGGTTTATAATTGGCTTGAAAACAGAGTGGAAGTACCTATGCAGTGATAAGCCATCTGATAGTACTGTGCTCTTTGCACAGACAAAATAATAACCAGATCCAGCAGTTGGAATCTGAAACTAATTGAGAGGCACCAGATTATTTTACTGCCAACTTCTGTCAAGATGTGTAATATTATAAATAAAGATGTGCTGGGAGGAGATCAAACTTATTTTCCGCTTCAGCGCAGACACGTGGATCAGTATTACCCAAAGGTTACTCTCTTTCTTGTCTTGCACAAGTCAGTAGCAACTGCTATGCTGATTTCTTTTAACAGCAAATGGGCATAAAGTAACATCTACAAACTGAAGTAGTCAGTTAATAAAATACTAGAGCCATCTAATCTAAAAGTCAGTAGCTATCAATGTTTTCAGACTGTGTCATATGTTACACAGTCATTCCTTTTACAGCCAATGAATCTTTTAATTTAAACTTTTTTATTGCTGGACGGTGTTTGAATACAAAGCTGTTACTTCTGTCATGGCACAAATGCTGTCAGCATATTATCGTATACTTCCTTAAAATGTATGGAGCCAGAGTGCCTCTTAGTTTTGCCTAATTTTTTCTCAGGTCCAATAATGGGAAAAATGCTTTGGAAAGCTTCTGCCATCTGATCTCAGTGGAGCTGAGAGGAGACTGTGTTCGATTGGTAGCTATAAAATCAGACTGGAATCTAACCTTCACTTCCATTTGCAATGCCACTTGTCTTGGCTATGTTTGTAGCTTTTGTTCTTTTTTTTATTTCCAGACAAACAGCTCGTTTGTAATGCTTAAACATTCCTGGCTTAACATATCTATGGSGTTTGTCCCTTATTGCCCATAATTCTTCGAACAGGAAATCTCCACAGAGCACTGAAAAGTGTGTTATAATAATCTAACAAGACCAGGTGTGGTTTGCTTGGACCTCTGGTTCTTTATTATATTACCAAACAGTCCTCTTGCTAACCCATGTGGCAGTACCTCATAAGGACTTGCTTTACTTTGCTTGATCTAATTTCTCTAGCAAATTGCCGAAACAGGTCATTTACGAAATGCAGGCCATTATCTAGTATTAGCTCATCTGGAATCCAGGACATGTAAACTGTGATTTAGAGTGTGTTTTACACTGTTATTCTGCATGTTTTGTAACAAGCAGAATTTGTAACAACAATAAAAAAATATTAATAATTCATCTTTTCTGTTTAGTCCAAATGTATCTGTATCAACAGAAATCACAGGTCCCTTACGGCTTCTGAAGTTCTTTTCCATAATTTTCATTATTTATTGTAGAATTTATACATGGATTCCTTATCTTGAACCACAGTGTTTGCCTGACCACAGTAGGATTTTTTTTCAGTCTCTCATCTTGTACAGATGGATACTGTAAATTATGTTTAGTACTTTTTATCCCATTTTGCATGATGGCCCTGTTGCATAGCCTCCTGTACCCAGGATTGCACTATCTGTTGTTGTTTCATCTCAGTATTGTCAGTATCATTTTACCCTGCAAGGCGGGAGAGTTTCTCTCTTCAAGAGTTTCTCTATTTGGAATTGTGCTCTTAAATTTCACTGTGATTAGGTCATTTTATTCATCTTACTTGAGACTGTTTAATTCTATTACAGAAGTGGGTCACACTCAAATTATACATGACTCCAAGCACATCCTCTTGCGGTTCTTATGTTTTSTCGTCATGCAAATTTCTGAAAATCTGTGCACCAGTAAAAGCTCCATCCAGTAATTTTGTAATTTTATAACAATTTCTGGAACCTTAGGAGCATCTGTAACACTACTTACAAATGTTGGAGTCCTGCAGCACACCTGATGCTTTCATGCTCATCAAGTACCCAGCAGTAGTCTAACAGGAATTCATTTCCTACCTGAGGAAATGCGTGTGGGGCATTTTATATCTTGTGTTTTGACCAAAGTAAATTTACTTGCASCAAAACTGTGCCTTTGCTTTTTGAAGTCTGGACATGACCTCCTCATCAGTTCCCAGGAAGTGATGGTCACATTTTTCTGGCTTTGAAAACTTTTTTTGAATGTATTCAAATCCTTGACTTGTTTGGGTTTATTATCACGGCAAACATGTCAATTCCTCTGGTTGGTGTCTTCACTCCCTCAACAACTAATATAGCTTATATAGCTAATATTGTCAAGGCCAAAAGTCAATTTTATTTCCAGCTCCAAAGAGCTGAGATGCTATGAATTGGCACACTGGTAACTCTACCAAGGCAAATTCCATTGTCTTCAGGAATCCCTTCTTTCAGTTCTCCATCAAGTTGTTTAAGGATATTTCCTGTATCATGATAAGCAAACAAGCTGTACATCCATCTAACTGCAGGTTTTTCTACCCGCTCCCCAGCGGATTCATCCATAGGATTTTCTCATTTCAGCCTCTCAGATTCTGCTAGGTTGATTGTTCTTTCACAACCATGCAAACCCAACCTCACCACACCTTCTGCTTTATAAAAACGTTTTTTAAAGGTAATCTCTGATAGCCTGATGTTTTCCCAGGTCAGCTGATTTCAGTCAGCTGTTTTGAAATATCACGTGGCTTGAATTTTTCTAATTTGAGGGCAGGGCTGGCTTTGTACATAAATGCTTCAAAACTCTTTTCCTCCTCATCGGTGCATGCTGTGGGGAAAGTGGGATGGTGGGTCTGCCCCACAGTGGCATGATCCAATGTTTTGGCAGTGGTTGCATCCTCACCTTCCCTACCTTGTGAAGCTTCCTGCTGAACTGCTGTCTGTTGTCCCAGCTGGAAATGCAAAATGGCACTTCCAATATCTTGTTCTGGTACTTGCTTCAGCACACAATTATCCCCTGCCAAAGCTACATCATTTGCCTTTGTAAATGTATTAAAAGACTGACAAAGAATGATATTTTATCATCCTTATCAGAGCTCTGTCCTTCAGCTGCATATTCATGTATTTTCCTTTTTGTAAGTCTGTAAGTTGTATTGAGAACACATTTCAGTGCAATAGTTAAGGGTTTTACTGCATGCCTAACAAGGCAGCCCTTCAGGGAGAGACTTCTGCATTGTCTTATTTTGTTCAAATTTACTGCAAATAAATGCAATAAATAATCTCTGCACTTGTTTACTGTTTTACCTGTGTTCTTCACTCTTACCCGGTCTCTGCCAGTTTTGTCTTGTGACATACACTTCAACATCTCTTCAGGGTTTTTTCCCCATTTGCTAACGATTTCCTTAGAGAAGCATGTGATTTTACTAGCCTTGCAAATATTCATTCTTCTTTGCAAAGTCAAGTGAGTTTCTTGCTGTAACCTTGCTTTGAGCCAATTAGAAATTTTGCCATTAATAATTCAGTCTCTAATTAGTCTATTTGGAAATTATTCCAGCTGTTAAATGCCCTTATTCATGTGAATTGGCTTTACCATGCAGATTGCAATAAAATGATCTGGAGTTTCACATAGCAGCTCATTTCTTATCTTTGCCTAGTGACATTTTTGCATGATGTACTGGGCTTGAAGCTTTGCTTGGGAGCCTGAAACTTCCTTTTCTACTGGCACTGAAAGGCTTGAAAGTCATGCTGTACACATACAGTAGTGGTATGGAGCTTTTCCAGCCTGATTTTCTGTCCTAGCATGTGCTTTCAGAAACATCAGAAATTTCTTTCATCCTCTCCTCCTACCTCCTTGCCAGTGATGACCTGCCAGTCTGGGGGTTTTAAGTGCCATTTGCCAGCTCCACTTCTGCCATGGATTTGGGTTTCTTCTAACTCCCCAAGAGTGCTGCAGACACTGCACTTCATAGCCTGTCCATACTCAGAGGACCTAGGTCAGGATTAGAAAAGCTTCAAATCTTTCCCATAGCAGAGGTGAACACCTATTCTTTCCAATGCTGCCTGCTGCAGCAGAGATAAGCAGGCAGAATAGATGTCTGAGAGGGAAGAAAAAGTTAAGTTATGCAGGTGTGTTGGCATAATGTAATGCCTTATTACAGATTTGCAAGAAAGAATGTTTATTAAAAAAATTAAGAAAAACCCATTTATGTATGTATGAGTGTGTTCTTCTTTTATATTTTAAACTAGGGAGAAACAGCTTTTTRTAAGTAATTTCCAGTCTTCTCCCTTCTCAGAAATACTTCTAAAATATTCCTTCCCTCAGTCCAGGTGGAAGTCAACAAAATACTTTGTTATCCTTGCAGCCAGAGGACGGGTCACCTTCTCTTGCTCCAGCTGTACCACACTTCACCCAGGGCTGTCAACAAGGCACCAGGGGGGACGAGGGCTCACTCAGGGCTTTGTGCCAGTGCCATCAGCTGTCACAGCTCTACCCACTGTGTCCAGGAGCTGATGACCAGGCTGATACTGAGGGATGCAGACCCCCTCAGAAAGTGGGGCTTCACAACAGGGCTTGGAAGCGCATGCAGCACCGTTGTCAGTATATATGTGCTGCACACGTCTGTATCCTCCTTTGCTTCCCACCTCCACAGAGAGTCTTGTCTTCCAAATCCCTGAGCCTCTGTGCTGTGCTTCCTCCGCCTGTGCCGTGCATGTGTTAGTAGATGACAACGGAGGCATCTGTGTATTTGCAGCCGTGGATCGTTACCAGCTGTTGAGTCATTTGAGTCCCAAATATAATTCACTGTACTTTGAAAATAGCACATAACCGTAGAAAATAAGAGTGTTTATTCTACACAACTGTGGTCCTGCCGTCTCAAAATAATCATTCCACTGCTGAATAATTTAAGAAACAAAAATGGAGCAATTTAATGCAGCAAGTGTAAGGCAAAGCTCTGTGACTGACATCTCCTAGGCAGTTACAAAGTACTTTCATAGTAGCTGCCAAGAGGAAGCAAGGAGAAAGATTAAAAAAGGGAGAAAGTAACAGCCATTCTTTGGATTTCATAGGGAAATATGGTAGTCCCACAGGGCACCTAGGTTTTCTCATTAATAATCACAGTTTTCTCATTAATAATCAAGGTTACTACCCGTTCTTCACAATATTCACTTGTGGTGACATGATCAATCACAACACTGAATATGGAAGGTATTTCCTGTGATTGTATTTATTTTTTTCATTTCCACAACATTATTATTTGAAAGTTCAATTTCTTGTGCTTCTTTCCAAAAAGGAATAGTTTTAGAAAGTTTACATCAAATATTTTTTTCTATGGAAAGGCACGTGTGTGTACAAGTGTACGCATACAGATCTTAAACAGTAGCATGTGATCTTTACAAAAACCAAAATCTACAGTAAGTAACTGGAATCCGAACTGTGAAACTTGGGATTAATATAGTTTTCACAAAGGCATAATACCTTTGGCCACTTTGAAGAGTATTTATAATTCAAAAAAAGTTGGAACACTGGAAAAAACTGAGATATCAATCATGTTTTATTCCTGCGGGAGGCACTAAATTAATGATGACTGCAGAGGAGCTTAAAAATTCAGCAAAACTCCCTACAGACCACTGTGAGAATTTATTTATATGGATTGACCTCCAGATGGAGACAAAGGCTGGTTTGTATCAGAGATGCCACAAATTGGTTATGAAAGTCTTTGAGACCAGCCTCAGCACAACAAAGGGAGTCCCCCCTCTGCCATGCCTCCCTCACCACACACATKTATGCTCTGGCTCTTACTTGTGCTTTTGGTTAAATTTTGCATTATGCTCTAAAGTGATTTAAGGCTTCGAGTTGGAACGAGCTTGAGTTAATGTACAGCGTTAATAGGCTTTCAATGTTTAAACCTCTCAAAGGGTCTTGATTGTTTAAAGCCCTCAAACACATTACAAGGGTGTTGTGGAAGGCAGAAAAGGAGCTGATAAGGGTCTTTATGGACTTGTGAGGAGAAGCAGAGCTTGGAGCAGCCATTCAGGCTTTGTGCCCATCAGAAAGTAATGTAACAAGGCCAAGCACATACATATTCAGGAAATAAGAGTCAACCTGTTTCTAAAAATGTCCTTTTTCATCACTTTTAAGGATTTTTTCCTCTTTATGGGGAGTCGCTGAGGAAACTGGGCTTGTTGACTGTGGAGAAAAGAAGGCTCAGGGGAGACCTTATTGCTGTTTACAACTACCTGACAGGAAATTGTAGCTATGGAGGGGTTGGTCTCTTTTCCAAGTAACAAGTAATAGGACACGAAGAAATGGCCCCAAATTGTGACAGGGAAGCTTTTGATCGGATAATAGGAAAATTTTCTTCACCAGGCTGCCTGGGGAAGAGGTTGAGTCACCATCCCTGGAGGTATTCAAGAAACATGTAGATGTGGCACTTAAGGACATGGTTTAGTGGTGGATTTAGTTGTGCCGAGTTAATGGTTGGACTGGATGATCTTAGAGTTCTATTCCAACCTAAACAATTCTATAATTCTTTTAAAATATCTCTCCCCTGCACAGTTTGTTGTGTCTCTCAAAGACCTGTTTGTAGGTCATGTTCCTTGGTCCCATTTTAGGTCATGTTTCTGGGGTTTGAAGAGTGGCCCTTCTTTTCTTATGTATTTCAAAACCAGGACACTGATGGATACGTGTCCAGACACATATGTATGGATACAGGTTCTCTGTACATATACATATCCAGTCCTGATACATGGATAGGACTGGATGTGCTTCTTCATCCAGACCAGGTGACCAGCAGTTATGAGCCTTTAGCAACTGTTATCATTTTCCTTTTGAATGCTAATTTCCTATTTTCACTCAAAGAATAAATATTTAGGAAATCAGCCATGCAGACATACATCCCCTTTGCCATCTTTTGGGGTTAATATAATGCCAAGGTGTCCCATTCAGCATTTCCAAGCTAGAAAGAAGTTGCTCAGCTGACGGCATGACAAGGCTCACAATACGTTACGCTTAAAAGGCAGAGCTGGGGGAGCATGTCACATCTCTACTTCTAGTACTTTGCTCTGCTCTCTGGTGCACAGACAACACATTTTGCATTTATTTATTAATGCTGGCACTCATTTTGAAAAGGAAATAGGAGACTCTCCGGAATTATGAAAGATCACCCACTTTTGCAGTACAGACATCCATGTCACTGCCTATCAGCCACTGAAATGCTCTTTTATAATTTTGTGTTATGATACTCCTCAAGGGGAATAATAACTCCCATTTTTGCATCTCCTACAGCATAAGTTTAAATGCAGAGTTATGTCTTTTCTCTCACAGAATATTATTTTAACTAGATGCTCTTTTCTTCTATATTTCTGAGATATATAGCTGATTCTCTAGGTCAATACTAGCAGACCCATCACAGAAATGTTGAAACCTAAAGTTAACATCTCCTTAAGAAAATAGGGGTGGGATATAGAAATGTTTTTTGCAAGTCAATAACACAACTGTATTGCAGAGTGTAGTCACTTAGAGGTATTGTTCTTTGCTTTTTTYCCCCCCCTGGAAGGAAAGGCTCAACAAGAGAATTCATTGTCAACTCCCTAGCATTTGATCTCCATGGAAACATTATTAGCTGACTTCAAAGTCAACCTTCAAAAGTGTTGTGTTTTTTTTTTTTTTCCTGTGGCTTATTTCTGATGCTGCTAGATGTGCACTTGCAGGCTGTAGAGGAAGAAATACCAACACAATTCCACCAGCCTTGTACCTGATCACGGGAGAGCACTGACACTTAGGAGAAGGAGAGAAAAGGCTTCTTTAATGAGGTGCAGAGATCTTACAGTCTGGAGCAAAAGACAGGGCAAGTAGTGTATGCGCATCTATAAACTCATTGTTTTTCTGTCCTAGCTCAAATCTGTCTCCCTGAACTTGGGTACGGTAAATTAAGAAGTCTGCTCAGTCTGGCTTTTCAGCAAGAAGAACTGTTCATATTCCTCTGTGTGTTCATTTTAAGTCAGCTATACTGACTTGTAATTTCTCCTTCACCAGCATGGGAGGTACTGGCCAAAGCATCAGTACCTTCTAGAGTTATCAGAACAGACAACTTAGCGTAGCCTGTGAAGGGCGTGCAATCAACTTGCTTCTCAGGGATGTCGGTAGGGCTTTGGGGGGCTGACAGAAGGTGAAATAAAGTAGAAGCAAAGCAGGGGAGACAGAATCTGTAGCAATACAAAAGACTTTCCCACCCACAGCCCTGGAAAACAAATTCCATGTGTTTTAAAATTCAGTAGTTGTTCCGTATCCCTTAATAATGTCACTAGGTCTTTGATCTGTTGCTGGCTTCTGAATTCCAATGGCAAGATGTATCAAGGCCAAAAGAAGACAATGAAAACAAAACTGGCATGTATTATTGGGTTGGGTTTTTTTAAGGAAAAGTTTGCTAAGTTGTTTGCATGCCTGGCATCAAAGAGGAAAGAAGACTGCGCATGCAACAGAAGGAAGATTAATACTGGCATGATTTGCTAGACAGAAAAAAATCCTTACAGAGGAAATGGGGAGGAAATTTCTGTGTGTGGCATATCTTTTGGTTAAATGCAGAGGCTGAAGCAAGGTTTAGATTCACCTTCTCGGCTCCTCAGATTGTCAACTTAGAAAAACAACATTGCCCTTGGACAAATCACTGCCTTGCTTGCTTGGTCTAATCTGCCTGGACAGAGTCCAACTGGACACTGGAAGCTCCACTTAAAAAGCAGCTGGACCTGGTAGAAACTAGATGAGTAGGGCTTTCCTCATATCTGCCCAAGCTGGCTCTTCCAGGGCATACAGAGATGAGTCATGCCAATGTACTTGTATGGGCTACAGAGGATGAGCAGGTATTTCCTCTGTAACAGGAAAGATGATTTCAGCATGATCCTTTAAGGCTATACAGGGTCAGTCTAGTTTGTTGCTTTTAAGCATGATGTAAACTTCATAGGGGTGCCATGCACTAAGTGGTTCTTGTTGACCAGACAAAATTGCATCTTATTTTGATTTCTGACTATTATATCTCAGTAACTGTATCAGTACATATAGAAAAGGTTTTTCTTGTTCCTGGCAGGTCAACTCAGGGAAACAAATCTGAGGTGTGATGGAGCCACTTGAGTTTGCTCAGACCTCCAGTGCCTCTTTCTGTTTAATATTTTGGCCTCTGTCTGGGTCATYGTGTGAGGTCCATACTGCAGGAGATGAAAGAAACCTGCCAGAAGCTTCAGTATGTTGCCAAGTATGGTGCTTGCCATCACATGGATGGGATAATTTCACTAACCTTGGGTTAGAATGTGTCTTCATTTTGACATTTAGAGGTCCTTTCTTTCCCTTCTGCTCCCAGTAAAATACAGAATCATATCTCAGTACTACAGCTGGCACAATTTTTGCTSCCTCCTGTGTTGTGGCTGCAAGTTCATAAGCCATTATGTTTGCTCAATGGCTGTAGTCAACCCACTTTATTATTGCTGGGTTATTTTGGGTGGGTCATAGGAATCACCATTGCTAAAGTAATCAGAGGGTTATTCAGTCAGGCTTTGATCTGAAAGCTTTCTTTTCTCCCTAGTCCATTTTATGAAACCATTTTGCCTTTAGCTATGTGGTGTTGCTTTTGCCTTACATGCCAGCTCACAGTTTCAGAGGGTGCTTGCTCATGGATGTAGCTCACCAGCTGCTGCAGTTCACAGCATGGGTGTCCACTCCCAGCGCAGTCCCATGCCCAAGGGATCCAGYCACAGAAATGTCACCATGTGCAAATCTGCACTGTGCAATATAGACTGACTGTCCCTTGTATCAGCAGAGCAAACCAGAATTCAGGCCCCAGCTGCTGTAACATTTTTCCATATATGATGCTGCTTTACACAAGCCTAAGGATGGTTCCCACTAAGTATTTGGAATTGTGGCTRAGGACAAATAATCCTCTGGTGCCATAAGACATTACAGCTTGTGCAGCAGGAGTCACTACTAGACAGGCACACTTGGGGAGGTGACACGCAGCAGGCGCACAGCTGTGGCGTGCGCTGGGCTCTGCTGGCACCTTGTGAGGCAGGAGGCCAAAGGCCAAATGCAAACCACATTCTGAGAGTGGCTATAATGCAATATCACAACAGACCCTGCAGTTTACTCTGGCCCATAGTATAAGATTAAAATGCATAAAGTCCCAATCCAGGTGGGTTTATAGTCTCACAAGGACATTGCACTGAATCTCCGTCACTCAGCCAGATTTATCCTTCCATCTCGGCTTTTTTCATAAGTGCAATTTTCCAGTAAACCCCTTGCTATTCTGCAGTCTATTGGTGATGCTGCAAGCTGCTTCTGCTGGAACAGTACATAATTAAGCAATAATTTATATTCTATGCGTGTATGCACAGAGCAATAAAGTGTTCTCAAGAGCTGCGTGCTGCTGAGGCGTTTAATCCATGCACAGAAGGAGTTTACAGCAAAGCTGCTCCCTCCTTCCAAAAGGCTTTTGTCATCACTGTGTTGGGAGGGAATTCGGTTTATTATTTAATAATTTCATTTGATTGTGATATAATTTAAATAGTTAATGCTGCACACTCCACTTTAGGATCAGACCTAATTTTATTTGTTTGTTTGATGTACCTTGAAAACAGTAAAAGCTACTAAGGCAGAGAGAAAGTAAAGATAATGTTGTTTCACTTGTGAGATTTTTTTCTCCCATAGCCCTATAAAAAAGAAAGTGATGATAATTAAGTAAACAGCACTTCTTCCAAAGACATTAGTGGCCACAAGAAGCTACTAGAAATACTTTAAAAGGCAGACATTTACATTTATTTGAAAACTGCATGGTTTCAAAGGACATCTTAAAATCCATACCTTTGTGTTTCTCTTTTTATCTGCTAATTGATAAGTAATACTTGACATTTCTATATTTTTAAAAAAATAACAGAAGGCAAGAAGAATTGGTTTTTGGGTTTGTTTACTTTGTACGTCTGACGGCACAGTTTGTGAGTCATTTCTATCTGCTGTGGGGGGAAGGGAGAGAATGAACATCATTCTGTCAGATGTGAAAGAAGTGTTTTCCAAATCATGAGACAAATGATCCGTAGAGAGGAGGGTCTCAGAGATAGGCTTGGTGCCCAGATCATTTTATTTACTGGCTTTTTGGATTTCCTGTGACTTCAAATTGGTGACGTCTCCTTCAGGTTCCAGTCAGATACCTCCTCCCTAATAATAAGGACAAGGATGTTTAGATGAAGCTGCTGCCAACAGGGTCTGTTTGTGCCCTAGCACCATGAAGGCTCACCTTCATTTGCAGTACATCTAAGAAAGGCAGCAGTTCTTGTCTCACAAAACACCATGGACCCTGGGAAATCCCTCAAGCTCTATCACTGTGGAAGTTGAGCCAGGTCTGTGGGTGAAGGACGTGGCTTCTGACATGGTTCAAAGGGATACTAGCGTCAGGGAAAATTCAAACAGATTTGGTATGGATGATTTGAGCCTGTTTGTGTTTAAATCAGTTCACTCACAAGCAGTTTTGCTCTCCCCTGGAGGTGAGGTTTAAAAACTGTGGAGGCATTGCAGACCCTCACACAGCCAGGCTGATCAGAAAGAAAGGGACATTTACAAAAAAAATAAATTAATTCCTTGCAGCAGAGGCCCATGGCACTGTTTGATATAATCATGCTTGAAAACAGCTACAGCAAAGGGCTCTGACTCACAATCMACATGGAATTAGGCTTTGACCACCAATGATATTACCTTTCCCTGCTATCTCTCTTCAGACTGTCTCTGCCCCTGCAGCAAGGATGGCAGGACCCCAGTCTTATACACATATATAGCAAATAAGTATCTCTGTGCTAAAAAATATTCCAATCTAAATGGAAGGGACATTCAGTGCAATGTTTAATATTCTTCTGTAATATATAAGAAAGACAAGTGCAAAATAAGCAGGAGGTATTTAATAGCTCAGGTTCTCAAACCACTGTTGATCATCAGCCCATTAGCAGGACAGGCACTGTCAAAATCAGGCCAAGGAGAAGAGAGGCTACCTGACAAGGAGTCAGGATGGAGGTTTGACTACATGTCAAACTGCAGTTTCTGTGGCACAGACACAGCTTTACATGAAATTTCATCTCTCACCTGAGTGAAGCATTCTGCAGTGACACGTGAATTACCTGTCAAAAATGCCACTGTTACCTTGCCTCATTCATTAGTGTTTCACTTAGGAGGATAATGTGTAAATCCCAGCACAAAGAACTTTGTGAGTTCTGCTCCCCCCAGCTGCTGAAAGAGATGGCCTTTATCTCCCTGCGCAGCTCGTGTACCAGTGAGCTCTTACTACCACCTGTCATTCACATTCTGTGTGTCAGGGCCGTAGCTGGACCACCAGCCCCCAGGTCTGGTCATCTGCTTGAACCACAGTTATGGGGAGTGTTTTTCACAAAGAAATTAATGTTTGTATTGCTGTGGCTTTTGGGGGATCTGGCCACTAGTGCACATGTAGAGGGGCACCTCACTGATGGCAAAAACTTGACAGGAAAGTGCATAAGGGTTCAGTTTGACTTCTGGGGAGAAAAAGAACCGTAGGGTTGGGAATGCTCATGACTTCCTGCAGTCCTGCTGTCTCTGAAGCACCATGTCTATAGTGCAGACAGTGTCATGGGCAGGAGTGACAGCCTCCCTCCTCCTGCCATCTCAGCTCCATGTCTTACCCAGACTAGCAGAGGCTTCACTTCCATGTGTAAGCTCAGTTTCTACATCCCATGACTCTTTCACTACAACGGCCAACGCTCGTGCAATTTCAAGGATGATCATTTGTGTTATGATTGCCAGTTCATAAGGAAAAGCTACTGAATGTCACTGTTTTCCCGGGGTCGGAGAGAAATCATGACATAATCATGATCCGAGAGTCGGTGAAAAGTGGATTTATTTATTAATATAAAGACCTATTTTATACCTTTAGTATGCCTGAAAGTCACAAGGTCATTGGTTCCTCAGCCATCCACCTCTCAGGATGATTGGCGAGGCTATTGCAACGCCTTACTCCAAATATTTGTGTGTTCGGTATAATAACAAGTCCACAAGTGTATGATATGAAGAAGTGTCGTTAGAAAAACATCTCACTGTTTACATAGCTTCTGTGAGAAAGGACAGCTTCTCACAGAGTGCAAGAAGCTGGAAAATTCCTCTGCTGAAACCTTTCAGCATCCACAACTGAACAGTCATGAGATAGTAAACTTACTCGGTTTTCATCAGTAGCCTTCCCGGTGAGAGGCCAGATTAACTATAAGTGGGAACTTCCTTGCTTGGCTGAATACAAGCAACACATAGGACTCATAAAATGGCCATAAAGATTTTTGTAGGTGGCATAAAATGGCATTTTTTGTGTCTGCAATGAACAGCATTAGAGAGGCAGAGAAGCCTGTGCTGTACAAGTCCTGCAGAAGCACAGGGGGTGACCGGCTGAGGACTATACTCTGCACTCTGTGATGTTGTGCATGGCAGTCATTAGTTGTGATCATGAACCTAGCACATTCTCCAGAAAGGGGGCAGTTCTTTTTTTAAAGAAGTCTCATGCTTGTGGTTTGCTTAGTTCTCTGGTGTTGTTACTTGCTCTTCTTTCTTGTTCCTTTGTTAAGGGACAGAATACACTCAGCAAGGTGGAGTGCCAGTATATTGGGCACTGTTCAAATACAAAGAGTAAGCAACACTCATTGCACTGAAGAGCTTGTGATCAAAACAGCCAAGACAAAGCGTGAAAGCACGGGGAGTATTTGAAATCCAAAGTTATTTCCTTCCCTTTTGTACTTAGCAAATGCAGTTTCAGTCTGACCACACAGATTTTCCCACCCACCTCTCTTAACAATCTTATATTTTGAGAGAGCTGAAATTACCATGTTCGTACTAGCAAAGAAAGGCCTTCTCTGTCATTTTCTAACCACAACTATTTGAAATGAGCCACAGAGGCACAGTGCCTCTGATGCATCATTTTTTCCCTGATCCCACAGTGTACTAGTCATTCTGACATGGAACACAGAAAACAACTGCATTCTTGTCAGACACCTTCACATTACTGAATAACCTAAGCAACACAGTAAAACATGGAAAGGGTACATGGTTCCTAATCAAATAACCTGATTTTGACTAAGGGATTGTGGGAGGGAAACCTCCACATTTATCCTGCTCTGTGCTTTGAAATAGTAAAGGACATCTCCAAAGACAGCTCCAGATCCTGCGATCTCACAAGGCTTTTGCAAGAATCCAGATCACTGATTGCAGACTCATGAGATGCTGGTGAGAGGCAAGAAGGCTGTTTGTCTTGAAATAGGCATAATACCTACTGCAGCATCTCTCTGGTCCTCACTGGTACCCAGTGGCACTATCCTAGTAGGAGTACTTAGGAATATCCTGGTCCATCTGGCAGCTATATATGTCATCAGGGGAGCCATGTGACCTTTACAGCAGAGACTATCTGTAAGTGGCATTCCAAAATATGGTGAAGAAAAGATGGTCCAAAAAGACACAGCAGTGATCAGAAGAGCGAACAGAGAGAGGACCATGGCAGTGCTTTCACAGCAGATCCATTATAGAGATTTACCTGTAGATGCTACATCTGTGTGATGTTTCTACTAAATAAAGGAGGTGGGTATGGTGGAAAGTCCATACATTTTTGGTGGTGTATATATATTCCTGCACATGCTCACAGTTTCTGAATCAAATTCCAGGTGAATTTACCAAATAATCTTACCTCTGTGTTCAGTGTGGGAAATGTCAAAATCATTTATTCAATGCAACTGCAAAGCAGCAGAGAAGCAACAGCAAAAAGTGTTGCAGAAGAGGAGCAGAAGCAGGGGCAGGAAGGAGCAGAAGGAGGCAAGGCCACGAGAAGACAGGAGCTTGACACTGAAATTAGGCTGACTGTGACTGCTTGGGAAGATTGTGCTGGTTTAGGGATGGGACCAGGAAGAAGAGGAGATTCCTCACCAGCAGCTGCTGGTGAACAGGTGCAGGATGTGCTGCACAGGTAGCACATGTCACATGTTACTTATCCATGCATGAACAGAGGGATGACACGTGGGACTGACCACGTGTATACTATAGCACATGTCCTGTAGGCTGCCTTCTGTGCCCAGGGCTCTCCAGGAAATTCAGAGAGGCCCACAAAGGGAGGAATTAGAGAGGAAAAATAAAGTACAACTTCATGCTGACTTGAGTTGTTATCTCTTGTCATAGGTGTGTAGCGTCTGTATCTATCAATTATTTGGTGTGTGGGTGGCAGTTGTGACATTTCAGGAGCTCAGAGTTTAGCTTCGATGAAGCTGGAGGCCAAAGATCAAAATTAGACTCATTTGGATGGGATAAGTTTCAGCCTCATCTGATACAAGTGTCTTTCCATAACACCACCTGACAGAGTTATGAAGTTTGTCCTCGCAGTGTTCTCAGGAAGAAATAAGAAATGAAATATTGCTGCAGAGATGGAAAACAAGAACAGGATATTTTGAAGATTTCAGCAACACTGCAGAGGGCATCTAGATTGGAACTGGAGTCATGCAGAGGGTAGAATCTGAGTTTTGTGAAGGATTTTAAAATTTTTACGGTGATATTTAAAAGGAGACTATATAATGAAAAATTCTGTATTTTTATATAAAAAAGTGAAGAAAATCTCCCAAGTAATTTCAAATGTACATTTCAACAGAGCCAGAGTATGTCAAGTATATTATAATAGTCTATAAAATCTATCACTGAAAATTTGAATTAAACAAAAAATTCAAGCTAATTTTCCCTCCCAAAAGTGTTGAAACAAGATTATTCACTCTGTATTTGTCTAAAGCAAAGTTTCAGAAAAATCGATGGTTCCATGAAGCATTCTGGTTCCTAAGGGAGTGCTCATAATGAAAAACGGTTCCTGTTGAAGTTTCTCCACAGCTCTATTCAGCTTCAGATCAGTATTCAAGGCTCTGGTGGCACTCAGTTCTTTCCCCGTGGAGCCTCTAGACTAAGCCACTCCCTATACAAACACCTTCGTTTAGGCACCTCCTTACTGCTTGCACCAGCTCTTCTCAGGCAGCTTGGAAAGGGGTATGTCTATCACTCTTCTAACTTCTCTTTTATTTTTTTCCTCCCTCCTCTCCCCTTCCCGCTCTCCTCCAGGAACCTTCTGCATCATTTCACTGTGCACGTGTGTGGCTGGAATCAACTTTGAGCTCTCCCGCTACCCCCGCTACCTGTACGGACTTCCTGACGACATCAGCCATGGCTATGGCTGGTCCATGTTCTGTGCGTGGGGGGGCCTGGGCCTCACTCTTATCTCTGGCTTCTTCTGCACTCTGGCCCCTTCTGTCCAACCTGTCCCCAGGACCAACTGCCCCAAATCCAGACCTGAGAATGGGACAGTATGCTAAAAGAAATAGCAAACAAATACACACACACACAGACATATATATATATATATATATATGCCTATGTATGCGTATACATGCATATATATGTATATATAATTATATATATATAAAATCTCAATGCCAGTGCCAAGGTAGAGCTGAGTCCAACATGGCACTCACATCTCCACTGGACTCTGTGTTGCTTCATTCTTTCTCACAGCGATGGGAAAGCTTTTCTCTCACGTGGCTCTTCCATCCAACTCTTAACTTCAGCATCATACCTTAGAGGTCAGATGAACCTACAGTCACACCTACCTACTGCCATTTGGGAGGGGGAACAGGGGATCCGTGTGGGGAATCTGGAACCAGAATCTGTACAGGACATGGTGGGGGCAGAGGCGCGGGGGGACGACACAAAAAGTGTGTCCATTGCAGCCAGAAGGGAAAATGCAAACAGCAAGCAAAGGAACAAACGAAGCATTTGAGCCACCTCAACAACGTACCTCCTCAAAGCCATTATCAGAAACCCACCCACTTTCTTTTTCTTTCTCAAAACAAAATGACAGAAGTCTGTCCTGTCATTGGTTTTGGGGGTTTGTTATTTTTTTTTCCTCCTTAAAACACAGAAAACAAAATGGACAGAATGTGTGAGGAAAAGCAGAAAAGCATTTTCTCTTTGCCTGCCAAACTTTAGAGAGAAGCAAACAAGTGAAAATAATAATAATAATAATAATAATAATAATAATAACAATAACAATAATAATAATAAAAAAACAGATCTAAGAAAAGAAAACCAGAAAACAATAAGAAACTCCAAGAGGACATCTCAGCGGACTTTCCAACAATGTGGTTTTAATCTTCCAGCTGCCTTACATCCAGGCTTACAACTGAGGCTGAACTGCTAATGTAAATGCAGCAGAAGGCCTTTTGAAAATGCTGTGATACATGTGTGTATAACTTTTTCTTCCCTCTTTATTTATTTTTTTTAACAAAAAGAAAAATTTAAAACATTGCAATGTGATTCTCCACTAAACCATCCATGCTGTGTTTGTGGCCCAAGACTGAGGCACCGCAACGGCAGAAATGTGAGGAAAGCTGTCAGGTCTGAGACAGCGCATCTTCTCTGCTGGATTTCAGGAGGTTTTTTGTTTTCGTGGAGCGTCTGAGAGTTCAGGATGGTGGATCCAGGGGAAGACCGACCGAGAAGAAGGGAGGTGGGGGGAGCCCTGGCAGTTGTTCTTCCCAGGTATTTGCTGGAATGGGATTTTCAAGTTTCCATTTTGGATGTTTGAGACAACTGGGCAAAAGCCATTGCGGAGGAGGAAAGGGAGCTAATTCCTGTAACAGAGAAGTAAGAGATGCCTCTCGTTGTGTTCATGTATGCCAAATAAGACCTTCCCACATTTTGTCTTTGGAAACTGCCCTGGTTCACTGGACATCTCCTCTCTCCATCTGGGAGAACTGTGTACAGATGGACGTGAAAGGGTCAGATGCAGAGAACAGAGATCCATATCCCATGAGCTTAGCATTGTATGATGTAACTGTGAATCTGCAAATGGAACTCTCTCTTTTTTTGGTCTTTCTCTTTTTCCTGCTACGCCTCTTCCTATTGTCTCCTTTTTCCTTCACTCTGCTCTTCCCATTGTTCAGGTCATAGGTCCCAGAAGAGCTAAACAAACAGCTAAGTCTGGAGAGGTGAACGCCATTAACGGAAGCAAAGCATTTTGGCTGTGAGGACAGTGGGCCCTTGCAGGGGACCGGTGGCTGAGGGGAAGGTGGGCAAGAAGGGCCAAGAGTGTAGCCAAAGAGACTCTGAAGAAGGATGACTGAATTGCCATATGCAGGAGTGAGGGCACCACGGACAAATATACAGGCAAAGGGGGACAGAGCAAAGAAAAAAGGTCTCCCCAAACCCAAACCAACCCAACGTGCTCTCAATTCAGGGATAGTACCAGCAATCCTTTCTGACATGATAGCTGCATGATATCAGTCCTCGTTAGTCAATAAAAAAGCATCCTCTGCATCTTTAAAATCTCACCAGGAGAAGGAGGCTGTGCCTGCTGCACAGAAATTCAGGCATTAATTTCCAGGTCATGCCATTTACACAGCTGGAAAGGAACAGTATTGCTTCGTTTAAAAAAATCTAGCTAAAAATAATTCTTACACATGTAGCTGTATTAACAGTGCCCAAAGAAATGAAGTTTCTGAAGGGCATGTTGGAGTAGGGTAGATTTGGCTTTCTTCCATTCTTCCTCAACTACCTAGCTTTTGCTTTCCATTGTCTACAAATTCCCCAAACATGCCAATGCCAGCTGCTAAGTCAGTGTGTTGCCACTGAGGTGCCATCCCTGTCAACTGAAGTTTCACTATTTCTTTTTCCATTAGATGTGACCAGAGAAATTATTTATTTATTCATGTTGAAAATACAAGCCTTTTGAAGAAACTTCCTTTTAAAGTAGATTGGTTTATTTATTTTTTTCTGGCAAGGTTTTCAAATAGAGTGGTTTTGAAAAGTTTTGAAACCATTTGACTGTGCAAGTGCCTACATGGTAAGGAGGTTGATGAATTACCATTGAACAGAAGAAGGAAATTTAAAATAAAAACAGCCTTGGAAAGCTAAATGAAAGCTGAAAGCAGAAAACCAATAACTGGAAACCAAGAAAGACCTATTAAAAATTGTTCATTTCTTCAAAGTATGAAAAATTTTGAAAAAAAGTCCCAACTTCTCAGTAAGAAATTATTAGGAAAATTATAGCTGTTCCATTAAAACAGCTTTGAATGCAAACTTTCTTCCTCCTCTGCAGTGCTGAATGAGATAGGTGTTTCATGTGAACACAGATATCTGGACTGACCCAGGTAAAACAAAGCGCACAGAGGTATCAATCTGGAGTTCACCATCAGGCCTTGTGGCAGGGAGAGCAGTACGGCAGCTCCTGTGATGGTGTATCCTTGTGCAGTCTGTGAGCGTTCACAGGGTGTATTCTACAGACACAGTTTTGAAAGAAGTATAGCAGTAAGATTTAAGAAATGGAAATAATTTTTCTGTTTCATGGATTTTCAAAGCTTTTTTTTCCTTCTGCAGCTGGCATGAAAAGTTTTGCCTTGATTAAGTGTTCTCTGATGGTGTTGGTTTACAAGCTGTATATGAGTCTGTGTGTCTGTCTGTGTGTGGCAATGGTGGAAGAGGGTTATGATTATTTTTGTTTACAACAGAGAAGTGTTAACCCTGAATCTTTGGGCCAGTTCTGTGATTTTCCACTTGCTATATCATAGGGTCTGTAAGGCCTATGTGGCTATGAAGCATCTTAAAAACTATGAAAATATCTGAAGCAGCAGGTGATCATATCACATTAATTTCCAACTGGATCCCCAAAAGCACCATTTGTCCAAACACCAGTTCTCTCATCACTGCTTTAAGTAAGGGCAAAATGCCTTTGGGAGATTGTGAATTTCCCTCTATGCTGCTGGAAGAACTGGGAGGAGTACCATGTGCTTCTATACCCTTGAATAGGGGTCACAGCCCCACCATGCTTTCTGTTGGCTCAGACTTGTCTTTAGAGCATGGTTGACTCAGAATACATCCAGATCCAAATCTGTCTCCATCTATCCTGAGCCAAAGCACACTCATAGCTACTCCGAGTTTCTGCATTTTGAGGGAGGCTTTGAAGTATCTTTCTGAACAGAGACTCAAGCTTTTTGACTAGTGCGTGGTTTCTTAGTTGGAGGAGTAGCTAATTAGAAATCTGTTATCAGTGATCCCAGCATTAAAGGGCTTGACCCTGTCCGTCAGAACTGCTCTGGCCAAGGGCCTAAGCAAGTGCTTTACTTGGAGCAGGTGACTAATCCCCTTAACTTTGGTAGACTATTYATATGCTTAAAGTCAAGAACGTGCTTTCCTGGATGACATTCAGCTTCCTGCAGAGTCCAGCCCAAGCTCTTCTTTTCCCATCCTCCCCTGTAGATAAGTTGACACTCTTGTCCTAGCCTGAGCTACCGGCATGTGCTTGGTCTCCCTTTCCGTGAGGGGGAAATGCAGGGTCCGTATTTGGCAGGCTCTTTCCCACGGGCAGCCTTTCACAGAGACCACAGTCACCTAACTGCAGTGAACACAGATATCCTAAAACACCCATGCTAAGGATGCAGGATGAATTGGCTCAACCCACGGCGATCTGCAGGCTGAGGTTTTGTGTGTAGTGGCTCAGTTATCGTACAGTGATACTGCCCTGTGACTGCAACAAGTTAGGTACAGGGGTTCTGCTGTCCATCTCTGCTGGGGACACTGTATATGCGAAGGGGCTATGTGGCAGGAGAACATGTGCCCTGTATCTTATGTACCAGATAGGACACTGTCTTCTTCAAGCTAAAGCTGTTTGTGTTAAATTTCCTGACCCATATTAGCCGCCTGTATATATCATCTATCCTTTCTTCCTCTCCGCAAACACACAACTGATCTTTCCTCATCTAAATAGTACAGTCTCTACAATTCTTTTTCTAGTTGGGCTTTTTTTCCTTTCCTTCTACCCCAGGGACAGTTGCAAGTGCATCACAAACCACCAGTGGCCAGAGCAATTTCTTTGAAATATTGCTTTTGAAAAATTGTCATTACTTTTTAAAATGTTATTACGGCTGCAATAACAAATAAAAGGAAAAAAAGCACCCTCAGAGTCCTCTAAAAAGAGGATCCTCATCCTCCCAGGAGTGAATCGTGAGAGTGCAGGTATTCTGCTTTCCTGTAGATGCAAGTCATTTGGGACCATTTTTAGCTATGGCATGTTAGCTGTGCAGTTCATTGGATGGTGAATAAAGTAAAGTTGGTGCAGGAGAGGATTGATATGCAGAGGGTATCTCAGATTCCCAAGCATTCCTGGAAGACTGTGTCTCCATGGCTGTCCATTTACCCACCATGCAGCACCTCTGAATYAGGCTCATCCCTGGAGCCCCACTGATAAGCAGAGTTCAGAAGAAAATCACTGTAATCTGTCCTTAATTCTTGAGTGCCACGCTAACTGCCAGCAGCGAAATGGAGGGAAAATAATATGTTACCAAGTATAGCTTAAATAAAGACATACATTTTTCAGGCTTTTTCTTCTGTGTGTCTCCACATAGGCGTAGAAGGGCTACAGGAGTGCTCAGGCACATTCACAAGAACCAACACTGCATTTCCTTGCCCCCAGGTTTTGCACTCTTTCATGGTCCACACTGCTGTGCTCACCCAGCCAGCAAGGGAAGACTCAAGGTGACAAACTGAGATAGCTCTGAATGATTGCCAGGTACCAACCACAGACAAACAATAAAAAGTGTGCATGAAACACAAACAGCATGTAAAGATTAGTGACAGGTGAATTTCCAAGGTCAGGAACCAAGGTTCAAAAAAGCCTAAAGTTTAATTGCAAATTCCAGGCTAGATCCATAAAATCTTGATTCTGCGTGTCTAAGCTGAAAACAAAAACCAGGGCTTAGCTCAAAAYTTATAATCCCACTGTTTTCAGTTATATTCAGGAATATAATGCAGCTATTCCATAGTCCTTTGAGGCCCATAGAAAGAYGCCTTAGAAGATATTTTAGTGTTGTCTTGGTTAACACTGAAAATTAAATTAAATTTAAATCACCGAAAAAAAATTAAATATGTGCTTACACACTCACAATATCTATTCTTTGGCTTTAAAAAGAAAGTCATCAGATGCTACCTCCCCTCCCTCCCTGCCACCCCTCTGTCCGATTTAGGGTTTCCATCCTGTCTGCCCCACTAACACCCCAATCCTACAGCCTTCTTCAGAGACATAGTTATAGATTATGACATTTTTGAAACAAATGCTGCTGGTGCCAGGGGGCTCTGACAAGCTCCCTGTTGACATCTGTAGGAGAACTGGATCCTGATACAATGCTGTCAGTTTAGCTACAGTACACCTTGTACATGTTTAGGATTTAACTTGGAGAAAGAGCCTGGATGACTGCCTCAATATAGGCCACAAGAGAGAAATGAAATCCTGGTCACCTCTAGTAAAGCACTCCAGAATCACAGATCAATTGTCCTTCCTTGCTCAGGGAAGACTTGCAATGAAAATATCAGTCTCAGATAGGTTATCTCCAGGGGATGGTGGGGAGTGAAAAAAAGGAAACCCAACAGCAGTTGCTCTAGATCAAAACTGATGGGCATTAGTAGGATTCTGTGAGGATAATCCAGTGTTGCCCACAGCATTAGCAACAGGAATTGTCAGTCCCTTCTAGGACTGCACTTTTATGTTTTTCCTTCACTGTTTAACACTCCTGCACAGTGGCAGAAAGTGACTTCAAAAGTTTTCTTGCATAGGGTGTGTACACATGGGCACCCTCACTCCCTTCTTTCTTAAACACACACACACGTGCACATCTGACACGATGTGAGTGCCAGTAACCTGTAAGAGTGTCCTGTAGAGAGAGCAAATACATAGAAAATGCAGCATGATCGTTTTCCATTCTTTTATACTTAACTCAGGAGTGCAATTCAGATGCCATCTGTGTCCATTTTAGGTTGTGCATGCAGATCACATGGAAACTCTCTGCTAAAGATAAATGGGGCAGCACAATACAACTGGGATAAATTTGGTATTCTCCATCAAAAAGTATTTGGATATTTAAGAAAGAGTTGCCAACGTATCCCCTCCAAAGCAGAAACGTTTATGATCCCCTAGTGTAACAATCCCACAGTTCCAAGAGGCAGTGCCATGGCAGGACACCCCCTGAGGCTGCAGAAGGCTTGAGCAGGCTGCTAGCAGCACAAAGACTGTGGTTAGAGCTGCTCGGCACAGCAGGGACCTTCACATCCCCATGGGTTGAGCCCTACCTGTGGCAGCAGGAATACCTCTGTAAATGCAATTCCTTCAAGTGGCCTTGGTAGTTTGCCAGCGAGTCAGAAATACCCAAGCAGTAACAATGATTCTGCAGTAGATGAGATAAAGAGTAAAGCCTTCAAAAACCTGTGGGTTTTGTCCCAGTTTCAAAATGATGTAGACTCTGAGGAGTGTGAATCAGTCATGGCTTAGTCTCCTGGGGCCAGATACACAAAACAGCCTCAGCATCCAATTCCTCCTTAAATGGTGAATAAAACACTAAATGCCTTTGGTGCCTACATATTTTTTTAAAAAAACATATATGCTCCTAATTTGCTTAAGCTCTTCTGATGTTTTATCTCAAGAAGAGTTTTCTTCTGGCTGTAGAGCATAAGGCTGTATTTTTTTTACAAAGGGTTATTCGTTAACAATATAGATCACAAGAAAAAGGTTTGAGTAATCAGAACAACAAAAGTGCAGCCTTAGACTATTCAGTTAGAGTGTACTGAATTATTTATAACTCCTGGGCACCAACAGCAATCACAGATATCTAATTTAAACTGTTACTATTTTTACTTGGCAATTTCTATCACTTAGAGTGTTTATATCTATGTATTTGTGGTTTGATCTTTTGCAGGACAAAAGTTTCCCTACTTTCACAGAAAAGCATATTTGGGAACTTTGAAGGTATTTTTATGTAGTAACTTTAATTATTCTAAAGCATTTTGAGGCCTAGTATGACAGAGGTTACAACTTTCAAAACTGTAAACTGTACCTAAAATGGGCTTGAACTTTCAGTTCTTTCTCAAGTCAAATTCTCTTTGATTACAGGTCATTGGAATCAGAGGGAAATTCGCTTCATTAGCAGATGTAAGACTGGGTCCTATTTAGGTGTACATGTAATGACGGACTTAGGTAAGGGGGCTGTACTTACATGTCAGCCCACTTAAGAATCTTGCATAGAGGCAGGAAAAGTCACTGCTAAGTCACTCCAACTTTCTACCAATCTCTTTTTGTAAAAAACAACCATTATACTTGTGTGTGGCTGGAATAAAGCAGTAGTAAATCTAGCTCATAGGCTGACACACATATACATACGTGTATATCTGTATATATTTGTAAATTTATGAAAAATGTCCATACCTTCATGATTGCCTGAAATAACCTGAGGTGGATGTACAGAATTTCAGGCAAAGAACTGTTTCTTTTTCACAATCCTCATGTATCTCAGATTTAAACCAAAACAAACTAAAAAGTACTATTTCCCAGGAAAATCCTCATTTTACCATTGCACCAGTTGAGGAGGGGTAGCATACTTACGTCAGTGGCACGCACACCCACACACGTACATCCAGTCAAAGGGCTGGGTCTCAAGGGCTTTTTTAAGGAAAAGGAATGGACTGAAAAAGCAATGGCAGAATTTCTGTTCAGCACTAGCTCTCTCAATTGATTCTCTTGTCCTTTATTAAGAGGCCCTCCGTAAGGATGCTGTTCTTATCATTAGGTGACTGTTTGGGAGGAGCACCTTGGTGGGTGACACCAAGCTCCGCAAAGGCGGGGATTTTCTGACCTGCATTTGTCCCCATTAACCTTAGGCACTTAACTGAGCTCTTTATGCTAATGGGCTCATCTCCCTTGGTTTCTTGTACAGGTAGTGAAGAGACAGTTGCTTAGAGGTGGTGACCCAGCAAAACTGACATCTAAGTCAGCTTGAGGAGCTCCTTCTCGCTTCATGGAGTGACCATTCACCTATCTTGGGTGGTCCCAAGATCTTAAAAGATCTTAAATCCTGGTGGGATGAATCAGGTACCTAGTGCAGAAGAGCATCCATATGGAGATCAGCTGTGTCTGCGTGCTTCAGGTGCATGGCCTGGGCTCACCATGTACAACACAGGTGTTAATTGTGAAAGACTGTTGGAATTAAAGGAGATGTTCACAACAGCCTTCCCCTCCCAAACTGCAACATGACTGCAAAGGATAGGGCTTGCCCCAACCCCTGGAAATAGCATTTGAGGTGAGTGCCTTGTGGTGGTCTCCAGGCACAGATGACTGGGTGGTCCCAATGCTGGAGGTCAGAGGTCTTTGGTCTGAACTCTTCACCTTTCTCTGCCAGTCCTGGGCATTACTGAAGTAGTTCAAAGAGTGAATTTACATCTTAAGAGTTTGAACAGCTGAGCTGTTCAAAGGTTACTTTCTTGCTTCATCCCCAARCTGGCCTGAAAAAATCATCTAGCTGGTAGTGATAATCAAAAAATGCTCCTCCAAAATGCAGTTTGGGTAGTTTCATATTTTTTTTTCAATGTTAATAACTGCTTTACAAACAGCTTACATGGAGATTAAAGAGATTGCAATTTCATCCCTTATTGTTGGGATTGTAGTTGTCCTCAGAAAAACCAAACTGAAGACTTAACAAGAGGATAAACTGTGGCTGTGTTATTCAGAAAGCTGCTCTGACAAGGCTGAACATACGTCTCCATCTCATGGTGAGAGTCTCTTAGAGCCAAAATTTGGAATTGCATATTGATAGCAAGTCTGTCTGGAAGGACCAGCAATTTAATCTAGTACAAGAACTTTGGAACTCTTGTATATATATTCCCATATTTTACCTGAATGAAACAAACRGTCAGAGAAGTGGAAAAATTAAACTGATTCCTGAAAACTCTAGGGTTAAGTGAACTTTGGATCTTGTGCCAACATATAGTCATTATTATTTGTTTCTACAGCTAAATTTATGTCAGTGACTTGACAATTTTCACCCATCTCTCAGAACTTTATTTTTAAAATTACTGTTAAGGTTTTTAGAAGAGGGACTTAAGCTGACCTGCAGGGACCTGAAGATTCAAAACTGTGTACCGGTACTTAAAGAAAGACTTTAGCTAGAAAGTGGAAGATAAAGCTGAGTTCCAGGGATCAAATGTTATTTTTCAGCATGGTACTACCTTGCCCAAGCTGTAGGGTATCATCCTGACATTCTTCTCGTGTTCTCCCTTTCCCTTTTTTGAAGAGTAAGATATATATCTCTGTCTCCCTCTCTTCCTTTTCCTCCCCGTATGTGAGAATACAGACATGCTTCCTGTAAAGACATTTTTCTCCAAACCTCATTCCATATCAGCTCTTGCATATGTGACTGTTTTGTTATTTGAGATGTCTGTGAAAAAGAAATAAAGGCTTTAAGAGTGAACTCTGGAAATGGGGAGGAGCTTGAGAATAAATCAAATTTAAGGATGTGGCACCATTTTCTGAAAGACTTTCCAGAATGTTCCTAAATTCTTATCATGACCCTCCTGCCCTCCCTCTCTCTGAGAGGGATGAGGAGGGTCCTGGGATGTGGGACTCTCAAAGGTTGCTCTTTAAACTGTTGACTCACTGTGTCCCACAAGGATTTTGCAGATTTTTCAGAGTTTTAGTGTCGAAGAAAACCTCCTTTTGAAAGGTAATAAAGTCAATGCACAACATCACATAGGAGGAGGTTGTAAAGGGTGACTCCGCCCCAGTTTATCTTTCTTTCCCATTCTTTACAACAGTTCTGCTGTCCTGCCATGCACATTCTCCTCCCTGCTGGGTTCACTTTGCCTCGAGTGTAGCTTGCCAAGAGGGGCCTGCCTGACCTCTCACCCCCACGATGCACTTGGATTATCTTCTTGGATAATTTTCCACTTTCTCTCAAAAAAACCTGTGTCACCTCCTAATGAAAGCCATAACTACTCCTGTGACCCCGCTGCAGGGAGAGAATGCCCATGGGACAGAGCAATGCCTGGTACCGGGGCAATCCTGGGGGGAAGGCAGGAGGACGGGTGGAGCTCTCACGGCCATCTGAAATCAGACCTACGGTGCCACCTTCCCGTGCAAGCTCCCTTGCTGCTCACGAACTACTCCATAGGTGTGTCTGACTCTCACTCTCCCACTTGTGCCCATGGAAAATGGGTGCAGACATGGCAAAACACTCCTGTATGAGGGCACAAGTGTTGTGCACAAGAGGCAGTGAGAAATTAGACTCCCTGGGCTTCCTGCCATCCACAGTAGACATTTGCTCTTCAGGATTTCTTCTGCCCCAAGTAATATTCACCCTCGCCATGTGCTACCACACTGGCCAAAAGTTTTCAAAAGGTTCCCCTCTCCTGACTTCCTCATTGGTCCTTTTTTCCTTATGATTTTTTTTACTCTCGGAAGAAATGAAGCAATTCCCATAATCATCCTTTGATGATGACAAAAGTTGCAATTGTCTCTAATTGACAATTTGGGAGGCTTAGGATAATAATTCACTTAAATGCCTGCAAATTGAAGTATGTCAGCACTTTCCTAGGACATTCCCAAGTAAAATAATATGACTGGTACAAGACATTTGTCATGCGGGTACATCTTGGCCAGCTGTTTATGTTTCCTCTAAGTGCAGTACACGCATCAAAGCTGGATAAGAAAAGACCTAGAATGCCACAATACTCAGGCATATTCAGAGAAATGCAGCAATACATTGCATTTATCCGGCATATTTTCTCTTTAGAAAATTTTACAAGTATGAGTCACATCAGACCTGTCTGAGGCAGGTAGGTATTACAGCCATTTTGGAGATGGGAAGCCAAAAGCCTGGGAAAAGACCTGATGTTTAGTGGTTTGATGCCCCCTCACAACTTCTACCAGCTGCAGGTGGAGTCTTCTCTTTGCAGCACTTTTGAAAATCCAGACTGTAGCTGGTTTATTCAAATCTGCAGTGGCTGTAAGTGTGAAAGCCAGGATTAGGACACTCAGGGTCCTGATTTCTTCAGAGCACTGCTACAGAGCTTTGATCCCACAAAGCACTTGCCTAATTTCAAGCATAAGTTTCCCATTAAGGATGCGATTGCCATGCTTAAAGCTAGGCACACGCCTAAGTGCTTTGCTAGACTGGGAATTACATTGAAATATATTAAACTTTAGCATATTTTGAAAAATCCAAAACTGTGTCCATTTCTGATTATGTTTTGGGCATTGTCAAGGATATTTGAACTGTATGCAGCTGCTCACCCAAGTGGAGCACTTTTTAGCCAATACACACAGAGTTTTATGACTTTTGGATAGCAACATCCAGTTGTTAGAAGTAATAGAGAGTGACATGTCCTGTGAGGCTGGGACCTCTGTGCTGCTGTAAGAAGCAAAGTGGCTCCTGTGGCCATCGGTGCTAACAATACATCAACAACCACTGACTATATTGTTAGGCTGTTCTGGTGAGACGTGAGTGTGGTGGCTAATTTCACAACTAATGTGACATCAAGTGTATCGTACTTTTCCATTTCTTCCTGTAATCTGTTGCAGCAGAGGTGAACAGAAGTTGTTTAACCATTAAACAACCCCAAATTTTGTGTTCTGTTAATCCAAGGTGCTAATCTGCAGACACGTGGGTGTTTGTGTATGTGCATCACTGTTTGGAGGACTGTGGCCCTGAAGGAACATTTTAGTGGCAGGGTTGAGATCAGGGAACTAATAGGGGGAATGAACAAACCCCCATAACTTTGAAAGACAGAAGTTGCAGAAAGCATCACAGGATTTTGCTGAAAAACTGACTACATCTTACAATTTCCCTTTTGTTTTGATTTGGTTTTGGTTTTATTCAGATTGGCACAGAATACTGTATTTCCATCAATTAAAATCTTGTCTGGTAACTAAATAAACAACTTGTTCATGGAAAATTAAAAAATAAATAAGTAAACTGTCAGTTGTGGAATGTAAACTGATTAAACAAATAAAAAAAAAATCATGTTGTGTGTTTTAAGAGGTTGTGTCTGCTTGTGTCAAGCAAGGAGCGGGGCTGGACATCTCTCACCATCCCCATCCTCAGTGAAGGATGGAGGACAAAGAGCAAAACTGGAAGGTGGGTGGTCTCTGAGCTATGGGGTACTGGAAATGCTCTTTTAAAACCAATAATAATAAATATTAGATGGCTTCTGATGAGAAACACTGTATGAAACATTGCAAACACAACTAGGATCTCAACATGACTATGAGGAGGTTTTCTGCCTGTCATAGAAAGGATTGATTCATGCTAGAACCTTGATGTTAGAGTACTGCACGTACTCTAACATCATTAATCTCTTTTTGGAGCCACATAATGTGTAATTTGATTGAAATGTTATAGAGACATCACAGTAGTTTAGCCCCCATCTTCCCCCAGTAAATAAACAGCTAAAACTGAATATGGAATGCAGCCTGTCAGGTTTCCAGTGCTCAGCTGTAAGGGCTTCAGGAAACCTGGCAGGCACAGTGCTGCACTGACATTAGTGCTTCCTCACTGCACTTATATCCTCAGGCTAAGAATAATGCATCAGAAAATAATGCATCAGCCGCACATTTTCTATAGGGCTTTGAGTGTGCAGCCAGAGTCAGCTGCAGGCGTCCCAGGCTGAGCACCCAAAGGTCAGGGTATTCATAACTAATGGAAAGGTATCAAATCTATCTCAAATGTATAAAAAAGAAATTAAAAGAATTAGACAAAAGTGCTTGCAGCTGTTCTAGCAGAAGAAAAGCAAAAGAATGGATCAAAGAGAAAAGCACAACTTTTAATTTTTTAAAAATTTATTTAATTAAGCCCTTAATTTTTTAATTTTTAATAAATGAATTAACCTAGAACTAAACTATTACAAAAATGATGGTAAGGTATTTTTAAATATTATTATTTTGGTGGTTATAGTGTTAAATATCAAAATTGTCTGTGTTGGCTCTTTTACCTCATTCAGGCATTGTACCTATCAAGGCCTGACAGTCAAAAATGAGGCACCTGGCAGCATCCTGATGGTTCCTCCCAAACTGACTGGTTTTTAGTGACAGACTTTGGGTCGTAGCAACAACAGTCTCCTGCAGTTCTCAGGATGTAGTCCTTTCTGCCCCAAAGAGGTGCTGTCTAAAATACCAGCTGTAGTAAGGAACCAAATGAAGGGTCAGAATGGAGAAGTGTAAAAGAAAATTCTCTGTCAAAAACGTCATCCCTACTTGCATAAATTCCTTGACCTCTTCCCCGCCACTAATGGCTGAGGAAGGGAGAAATCTTAGTGATATACTAAACACAGAACCCCAAGAATGTGCCTGTTTTTGGCACATTTCAAGAGAACTCATTTATATTACCAGCTGTCCTTATCTGCTCAGTGAAACCTCTCAGGTTTAGCAGCCGGTGCCGATGGTAGGGGCTGCTCAGGTCTTTGCTCTCTGCCATCAGCAGGGCAAACGTGATTCATCCGTGCTAAAAACGGCAGTCTGCAGAGCCTGCTTTGTGGCAAGGGAGAGAACAGGTGCCCTCTCCCGTGGCAGCGAGGGCATCGAAAGCCTGAGGAGCGTGGGCGCTGGGGCAGAGGGCTCAGCTGCTCAGCGCTTTTACAGGGAAGGGGGGAAAAGAACATGAACTGAAGGAGCCAGCTGCTTCTTGAAGGTTGAGCTACAGATGCTGTCATGGAAGGGCTTGCAATGCAGAAAGAGAGCGGCCTGACTTCAAGACAGAGTTATGCATAAAAGTTCAGGTTTGCATCAGCCATGTGAAGGCTGAATTTTAAGCCCCCAGCGTGCTGCAACTCCCTGCAGTGCCCAGGCTGCCCAGTCCTGCTGCTGCCAGCTCTGTGGTGCTTTCCAGGCTGCTTCTCACGTCTTGGGATCTGGCTTTGTGGCATGAGAGGATACATCAGGCAGAGCCACAGGATCACACAGAAGCCTCCAATGCAACTAGACAAAGCAAGCAGCAAAAGAAGGGAAAACTCATTAACTGTAGTTCACCACAGAGGAAACGAATAGAGGGATTTGAATAACCCAACATCACACTAGCCACCCATGGTAGAGCAGGAGCTTGCTGTGCCCTCGTTAGGCTGTCTCAGTCAGGAAGGCAAGAGCTGAGGCTGCCTTACACAGACACTGCCACCCGGCCACACCTGGACTTGGCAGCTTGCAGTCTGGGAAGTGTAGCAGGAGTGCTCGTCTCTCATGGTCCAACTCCTATTTTGAATTAGTACCATCTATTCAAGATTCCAGCTGGTTGTGAGGGGAAAAAAACTACTGAATTAGGAAGGAAAGTAGTGAAAATTTTGAGAATTAGGTTTAGGAGAAAGAAATTTACCCATCAGCTTCCTCTGCAATGCAGAGCAGCCTCAGCAGATTGAACATAGGGACAGGGAGCAACAACTCCAGTTCTTCAGAGTGGAGAAATCCCTCGCTATGTCCCTGAGCAGCACCCCAAATTTCAGCTTTCCCTTCGCTTTGATATCTGTTAATGTTTTGTGCCCACAGGAGTGAGGACCCCCTAACTGAAATGCAACTGCTCTGTTTCAGAGGCAGGATAATCTCACAGTGACCTTTCTTGTCAGACACACATGATAACTGCAGCAGGCTGGGGCTGCGTGGGGTGAGGATGCTGGTAATGAAATGCTTTCATAGCTTGACACTCATTATTCCGTTACATTATCGGGCTCTTCCCCAGGGGCCCTCTAAAGAGTCACGGCTGAGCTCTTTTCCTGCAGAGACCAAAACCAGACCACCTAACAAGCTACATTTACTAAAATTTTTGCTCCCTCCCTGCTCAGAAGGAGCGTGGTCTTTTTCATTTGCATAAGAAGTAGAAGACAGAAGAAGAACCATGCCAGCTCAGCTATGATTTTATCAGCCTGCTAACCCACACCAAACAAAGCAGTGAACCTGTGGCCAGTCAGGAGTGACAGAGGCTGCTGCCACCCCAGAGCTCACCACGCAGGCCCCTGGCTCGCCCCAGTGTCCCCACCATGCCTCAAACACTCTGTCTCTGCTACCCTGCATCTGCTATTGACTTGCAAAGATTGACCATTGACCACTTCTTTGTGAGAAACTGCACTTTTCCTTTGACTGCTTAATTCCCTGCTATTTCTTCCCATCCTCAGATAAACCCTTGGCCTTCTCAGTTCTGAAATTCAAAGCGGACATCACCAGGAGCAAGGACGTCACCTGGAGCAGGCTGCTCAGAGCGAAGCCTGCATTGCCTGTGATAGGAAAGCCCTCTCACAGAGCTCAGCTCTGTGCCAGGAAATGAGCTGGTGGCCCAAGGGCATGCCCAGCAGCGTGAGAGTTCTGTTGCCAGCAGATATGGTCAGAGAGAGGTCACAGAGTTCAAGCTCTGGGCCATCATCTCTCCCCTGCTCAGTTCCCCAGAGACAACCCTTTCAGTCAAAGGTGGTGGTGGGTATTTCAGGAGGTATTAAACAGGAGAACTGAAGGCACTAGGTATCCTGCTTTGGCTTTTGCTAACTGTTCACAGCAATCGTCAAAATGCATGCCAGGAACATAAAGGGAGCAATAATAAACCCTGCCATAAGTAGCATGTGAATTGGAAAAGCATAGGCAGCCAAGGGGTGAGAGAAGGGAATAAAACACAAAGGCAAAGTCTTCATAGCAGCAGTTGGCACTCAGAGCTGGCCATATATATTTGAAACCACTATGCACAGGGAGCCACTTGGTACTTCAATGCCTTCTAATGGCTAAATAAAGGGAGCACACACAGGCAAGTACACGTGCAGACACACACATGCCCTCGGTGGGTAAAACATGACACAAAACCGAATATCCACCTTCACAGTGAGGCAGATTTCCTTCTTTTCTGTTATGTTTTCTCGCAAGCTTCCTGCAAACCTGTCAGAGAAAAGGAGGCTGAGTGAAACGTGTTGCTCTGTGCATTGAACAAAGCCTCAAGTTCTCAGTTTCACGTWCGGGGTGTTTCTGACAGGCTGCAGTTTCTGCTTCATTTAACCCAGCTCATTCCCTTTGGGAATTCTCTACCCACGATATTTGCAGCAAGAAATACCATGTGCTGAGGTTTGTAAAGACAGAATGGGTGACTGCTGACTCCTCCCTTCCTTCCCCTCTGTCGGATGGAGATTCATGCATTACGTTGCACTTCTTGTCTCTTCCCAGCTACTGTTTTTCACAAACAGAAATCTAAATATTTTTGAAACTTCTAATGCTCCATCAAACTTGTCTGCAAATAGCCAGCAATTCAAAGTTTGATGGGGACAGATGGGCAGACATGAAGTGACAGAATCTTCATTTCCCTAGGAAACCAGTCTAAAAATATTACGTTCAGAGCTCAGCTTTTTCCGTAAAGATGCGCAGCTTCCCAGGAGGCCCAGCCAAGTCAGGGGACGCAGGTGGCAGCAGCAGCTCTGTGTCCTGGGTGACACCTTTGCCCATTGCAGCTGTCATTGCCGTTTCTGCCAAAGGTGCGGTGCATCGGCTCTTCCTTTCATCTGGGAGGTTCTGTCATGGTTGAGATCTCTGCTCTGGGGCTGAGTCCCAAAGAGGAGCCCACCAGGGAAGATGATATGGGAACAGCCATGGTTGGAACAGAGATTCACGTTGTCTGAGTCAGGGTCTGAATGCTCCCAAGATACACCTGGCAAGCTGAAGCACATCTGCAGAGGTGGGAAGTTGCCCTGAGGGAAGCTGGATCTCAGGACAGGCAGTGAGCCAGGCTCCTCCAGCTCCTCCCTCCTCCAGCTGTAACAGCACCATCCAGAAYGGCCTTGCAGAAACCTTGCAACCCACCTGCCTGCCTTGCCTTGCCCACCAGTAAGCAGGAATGGAGGATAACATCTGCAAGAGCTTATTGTGAAATCTACTGAGGTAGTGCTGCTCAAATGTTGCCAGGTGGCATAGTCCCAGTCTGTATAAAACAGTCCCTTTTTGCCGTTTTGCCAGTGACAAATTAATTTTCACCAGCCCCCCAACTTCTCTGCAGAGCTAGATCCAAGCTGCACATTTATTAGGAACATGCCCATCTATTCCTAAACACAGAGTGTGCTCCTGCAGCCCAGGAGCTTGCAGGACTGGATAACAGGAATGCAGGAGGTCATGCACCAGGTTCAGTGCCTGGTGGGGAGGGGAGAGGGGAGAAGGAGGAGGGAAGCAGTGCTCTCCCCTCAGGCAGTGCTGAGGTGCCTGCCTGCGCCCGGCCCAGGGAAGTGTTCCCAACCTTTGCTGACAGGTACTTGAATTGAGYGAGTTCATCCCATAAAATTTAAGGAAGAAGTGAAAGAACAGAAGAATGAAAAGCAATGTATTTTTCTTTTAGCACCTTTTTCTCATTTTCTCCTGAGGTGTCAGCACCTTAAATAAAAGGCCTTTTACTGCCTTACTGTTGGTCTGTATCCAGCCACAAATAGCAATGCTGGTGCAAATAGACCAAGGTCTCAGCTTGCCAGCTCTGCCCTCAAGGGTGTCACCTCTGTGCGGAGCCCTTCATCCTCCTTCTTCTCTCATTTCTCCTTTGTTGTCACATTCACTCCTGCCAGCTTGGAAAACACATGCCTTTTGCTCACAGAGATCCAAGGAGGTTGAGGGCAAAATTGATTCCCAAGGTCTGCAGCTTAGCTTCCATCCTACCACGAGAATGGCCATGTTACTGATTTCCAGTTTCTCATGGTTCATTTCCAAACCTGTGAACCACAGTGAGAGCTGACAAAGTATTACTCTGTCCCAGCTCCTTCCCGCAGCCCCCAAGAGGGTTGGCTGGAAAGGGATTTCCCACAAGCTCGGCTTCCTGGGGAGCCCCCATTAAACAGTGTGAGGGTGTTGGAGATCAGAAGCTCCTCTCTCAGCAGCTCCAGACAGAGTAAGGAGATAGGAGGAGGATGAAACAGGGTCCTGGGTGGAACTTACAGCCAGGCAGGTCACTGGGCTGGCAGATGGCTCCCAGACATGTTGTAAACACTAAACCAGGGGCACACGTTGCTTTTTAAAAAAAGTTGATTGCATTTTTGCATTTCTTGACTGAGCCCAGACAGGATTGCAGAATAGATGCTGGCAGAGTGCAATGCAGGATGTAAGTTATGGGGGAGCTGGCCAGAGAGCTTATTCCCTTTGACCTCACACATCAGAAGACTTGTGTCGCTTTGAACAGCATAGTGGGAGCCTCTGGGACCTACCTCCTTTCTCCTGAAACTGGCTGCGTACATCATCTGTGATGTGTTTCTCTACAGGAGCATAGTCACAGGCAAGTACAGCCCAGACAGGAGGGTCACACAACATGAATGGAAAAAAGGACCAGAGATTTACAGCCCATCATACCAGCAGGGGTTGGATATTGTCCTCTAACTTCCCATTTTATTCTTTCTTTATGGATCTAGGAGAGTTTTATATTTTTAAAAACTCTTATTTGTTATATTTTTGCCCATTTTGCTAAAAAATTTACCTGAGCATATCTATATTTCTATTATATTTGCAGTAGTGGTACTGAATTATTGAGGTAAATGCAAACTTGCACATTAAAAAAAAAGCAGTTTTAATTATCTGGAGGAATACAAACTAGGAAGGCACTGGGCCAGCACAAAAAGGCAATGACCAGTAGCCTCTTCTGAGTCCAAACTAAATCCAGACACCTCTCTCTGCCTTGGCCCTCTCTCACACAGCAATTTGCACATGCACATATCACAACATCCCCTCATTGATTTAATGGGACCTACTGTACTTCAAAGGCTGGATTTCTTCTTTGACCATTTGATGGAGCATACCAAAGAGATCACAAACTCATCTGTGATACTCAGAAAAAAAAATTTCCAGGCCAGAATGAACATAAGATAAAAGAGTAGAATTGATAAAAACAGTGAAGTTGGCTGAGGATATTTTTGATGGGCCCAGAGAGGAAGCAGTCATAAATGTTTCCATCAGGTGTGCATCGTACCCATAAAATGTTCCAAATACATTTTCATGCATTTGCAGATGGAAAAAATCACTTCCATTCCTCAGCAGTTATTTTCCCAGTGAGACAAATGATGATCTGTTGATGGACCAGAGGACTAGAGAGTCCGGATCACAGCTARGGACAGGAATTGTTTTGATGCATGTTCAAGTGGCTCTGTGCAGGTGTTACTGAGCTAAATTTAAACTGGCATAGCTGATAGGCAAGAACAGCTCGAAAATCTACCAATCTGTGCTTCGCGAATGCATTTCCATTTACTCCCACGAGCTGAGGATCAAGCCCCAGATCTTTGAAATACAGATGGCTCAGAACAAATCTGGGGTTTTGCTTTGCTCAGTGCAACATCAGAAGTCACCACGTGTCAAGAAGGAAGTGATGGCTTCCCAGTCTCATGCAAGACCATGCATTCACCCGGAAGCATCTGACATACCCAGAGATGCTGGATCACTGTCACTCACCTGGCCTGTGTGGGGACTGGTGTTTGCCACGRGAACCCAGCAATGTTGTCTCTGCTCACCAAGGGAAGGCTCCGCAATCATTTCTGGTCCTGACTGTGCCATTTTTTGGTAACCAGGCCACATAAAATGGCCAAACTCTAGAAGAGAACCTTGTAATTGAAATAGGATTTTTTGGAGCTATTTAAACCTTTTTTAGAAAACAACGTGGAAAAACCTATGAGAACGATCTGATCCAGAATTATCCATCACTCACTGCGAGATTCAAACTTAATTTGATTGCTATTATTGTATGTATTTTTATTGTTCTCAATTTACTTAATGAATGTTGCRGTTGTAGTAATAAGATTAGTGGTAATATGAAACAGATTTGCAGAATGATGAGAAGATAATTAGATGATACCTTGAGGGTGATTTCTGTTTAAGACACAGTAACTATGTCATGGAGTAAATAAACTTGCTGAGGGAAGATATCAATGGCTATTAACCTAAGATACAATTATTCCAAACTTACCAGGATACACATTTTGTTACAGTGAGATTACTGGTGACTGATGCCTGGTCCAGGCTTTACCATCCACTCGTGAGGCTGTGGGACTAAGCCTTGCCCAGAGTGTGACTGGGCAAGCAGCAGTGGTTCCCCACAGCCCAGGATGTGGTGGCTGAGGTGGGACCCAGCAGGATCCCCATAAACACATTGGGCTGTGAACTGTGAGGTCCAAGTGATCACACTGTGCCTGACTTTCARGACCTGTTCCTTACATCTTGTCTAGCTCCCATTATTACTCATGTGTGATGGCAACAAAAGCCTGATGGCACAGGGGTGACAGGGATGCTTGGCCATCAAAGTAATAATCTTAAGGCCATGTGTTCCTTTCTGAATCAATGCTTAGTGACATTCCAGGATCAGTATTAGTGGAAGGCATCTGCTGCTTCTTGGATCTGCAAGGTTGACTCCAGACAAAGCATTCACATATCCATGAACCTGCAGACCTGAGGCCACACACCTCTCCTGGCTGAAACAACAGGCTCATTGTCCCCTTCCTCCCTCCCTTTTTGGACCTGGAGATGTTCACACAACTGTGTGCTCCAGGTGACAAACTGCACTCAGTATGTAGCTGCTTGTGTCCCACTGTTTTAATAAAGCCACGGAAACCACAGTGCACACATGCAGGCAGATGCACAGCTCTGCAGCTTGTGCTCCGGCATCTAGATGAACCATCTAAATCTCTTGCTTGTTTTGGTACATTTAGTGAATTTTGCCAGCTTCCTCAGTGCCTTTAATGGTCTGTGGAATATTTTCCCGGCTCTTCACTTATATTTTTCAGTCCCTTAAGGACTTTAACACATTCACTTTGATCCTAACTAATGATAGTTTCTACGTAATTTTAATAGCAATCCTGCTAATAAAATTTATTTTCTCTGTAGTCTCTCTCTCAGCCATAACTCTGGCAATCTCAGTCTGTCTTTTGTTCAAGGTTGTACAAAACTTTGGATAATTGGTTGGTTGTTTTTCTAAGTCAGACCATTACACAAAAAATGTAATTCTAAGCTGTACCTACTGCATTTTCACACAGGTAGCTGGGAGTGGGTCTGAACCCCCAAAATCCCTGCCAGCTGTGCATTTAACTGCAAGCAGAAACTCCCAGGATGAACTGGCTTGACAATCTCTGTAGTGACACGGCCAATTTCAGCAAATACTGTTTTCTGTGAATTAAACCAAAAACTCTTTATTTACTAGAACACACCGATATCACATTTCATTGGTGTCTGTGGCACAGAAGTCATTGTTTTTCAGCTGTAAGCAAAGCTTTGCAGCACCACTAATAGTGTCCTTGGAGACATAAATGCATAACTTAACTCTCTTGCTGAGAACCATTGGAATAGAGTCCCCTAATAAAATCCTTCGGTTTCTCAGACTCTGTATTAATATTGACACTGCACATCCATTAAACATCAGCGAGCAGCAGTGCCCCAGCTGGTTGCTGCAAGCTGCTAGATTAGGGGCAAATGTTACCAAGCTTCCCAATGAATCTTTACATATTTTCCTCGTCTATATGGATGGGGTCTCCTCCGTCATCTCACCCATGACATACTCATTGGACTTTCTATGTTATGTTATCTATTCAAGCATTATTTGCATTATCTAGAATTTTCTGTTTTCTTTGCTTAGCTTTGTCCTGGCAGTTCTGATACCAGAAGAAACTGTGCTTTGTTCCTACAAAAATTGATGTGACAGTTCTGACATCCTCTGTTCAGTGATCCTACTAACATCCCCTCTTTGCCTCTGATTTAAGAGCAACTTTCCTAAAGACAAGAGTTGCAAGGAGCACATAGTAGCATGATGCTAAGGGAGTCGAGATGTTTTCTGGGTCACTATTACAAATTATGCCTTTTCCAGTATATTTCCCATTTATTTTCCAGTTTTGTTCACATACTTCTTTGTGGTTAATAAGCTTATCACTGTCCATTCTGCTTCCATATTTACTTTCTGCTATCTGTGACTCTCCTACAAGCATCTTCCAAAGGTATTTCTGGCAACACATATGCTTCTGTATAACAGTTAAAAATAAATGTCTTATTTATTTCCAGTTAGATAATTTCATCTTTGGCTGCCATGTTGTACATTTTCACTATGTATAATTTTCATGTAAGCATGTGGTGCTGTCCTTGTTTTCATTACCCATCCTATATATTCCTTCTGTTGGTATTCACATGTTTTTGTGAAGCAAAGTCAAGTCTGGTATTCCTTGCCTCTTTCATCATACAATGGACATTATCCTAACTTATGTTGCCTGCTAAAGTGTGCATAAATCCATAAACTGTTTTACATGTTTGACATCTTGAGTCTCCTCTTTTCTATGACCTGGGATTCTCCATGTTTTTATAATGTCATGCCTTGCCCATCCTCTGCAAGATTCACCCTGTAAAGTGATTTCTGTCTCTTGGCAAAGCTTGTCTTCTCTGTTAATTCTTAATTGTAAATCTCCTGTTAGCAGTTTAACACTTCATTCCTTCACTTATGGTATTTCCTTAATTTACTTTACTCCAGGTACCTTATGGTAGTCCGTATTTAAATTACTCTTCCCATCTGTTCTTAGCAAGGGAAAGCAAGAAAACAAAGCAAGCAAAGATGTCAAATAAACRGAGTCAATAATGCCTGTGCATTTGGGGAGCATGGATAACAAGTATTGGCTTGTTACTGTGGTTCAAACCAGTTTCATCTAATGTAAAATACAAGGCTGTTGTAATGTAGCCTAGTCCAGTCTGAGCCTTACACTGCCCTCAGCAATATCTTATCATAGATCCTTAAAGCAGCATATTAAGTGAAAAGAATGTCTAAATAGCTTGAAAAGCAAAGCCAGTCTTTGAACTGACACCAGATCACAATGTGATAGGAATTCAAAGAATATGCACTGTATGCAGTGAAAGAAACACCATGAGATTTAAAAGCAATGTCTAGTCATAACTAGCATGTCAATTAACAACATGAAAATAAAAAAAACTATTTATAAAACTATATCACTTAGTAACTTTTTAGAAGATAAATGCAATGTGAAACTGTTCAAACCCAAACCAGCCACAGAGCTTGTCAAAATACATTTGCTGAAAATGCTACAGAGTTTGTAGAGAAAACATGTTTGGAAGAACTCTGTAATGTCTCCTCAAACCTAGGGAAGCAGTATATATGACAGGATCTGTAACTCCAGCAATTTTTTCTCACAGGAACAGTAAAATTATTACTTTTGAAATAGTTGAAAGCTGTGAGACAAGGGAAAAGCAGAATATTGGATTTTATTCTAACTTAACTAATCCACTTAAAGTAAAGAAAAAACCAAAGTAAAGCTATGCATTCATCAACACCTGAAAACATTAAGACCTCTATTTCTATGAAATGGCCAGTAATAATCCATAAGCAAAGGTCTCTGTGAATATCAGATGCAGAATGTATTTTTTGGCAGGGACTGAGCTAGACCAATTTATAGTAACTTGGCGGGATTATACTTGCTCTAAGTGGTCATATTTTGCACTCCAGCATCCAAGAAAAATTAATCTAATTTCTACAGCAGCAAAGATATTTGGTTGGTGAAGAGGAATGGGCGTGGTTCATCATTACAGTGATGGATTTTCTCATCCTGCCTTTGCCTGCAAGTGCTTCTGTTGATCCCCAAACTCCACCTAAGGACAAGGATAAAACAAAGTGTTGTCACAGAGCATTGCTGCTGACTTTCAAAGGAGTGAAACTTTGAGCAAACACAGTAATGTGCTGCCTATGTGATCTAAGATGTCAGCCAGATGTGTTCAGTGGGCCATGGTGATGCACACAATTGAGTCAAAAGAAAATGAAAATAGAAGCATTTAATAGAAAACCAACAGGGAATCTCTTTCCTTCAAACTGTGGCTGTTGCTCTTTGATTACAAATGCCCAAGGCCTCACTCCATCTGGTCCATAGATTAGGATGTCACTGCCTTAGTGAAAAATGAACCATTGCTGCCGATGTATTAGTCGTTTTCAGGAGCTCTTCTGAATACAAGATCATCTGGCTACGGGATATAACTAGGATGGTACTTAGCAGCATCTGGATTTTTAGGTAGGCAATATCTCAGTATGAACATAAGCAAGTAGTATGTAACATTTCTGGACGCACTGAAATCAAGAAACAGTGTAAAAGCCCTAATTTCCTACCMTCTCTCTCCTCCAGCTGTACACCAGGAATAAAAGGAGAGAATATGACTTATTTCTTTTGTTAAGCAATAAGCATTAATCTCTGCCAAAACCAAAATGCCTGAGTGAAGAGTCTCATGGGTTACATCCCTCACTCAGCCTCTGTCTGCAGAAGTGACAATACCTGCCTGCAGATGTAAACCCAGGAGAGGCTCGGCGCTACCAGCCTGCTGGGTGGCAGCTCCCTCCCTTCCAATGCACATTGGAATGCACATCCTGCAAGCAGGTCTGCACCATGCATTCAGTCTCTCTCCTTCCCTCTCCCTTCCTGTATCCTACTGTTTTCTATGCAGGGCCCTCTAATATCAGTAGCAGTACCATAGTAACAGTATGAGCTCAGAGATAAGTGACCTTAGCCTGGGTCAGCAGGACCTTCTTAAGGGTAGGAACCTGTATGAATAACAAAACTGGTGCCCTCGGTGTAGCTCTCTCTCACTGAGACCTTCACTGAGAAGCAGAGTGCAGAGCAGAGAGTATTAGAACAGGAGCTGCCAGATGTTTCTGTGCAGGGGTTTGTGCCACTGGCTGAATGGATAGACCCCAGTGCCACGGCACTGTCCTTGTTCCTTCATGTGGAGTAGACCCAGAGGAGGTCTAACTGGTGCTACATTCAAAACTTAGGGTCCAGGCCTGCTCACGCTCATGCCTCAGTGGCACCTGCATTTACTGAATCCAAACGGTTTGGGTTTAGCAGAGCCTTCTGAAATGTGTCTCTGCTAAAGGAACAAGTTCCTGACAAGATTGCCACAGAGCAACTTAATAGGTTTCTGCTGCTGTTCAAAAGCTCTGAATATCTCTATTCATTCCCTTGGAAAGAAGGTTAATAAACTCAGAGAATCAGGAAATATTTCTGTGTAATTGCTCAGATGTGGGAAGAGGGGGCAGGGTGTAAAGGTGGTGGGTTTTGCTGTATAAATACGCCAGGCATGCTCCCGAATTTCCTTCTAAGGAGGGTGAAGCTCAGGTCGTGTCCTGCTTACAGAAGAGCCAAGGAAGAGCAAGGAGGGGGAAGAAGGGAGGGATTATTCTTGTGCAGAGTTTCTCTGAGTTACCCAACCAAAAACCCCGCCAGCATGATTCAGTTCTTTCTCCAAACCAGTGGAGCAGGCACTAACTGCAGACATGACTACCCCAGGGAATCACACCTCCACGCAGAGCTGGAAATGAGGGCAAGAGAATCCATCATGAACTTTCTCTGCTCTCACAGGGGAACTTTCTCTGATTAGCTTCAGTGGCTGCAGTGCTCCTCTCTCTTACATAAGTCATTGGCCAGGGTAGAATGGAGTGGGACCTGGGACACACAGTGGAGGAACAGCTTCAGGCCCTGGACACAAACTCTGGGAAACAGAAGCAGAGAAACACAGACTGGAAAGCCCACTAGAGATTTCAGCTAGCCTAGGAACCCTTCCGGACAGGAAGGAAAAGAGATCTGTCTGCAGCCAAGCCTATGCCCGTGGCTTGTGCTTAAGAAAAGTTGGAGGTGGATGTGCCTGAAAGGCTGGACCTCCCATCCCATGGCCTGATCTGGAGAGACATCCAGTTGGTCCTGCTCACATCCAGAAAGGAAAAGGGCTCTCCCTCACTTTAAATCATGCTTGGTGTTCAGGTGTTGTGGAATTAATACAAAGCAAATTACAATCTCCCTCGCTGGGTCAGAGGCATGGCAAGATTTACATTCTGTTTTTTTTCTCATCAGCTGCACAAAAGCCTGAAGGTTGTGTGAGGACGCTCTTCCCTGTCACTCTGGGCACAGGGATATTAATCATGTAAAAAACGGGGGGACGTGGGCAGACTGTAACAGGCCACGCTGCCTCGGTCTGGCAGGAACACAGCCTTGCATCGGCGTGGTAAACACACATCTCCTGCAGAGCAATAAATTTGGTCTCTTTGCAATACAAGTAGCTATCTGCACTTTACTTGTAAGGAAGCACCTGAAGAGATAGAATCACCATGACGGCACGAGATATACTGACAGCACTGCTGTGCCATACCCTCAGACCATCGATAGATGAGTCACAATGCCAGACTAACCAGCAGGCTGAGGGGTCTCCACTCTCCATTGCTGTAAGGATAACAAAATGACTCCACTGGACTGGGTGGTCCCTTTTTTTATGCAAACATAGGCACAGATTGTGCTGGACAGAAATGGAGACTAAATGATTTTCTGTCCTTATCAATTATAAGGCATTGCCAAGTAGTAGACAAAAACCTCTCTCCTGTCTCTCCCCCCCATTCCGTGCCTAAGAAGAGAACTGAGATGACTGAGGATGTGACTTTCTTAAAGTTACAAATAAGTTTATGCCTGAAGCATCATCATGTATCTGAAGCTTCTCCTGCAAGAGACTTGGAACTGATGGTAGAGACAGGATGATAAAAAATTACACATCATAAAAGGGTCAGACATGAATAACCAGGATGAGGCATTCACCTGTCTTCATACACAACTGTGTGATAATTTTAGGTGACATGTTCCCAGTCAAATATTAGAGTTGCAGAGCAGCTTTTTGAATTATTCTTTTTTTTACACAAACGGTCTAGCAATCATAAGAAAACAAAACCACACATTCCAGCCTCCTCTGAACAGTTATGAAAAAGAAAGCAGGAATTTTACTTGGCCTAAAAAATTATTATAGCACATAATGTAGAGGATGCTCGAGATCAACACTTTATCCTCTCATTTTCCATTGCACATACTCTAATACCTGCTTCTATTGACCTGACATGCAGAAAACTAGGATAGCTAAAAGAGAAGAACCTGCTACATGCAGCAGCATGGCAGGTGTGTTTGCCAGGAGGAATTTCGGAATGGACGCTGCATTCTAAGTAAACCCAAATAAAAAGACAAGTGCACAATCTGTCATTGCTGTCTGCACTGTCTCTTTCTTCTAAGGGCAGTTCTCTTCAAAAAGCCTCATCTCAAAAATCACCAACCCAAATTCTTGGATAGTGTCACACGGTCCCAATAGGGGAGGTGGGATGGGACCTCTGGACCTCACCCAGTCCAGCCACCTTGCCCAAAGCAGGGTGAAGTCCCCCTGCTAGGGATGCTGAAAACAACTAGCAATTGAGCTAAAATTTCTCATTTATACTAACTCTGATGTGTTTTCATGGCTATGAACTCAGGAAAATTTCCATTCAGCCATCTTAGAGATACTCAGGTCTTTCATACATTTAAGCATTTTTTTCTGACTGCTCTGAACATGTATTAGCATACTAAAGAGGTTTTATTTTAAAAATTCAAGCTTGTTTTGGAAACATCGTTAATGAACATAACTGTACTCAGTAGACTTGGTTGCAAAATAGGGAGTTACAGATGTTTGTAAATTATTTGTGGCACCACATGAGAATTATGAATTTGAAAAGCATTTATCAGCACACAATCTTTTCATAAGTGAAGGAAAGCAGGATGAGAGTACTAATATCTGTGGCTATCATTGCTATGAGCAGTTGGCCATACCACCTGAATCCTCAAAAAAAGTAGGACAAACACCAAAAGAAAAGTAGGACATTTAATCACTCCACACCACCTGGAACATTCAGCACTGCATCAAGAGCATGTACTGAGCACACTGAGATGCACTGGACAGATGAACCTGGAATATTTAAGTGGGAAGCAATGGCTACTGGATGAGGTTATGCCTGAAATATTCATCAAGAGAAGATAATTTAATGTTTTCTTAGTAAAAAAAAATCCCAGATCTTCTGCTCTACAAAATAAAGGGAAAAGAACACCCAAAACATAGTAGGGAAACTAATCCATAGGGTTTAATCTGCTTTTCTTATCACTAACAGCAGTGTCTTCTGCATCAACTTGATTTTCGCAGAACAGGCTTTTGCATACCCAGAATCCCAAATTTGGCCTCAAACAGCCACCTTATGTTACTACTCACATTTCATCCTGGCATTCTTAAGCAGAAGGATTTGAGGAGGCTTTTTTTTTTTWWAAAAAAAAGCTCCATTTTATTGACTTTGACATTCTTGTATTGCTGAAAATGGCATTTTGCAAGAGGGAAAAAACATTCAGAAAAAAAAATTCTGTCCAGTGTTATGTTCATTATCCTGACCTGATGATCCCTGCCAGAGTGCATCCTTGTTCTCTTGAGTCCTCAAGCTGAGRTCCCTGTCAAGAGTGGTCTACAAAAGGAGTGTTGCTTCCTCACACCACTTATTTAGCCAACAGTTCATTGGGAATRGCCAACATCCCTCTTCCTTTTTTATAGGATGTGGTCTCTCTTAATAACTTTTATGAAATCTCTGAGTCTGTTTCTCATAAGTCATGAGAAAGCATGGCCTGAGTTAGAACCATAGAATATCCTGAGCTGGAAGAGACCCACAAGGATCGTCAAAGTCCAACTTTTGCCCTGCACAGGATGCCCCAATAATCACACTTTGTGCTCTGAGCATTGTTCAAATGCCTCTTGAACTGTCAGGCTTGGTGCTGTGACCACTTCCCTGGTGTCCTGGGTTAACCATATATTCTATTACCACCCACATAAGCTGGATAGTTCACACCTGGTCCCTGAGGTATGCCTTATCTCAACTGAGATAACTACTCAGGCTGATAGCAAGCACCACCCATCCTGATTAGACCATCTCAGCTAATGGCCCATTACACCACCCATCCTGATTAGATTATCTTGATTAATGGCCCATTACTGGGCTTGATAAGCATGCACCAATAGAACTTCAGAACAACCCTGACTGAATTATCTTGATTAATGGCTTATTACCGGACTTGGTAAAAATAGAATGTCAGAAACCATGAGCCTCATCTGAGCTCATTGCCGAAGCAACCAATAGAACATCGGGGAAAAATCCTGTTCCATTGTGGAAGTCTCCACCCCTGGGGGAGGTACCAGCCAAGAAACACAACATAAAACAAGGGTTTGGGATGGGAGAAATCATTCTCAACTCTTGACTTGACTCAGCAACTTCACTCCACTCCTCTGGACTGGACTCCACTTGACTGGACTCCGTTCCACTGCTCTACTGGACTGGACTACCAGACCACTGGGCTACCAGATGACTGGAAACCCAGAGGTCTCCGGACCAGACCTTCTACAGGACCGGTGCCTAACTGGACTACACAGCTACCACGCTGGTCAACGGGGTGTCAGGTTGTACCATGACTCTGTTGGTGTGTTTAGGCTGGTGTTTCTGTATTCCTGCATTTATTTTAACCTTTTTATTAAAATTGTAATTTTGACCTAAAATCTCTYGAGGTATTTTGTGTAGGGTTGATTTCCCCTGCTGGTTTACAGTCAAACCAGTACACCTGGGGAGTCTGTTTCAGTGCCCAACTATCCCCTAAGGGAAGAAACTTTCCCTGATATCCAACCTAAACCTCCCCTGACTCAAATTTAGGCTATTCCCTTGGCTCTTCTCACTGGTGACCACAGAGAAGAGATCAGTGCCTGCTCCTCCTCTTTCCCTGGGTGCCTGATGCACCCCAGAACATGGCTGGCCCTCCCAGCTGCCAGGGCACTGCTGACTCATACTCAGCTTGCCTTCGACCAGGACCCCCAGGCCCCTTTCTGTGGTGGTGCTCTCCAGCATCTCATTCCCCAGTCTATACATACAACCAGCATTGTCCTGTCCCAGATGCWGAATCCAGAACTTGTCTTTGTTCAACTTCACACGGTTGGTGGTTGCCCAACCCTCCAATTTGTCGAGGTCTCTCTGCGGGGCCTCTTGGCCTTCCAGGGAGTCCACAGCTCCTCACAGTTTAGTCCTGCGTCCAAGTCTTGGCTGAGGATGGAGCCCTGTAGAACCACATTAGTGACAGGTCCCCAGTCCGATGTCACCCTTTGTGCCTGACCCATGAGCCAGTAGCTCACCCAACACGTGTTTATCCAGCTGTTAGCTGACTATTTTGTCCAGAAGACAAAATGTGAGAGACAGCATGGAAAGCTTTACTGAAATCCAACAAGAGTCCATCAACTGACTTCCCTTGATCGACTGGGCAGGTTACCTTGTAAAAAATAGTTATACACTATACTAGTTACAACCTAGTTAATACTAAAGAAGCTACCACCACCAGTTTATCCCAAAGCTTTATTCATGATGAAGTCTTGCTCCTTGGTTGTGTTTCCACCTTCCCCTGGCAGGATGTTCATGCTGTTCATGACATCCTTGTGAGGCTGCTGTTTTCCATGTGTGGTTCGAGACATTTCTCCTGGTGCTCATGGCCATCCCATTGGCTGGGCTTAAACAGCAAGCCCCAGCTACTTCTTAGACAACATTTCTTCTAGCTGAATTTTCTGGAATATTCTCGCTTTAGTTTTTGTTTGTTTGTTTGGGGTTTTGTTTTGTTTGTGGCTTTTGGTTTGGTTTGGGTTTTCTGTTGCTGTGTTTGGTTGGTTTGTCTTGGGTTTGGTGGGGGGTTTTTGGTGTTTTTTTGTTTGTTTTTTGGGTTTTTTGGAGGAGGAAGGCGGGAGGCACCGTGGATATTTCTATTGTGTGAAAAAATTGGAAAAAAAAAATTCCTTTTTTTGTCCTCTGCTATGCTCCTGGTCCCCGTGCTCCCGGCAGTGTCAGCGCTGGCAGCCAAGAGCCCGTGGCAATAGGTCACCTCAGGAACTGGAGGGCCACCACGCAGCGAGGGCCGCGGCTCTGGGGGGAGCGAAAACACTTTTCCTTGGGGTCTGTGGGGTTTTTGTTTGTTTGTTTCTGTTCGCTGCGGCCGGGTGCGTGCGCGGAACGCCGGGGCCGCGGGAGCCGTTTCCAGCCGAGCCGGCCGGGCACGGGAGCGGCGGCGCAGCCCCGGGGCGGCCGGCGCGGCGGGCGGGATGGCGAAAGTGCTGGCGGCCCTCCGGAACCACTGGAAGAAATCCACGTTCGGGGCCTGCCTGCTGGGCTGGGGCGGGCACTGGCTCTATGGGAAGCACTGGTAATGCCGGCTGGGGGGGCGGGCTGGGCTGGGCTGGGGGGGCGGGCTGGGCTGGGCTGGGCCGAGCGGGGAGGCGGCCGGGACGGAGGGAGGGAGCGCCTAAAATGGGGGTCGCTCCTCGGAGGGCGCCGGCAGCCACAGGGGCCGGGTCTCCCTCCCGCTTCAAAGCCGTGGGCGTGAGAAGGGTCGGTGCCTTTTTATGCTTTCCCACTTCGGCCGCGTTGTAAGCCTGGGGCTGGCTCAGGCGGGAGGTTTAAACAGAGCGGATATCTGGGTGGCATGAACAATTCTGGGGCCTCTTGAACAGGAGAAAGTTTTCTCTCGTCTAAGTTAAAAAAAATGCCATAAGCCACACGCGTGCTATCAGCTTGCCTGCTTTTATTTAGCCTGTATTGTAAGAATGAATGGAACCAGGCTGGCAGGATGTGCCCAAGGCGGCCATCCCAGCGTGGTGGCCGTGTGCTCGTGGGTTTTCCCACCTTCTTTTTACGTTTAGGGGTTCTATACACCTCATGGAAGATGCCAGATTGCTGCAGCCCGAGCCCTTGTCCCTTTCTTGAGGCAGGGCACCGGCAGCAGCCGTGCGCTATCCCTCCCTGGTGTGCTGTCCTTCCTTAGTGTTTGCTGTTGTCCACCCAGCTGGAAGGAGGCTGTCAGCTGCTCCTSCCGTTAGCCGTACCTAATGGTGTCATTCCCACTCTACCTGTGAAGCAGGTGTCCCTTACAATAAGCTAAATCCTTATTCGTGTTTTTTAAAAAGCCAGGTTTATATTTTAATTCTTGTCCTTCAAATTCATGGTTAATGCATTTGACTAAAATGCAAGTGTACCCAAGTTATGTTTAAAAATTGCTGCTTTTGGTTCTGCTGTTTATTGTGTCACTGTCTTAATGGTTTTTGAATTGTTAAGTCAGGTTTTTAAACAGTGKTCTTTTCTGCTTACATTGAAATGCTGCCAAAGCCTCGGTGGCAAAGTTAGGAAAATAAATATGTTTATGTTGTTTTTATCCTTTCCTTCTTCACATTGTTTTGCCTGAGGACTTTGGCATTAAATCGGTATTTGTTCTGTGTAGTACATCTGCTTTAGTTGCTTGCTTCTTACCTGAAGCACTAAGGCTCAGCGGACTTCCAGAGAAGTGCCTGAGGGTCCTGGTGGACCACAAGCTGTCCATGAGCCAGGAGTGTGTCCTGGTGGCCAAGAAGGCCAATGGTACCCTGGGGGGCATTAGGAAGAGCATTGTGAGCAGATCGAGGGAGGGGATCCTGCCCCTCTACTCAGCCCTGGCGAGGCCACATCTGGAGTGCTGTGTCCAGTTCTGGGCTCCTCAGGACAAGAGAGACACGGAGCTCCTGGAACAGGTCCAGCAAAGGGTGACAAAGATGATTAAGGGACTGGAGCATCTCTGTTATGAAGAAAGACTGAGGGAGCTGGGCTTGTTCAGCCTCAAGGAGAGACAACTGAGAGGGGACCTCATCAGTGTCTATCAGTATCTGAAGGGAGGGTGTCGAGATGATGGAGCCAGGCTCTGCTCCGTGGTCCCAAGAATAGGACAAGAGGCAGTGGGAAGAAACTGATGCACAGGAAGTTCCACCTGAACATGAGGAAGAACTTCTTTACTGTGCAAGTGACTGAGCACTGGAACAGAATGTCCAGAGAGGGTGTGGAGTCTCGCTCACTGAAGATATTCAAGAACTGTCTGGACACAATTCTGTGCCATGTGCTCTAGGAAAACCCTGCAGGTTGGAGCAGGAAGGTTGGACCAGATGACCCACGGTGGTCCCTTCCAGCTGGACCCATTCTGTGAGTTTGTGACTGCAGAGTAAGCAACAAAAAAACTCCCCCTCCATACTTTTTTCCTTGTAAATGCTGATTACATGTTGGGGTTTTTTGATACCTCCCTGTAATGTCAGTGAACTTGCATTCAGCTTTGTCTTCTGGTGACTTGAACTTTTGAATTTGGATAAAATAGCAAAATGTGAATAAGTAATTATTTGAACTTCTATAATTCCAAATACCTCTTAGCCAAAAGAATAAACTTACTGTACAAAATGAGGAGGAAGAAATTGCTCAATGGCATTCGTATGAGGGACTGGCAGGTGGGGTGGAGCAGCCTGTGACCTTCCCAGGTACCCAGCTTATGTAAGTAGCCTCTTCACTGGCCTTCTGTTGCCACAGATACTGACAACAGCAGAGGGCATGTCAGGCCTGGGTACTGTAGAGAGCTGCTGAAATAGACATTAAGAAAAAGACTATACCTGCTCCTTGTGCATATGGAGGGTGGGCACTTGGGGAGGCCTAGGAGCAGTGATAGACACAGCCAGTGTCTGCTTTGTGTCTGGTGTTTCTGGGAGTCTGTGTGCTGTTGGTTGCACCTGTACATTGATTTCTTGTGTGGGAAATCACATTTGGATCACAGAGGACATGAAGTGTGCTACGGGTGATGTGGTGGTGGGGAATAAGGAGGAAAATATGAAAGGCAAACAACCAAAAAAGGATCTTTGGTATCTAAGTTTCAGTGTGTGGAGGTTATTTGCACCAAGTGTAGGTGTGGTGTGTCAACCCAGATGATGCACTGGGGGAAAAAAATGTTTACATATCCCATTCTTCAATCTTCCCTTTTATCTCTGAAGGAAAATACAGCATTTCCTTAGCAGACACTGAAAATGCAAGGTAGGAAATGCTGTGATGACAGATAGGTCAGGGAGACTGATGTAGGCCGTAGCTACTGCTTTCAGAGTTTTCAATACTGTTTGGAAACACTGACAACTGTTTAGCAATTTTTGCGCCATTCTCTGTGGAGGATTGTTTTATCCAGGGAATAGAAAAATGAGGAGTGACAAGAGCCTGATGGCAAGAGTGTAAAAAAGAATTCAAAGGTGATCTCAACAGCCCTTTCATGATACTCTGTGCACAGCGAGGACCTTACCTTCTGGCTGCTGGACAGCAAGGAATAGGCCAGGATCCCTCTCTGCAGCTTGTGGGGATGGTTTTTGGTGTGAGTCTTTTTGTACGTTCCTTCTTCCCAGTTTCTTTGTGTGTACCAGTTGTGCTGGGGAGCATGGGAGGTGCCTTTTGCCCCATGCACAGACTGCCACAGGCAACGCTCAGAGAGGTTAATGAAGGATCTGTATGGGCTGTGTTGGCCTCGAGGCTTGTTATCCACATCAGAGGCTGAATTGCTATGCATGAGGCATACCTGACTAGACTGATATTTGCCCTTTGAGAACAGATTAAAAGTGTAGTGAGGTCTCGTGCTTCGGTTTCTGGTATCACAAGTTTCTGACGAAGGGCCTTGCCTTAGCACAGCATCAGTTCAGATTAGCCTCTGAATTCTTGGTAGTAGCTGTCTCAGATGTTGCTTATTTATTTGCAGCTAAGGAAAATTTTTGTTTTCCATCCTTCATCCCTCTTTACGTCCTTGTGGATTTTCTAAAATATTTCTCTTGCAAGGGGAAGATCATTCACTTTTTTGACTTCTCAAGGTTCCTTCTTCTTTTGGATGCAGTGGCTATGATGCCTGCATTAAGTGGAGCTATTGTAAATAACAATCTGTCCTGCAAATAAATGGCCACTCTTCTGTAGTCAATCTCTACCTGCTCATAGGGACAGAAGAGCTCTGAAGTACTTCTGTAGGACTTTGGAGGATGCTACATGGACAAATAAGAACAAGAAGAATGTTGCCTTTTCCAGGCTTGGTCCCATCACCTCTTCCCTGCCTGGAAATAGATGCAGGTGTCCCCCTTTCACACCTTTCACACAAGACTGTGCTGTGGAGTCTGCTGTGGATGCACTTGTGCTCCTCAGGGTGTAAAGGAAAGAGGGGCACTGGAGTGTGATGGATCATTGCCAAGTTAGTTTAAAGGATGTGGATGACAATAACTGTAAAGGTCAAGGAGCTGCTTAGTCTTGGTACTTTCTTCATGCAGTGTTTAGTTTCTGGATCAGTGTATTAGCCTTTCAGTTTTGGAGGTGTTTGTTCAAATATTGACTGATGTAAAAGTAAGGGGATTTTGGATGAGCAGGAAGAGTAAAAAGAGGAAACCTTGTGCTGATTCCCCTTCCCCCATATGTTATTCAGCCCTTCTAAGAATGTGATATAGCAGAAGGTACCTATTCAACAGGGACATCGATCAGGGGATGGCAAAGGTTTTTCATGTGTAAAATGAGAGGTGTTATGTCTGGTTGAACTACTGTTATCTAAAACCCTGTTGCCATTTTGCAAAATCTTAATGAGTCTTAAAATTCCTTTTGTTCTCATGAAAGGATATGTTTTAAAAATCCATTGTCTTGTCTTTAGGATAGCAAATACTCTTGTAGTACCTGAGAAGTGGGAGGATAACTCAGTGTTGCTACATGTGAGGTTGTCTTTAATTTCTCTGGATTGCATGAATTTATATATTAGGCTAATTTTAATCTATAGCATATAATACTGCAGGTGCAAGGGACACTGAATTTAATATTCTAGATCAAAGCTTGGAGGGGATGCAGATTGTCAGATGTATGCTCGTACACAGTAACATACTTCTTCTGTTTAACATAGACATGTGAGGTTAATTACAAATAAAGATACCATATGATGTTTTAAAATTTTCACCAAGTTTGGAATCCTCTGTCACCTTTATATGCTGGGTCACCTTTCCTGAATGGAGCTGCTGCTGTTCTTTGTGTGTCCAGGTGGTGCAATGAGTTACCAGCTCTTTCAAATCAGCAGAAATTTAATCTCTGGCACGATGGACATCATCTTAACTGATTGTCAGATTTGACCAGACTGTTACAGTAATGTCACTGTCCAAGTGATCATCACCATGTCAGGAAGGAGACCCTCAATATTGTTCTGAGGCAGTGGCCTCATCAGACACTTAGTTTTACCCTGTATACGTTAAAGTATTGACATTCTAAGTAGAAAATGCTGGCAAAGCACCTGACCCTTTGACTGTCTGCCAGTAATCTTGAGTGGTACTGTTATCTACAATTTGAATGTTAGTCTCTGTGTGTTTGCCAGCTGATAACTCACTTTGTCACCTTCCTGCATATACTTCCTGAGTAGCTGACTTTATTTCATCAAAACTTTGTCAAAAAAACAGAGTATAAATTCTGAGTCTTAGGTAAAGCTGATTAGACCTAAGATTTGTCTTTCATGCCCTTCCAAGGCCAAGGTGGAAGTAAATGCTAATATCCAGTAAAGAGGATTCTGTGCTTTTGCCGTATTAAAAGCAGCCAAAAAAGCTCTCTGCTAAGATAAAATCTTTTTTAAGAGTTCTGTTATAGCTCCGAAGGAGTGATCCTGTATGCACAGCTTTGGTCAAGTTTCTCCTCACAGAACTCTGTGTTTTGATGCAGACACTGAACTGAGAGTTTTTAGGCTTTTTCATGCTTGAGTATATTTGATAGTCTTAGATTTAATGCTGATAACCCTTTTTGAAATGGGATCTTCTGCCTCAGCTTCTTTATACATTTGTAGTGTGATCACTTTTAAGGGAGTTGCTTAGGTTGGGTCCAAGACAGCTTCAGTTTGACTTTGTTGTCTTCTGCTTGTTGCACTCGTTGCTGTCCTGGCTGACCTTTCCTCATGGAAACTGACGTTTCCACCTTGGCCTCTGCTGACACTTGGGCACAGGACACAGCTCAGCTGGAGGAGCATCCCTACTGAATTGTGTGGATCTGTGTACTTGTGTGTGAGAGTGTTAATACCCTGTTCCAGCTGAAAATGCTCAGGACAGGAGCAGTGGTCACCAGTCGTGCACTGGGGATGTTGCAGAGAAATCAGAGCAGCCCTGTTCACACGAGTCATGAGGATGTTGTGCTCTCTCTGCGGTGTGTTCTGGCAGCCTGGCAGTGCTGGGGTGTGTGGAGCTCTGCACAGTTGCTCTTGTGTCCTTTCTGTGTTGGTTCCATACTCTGGTGTAAGCCGGCTCTGTTCTCCAGAGAGTCTGTGCTGCACTGGCTGCCGGCCTGGAGGCTTTGCTGGTAATGTTCTGTCTGTGGGTTCAGCCTAGGACAGCCTCCTTCTTCCATATCCTGCTGCCGCTGCTTGTTCCTCTCTGTTTCCGAATTTTTTCTTGCTTAAGCAAGTTGGCCTGGCTGTAAGCTGTGTGATGTTGAATTCTCACAGCGGGAAGGCAGCCCTGAGTTGGCCAGCAGATGCAAYGCTGCTTGTCTGTTTGGCTTTAAGGCCGAATTGTGTAGATAAGCCCTTAGGGGAAATGTAAAGTAAAAATTGATTTTTAGTTTGCGGTGGATATGGTGSAAGTCAGAAGAAATCTCTGTGTGTTCTTTAAGGCAGTGCAGCAATGTCCCTCAGCCTCCACCTGTTTGTGTTCGAGGGTTGTTGAAAAGGCTTTTTTCCTACCTAATGGTAGACAATAAAGTACAAAAAAATCAACAAAATCTTGCGTTTATTATTAAAGTCTCTTCTTCTCTGGGAGCTGGTGAGCAGTCGTATTTTGAGAATGACTACATACTGAGACAGAAGACTTGAAGTAGTTACCTTTTCCCTGAGTTTAACATTTTTCTAGCTATATTTATCAATTGCTATGGCCTGCAGAGCACTTCCAGGCCCAGTGGGGGTACTTTAGGTGAACCTCATGAGGTGACTAAAGGGAAGAGCTGTGATACAGGAGGAGGACTGCAGTTCTTTCAGGTGCMTCCCTGTAAGTGCACTTGTGCTTTTTTCTGGAGTTTGAAGCTAGTTAAGTGTTGATATAATATTTTAAGGAAATAAAAAATTCCTGTTACCTGGCATCCTTAAGCCAAATTTGGGACATCCTTAAGACAAACTCAGCTGACTGAAATATGTCCCAGTTGAATCAGTRGGAATCCTATGAGTATGGCTGGGATGGTGTAGGATTCTGAGTGCTGTGCTGCTGGAGAAGTGAGACAAATCTCCTGTAGATTGCTGGATGGTAAATGATTTTTCTGGTCTCAGAATCTAAACCTTTCATTTGAAACCAAAATGTCACAGTTAAGTGTCAGAGTAGACTACTTCTGTTTCTTTAAGTGCTTCAACAGAGAAAATCAGGATGTAAATGTTGACATCTGAACTGTCAAGTTTAATTTTTATGGTTAAGATTCCATTGGGGTGAATCAGGCTTGTATCCTTGACGGTTATTATGACGGTCTTTGCAGGTCGGGAAGGAGAGCAGAGTATCTTGTGCTTGCATTTGCAAAGTGTTGCTGGACTCCATTTTAAAGGCAATTAACACTGCAGGATAAGGTTGTGGGCTCCAGGAAAACAGACTAGCTGATGGTGTGACAGAGCTTGACTTCTGAAGAAAACAGCATCAATGTGAAGTAAACAGATAGTGTGGTTTGCCTGGGATTTGTCCATAAGGTTAGGACAGCAATTCTCAAAGACATCAACTGTGTGGCCTTCATTTGATAGTGGGGCTTTCTTGATATCCCATAATATTTCAACTTCATGTATTGAAATTACAATTGTTTTCTGTTTGCTTTGACCACACACAGAGGGGGGAAAAACGTCCCTTGTGTGAGGGCTCATGCCCTCAGTGGCACAGTGTGGACTTAGCGTGTCAAGCTGTCTTGATGGAACTGGAATTGGCTGTGACAATGTTGTTTAGCTGGCAACACCAACCTTTTCAGAGGCAGTTATTTTAACCAGTGCACTTTCATCATGTTACTGCAATCAAATCCCAGTCTGTCGCTACTCTTAAGTAATACTGCAAGTGCATAATACAAATTATCTCCCCCTTTGGTTTTAAGGAGCAAACATGAGAGCATGCCTCTGAGAAATTTTTTTCAGACACTCCAGTTACTTGTTATCCTGATGAAGTATTATTCACATATTTTCTTTTTCCATGCTTGGACTCTTCCTTTGTCTTTTCATTATTACCAGGAATAAATCTGTGGCTTTTTTACTGTAGAGTTATTTTCTCAGAACCCAATTTTATATCTCACCTGAAGTCACCCTACTTCTTGTTTTATGCAGCAAGATTGCAGCATCTCTTGTGATGCCAAGAAGAGCAGCTGATATAGTTCCAGTGACACATAAATACTGTAAACCAATGGAATCAAATAGACGGCACTTGGGTTTGGGCCTTGTCTTCTCTTCTGCCATTTCCATGGCAGGGTTTGTCCTGATGAGCCACACTTTGGGGCACAAATGTGGTGTTCTCCCAGTCACTTGTTTTTGTCTGATTGGCCTTTAATCCTTTTGGTTGGTGTAGTGTTCTTTTTGGTGTGCTGACTGTAAATGGGTTTTTTTGTACTTGATATTTTGACACAATAATGCCAGGTATTGGCAAGGACAAGCCTTGTTTTAGCAAGGAGAGGAAGTGTCTGGTACCTGGAGGGCAGGTGATACTCAGGGCACTGTAGAACAGTACTCCCCATTTTGTCTGCAGGAGGAAATACGGCATTTTTTGGTCTGGGAAAGAACAGAGTTTTGTTCCTCACTCAGTAGCTCTGTTTCCAGTGTGCTTGCCAACTATATACCCTGCTTGCCCCTTGTTAGTGCTGTCTGTCAACAGTGACAAGCACAAGGATTAGTCAGGAATGTATTTCTGAAATGACCATCTGTGACATTGATGATCTCTCCTTTGTTTTTAAACCTCACTTAAGCAAGTTGAGTGTTTTTCACCTCTCTGAGTTACTGCTTTGGGCCATGCTCAGACTAAGGTGGGTGGGAGGTGCTGCCTTACTATGTGTTCAGCTTACAAACTGATGGAGAGGGGAGTTCATAATTGTAATGCACAAAGATTTAAGTCTACTCTAAACTCCTTCTACACTGCCAGAATGGTAAGTACCTTCAATGTAAATAACAGTCAGCGAGAACATTGGAAAAACCCCCACCTGAGCTCTGGAGTACAGTTATGTAGCAATTTAAAAAATAAATCGCAGTTATACAGTGTGTCAGAGCTTATGTAATCCCAGTACACTTGGCATCCTGGTCATTGTTTTCTGCTTTTCTTTACTGTAGAAAGAATGTTTGTGTGCACATGCATCAAAAAATATGTGTGTGTGCTTAAGTGGGTGCATTTCACTCTTAAAATGTATTTTTTTTTATTTCAGTGTTGTCAAACTTTGTGTAGAAGGGGATGTACCTATGTTTTAAAAATGAGCAAATTGTTTTAAACTTGCCGAATGTAATGTCCGCTCTCTTTTCTGTCTTACCTGATAGTGATAACCTGCTACGAAGAGCTGCATGCCAAGAAGCCCAGGTAATACCGTTTAAAGTAATAAAATTAGATTAAAATCTCCCTCTTATCTTGGTTGTGCAGGGCTCCTGAGATTTTCCCAGCGGGGCTTTCCTACGTGACAAGCCTTATAATGATGCCATATGTGTTCTTCCCTTAATGCCAAGGGGTGGAGGAGGCCCCAGCCTGCAGCCGGCGTACTGCCCCTTGCGTGCCCTGGCTGCTGCTGCAGGGGAGGTGCAGCRTTATCCTTGGGGTGATCTTAGTCACTGCTGGAGCTACCCAGACCTCTGTTGCTGCAGATGGAATTGCTCTGTGCCTGTAAGGTTCTGCTGGGAAGATGATTTGTTGATAAGAATGAAATCTCAGCCCCACCACGAGGGATGTAGTGTGGGCAGAAGCAGCACAAACCGCTTCGTGTCAGTGCTCAGCTGGAGAGACCTTGCTCTTACCTGTTCAGTCCTGGGTGACTTTATGAGGGATGCCAGCTGTGAGGACTGGCTGACCCAGGTCTTTAGATTCGCATGTACTGGGAACTTAATGGAGACAACCTGGTTGCTCATCTCTGACAAGAAGGCAAGTGTTCAGGGGGAGATAGTTACTCTCTCAGGGTACTGACTGCTGCATTTCATAGTTTGTGGCCTGCACAGGCAAACAGCAGTCAACAAATTCCCATACTGTAGTATTTCCATGAAGAAATATTGTCCTTAATAAGCAGTCTTTCAGTGGTGTAAGTGCTGCTGCCTATGGATGATGTTGCTTCTGTAAGATTTTTAAGAATCTTTTTACCTCCCACAAATAAAGTTTATTCTAAACCTGCTTCTCCATGACAGATCTTTGAGCTTTTGCAGGGTGTAACACTGCTCCCATCATTGCTACATACCGGGGCCTGAGAAGTATGGTGAAAATTATTTTTCTCAGTAGAGAAGTGTTGGGCACCTGAATAATCCCAATTTTAGCCTGTCTGTTGAGAGAAAGATTGTCACAGAAACTTGTCTTGTGCAGTGGATCTTTGTGCCAGAATAGATGTAAAGCGAACTCACACCTCAGGAAAGAACAAGGAAAATCTTTTCCTGAAAAAACAGCTTTCATAAACCATACTTATAGCTTCAGAGTCAAATGCAGTTCCAACATAGCATCAGCTGTTCTTGATTTTTATGTGTTCAATATTCATTTTTACTGCATAATAACAAAGTGATAGAAGTTTTTTATATCACAAAAAATAGCCATTAATACATCAGTATTTGAAGCATGCTGACCAAATTAAAACAATTTTTTTAGAAGGTGCTAATGAAGTGGTTTGTGTGTGCTGTCAAGGTGTAACTACCAAGGAAATACTGGTACCAGAAGACAGTTCAGTTGTGAAAATCCTGAATTTCCTGTTTCTTAAATCCAGTTATTAAGTGGCAGGTTCTATTCCATTATGGCTTCTTCTTACAGATGAAAATAGAAAAGCACTGTCAATAGAGCTTCCTACAATTTTAGTAGTTAAAGCCTGGGAGAATATCTTGCAGAAGACTCCTGCATTAGAGAGGAATGAACCAGAAAGCCTAGTAATCAATTCTTGCTGTAATTTCTATTCTCGCTGATGTGTCAGTGCCAAATAGTGCTTGAAAACACAGAGCAATACAGCATTARGGCATTAAGTGTCTGATATGTTCTTCAGAATCACAACAATCTGAAATTGTTTGAAAAATGCTACTTGCTTTTGTAGTGCTGTCTATAAGTATTGGGAAAAAAACAGAATAAAAAGTTTGGTCTGAGTGAAGTGTGTGAGAAGTTCTTACCATTTTTACATTGGATTTTTAGGTTTTTAAGCCTCYGACAGTATCAAATTGATGAGGGAGCTGCCTTCCTGACAAAGTATCCTCTACAGCAGTATTTCACACAGAGGTTCCACTGTGTGTGTCTGAATTTAAATATCAGTTTATGATGACAGCCTTGGTGTGGCAAATGATTATAGAAAGATTCTATAATAAAGAACCCATTTATCTTATTTTTAACGTTTTACACCTCTGTCTCTGGAATAAGCCAGTGTCAGCTGACTTGGACTTCCTTGGCAAATCAGTCTTGCTGATTGGCCTTGCTGGTGCTGAACTCTGGGCGCATGTTGAAAGAGGTGCTGTTTACCTGGCAAACAATTCTGTAAAAGAATGTAGTTTCTTTGCTATTATTCATAGAGCACTATAAAGGCTTTGTATAAAGGGTTTTTCATAGTTGCAGAGTAATGATTGTCATTTTAGAAGTCCAGAAATACTATAACTGGAAGTATGCATTTGACAAGAAAGCGAAAAAGGCAATGACTTACCTAAATTATACCATCATATGTATATTTAATAACCATTTTTATTGTATGACTATAAGTTGTCTTTACTTATGTTCTGCTCTGAAAGACTTATAGAATGTTGCAGTAGTATTTTTTTATTTCCTGTCTTACAAATCAGCATTTCATCTACAAATGCCCCTGTACGTAACATAAATGTCTAAGTATATTACATAAAGAAGTGATTATGTCATTACTCATAAAACCTTTATGAGTCTTGTTAGCTTGTTTAGAGCCTTGTTAGATTGTTTAGCGCGTGGAAGTACATCGCATTGCACCCCCAAGCAAATAATTAGTTGTTTCTAACAGCTGTAACATGCTAGAGGTCCCCTATTCCCCAATTCCCACCTGACAATTGCAGTGCAATAACTTGGTCTGTTTTCCAGCTAATCTTTGAGTAAAGCTTAGGAGCTATTGATCTGTTTCACTTTATTTGAAGATTTCTTTACTCTCAGCAACTTCTCTCATCTTCTTCCTTTCTTGAAGTGATGCTGAAGAGATTTTTTCTTTTATGCTTTTTATGTTAGTAGAATTTTTGCTCTCATACTTTTCATATTTTAACAGCCCTGTAGCCTTTACCCTATAACCTTGTAAAATTCCTAGCTGGTAGTGTCCCTATCCCATCGTCAAAATAAGATTCCTATGTCAACCTCATCACCMCTAGTGTTCTAGGGACTAGAGACACTTCTCTGTCCCATGTCTCCTAAAAGCCTAAAACAACAGCAGCTAGCAGCATTAGGTGGGGGTTTTGGTAGGAGGCTGAGCCAAAGGGAATCACCTCATTAACTGTATTTCTAATTGGGAGATTTCTGTAAACTATGTTGATTTGCTGGAAACCTATAAAAGTGCTGGAGTCCGCTGCGGGTACACACGCACTGAGAACGGACACTTGGGATGGGACACAACACTGATCGGTGTGCGTTTGTACTCTGGGAGGACCTGCAGTAAAGGTAACTGCTTTCCCTACCTTCATAACATCGTCCAGCTTCTGATTTTAAGTGGATGAAGGCATCAGAAGAAGAAATTTGGATGTTTTAAGCAGCAGAGCCAGCTGTACCCTTCTTTAAATTGAGGTTTCTTGAGCAAAGTTTGTAAGTGGAGTTAATTGTAAATTTGAATGGCTGACAACCACTAAAATGTGCTGTTCTTTGTGTACAGTATCACCTTCTTCAATATAAAGTTCCTACTAGGGAGTTAAGTTTCAACATAAAGGGGAAAAAAAGCCAGGGAGAGTTAACTGGGCCATGTTTAGGACAGTAGTCTTTTGTTCCTACTTTATTTCTGTGGCTTCTAGATGGTATTGCTGAATACTTTGTCTTCCTTGTATTCACAATAATCTGAGTTGATGTGACAGTGAGGATGCCTTTAAGTGACCTTACAAAGGTTTCTAGAGTAGGATGTAATGTGTGGAAGCTTTGCCTTTCCTTGCCTCCCCTGTGCTGAACAGCTGTGGAAATAGGTACAAGGTGCAAGACGCTTTATGGAGTAACTCACAAAGCATTTAAAATTGAGACGCCTCTTCAGAATTGGATTAAAAGTTGAAGAGGAATTGAGTGATTTTTATAGAGAGATTTTAGTTAAAAAAAGGTGTGAGAAACGGTTAAGTTGCTTATAGGTCAAGGCAGATTCTCTTGTGATTATCTTTCACGTCTTCAAAAACAGAAGCATAGAAAATACTAAAATGAGTAGAAGAGATAGAGGAATTAAAGTTCAGAAGTGGCAAGGAATGGAGAAAGAACGTGGCAGGCAGCTGCATGAAAATTATATAAGGAAAGAAAATCAAGTAACCTTGGAGTCAAGGATAGCTCCTTGGATCTCTGTCCATGGCACAAAACCAGAGGTTGACAAAAACGAAATGGTGGTGGAATTGTAAAAATGAGCTAAAGAGTACTTACGACAGTGATGTGAGCTGCTGCTAAGAGTGCAGGGCTTTGAATAGGAGACCTGTACAATGGCGTGACGATGGAAGTCATTTGAATGTCAGGAGGCTTGTGCTTAAAAGGTAAACTGAGCTCTTTTTCTCTCACTTAGGCTTTTGGCAACCAGCTGATCCCTGCCACTATGCCATTGAAGAAAGCAACAGTGTTCCTGAACCCAGCAGCTTGCAAAGGGTAAAAATTCCCCCTTCCCAGCGCTCTCATTTGAGGCACTCTTTCTGCATTTTTGGTCTGCTATCCCCTATAAAAGCCAGCCAGATTTTTTTGAGCTCATTTTTGCCTCCCTCTGTTGCCAAGCTGGTGCTGTGTAACTATGCCAGACTTTATTTCACTAAAAATATTGGGATGAGAAATAGAATTAGTTGCTTGGAGTGAAAGAATGATTTCTAAACATACATATATATATATATGTATTTAATTTTCTTCTTTAATCCTGTGTTTCGGCCTTTGTCATTCCTTCGTATGCAGAATTCCTTTGTATTCCTTCCAAACTTTTGCATGTGATATATTTCCATCCTCAAAAACTATAGAAATAAGAGATGACCTTGATTGCTTCAAGACTTGAAGTTGGCAAGAAGTGATCTTACTTCTGTGGGAACATGTCCTTGAAAGGGATGTGCCCACAAACTGAGAGGCTAAATATGGGCTCGGAGCAAGACTCCTGGAGGAGGTCGGCTGCTATTTTTATGTGCTCATTAGCAGGAAAACTATAATCTTGAATATGGTGTGTGTCTGTTTCTGCTGATCAACTAAGCTTTGGAATAGTTGCATTTTGTGGAGGGGCAGGGAGTTGTTACTACCAGTATGAAGGGAATAATATACCTGACATGGAAGTGCTTGCACTTACATGCTCTTGCTCAAAACACTCATGACTGGAAAATGCAAAGTGTTAATAAAGTCCCACGTTTCTACTTGTAAACAATTTATAGTTAGTCGTATCATTATTTTATTATGGAATTACATATATAATATGTACATATATAATATAAAATGTATCAATCCCATAACACAAAAAGGTCACATAGAGTTTTGCCTCTAAACTTATTTAATAATATGTCATAGTAAACTATTGGGATTTTTTTAATGTTTCTGAAAACCTGCATGGGCCCTCTTTGTGGTCCTAAAGGCTGGTGCTCTGAAAGGCATTAATTTTCTAATAAATTTCTTTCTGGAGATCTTACTTTGTTTTGATGGGGTTTTAAAATTATTTTTGTTGAAAGCTAGATAACATCTTCTGCATTTATTAAAACTGCAACAAAAACCTGACATGTGAGGTACAAGACTAGAAATGTAATACATCTGAACCACATGAAATCTCATCTTTCCTGACTGTCAGGTTGAGTAACTGATTGTGGAGATTGAATGCTTGGTTTTAAGTAGATTTCTTCTTGCTATTCATTTGTTTCTTTCCTTTGTATATTTTTTTTTATAATTTTTTTTTCAGCCACCAGACTAATTAAATAGTTCTTACTCTGTTATTTCTAGCAAAGCTGGGAACCTTTTTGAAAAGAATGCTGCACCAATTTTGCACTTATCTGGCTTGGATGTAACTGTGGTTAAGGTAAGAACTGATAGGTTCTGCTACTGCAGATATATTGGCTGCTCTGCTTTCTCCTCTTGAAGAATTGAAATTCAAACCTCTACGCATTTGAAATTCTCAGTTGTCCTGTAGACATCTTACGAGAAGAAAGAAATACTGAGATATTAAGCTGATACCTAATATTTTTCTTTTTAATTCACAGTTAGTTTACAAACAGTGTACTGAGATTTTAATTTTCAGCTAAAGCAGCTTGTTTGTCCATCTAAAGCAGCCCTTCTATAATTCATATTTGAGAGAAAACTCTCTAAATATTTGAGTGCTGGCTAGTGGTGCGTGCCCATTGCTGTTGAAATTGTCATTTCTGCCTGAACTTGAAAAATTCGAAAGTGAGGAACTTCAACGTGCAGTTGAACTGTTCAGATTAATTAAAAATAACATTTTATCTTTACACTGAAATTATTTCAATATCTCTCCAAATAATTCAGCATTCCCATCATGAAAGCAGAACACGGAGCTCTAAATGGTGTGAAAAAAACAGGCAGGTTTTCTTTGGAAAGACATGAACAAGTAAACATGAAGGGATTCTGATCTTTTTGCAAGTTTTTGAGGCTGTGATATGTGGTTTGCTTAATAGTCAGTGTGTCCTAGCAGTGAAGTACTCTAATATGCATCTTTCTGTCTTGGAATCTTTTTCACAAGGTTTAGTGTTAAAATGCTGTTTTTATTAATCCTTTTCTCTGATCATTGAAAATATGTAGTGCCACCCTAAGAGAAAAAATTATTTTGCAAGACTTAAAACTGATGGTTGGTAGCATCAGACCTGAAAAGTTGGCAGAACAGGGCTGGGCAAATAAGTGAGGCTGAGATGTCTCTGTAAAAGACATTAATTTTTCAGAAAACAGTTTTGATGTTTTAAAAAGTCAGTACTCTTTACTGCTAAATACATTGTCAGTTGCTTGCTGTCAAGCAGTGGCCTTTTATGTAGCTGATGCTGTGTTTCAGGAGATGCACTTGAGCGCTTTGGCTGTTAAAGATACTGGGAGTTTTTCTGCAAGAGCATAGTTGGCTTCTGGTTTTGTTTCATTGTAAAATTATCTGGAAGTATGATCATTGCTGTGGTATTCTAGATCTATTGAGTAAGATTTGCTCTGATATTTCATTTAACCTCTGTGTGTGTGTGTTTGCTTGTACTTACTATATTAGGCCGCATGGTTGTATAAGCTAAAAAAAAATCTCCATGGATGTAAGTAATACACAGTACTGTGTGCCAATATGAAAAAAAACCYATTAAGCAGTTGGATAGATGGTTCTTTTTTATATAAGAGATATACTAGAAATASTCATTTGAGTCCTCATGTTTGAATTTCTGTTTCTTCAGACTGATTATGAGGGACAAGCAAAAAAGCTGCTGGAATTAATGGAGAACACGGATCTGATCATTATTGCAGGAGGAGATGGCACAGTACAAGAGGTACTGCAGCAGCCTGGGTTGTTGAGAATCATAGTTGGGCTGAGGGCGAGAAAATTGAGTCTGTGCAACATAGCAGCATCATAAGAACTATTACCAGAGATTTGTCCAGTTTAGTAGCTGTGTTTTCAGTAAATGTTATAATCTTCTGGGGACAGGAACACTCTGCTCCTTGGTATTAATGTCTAAAAGTGATGATGGGAGTGAGGGCAAAAAGAAAGTGTGACATAACTGTCTTCCAGAACTTTATTCTAGAATGAGCACACTCTTTGGAGAGACATGGTTCTAACTTTTTCTTTCTGTGTAATGTAGTTCTAATGGTTTGATTTTCAAAGTTCATTCCTATCTATGTATTCCCCAAGAGGAACGCATATTTTGCTAAGTGGGAATCAGATAATTTAAAAATTACGTGGGAATGGTAACAAAGCATGGAACATATTTAATAAATGCCTATTGTCAAGATGATTAATGACAGGAGCAAACTACCAGCAGGACTGGGGGATACTCTATTTTTCAAGTAAGACTGTATTTTATTCAAGCAGTTCCTTGTTGCTAACTACTGGTTTCATAAGACAGTGGCTAAATGAATGCAATGACCTTAAGAGAAAGTGATCAGAATACATCTGCAAGTTCCTCCTGGCCTTAGAATTAATTATTGTTAATTACACTGACCAGTGCTGTTTTTGCATTATGCAGAGCATTATTCAGTGTTAAAACATTTACACTGGTATTGGTTGTGGTGCCAGTGTGGACTCAGGCACACTCATAAGCCTGCTGTTTCCACCATGTTTTCAGGCTGAGCATTTCTCCTTTCCCATGTAAACAACCATAGCACCTTGCATAAAAAAGTAGCTGCTCCTTAAATCTTTTCAAAGAGTAAATGTGGTTAAGAATTTCATAGCTTTCTGCTGTAACTGAAAAATAAAATTCTTAGAGCTGAGCATGTCCCATGTTTTTCAGGTCATAACTGGACTTCTCCGTAGAGCAGATGAGGTGAGAAAATGTCAATTTAAAAATTGTTTTTATTTCTTGGAGCRTCTTGTGGATCCACTGTGATCTCTTGGCCTCAGCTGCCTTGGGCAGATATGTTGCTTACTAATCTGGAGCCAGCTTGCTGTGTAATAAGTCAGCTCTAGGCTAGCGTCCTGCAATGCTGCCTGTTGTTCTTTGTTCCCTTTCTAAGGGACTGCAATGACTCCCAAGCCATGGCTTTGGGATGTTTCCAGCATCAGAGCAGGGATTGTGGAGAAGCCAAATGCTTAGTTTTCAAAGACCCATGGACCAGCTGTGCATGCCACTTTGTTTGGCAGAAGCATTGGGCAAAAGTACATGTTTTTCTTGTATTTGTACAGGCTTGAAACCGAATTCAGTTATGGTCACACTCCCACTGCTTTGGGATTGCTTTGCCATTTTTTCAAGCAGTGAATACCTACCTATGCAGATGGCTGCACTAAGCAAATTTTAACCTCTCAAGGTGAATTGTTCTGAATGGAAATGAGAGAGATTTTTCTTTTTAAAGTGGGAGGACAGTGTTGTTGAAGAAAGGAGGGAACCATTGCTCCCAAAACCTTCTGGCAGGAGCTGGCAAAAACTCAATTAAATGATCCGGACAAGATTATGATGATACTCTTGGCAGCTGGAATTGTATCTATTTAGGCATTTGCTGTGCCTGAATGTGACAAGGGGAACTCTGCAACCAAGCCACTATTTTTAAAGGAGGGCTAGTTCTATCAATTCTGAGACATCAGTGTTGTATATCTAATATTATTATAGTTGGATTCTGAGACCTTTATAATCTGAAGATGGTGGAAGAAAGGTTTTAGAGGCTTTACTGGCTAGTTTCTCTTCTCTTCTCAATTTTTTTGGCTTCTTATTTTGATGTAGCTTAGGTTATTTTGTGGTAGTGGAGGAAATTTCTGCATCCAGCACAATTACAGGTGGAATACTGCATTATAGTTTTGCCACTGTGTCACTTTATGTCTTTGGCCAAGGAATTCTTGTCCTTCATGTCACTCTGTCCTAGGAGTAGAGATCTGCACTTGAGCCCCCTCTCTATGTGCCCTGCTTCCCTTTTCACTGGGGTGTGTCATATCACTGTTGCCTGGATAAGAAAAGCCTGTGCAGGATATTCCAGAAGCCCTGTTCCTAACAGCCAGGGGACCAGAGCTTGACTGCATGGGCTGCAAACAACTCATCTGCACAGTGTAAAGCAGCTCTGAAGAAAATGGGAGCAGGGTGTTTGAGATGTGTTAGCACTCACAGGTGACACGGAGATAGCAGGGTAGAGAGTGGTTGGGCGTGGAGTGAGACAGGCATTCCTGAGTCAGTGCAGGTTGGCAGTGTCCAGCTGCTGCTGGCAGCAGTGCCCAGGAGGGACATGGTGCACTGGGGCTATGTGGTAGTTCACATTGATTTGCTGACATGCCTCAGGAAGCAAGGTTTAATGTGAGGTATAGTGTAATAACTTGCTCCTTTAACAAGCCCTTTTGCTGAACAGTGGTACTGAAAAGTAACATGATCAGTGACTTCCAAAAATTAGACCTGCTGCTGCTTCATGGTTTGGATGGCAGAGGAATCAATTAATTTCCTTTCCTTAAGTGAGAAAATGTCTTTAGTGTGCAAGGTTACTCTATCAGAGGGGGATATCTGCAATGGTAAATGAGATTCAGAGCTTGTGATGCCACCATCAGTATTAAGAAAGATGGCAGATTGCTGACAGAATCCATGCATTAGTTGGGATGTGTCTGCCAAACTGCATGTAACAATGCTCTTAATGATTACAGAGAGCTCCTTTGTACCCAGCTGGCAGTGGTGGGTTCACAGATTTGGGTGCCATGTTCTGAGTCATTGTGTGTTACTGCCTCGTTTAAGGAAGTGCCTGGCTGCTCAGTGCCAAAGGGGTGATACCAGACACAGCTGTGATCTCCACACAGGAAGCTTCACTCAGCTGATGCAAATGTTCATTTACTCTCCTCATGTGTCCAGGCTGCCTTCAGTAAGATTCCTATAGGATTCATACCCCTTGGAAAAACTTGCACCTTGAGCCACACACTGTATCCTGAGAGCACGAATCAAGTCCAGTAAGTATTACATGTTTTCTGGAACATGTTTGTTTGTTTTCAAGGAGCAGTGCTTCTTGGTAGCTTGATGCTTTTCTTTTTCTTCCRTGTTACATAGAAGTTGGCAGTCTCTGGGCAGAGCCTGATGATTCTCTGGACTTGCCTGAGTTAATGACTTCCAAAAACTGACTAAAAATTAAAAGAAGGAAATGCATGTATTATTAGAACATGAAATCATTTGCTGTGGCTAATTTCTCTGTGATTGTGTGATGCTCAGAGTTTAAAAAAAAAAAAGAGATTAAAAAGATCAGCCTCTTAGGAAGAGCAGAAAGGATATGACAAGGATATAGCAAGGATATGACAAAATAAACCAAAAAGAAGTCCTCTTTCTGTTCCTTCTCCAGTCTAAGAATTCTAGAATCCAGTCCACATATAACCTGGTTAGCACCTGCAAATTAAGGCATACAAGAATATGGGGAAGGTTGGATCCCGTTACTGACTTTTGCAGGGTGGCACTGACTTTACCCTGTGATGGGACTGCTGCTGGCAACAATCCAATAACCCAATTCATATCTGCCCTGGTTTGAGACAAAATCAGGAGTCCCTCCTCCCACCTCAAGAATTTCTCAGAGGAAAGTGAAAAAAACTGTTTATTTAACAAACAGGGTGCTGGGGGTTGCATGCAGGCACCAGCGGAAGGAAAGAAAAAAAAAGAATAATAATAAACCTCTTGTGGTGGGGAAACCTGGATGAATTCAGGGTCCTTTTCTGGGTGTGGCTCTGCTCTCTCTRTCTCTGGAGCTAGCGTACGCTGTAGGCCCCCCTCCAGGCCCAGGATGTAGGCCTCTGGTGACGGTATGTAGGGTCGGACCTGACCAGTTCGAGGAAGAAGGAGAAAACCCCCAGTCCCAGGAAAAAAAATCTTCCTTTTCTTGCGTCAGCTAGGAGGCTAGCTAAAAAGCAAAAACTTTTTAAGTCTCTATCTCTCTCTCCTGAGAAACAGAGCCRGGAGCTGGCTAGAAGAAAAAAGTGAAAGCGCTCGCTCTCCACCACAGCAGCTGTGAGAACGGGGGAGGTGTGTATGTATCCTTGAAGAAGCACAAAGCTGTGCTGGTAACAGAGCAGGGCTGGAGCCCAGCTTTTAAGGGCACAGGATTCATATTTGGCATAGAGCAGGAATAGGGGATACAGCATCATAAAGTCGCCCCAAGATAGTATCTTCAGCATCCTGGATATGATCTAGTCTGGCTGCGTCTGTTGCCTGCATTTCAGTTTGTTGCAAGATTGTTTTGTCCACTTAGAAGAGGGTAGTCAACTAATCTTTCTTTTCCCCACACTTCATTTCTTTTCAATTTTTCCCTTCCTCTCCTCTCATACTAATAAATATATTTCTTCTTGAYCCTGAAATCTCTTCATTCTCACTCTCCCACTAACTCATTAACTTTTATTTTTGTGGAGCCCTTGCTGGTATCCATCGTATATAAAACCACAAGTCAACTGGCATAACATCCTTCATTAAAAATACCAGAGTGCTGTGAAGCTCAGAAAGATGGACAAGGCTGCAATCAGCAGCTAAGATTAAAATAATAATTTATGTTTGGGTTCTAAAGAAGCTGCTTGAAATGATGGTCTTCTTGTCCCAGGGTAATGAACTGTGCTGGTGAGACTGCAGCATATTGGTGAAGGTAATTTGGTCAATAGGCTGCTTAACAACCCGCACCAGTAACAGAACCTGACTTAAGAAGAGCAGAAGTGATATTTTTAAAAGAAATATTTGGGCTTTGGTTCCTTCAGAACTTTCTTACTCTGGAGTGTAGGAATGGTAAAGGTCTTACAGAAAGATAAGAGTTAGGAGAGAAGATGGGCTGTGGGAAGAAGAGCTTCCTTATCTGTCTCAGTATTCTTATCCTGATGAAACCAAGGGCAATTTCTCGCACTGATTCACGTGAATATTGACCTGGATCTGAAAACTCCAGTTTTTCCTTGTCCAGCTGAGACACTGCAAATGTATGCAGTGTGGAAACGAAATTTTACCCAACTTTGAAACCAAGGAAGGGGGTTTCAATCAAGTATATGCTTCAAGGTTTGAACATAGACTATTTATGGACTTAAACGCTTTGGTTAGAAAAACCTTACAGCCTGAAATGACGAAGTGCCTTGGCTACTGTCCACAACTTAATGGAGACCAAGGCGACACGAGCGCTGCTGGCAGGTAGATTTGTGTTGATTAAAAACTTCGAAACAAATTRGCACATACTAGTGCAGTTCAATCCCAGACACAAATTAAGACCAGTCTCATGCTGTCCCCTTCTCTCCCTGGTTGTAATACTTGCCACCACTAAAATAAAACCATGGTTTGGGTCCTTGGTGTGTTAAATATCTGAAGCAGCAAGTAACACAGTTGGCATATGATCTGCGAGGTTAGCTCAAGAAGGAGGACCTCTGAAAAGCTTAGGCTGAGAATTTCCTTTTGCTTTTTGTGTATTTTGTTGTTTGTTAGGGCATGGGCTTCGTCATGTATTGCAACCCACTTTGTTTTCTGATTTCAACTAAGTGCAGCACGTTTCCCTGGGGTTTTTATGTTTGCCGCAAAAAACCGACCTACCTGGATGCATAGTGGAATTTGCTGGAAAAAAATGTAATTTTAAAGCTTACTCATTTCCTTTCTTCCTGTTTGTTTTCCTTTGCTTTTTTCTGTTTGTTTTGCAGACATATTACTAATGCTACATTGGCCATTTTGAAAGGAGAGACAGTTCCACTTGATGTCTTGCAGATCAAGGTAAAAGCATCAGTTATTTGGAACCCAAATAATTCCTAAAACTTTCCTATTCTCATGTTTTTATGTTTTCATGGACTGGTTTTCCTCTGTGTAATGCTGTTAGGAATTTTGGTTTATGATATCAGCAGTTCTGGTGGCAGTCATTTGTCCACCACGTGCTATGACATCAGACAGTCTAAACAGAAGAAAACTCTAAAATGCCCGAACATCACCTTTTTTTGAGACTCAGAGAGTATTGRCGAATACAAATCTTACTAATAGTGATATTGTAGCAATGGTGAGAAATAGCAGCAGCTGTCTGCTGATTTGGTGCATTTATGTGTATTGTGAAGTTAATAGCTTTCTTTGACAAACTGAAAAATATAAAATGGGAAAACCTTTGCCTGTGCCCTGTATGGTTTTTGAATATTATTTTTCTGTTCAGTTGTAGAATGGATATTTCTGCAGTGAGAGCGTTGTGTCGCTGTGCAGAGCTTCTTGCTTTTGGCTGACAGTCAAATCCGCAAAATGAAATGGCCTTTGCTGGGTGTGCAGTCAAACTCAGTCTACCTTTTCAAAACTTCACCTCTTATATTCCTCTCTGGAGCAGATGGAATGTACAATACTTAAATTCTGCTAAGCTTTATTGCTGTTAGCTGTTTGTCATACCTCTTCTGTTAAATTTCACTTTGGCGATTAATCAGAAATCAGTGTTTAGGTAGAAATGCTATTTTTCCAGCTTAGAAAATTAAGTTTGGAAACAAGGTAAGAGAAAGCAACTTTGCAATGTTTATTTTTCTTTACAGGGAGAAAAGGAACAGCCTGTGTTTGCAGTCTCTGGCTTAAGATGGGGATCTTACAGAGATGCAGGAGTTAAAGTTAGCAAGTAAGAAAATACTGTTTTTTGAAACTGTACCTTTTTTAGCATCTGTTGCCTAAAAAGACATGCCCCCTTCTCTTAAGTAAGTTTTSTTTTGAGCGTAGGCATTTGACAGGCAGAGGCACCCACACTTGTTAGGTCTCGCGTTACACACATTGGAGTGAAAGATGTATCAGAATTTTTGTAATTTGAAATAAACACTTATTTGGTGCTGACCTGTTCTTTTAAGTATTTGCTTTTTTCTTGCTTTGCTGTATCTGCTTCTGGAACATTATTCAGATTGTAACAGGGGGAAAATCTCTCCCTTGAGTGAAGTCTAAGTAAAGTAATTGGCCATTGTTTTTCATCATCTGCCAATGAAAAGATGCATGTGGTCTTTGTAACTCAATTCCAACAAGGGACATGAGATGCAGTAGAAATGCCCTTCAGTTCCTGCCAGAAATGGCATGGACTGTGCTGTCTCATGAATGTTCTCTAAATGCTAAACTCATAATTATTGGGCCCTCTCCAAATGGACATTTAACATGTCACTGTCTMTGTATCAAATGACAAGCATTATCTGGTGAAGGAGCAGCAGGGCCAAAGCAGCTCACTTCCYAAACTCTTATGGAGGAAATGCAGCTGTAAGGAAATACCATGTGCTTTGTGAAGGAGCTATCTTTGTCAGGAAGGAAGAGGTAGCAGACCTCTGGAGTCTTGTCTGCAAGTGTTGGAGTAGGTTTGAGAGGTGATGTGGGTTGGAGGAGATGCAGTAAATGGTCAGGGTGTTTGTCCTTGGGAAGAAAGGGACATTCTTGGTAGGTTGTTTAGGTGCTGACTTGGCTGTGCAGCCAGCTCTCCTGCTAATTGCAGCCCCCAGTTCAAGAAAGTGCACTTCTCTTTGCTCTGCACTGTTACTGGGCTCCCTGCCCATAGCCTGGTTTTTGCCTAGTGTCAGACTTCACATCTTTCCCTGCAGCAGTTCTCTTTTGTAAGAGTTTTTTGGGCTCAGTGCTGGAGTTGTGACAGCACCTTTTGTACCTGAGGTACACGAACATCTCCAGACCTTGCTGCCTTCCTTAAATGTCTCTGAATGCAGAAACATGTCCAGCTTGAAAAGCACTTCAGCAACGAGTGAATAGGTGCTCAGAATCTGCTTGATGCCTAAAATTGGGAGTACCTGAAACAGAGACTGAACAAGTTAATGGATAAAGGTAGGAATTTATTGAAGGCCTTCGAGTGGTACGCCTCTGGTGCAGAGCCTGGCCGAGGCTAGGCTAGACCAAGATGGACCCCGATCACGAGTTTTCCCCCCCAGATATAGGTTTGGTACATTTGCDTATCAGAAGTTAATTGTCCAATTACAGTTCCAGGTAATGAAGTAATATTCCCCCATTCACCCCCTCCCAATTAGCTTTTGTTTATGCTTAGGCCTAGGATAGTGACCTCGTTTTCCARGCCTAGAAGGAATTGTTTTGTCTAACCAGAATGTGAAGAAATCTTACTTAGCGCATAATATGGAGTTCAGAATTACACACTAGTACAGTGCAGGATTAGAAAAATCCAAAATGTAATAGTTAAGGCATCATGCTTGGAACAAGATCCACATGTGCTTGTCCTGTTTTTGTATTTGTTCACTTCATCAGCTTTTGGTGAGAAATGGGTTATTGGGCTAAAACCACTTGGTGTGTTCCAGTACAACTGATCTTACACTGAAAAGAAGATGCCTACTTAAAGGGAGTTAAACCATAAGACACAGTTCCAGACATGTGTCTGAGTATCCCCTGCTAAGCACCATCCTGCTGGAGACTTGGTGCTGTTTTATGTTATTATTTTACAGACATTTTCATGGGTTGGTGGGACATTTGCACACCTAAATAGTTAATGATATACTTAGATCTGCAGTACTCTTGAGCTGGTGGTGTTTAATGTACTTTGTTGACCCCATTTGGTGGAAGACAGTGATCAAAATGTGTGCCAAGCCTGCCTAAATGTAGTCACATGTTTAGAYTCTATACAGTGCTGTGTGGCTGTGTGCTGGTTTGAACGTGAACCAGCAGGGGAAATTAACCCCACACAAAAATACCTCGAGAGATTTTAGGTCAGAATTACAATTTTAATAAAAAGGTTTAAATAAATGCAGGAATACAGAAACACTGGCCTAAACAAACCGACAGGGTCGTGGTACAACCTGGCAGTGGTTGCAGTCCTGTTGAAAGCAGTAGTCCCAAAGAAAGGCCTGATCCGCTGAGTATCCGGTGATTGTGGTCCCATCCTCTGGTTGTCCAATGGTGAAGGGTCCAGTCGTGGTGCTCCAGAGTCCTCTGGCTTTCCAGTCGTCTGGTGGTCCAGTCCTGGTAGTCCAGTGATCTCTCCCATCCCAAAGCCTACTTTTATGTCATGTTTCTTGGCTGCTACCTCCCCCAGGGGCGGGGATTTCCACAATGGAAAGAGATCTTYCCGATGTTCTATTGGTTGGCTCACATGAGCTGAGTCCTCAGGGAGCAAACGGTTTCTGGCATTCTATTGGTTGGTGTTTATCTGGTTTGGTAATGGGCCATTAACTGAGATAATCCACTCAGGGTGGTTCTGAAGTTCTATTCATCCATGCTTATCAAGTTCGGTAATGGGCCATTAACGGAGATAATCTACTCAGGATGGGTGGTGCTTGCTGCCGGAATGGTTATCTCAGTTGAGATAAGGAGTACCACCCYACCTCACATGAGCACAGGGAGACTCCGGGAGCAAACGACCCAGTTTCTTGAGGAAATATATGGGTGGTGATAGAACACATCCTTTTATGGTTAACCCAGGACAGGCTGGCAGTATTTTTATTTTGTAGAACACTGATTTTGATGTGAGAATCCTTTGGGACAAATGAATGTTTGCTGGTTCTTTTGTCACTGAAGTTTTTGATTTTTTGTTTGTTTCCTGTGACCTTTGGAAAAGTGCTTTATTGCATATTGTGGACATGCACACCACCAGCTGTTAGACCACAGACCTTTGAAGAGACCCAGTTGTCTCACATAACAAGGTAAAATTCTGCTAGTGAGATGTCCTGCTGCCTGTAGTGAAGATTGTACACTGCATTTTGGTGACTGTAACTCAGGAATGGGATGTCACTGCTAAGCTGTGTAGAAAGTGTCTTAGAAGTATCAGAAAGCTAAAGATTGTAAGGGAGCACTAACTCGGTGGCAGACAAGTCTGTGTGCTCTGTCTTCATGCAAGGTCTCTCCCTTTCCCAGTATGGACCCCTGGATATATCAGAAGTTCTATTTGTGTTCTTTTTTCAGGTACTGGTATCTTGGGCCTCTGAAAACCAAAGCAGCTCACTTTTTCAGTACATTTAAGGTAAAAATTAATAGTGAGGAAAGTGTTTTTGTTTGGGAAATGAAAAAGCTAACTTTGCTTTTTATAATTTTGTCTTCAAGCTTTTGTGAAGGATTCTGGTAACAATATAAAATGGGAGTGAAACTCAACTTGTTAAAAAGCCTACCAATTGATAGACTTACTTTTGAAGAGATGAAGGGGAAGAGAAGTACTTCTAAAAAAAAATTTCCTGTACTGGAGATCCATTGCTGCAAGATCACCATGGGAAGCCAATAACCCCCTGTGAAAGCAGTGAGCAGCAGTGGTGGTGAAGATAAGCTCCAAGGGCTCAGCCACCTTTTCTCAATAGTCTTTCTCAGGATAACATTTCACTCTGATTTATTCATCTGGCAGAAGGGTCTATAATGAGAGTGCTCATGCGCATTGATAATCAGGCTTCCTTGTGTAGTAAAATGAACATGAAGATGAATAGCTTATATCTCACCTTAAACTTTTCTGTTGCTTGAGATTGATCCTGGAAAGATTAAAATTTGACCTGCATGAAAGGTAAGGCATTTTCATTCACATGGTTTTCCTGTTCTCTGAACATATAAGGAACCTTATGAAAGGCAGTGGAAATACCCAGGAGCTGGTACAGTAGATCAAACTAGTGATGCTGTCTGTGACAGTGCCAGAGCTTCCTTTATAGGAAACTCGTGTAAAGGGGAGTTTAATTGTAATGTATCCAGGAAAGCTGGGGTGGTTTTTCTTCCCTCCATCCCCAGAAAATTTGGGATTATGATTCTGCGTGCTGGCATTATAGGTAGAAACCTATTCTTCATTTCTGTCCAGCCCCTTTTGCACTTTTGTTGAGTCCTTAGCCTCAGCCAGGGGCAGTGATAGTGGATTTCACTGGTGAGCTACTCATTGTACTTTAAAAAGATCTGTTTAACCTGCTGGAGGTTGGAGAGAAGTGCCCACTTTTTCTGCTATTAAGATAGAAAAGTTTCTACCTGATCTTCCCTAATTGTGGTATTCGTTGTTTTATGTTGCCATTTCGTTATTTTCTACAAAAAGTGGCTCTGGCCTCTTAAGCTTAAATTCTTCCTGACTTGTCTGTGCTGCTGCACACTTCATATTCTCTGATTTTACTGTAGGTGTCTTTTCAAACAGGATGACCTGTAGCTGAAACAAGTGTAATGGGAAAGGGCTCATCTTTGATATTGGTAGGGGCATTGTTATGAGTGTTATCATCTCTTCTGAAATATACAGGCTTAAATTATCACAGCATTGCTGCTTTTCCCTTTAATCATTAATATTTATTGTTTGTGTATTGCCTTACTGATACAACCTCTGTTTGTCCTGCTTATTATGTAAGTATGAGAGTGGAGTCTTTCCTTGCTCTGAGGTGTAAGGTGAATTAGCTTAACAACCTGTGTTATATCATCCAAAACTGCTTCTGAAGTTTTGTACATAGAAAAATAATTGTATTGAGTTCATGTGGGCTCTTGGCTCTGTTGTTTTAGTATATACATTTAAAAACCAATTAAATTATTCCCTCCCTAAGTCCTGTGTTTGGAGCATTTCAGAAATTATTTTCAAAACGGTGAGAGGAAATAAACTTTGTCAGCATCTGGAGRTATTTCAGAAGCTAAGGTTCTTCTGTAGCCCTGGCACTGGAATCTGAAATACCACCAAGAATAGTGTGTTAGTACTATTTTTTTTTGTTTCCTAAGATGCTTTATAAATCTCATGTGACTTGCCTTAGGATCTGTTGTGTTGCTGTTTATAAGCACCTGACTATCAGGTCAGATCTGGATTGTTTGAGTAGTTGGAGAACAAAGGCCTGTCAGATTTTAGTGCCTCTTGGCTGCACACAGCACTGTAGTCTTTGTTTGCACTGGATCCCGCTGAGCAGTTGCTCTTTGAGGTTGCCTTTGTGCCATGCAGAAACCAATTGTGCTTTCAGAGATTGATGTTGACCTTGCTGATTTGGGTTGTTCCCTCCAGCCAGAAGACTCTGTATCACCCTGCCACACACATCAGCACTAAAGAAAACATCCCTTCACCTTCAGCTCATAGCGGGGAAAACACCTCACTTCTGTGGGGGGAAGGAGTAGATCAGTGGACTTGGGAACTGTGGGTGGTCTTTTTGAAACTGCAGAAATGCCATCTCACCAATGAATCTGGAGACTGGAGAGCCATAAATTAGGCCGAGGCAGTGGTGGGGTCTGGGTAGCTCTGCAGGAGTATGTGGGAGTACAGAATAAATAGGTTACAGGACTAAACAGAATAAACAGCTAAGCACTAAACAAAATGCCCTTTATCTTGTGTCTTTCCTTTCCATGTCATTCCAAGGGGTGGCCTCAGAAACATCAAGCTGCTCTCATGTATCTGGGTCCAAYGGAGAGACCTCCAGAAGAGCCAGAGGAGAAACCATCCAGACCCCCTTTGTATGTGAGGCTTTACAGACGACTTCGATTGTACTGGTCACCTCCAAAAGGTGAGCTGGGTGTGTTTGGGCAAAACTCATAGGCAGGCTCTACTCCTCTGACAGATGGAGGGCTGTGTTGTGTGGAGAGGTTGTCTACTTTACTGCTCTCTTTTATTATTACTATTATGTATTTATTTGTTTGTTTTTATTATTTATTAAAACTGTGATTTTGTCAAGATAGTTACAGTGGTCTCTGCCAGAAATGGAACAGAGTAGTCCTGCCAGTGCTTGTGGTCTCATAAACAAAGATTCATTTGTAAAGAACCCAGGGCATTCCCTAAACCCACAGTTGCTTGCCATTGCTATGGAGGCCTCCAGAGGGGATACTTGGCTCTTTTGGATGAGCTTCTTGAAATCTTCTTCCAGTAGAATGGCTTCTTAGTAAGCTGGCGAGAGAGGAGCAGCTCTTGTTTTCCAGGGTGGGGAGAGTTGCTGACACAGAGCAAAAAATGTTACTTAAAATAGAACAGTAAAATTTGGGCCATGCGGAAGCCCTAAGTTCTTCTTAGTACATTAAATTTCTCTCTGTACYATAAACTTTATTCTTTGTGCTCTGTGAGCCTCTATTGCGTTGGGCTGTTGTCTGTGCAGTGCACATGGCAGGCCACAGGAGGAAGAAGTGTGTGTTTTGCACAGTCTGGTGCAAAGCCTCGTTCCTCCTTGGCTAGCAGAGGTGATTCATACAGGAGCATGAACCAGGTGACCTGGATGTAAGAACTGAACTGTGGAAACGGAACTCCTGTGGAAAATACATGTTACCACAGCATCCTGAACAGTGGATTCCTGGTTTTCTGGTAGCAGCACTTCATGTGCTTTCTAAATGTTCCTGTAACTAGCCAGGAGATTTGTTAATTTGTGGACATAAAGACTCACAGGGCTGTGATGTACTGTGCTTGGCAGTCTTTTCTGCTACTCTGTAAATGCTGATGTAAATGGTATTTTTTTCTTTTCKTCAGTACTCCCAAACTCCCTTTTCCTTTTTTAAGATTTTGGCATTTTCAAGAAGGAAAACTAGTGGCCACAGTGGCTCAGACTGATGTTTATGTCTGGCGTTGATGTTTCATGCTTCATAATGATCTGTGTAATTAAATTCCACTTAATGATTGATATCTTCTCTTGTTGATACACAGAATTCCCCCAGGAGGTAACCCTGGAGGACTGGGAAGAACTGAAGCTCTCCACCATTGAGCTCTCCATTGCAACTCGGAACAAGCAGCTTGATCTAACAGTAAGACCATAACCCAACTGGATTCCAAGTTCTGCCTGCCAACAGTTTTACTTTCTCACTAGACTCCCATTTTAGTGTCTATATAAATAAAATCTACTACCTTATGCAAGAAGAGGCTCATGCCTGAATCCAGAAATGGGCAAGTTTCAGAACCAGTGTAAAGCACTGGAGACCGATGTAAGACTGAAATGCAGGGGGATTAGAAAGAATTTGTACAAGTTTCACATGCCAAACAGGTGTTTTAGGATTGCCCTTGAGTAAAGAAAGCACCAAATAGGCATTCCTTTCCTTCTTCACCTATGTGAGAGTGATTCTGTTTTATCAACTGGTGCTAGAAGGAAGCTGAGCCTGAATGTCTGGCTAGAATTTTGTCGTTTTCTCTCTTTTTTTTTTTTTTTGACTTGCAGAGCGGAGTTAAAAAGATCTGGAACTAGGGAAGGGACAGGCTATGCTGATTTGAAGGAAAGCAAATGCAGGTTGTTGTGGAAGAGTAGAAGCAAGGCAGCAAAGGAACTGTTCTTGTCATAACCTCAGCATTTTCATGCTTTTCATTAATTGTTTTAAAACCTGTCTTTGGCTTATGCCTGTGTTTTGGTGCAATTTCACTACTGTGAAAGCTATTTGGATAGATGTCAGTCTTTAATTTTACTGAAGAATGCTAACACAGTCATCCCAGACTTCATGTCTTCTTTCTCATGGCTGCAGGAAGCTGTTGCCACTATACCCAAGTTAACAGGAGGTGTTGAACTTATCCCAATATACTTCTTGCTCAAAATTTAGGGTCTTTAGGAACATGAAAATTTGAGTTATACTGATGTGTTATGTTGTAGGATCAGACCAAAAAAAGAGATAGTTTTTAAAACTTTCTCCTSTTTTCTCCTTAGAAAGTACCACATTAACTTTAGTTTCTTCTTTTTCACTGGTTTATGATTTGGACTGGCAATGTCCTAGTAATGGTAGAAGCTAGACAGAGACTAGCATTTGGGTACTTTTTTAGTGATTTCTAGATGGTACTTGAACACAAGAGTTTTGGTAGCTGAACTGGATTGGAGTCAGTGAATATAAAGTAAAAACAGACGTACCAAGAACTGAAAAAGTGTGTGATTGCCACAAAGTAGCCGTTATGTCCTTTCTGGTGTTGTGTTGGTTTTGTTCGTTTGTTTTGTCTCCTTTATGCCTTCAAGATGCACTTAGATACTTGTTTTGAAAAAAAGAAGTGATGTAGATCTCTTGCATAGCCTAGGAAAAATGGACAAGTTCATGTTAGACCAGTTGTACTTTTCTGTTTCTAGAGCTGGAAGTATCTTGATGCTGCATCTTTTTTTCTACAAGTGTGGACCCCTTATAACTGATTTTAACTCCTGCTCTTGATACCATTGTCCCTGTAGCCATCAAAGCTGAAAAGCAGCTCTCTTGAATCCATACCAGGCCATATCTGCTGGCTACTGTCAGCCACTCTGTGTCCCACCTTGGATTCATACCTAGGCTGATAAAGCCATACAGATGCAGCTCAGGCAGTGCTAAGACTACCTCTGCAGAACAGCAAAGAAATAAACCAAGTTACACTAATAGATGCATTTATTTTTACTTTTGTCATTTTGATTGCATCTGCACTAGGACTTTTGCCAGGACAGAAATATTAAAATAAATAAAAAGATACATTGCATCGTAATCAGAGTTGCTTTCCCAGAAAAAGTTTTACTGTATACTCTGTTTAAGGGCAGGCTGTAAATAGGAAAGAAGCTAAGTAAGGAGTTTAAAGGATTGTTACCAAGAACACTCTGATTTCCAATTTGTATTGTTTAAAATTCTCTTACTATAGTGTTTGGTGGCCAAGTGTATCATTGTACTATTGCTTAAATTCACGAAAGACCCATTGAATAGAAATTAAATTAGTAAACCTAAGAGATCTGCTATTGTCTTTAAGAAGCCAAATGTGTGACTCATCTTGCTTCTTGTGGTATTTATTGAATATTCATTAATGGGAAAATACTGTCTATAATTTATAATTCAAATCTCAAGTTGAGATTTGAAAAAAGCATGAAATGCAGAAATGCACCTTCTGCCTCCATTCGTGGGACAAAGGACTGGGCATTGTGTGAACATATTGCAGTGTCATGGGTGTGGCACTTTCAAATGTTAACTGCTTGATTCCTGAATCCTTTCTTGCACAGCGCACTGAGGACTTCATGGACATTTGCATTGAAGCAGAGAGTGTCAGCAAAGGGCAATTTGTTCACAGAGGGTGAGTGTGGGAAGGCTGTGAAAAGGTGACAGAATCTCTGAAAAGTGTGCTGGTTTTCTCTCATCTTGTGCTGCAAAATTCAGAAGCAGACGACTGCAAAGTGCACCAGTCAGTARTGCTTCATGGGGATTAATAATTTTGTTCTTTAAAATTCTTACTCATTTTCTGTTTCTGTAAACAAGGCAGAACTCCAGAACGTGGGGTGTCAGTATTCAGTACTTGGAGTTCTTCCTAGCTTCTGAATTTGCTATACCTTTCATCTTTCTCCCTGTTGCTATAAGTCAGTAGTACTTGGATATTACTGTCACAACCAAATTTTATAGACAGCCGTACAGACTTATCCCCAGAATCTTTTAGCCCTAACTGCTCAGTGGATTTAGAGGTGGGTCACAGAGCTGGTATTTTTGTACTGGTGATACCTGGAATTTTTGAACTGTGATGGACAGGCCCAGCTTCTAAGGAAAGAACTTCTTTGACTCAATAACTCTTGTGAGAAAATTAGGTCTGATCTGGAAGAACTTCTGGAAGATGTGAATTTAAACAGGGACTTTAAGCGAATATATTGGTCCCGCTTGTACGTGGAGTAAGAAGGCTGCAGGTATGAAGAAGCAGCATGTAGAGAAAAAAATGAATGTGTATTGCTTCACTTGTGCTTGTGATATTTCTTGTAGTGTGCTTGTTCCTCCTGCTCTCATCAGACACAAATCAGAGCTGCCTTTCCCAGCTCCTTCATACAGTCCCACTCACAAACACATTGCATCTTCAGTGCGGTTTTTACCAGGAACAGATTTTCCTGCTAAATCTGAGAGCTCCTTTTTGTTTGCTGTTTTCTAAGTCTTCGAGCTCCCTCTAGTGAAATCAATGGGAGGATTTCAGTACAGTTTTACCTGCTTGTCATCACCCTAGTAATTCCTGCAAGATATCTTGTTTATGATACTAATGGCAGCTGCAGGCCCYTTACTTGAGCATCTCATGAGCCTCAGTGGGAACAGAGGCTTCTGACCTATTCATACACTGCAGGTCAGRTTACCACCTGCAACTGCTTTTAAATTGCATGAGCATGTGGACCATAGGTTTCTTGGGACTAAAACCTTTGCTTTGAAGGCTACCGAGGGAAAGGAGGAGGCAGTTTTCCTATTAGAAACAAGAGGAATCTGGTCTCCTACAGGAGAGAGACAAAGGAGATGCTGTTCTGAGTTCTTGAACACTTTGCTAGCAGAAAAATGTAGATGAGTTGTGTGATTTAAGGGAGGCATGTTCAAGTGTATTCCCACTGTAAATAATATCTTCTGTGTTGACTGGACATGCTTCCTGCAGTAGTGTGGCATATTTTGTGCCTGCAGTTACAGTGTCATGCAGAAAAAGCCTCTGAGGAGCATTAATATTGCACTGCTGTCGAGAACTAATTAGAGGCAGTACTGAAAGCTTTGAGCTGTTCAAGCAAAGTTCAGAGAAACAAGCTCTTTTGATTAAATAGTGCCCCAAAGTCTGTAGGTAACAAAGAAAGAGAAGGAGGGGAGTTTGGGGTGGGGAAGCAGCGGGAGGAACTGGTTAGTTGTACAGAAAGAAGTAAGAGCAGAAAAAATGTTCCCTGTTTTTTCAAGGCAGAATCACGGTGTTCAGAGATCTCACAGTGCCTTTGGCAGCTAGGTTTGAGTCAAGCCCGTTATGAGAGGCCCCCCATTGCCTAGCACCAACGGTGTTTGTCTTTGGAAATGTGTGAAGCAGCTCTTTCTTTTTTCTTCTTTTTTAATGCATAGTTTAAACACCAGAATTTGGGGGGTTGAAAAGGCTTTATTTAGGGGAAATACCTAATCAGTGGAGATATCAAGGGTTTTTTATTTTGGAGAGGGCACTAACATGAGCTGATGAGAACTTAAAGTTTAATCTTAAAGTTTAAACTTAAAGTGATGGGTCACACAGAGAAAACCACACATCCAGCAGGAAACTACCATGCAGGCTCTGGCAGTGTGTGTGTGGAGAGGTGTGGGGGTGCATCAGAGTGTGCTGGAGGGCAACTGCTGTTGGATTTGAAAGAAAGGAGGAGGTCATTCCAGGTGTATAGAAGTGCCCTCTGGCTGTGGATCAGATCTGTGTGAACAAGAGCATCTGCAGCAGCCATAGAGCTGATGTTTAAGATAAGGTGGGGGAAGAAGAATTGGTTACAATGAAGTGCTTACTAAGTGCTGCAGGGAAGGAGAGCAGGCATGGAAAGAGTAGTCTCAGTAATCCACATCCWGGTAACCAGCTTAGATTCTGTGTATGATGGTATGGAGAGCTGTCACTCCAGGGCATGAGTAGAGTTACCAGTGCAGAATACTGGGGGTTTTTGTTAGAGGTCTTACTCTGAATCGTTTAACACTGGCAGCTTCTGCATGTGAAAACTAGGTTAGAGTTGTGTGTTATGTGCAGTAGGTGTTATGGCTCTCTCTCTCTGCCTGCATATTTGTGATTCAGCATATGGAGTGGCATGCATCAATGGAAACTTGTTGCTGTTAGACTTTTAGTGTTGTTCCTGTTTCACACTGCTGTCTTGTCTTGAGTAAGGAGCAGAGTGTAAGGGAAATGAATTCTGATTGTTTTATACTGGGCTACTAGAGAGGCAATCACTGCAAGTGGAGTTGTACCTTATTTGCTTCTACCAGTATTCTCCTTTGACTGATCTTTAGTTCCACGTCTTGGCTCTTTTGACCTTACCTTGACCCCATAATTACATCTCTATAGAACTTCATGTGCCTTCATTGACCAAAAAAATCTGCCTGCTCACCAGAGTGCCATATCTAAGACCTTGTATGTTCAACTCCAAGCAGATTAAACTTTAAGTGGAGAACCTTGCTGCTTGTTTGTACAGCACTGTATAAACTGACAGTATTGCATGCCATCAATGATTTATAATATATATTGCTGGAGGATGTTTAATTCCCTCGCAGTCACTCATCAATCTTCTAGTGTGTACATATTTGATTAAAACTAAACTTTCCACACTTATTATTGCTTCCATCCTTCCCTGCCCTTTCCTTAGCTTTTCTTCCTTTGTCTTTGATTATCATCTCCTGTTTCAACCCTCTCTTCTCATGTTCCTTCTCTGAGATTTTCTGTGACTTTAAGAGGCGCCTGCATTCCTTGGGGCATAGAAGTCTTGGTGTATAGGGAGATTCTGACATGTTTTTGTGAATTCTTTTCCTGGGCAATATTTAAATACACTCTTCTTTCATATCAGTCTACAGAATAAATGCAAATTTGGGGACTGCAGGCATTGCCTGTCAGAGGAGTATCTGTGATAATTCTTCCATGCTTCAGAGTTGTAATTCTGTAATTCTCTGCTTTTCTCTTTGCTCTTTGTGTGTTGCTGTCTGTCTGGAGAGGGGCCGAAATGGAGAGGTTGCTGCCTGGGGTGCAGTGTACCCTTTGCCAGTGGTCAGTCAAAAGGTTGTGTGTGTTGTCAGTCAGGAGACCAGAGGAAGGTCAGCACACCCCAGAGCTTGTCCTCGCTCTGCAGCAGCACATGTTGGGGAAAGGAATCTGTAACAGCTGATCCAGTGACAGGACAGCAGCCTAAGACTTGAAACAGACCATGTGGCACTTGCACCACCAGCTTTCCAAGACAGGAAACTGCCTTCTCTGTGCTCCTCTTTGATATCAGCAGAAGTAGGAAAGAAAGCAGCACTGCTCTAAGTACAGTGCATAAATAATAATCTCACAGTCACCAGAAGAGAAAAACTGACAAAACTAGATACGTTATTTGGAATGGATTAAATGATGGGGGTTTCTTCACAAGAATGATAGCAAAAGCAGCTGATAACAAATGCCATGCTGATTGGTGTTGATGTGGAAAACGTGGCGGTTTGTTTGTTTTTAGATAGTAATTTAGTGGTTCAATATAACTAGAATTCTTTTTTGGCTTAGGGGTGTTTAGGTTGCTGTTAAGTTTAACTGCATGGGTTGTGAGGAGATGGTAGTCACTGCAGGCAGTGCACAGTTCAGCATGAAACAAAACTGTGCTCTATGTTCAAGTATGCAAAACTGTATGTTCAAATGTACTCAGTGAGCCTTAGAGCAGAAGCTGGTTGGAGGCTGTTGGTGCATTCTGATATGTATTAACTGCAGCAGAAGAGGGAAGCTCTCTCTTAATTTTTCGCAAATATTTGTGTGTGTRTATATATAACCTCTAAGTTTATCAAATGCATGGTGATTTAACAGCCCATAATGAAATGTCATCCCTGAAGAAGGCTGTTTCCAAGAGAAACATGTCCTTACCTTACCTCTCTTTTGGTTTGGACAGAAGTCAAAAGATGCGTGATCCACATATGTGCCCTGAAGGGAGTCGGTGCATTCAAGCCAGCAGATGCATCTTGCAGCTTCCAGAGGTGAGAAGCTGAGAGAGCTGAAAACTCTCACTTTGTTTCCTTGTACCCGTTGATGCTGCACTTTAAGAAATCCCTACTCTAAATCTCGGAGATCGATTACACTGCAAGTGAGACACTCAGTTCCATAGTTCAGCAAATTAATCCCTTGCCAGGAAGGACATACTGCAGTTCCCCAAGTGGTCTGTAGACCTGAGGGGGAGCTTTGTTCGGCTAGGAGATAGTGGCAGATCTTTTATGAAGACAGTGGTAGTGATGGTTAAAGGGTCTCTTACTTGAGTGTATTGCATATGCACAGGAAGCTCCAGCTGAACATGAGGAAGAATTTATTTACCCTGCAGGTGACTGGGCACTGGAACAAGTTGCCCAGAGAGGCGGTGGAGTCTTTCTCACTGGAGATACTCAAGAACCATCTGGACAAAATCCTGTGCACTGTGCTCTAGGATGACCCTGCTGGAGCAGAGAGGTTGGACCAGATTGTCCACTGTGGGACACTTTCCAACATACCCATTCTGTGATACGCAGATCTTCTCCTTAGCATTGAAGATGTGTACATTTTGCCCTAGAAGGCATTGTGCTGTAGAGAAGAAGATAAATATTACCAGCTTTATGGAGACAAGGGAGGGTAAGACAGGGCAGGGGGGGTTCAGATCAGTATAAGGAAGTGTCTCAAAACTTTGAAATGATAAGTCTGAGAAAGAAGATAAAACTGTGCCCGCCTATGTAATGTAGATTCATGTTTTCCTGCCTCTGAGCTGTTTTTGGGGCCCTGGGAGGACAGTTTCCTGTTTTTACAAGGACATTGATTTCATCTCGTAGATAATTTCTGTCTTCAAGTGATCTATCATTTGGCAAAATGATTCCATATTAAGCAAGAATAGAGTGTGTTGAAAGGCAAAAAAATCTGTCACTACGAAGTAAAAATCATGAATTATGTCATGACTAGCCATCATCCTCATGCTTGCACTGAATTCAGATCATGGCAGTTTTGTGATTCTGAGTGCTGGGCTGAGTACAGCTGGGCCATAAGTAAGGGTTGTGGTATAAAATGAGCTGTTCATACTGCAGCTGCTGCCAACATCTTCAGAACATGTGTGCATGGTACAGAGCAGTGCTGTTTGACTCCATGACCTAGCTCCAGTGAAGGAACTGGAGGCAGCTCAGATGAGACTCACCAGCTTATGTTGATCGAGGTGAACTGCTGTGATGTACCTCTGGCTGCCAGAACTTGTACTAGTTCCTCTAATCTGTGCTGTTCTGGTGTCCAAGTTCACTTGGAGATAGTTTGAGTATCCACATAACACAGCCCTCTCATGGCTCAAGTGCTTGCAAAGTAGTCACTGAAGTTGTTTTTAGGTAAAGTCAGCCTGCCATTTTGATGGATGGTTTTAATCACTGGTGACTTTATCAGCGTTAAAGAAAACTCTTAAGAAAATTCTACTGCTGAGTAATTCCTGGCCAGTAAATTACTTTGCATGTCATGTTTCAGATCAATATAGTGAAACAATACTGAAAGGGGTTTGTAATACGGATTTAATAGAAGTTACTTAACAGGCATTTCTGCAGATTATTTTATGTCATGACTGGCAGACCAAGATCTAAGTGCACATAGTTGCAGTTCCAATAGCAAAGAATCCTTCGGTATAAACAATGTGGGTCATTAAGCTTCCTAGCATTTAATTATCACTAATTAGTAACTAAGTGAGGTAATATCTTATGCACCAGACTCTTAATACATTATGTGCAGTGAAGGATGGCTCTCCCTGTGTGGAGGAGAGCAAATGGGCTGGAAGGCATGGGGAGGGTCATCCTGGTTGAGACTCCGCTAAGTATTCAACTGTAGTCTCTGAGTAAAATCAGGTGTCTCTGAGTAAAATCAGCGTTACAGCCTTGCTGAAATAATGTTTGATGTTTAACTGTTCTCTGCACACAGGGCACTGAGGGATCCTTTGGCATTGATAATGAGGAGTATGAAGCTATGCCTGTGGAGGTGAAGCTCTTGCCCCGGAAACTTCGGTTCTTCTGTGATCCCAGAATGAGAGAGCAGATGCTGCAGGCAGCAGTACAATGAGAATTCAGGACAAAGGGGCCAGTGGTTACCAGTCTTAGCAGGGTCTCTTCAAGGCACATGAGACCTAACTAACTTGACTAATCCCACTAGACTAATAAGCCTTATGGCTATTTTTATGTGCAAGGTACTTCCATTGGAAGTGGATCATTTGACTGGTCTTAAAGGGGTTAAAAATGCAAATGAAAATTCTGATAAACGCATGTTAACTTGATGGCATCTTTTTTTTCCCCCCTACCCCAGGAAGTCATCATTGTTCCATTTACAGCACTGCAGGCTGAGTGCTGTGTGCCAGATGGTACTGCTGTAATGCAATTGTATATTAAAGTAAAGTGAAAGTATACTTGTCTTTGTGTTCTAAGAGTTCAGGTCTACATTACCCATGTATAAATCTTGCAAAACCTGGGATCCTGGAAAAAAATATTTTTGGGGGAGTAATGCTAAGGAATTCTATGAAATATTGAAATTGCCACATTAAAACAGATGGTTGATTATCTGCTCTGTCACAAAGTAAACTAGAGATTGGTGATACAAAGCTTTGGAGCAAGTTTAAAAATGGTAATACAAAGCTTTGGAGCAAGTTAAAAAAACTTCCTGTGTGTATCTGGGTAAGATATTTATGTTAATTTCCTTCATCTTGCCAGATTCAACAGCACAGGGTTCCAGTAGTTATACAGTAGAAATAGATTCCTTTGATCAAGTTTAGGTATATTACACAGAAGCAAATTGGAAAACATCATTGACCCAAAGCTGTATGAARTCCATGTGGAAAGACTCTTTAACAAGCTGAGTGAGTCCTTTTTTATAAGTATTCCTTTAATACCTGTAGTAGTATAACACCAGTAAGACATCCAAGTAACTTTTATTATTTATTGTGTCGGATTGCTCTTCTCTAATGTAAACAGTGCTCACCATTCCTTATGCARCCTACATCCCCTTGAGCCTCCATACCATAATTAGTTTTGTTGCTTTTCTGAGCTTTTGTTTATAGCTTTGCTTTAATTGCTGAAAGGAAGTATTACTGACTTAGGCAAGCTTATCTGTTGCCCTTCTTATTCTAACTTAGAAATTCACATGATTCTGCCTTGCTTACTGGAAGAAAAAAAATTGATCCTTATTTTTCTGATGTCATTGTCTGTAGTCCCTGTGTTACACTGTGATCTAGTTGGAGATCATCTGTTGACTCTCTGCTGTCATCAAAATACAGAGATTAGTGAGTTGGCTTCCAGCAGTTCTGTTAAGGACTGCATCCTGGCTGCCTGTGCTCCAGCAGCATCCTCTGCTGGCGACATCTTAAAAGAAAAATACCTCCAAAGTGGAAGCAGGGTTGCGTTTCCGCATGATGCTGAAACAAAACTGAATGTTCTTCCCTGGACTATACTGTGGAGAGACTAATTACCTAAACTAGGTAATCTTTAGTCCCTTCCAACCCTAACCATTCTAGGACTCTTGACTGAGAATGAAAGGCCTGCTAGTTCTTTTTACTAGTTATGCTGGTGATAGGACTGGGTTTGTGCTGTCTTTCGTTTGATTTGCAGCAATTAAGAGTGCCCACTGTAGCCCTGGGTCACTCTCCAAGGAACGTGTTGGCTGTGCTCTGCTCTTTTTGCTTGCCACAGAGACACCTGGAACATTGCACTGCAGCCACTGGCTCATCAGAGCCAAGGGCAATTCTCACCAATGGAGTTTTTTCTCAAGTTGATGTTTCTGTAATAAAATCAGCAATGCATTTTTTTCTCCAGTGGCAGGAAAGACAAGGCAGCAGCCATTTCCAAAAGGTAAGCTTTAATTGTATTAAAAAATAGCCATGTTTGTAGTAAGCAGTTTCTCTACAGAGCCACAGGCCTATGGGAGGAACCACACATCTGCAAGATGCAAACATCCGAGCTGTTAAAACTATAACCAGCCTGTTGCAAGGAGTGAGAGGGTGAGAACGGGCTCCTCGTTCATCTGTACCATTTTACAGGGAAGATCACTAGTTCTCTTCCAGAGCATCAGACACATGGCTCCCATTGCAATGTGATTCTTTGCTTGAGGGTCACCAAGAGATCCCTTCAGAACTGGTGGTGTTCTGATGTTAAAGTACCAAGGATCACCTGAGACACAGGCTGGTACTTAAATATTCACATCACCATAAGTTGAGTAGCTTGTATAAATACCATTCAAGTAATTTTTTCGTCCCTCTGCAGTTCAACGTTCTTCCAGTATGGGGTGATTCTAGACCTCTGAATTGCAACATTCAGAGGGGAGGTGTGAGATAAACATGACATAAAATAAGCAGGGGCTGAACGCACTATCTGCAGTGTTAAGAAAAGGACTCAGTTCTCATGTTCTTGTCTGACAGCAACACAAAAAACTTTCTTTGTACAAACTCCAAAACAGGAAGGAAGAGTAGAATCCTAGGTCCCACTCATGAAAACACTTTTCCTGTCTTCAACTTAGTCYGTTCTAGAAGGGTTTAAAATACTGTAACAGAAATAAAAAGGAAGGATAACCTAATGATGGACCAGCCCAAGGCACCTGTTTATTTTGACCACAATTAAACATTCCCATTTGAATGGCATGTTGCATTAACCAAGATCTAAAATCCTGGTTCGCAGGCATGTAGTACCCTCTGTTTTAAACAGACAGATCACTGTGAAGTCAAGACATTCCAGTCCCTTGTAGAAGAAATTTACGTTGTCTTCTTCCATAATCACAATGCCACTGGCTTTGGGGAGGTGGAAAGAAAACAGCAACTAACTTAGAAGCAATGGCTAGGATGAGAGTTTGGGTTAGTGTGCATGCTTTTTACCTAGACTTTTGCATTAGAACAGTGTCTTCTTGCCCTCCTGTTCCAGAAACCACTGTTTCCACCCCCCAGAGTGAAGCAGGCCTGTCCTTTGCCCAGTCTGTGGCCAGGAGGGCCACAGCTACTCACAGCTTTCTGCTCATGAACTTTGACAGTTGTTAAAATGGAGTATCACCATAATCCTGCTTCACAATAACTTGTACAGGAAGCTACTTTCTCTTGCGAAGGTGATGTAACTTTGTTCTGCCCCCACAAGGATGCTGGGCAGGCGAGCTCACCTCCTGTGACAGACATGATCATTAGCTCTGAGATACACTGCAGTAACAACTTCATATATGCTAGAAAAGAAGGTAGTACCATGTCTGTAAGACAAATCTGAGTTCTGATTCCATAAAGTGCCTTTCTCCTAGTATCCATTAGAGTTCTTTATTGTACTTGGCTCTATGCACCTTGGCCTAACCTTGCAATGAGAAGACTTTTGGATGATTTAAATGTCTGGCATGGTGCTGCTTGTTCAGATTGAAAACCTAGCTTTTATTTCTCTCCCAAGGTTTACCCTTCATTCCAGATAGTACAAGTAGTAATAATTCATTGCTTGATAATACATTTCTTGTGCAACTTGAGTTAAGATGCAGTTATGGAGCTCTTGTTCTCCTGGTTAAAGTCAAGCAAGTACCAGCTGAGAACCTGCAATGGCTATACAATGATTTGAGTTTTGGAGAACACACCAGGGCACAGGATATACTTGCTTACTGTAACCACCATTCAAACCTGGGCTCTGATCACAGCAGCTGACCAGAGGCATTACACCAAAGAAACGGAAGGCACCACTGTAAAGGCAAAGTAGTTCAAAGGGAGAAGAGGATTTCATAGTGATCAGCAATATCCTATGTTACGCCACACTTTGCTCCCTCTTTTAATTCAAAACACACACAGTAACTGTCTCCCTTCCAGCTGCTGGTATGCAACAAAGCACCTATTGAGTCACAAGGAGGGGATTTTGAATGTCTGCACTTAACTCTTTTACCTTGAATTATGTTATCTCCTGGAAAGATAAGATTCAGTTCCACAGAACAGTCCTTCATGTCCCAAGCTATAATGATTTGTTTCTGTTACGTACCCATTTATCGAGGACTTTCCACATGCAACAACAATAAAAACAATGTCTTTTAGAAAAGGAGTGCAGACGGAAAGCATTTTTGCAGCAAATCAAATAAGGAAGGGTTAGGAGAGAAGTCTTGTTCTGTTTTCTTTTAGACAACTTCCTGGCTTTTGTAGCAGTTACCTGCCAAGAGAAACTTGGTAGGGAAGCAGAATTACAAGGAAGAACAAAAGTACAAGGAAGAGCAAAATATGCTGTAGCCATCCAACTGGATGTAGCATGGATGCTACTTCTACAATAATCTGCTTGCTTTGATGCTTCTGCACCCAYACTACTGCTAACAACTGATGACTTAATTTCAGAAAAGCAGAGGTTTAATAAATGTCAAATAGTAGTTTCAGGAGGTTCTGTTTGCTCTACTAGACCTCATGTTTCAACAGCTTGTGAACACAGTGCTCTAATGCAGGGTGTTACAAAGCCTCCGCAGTGACTGTAAAATTTCAACAAATCAAAGGTTTGTTTCTGTTCAGTTTAGCAAAAGAACTACTGACAGAGTAGAAAGTCATAACAACTGACCACAGCTATATTATGTACCAAACCTTCAAGAAAGTGAGAGGAAAGATTACTAGAGACTAGTTTCAGTTCCTTTTTTTAGGTGTCTGAAGGAAGTGACAGCAGTACAATGACAGCTATAATTCCTCACGGATCATCGCTGCAGACAGTAAAAAGTAAAGTGGAAGTCAGAGAAGAAAAGTGTGGAGATTCTGGGCCACTTTTATATTTCAGGTGTCAATTCAAAAACAAAGCCATTTCTTAAGGAAAAGAGACTGACCTTTCCATTAAATGATACTCAGCTGTTTTTACCTCTTTCTCCATTTTTTCCCCCAACCTTCCAAAGGTGATGATGTTACAGTTGTGAGCAATTGGCAATACAAACAGCAGCGTATTTTCTTCTGTACAAAAACATCCAAAGCCTTGAAAAAGCAGCCAGGGGACTGACTGCTCAGAGGCAGGGAGATTGCAGGAACATAATATGCTGAAGCTCATACCAGTGAACTGTGCAATAAATCTCGTGAGGCCCCTGATACCAAAGCTCACTAAAACGGTATCCACAGCAAGCAAAACTACCCCTCTGCTGCAAACAGCCTTCAAGGAAATACAGGACAGGCCAGCCTCCTCCTTTCCAGAGGGAGACAACACAGAGGGTATACACGGAGAACATTTGCTTCACCTTTTTCAAAAAAGGTGCTTGCCTGCTTTAAAGTGGGTAAGACTTTGGTGGTTCAGGCTCTGTGTCACCCTATAAAATAGCAGGACAAATGGATACATCAGCTACAGTTTGCATTTCTATAACCTGCAGAAAGCCTCCAAGGGTGCTGAAATCTAATGACAGAAGCAGCAACTAATGAGCTATAGCCACAGTTCAGGAAGAACAGTTAGCTTACAGCTGAAGCTACTACTGGCTGAAGGATTTTGGGCAAAGCAGTATGTCACACCTAGAACCCACAGTACTATTCCTGGATTTTGCATGACAAAGGGATTACTCTTTACTGGGATAGCCTTCCTAGAGATAATGACTAGTCCTTCATGAACTGAATCCTATTCTTTCCACAGTAAGAATAAGAAAACACTGTTCATCTGGTTCTACAGCTCTGCCTAGGAAAAAAGAAAGACTTGSTTTTAGACATTGCTTCTAGCAGCTGTGCTAGTTAAGAACAACAAACTCCAAGGGAACCTCCTGCACTCTTCAAAGCTGTTCCAGCTGAAAGGTCTGTTCTCTCTCTCACACGGAAAGCCGGGGATAGCAGCAGGCACTGCTGAAGGCTCAACAAAAGGAGGACTAGCAGACAGTGTTAAAGCAAGGGAGCAACAAGAACCATCAGCTACAAAGGAAGGGCTAGTGACATTAGTTAAAGCATACTTATTGTACCCCATCCAGCCCAGCACCATCCGAGCTAAGGCTGGAGAACAAAGTGACTGCAAAGTGGCTCAGTGGTGTTGGTCCCTGTTAAAGGGAGACCATCTTGCTGGTTTGAAGATTTTAAACCAAAGCAGCAAGTATGATGCAACTAAAAATCAGAGGAAGTGGTGGAATGGATTAAGTAAAGAGGGTGCTCTTCTCCAGCTGTGAGATAGGTAGGTGCAGTCTCTGCCAGTTTGTACCACGTCACGTGCTGTAAGTGCAACCATGCTGCTCTGGGAAGCAAAGCCATGAGATCCTGTAGCATCCCTGATGGCAAACTTGCTCCTGCCATTGACAAGGAAGGGTGGCTTTACTCCAATTCAGCTTAGAGTTGGGTGAGGAGTGTTTAAAGGACTCTGGTTTTAATCCTTGGTTTAACTGTCCCCACCAACAAACTTGGTAGGACGTATTTATGACTGGGCCATTAACAGCCTGAGCTGAAGCCCTCTTCAGTCCCCAAGTGGAAGGGGGAGTTCATAGGAGATTTGCCAGCCAAGTGTGAAAGCTCAGCTATAGCATTTCACATTGGTTGTCATCAAAGTGCTTTCCTGAAGTCTTCAGCCCTCAGGTATCCAGGCTAGGCCAAAATGTAGCTATCACTGGCAACAGCGAGGATTGGTGCAAAAGGTGCCACTGGTCCTAGCTAGACAAAACTAAAAAACACAAATGAAAGGGAAAGGGAGACAAAACCAAAAAGAACCCTAGAGCAGGTACTCACTGGGAAGTTGAGTGTGAGAAAATAAAATCACATTTTGTTTTAAAATTATAAATACTCTCCATATAAAGTTATTAAATAACTGTGGCTGTGGTGAGTTCCAGTGATCCTCCTAGGCAGTGTCTGGTAGTCTTTAAAAAGTGATCTTTGCTCCTCATCTCTCTTGCCCTTGGTTTAAGTGCAGCAGGGGTTGTCAATGACTAGCATAACATCAATGCCATATACTTCCAGTAGGTCCATAAGGAAACTTCGATCCCCTTGGGGATCTAGGCCCATGCCTCGCGCATGGTCAGCTGTCAGTGTCTTGTCCTGGCTGGCTGAGACCTCCATCAGCGTCTGGAATATGCGGTTGTTCTGCTCCATGAAAAACCTATAGGATAAAGTCAGTGAAGATGATAGCATTGGACCTCCAAAGAGACAGTGTATTTACCAACAGGCAGCAGAGCCCCAGAACTGCATTTAACCCCTTTAACCTGAGATCCCACCTTCCTAGGTGACACTGTAGTACTTTTCCATTCACTCTATGGATCACCCAAAATAAAACAAAGATAAAACACCAACTTTTAATTGACAGCGGTGCTCCCATCTGGCTGCTCTGTGGGGAGCATTTCCCTCAGAAGCAAGCCACATTATCAGCTTTTGTGGTCACCAAGCAGGTACATCACCTGTAACTCTCATAATGTAAAGGAGGAAACAGTGCTGTCATCCATCTGATAGGCCAATGGGTAAATAAATTCCTCATTACTGGTGCAGAACACACCAGTGAGAGCAACTTTTTACCTGTTGCTTTCCTAGAAACGTGCAAGGCTATTCAGAAAGAGCTCTGGTTATACCTGTGCAGCTCAACAATCAGAGCTCTGCCCTGACAGCTCTTCACACAGTTTCATCCCATTACTTCTCACCTGCTGCAGAGTGTGAACAGCAACAGGCAGTAAAGGGCTTCAGAGATGACAGACGTGATTTTCATCTAATTCATCTAATAACTGTACACCCAGTTCTGGTTCCTCTGTTTGCCAAGTACAAGACCAGCCACACCAAYGGGCCAATCCTTCACATGCAGGTCTTATCCACACTGTACAACTCCCAGCATGGTACAGTGCCTGCTTCCCATGAGCACTGTCCTTTCCAGAGCCAAATGTTCTGGCAAGAAATATCCTATAGTGTTTATGTTTTCAAAAATGGGAGGGGATCCTTACATCTCCGACTGTGTTTTTAAAATTCACTTCCCCATCCCAGCACTTAAGAGACCTCAGTGGATACTAATAGAGCTGCATTTGGCTTCTCAAAATGACAGGAAGATACCTGAAGAGGAAGAGCCAGTCTGGTTTTGAAACCTTAGAGGAAGAAAGCTGACTATGGAATCATGGCAAACATCATATTTCATAATATGCCAAACCAGTGCAACATGAAATCAGTGCAAGAGGCTCCATAAAACTAAGTGTCCAACTAAGTATCAGAGGTAGCCACTCACAAGATGAAAAGGTCCTCTTCACAGGAGCTGCAATCCTCACCCACTTCTTGAGAATACATTAACATCTGCCTGAGAGAAGGGAGACAGGTTAACTGCACATACCTACTGTGAACCTCGAAGCATTATGAGAAGACCAGAATTTTCAAGAGATGAGCTGAACCAGTGGGATATTTTGAAAATATTACAAGGAGGAAAGTACAAAGGAGTAGTGTCCTCTTTATCCCACATCACACTGGTCTCCTGTCAGGACCAGGACCACCCAGATGTCTGTTGTTACCTTTGGTCATTGAGCCGTCGGTACTTCTCCTTGTCAGCATTGTTAATTTTTAGGAGTGGTTGCAGATGCTCATGATGTGTCTTCACATTCTGGTTGTCCACGTAGACATCATAGAGATCCCGCTTCTGCTCAAAGATCTTTTCTGTTGTACCTGCCAAAATTAGAGAAGAGTCTCAGAGCAGCATATTGCTTTCCCAGCAGACCAACTGTTCTCTTGCTTTTGTAGTTAGTCATTCCGTGCACAAACTACTTCTCATCAGTTTTACTCCCCAGTCTGATGTCTCAGGCTATTTTGCAGCCTGAAGCTAAAACATCACACCTAATCCATCATACTTACAGGCCACATATGATACTTCTGTCTCCAGCATTTCTATGTCTGCCACATTCACATAGAAGAATGGTTTGGACTCTGGGACAGTTCCTCCAAGACCAGGCAGAGAAACATTTGCAAGGCAACAGCAGCAATACACTGTGGACAAGAGAAGTACATCCTAAGATGCTTTTGGTTTCCCTCAAGGGCACTCTGAACCCCACTTGCCCAGTTCTCCCACACATTTCTATGAAAATAATGGTCAGAGCTCTGAAAGGCCCTTGAACACCAGAAGTGTTCTTAAGTGACGACATCCTGTTTTGGATAGGAAATAATCGGTTCTCCCACAGGAATCCCATGTTCCAGAATCCATAAATTCAGCCAGTGCTCTTATTGTCTTGTGCTGACAGAAACTGTGTTTGACAGTGCCAGATGTGTCCTTACTCAAGAGGCCTGAAAGAAACGCATTTTGTGGGAAACGTGTAAATGCAGACTGAGCGGTATCTTCACAAGGAATGGTCGCAATGGATTTTCAAGACCTGCATGACATCTGTCCCCCCAGTACTCGCAGGCATGTCTGCAGTGCTTCAGCCTGCTAGATCAGAGCTCTGCAGTGTCCCTGGAAACATACCTCTATAGCAGACAACTCCAACTGGGGGCGGTGAAAATATCAGTATGCGCTTGCGCAGTAGGGCAAACTTCCAGAGGACAAGGATCTGCTCACCGAAGAATTTGATGAACTGAGACATACAGCCAGCAGGGTGTGTGATCTGCAGGTGGAGCAAAAGGGAAGAAAACAGCTCAGAGGTGAAACAGGGACATATGCACAGATGCTAAGTCTAAATGTGGGAGCAAGACCAGCACACAGCTTGTAACAGTCCAAGTAACAAAATCTTATCTGAAGCAGCCTACAAAGTGCAGGAGCGACTGCTTACATAAAGAAGTATGAGGCACCAGCAAGGAGCAGCAGCACTCTGCCCATTCCTGCAGGCCTCAAGCACCTGCCTCACCTTCATCTCTGGGTACATGTATCTGTGGATGGAAGGCAGCCAGTGGACAGGTTGCTGAGAGCTAGGGGTGCCCTTGCTATCAGGGAGAACTCCTTTCTTGTCATCATAGAATGCCTCTAGATGGGAGTAGTGCCCTGGCATCTCCAGCTGGTGTCTGGAAAAGAAAGGAAAATAAGGGGAGATCTGTAGTGTCTCCAGACTATTTGTTTAGTGCCTTGCCCCCAGCAAACATCTGCTCTCCCAGCTGAAAGGGATCCTGGGTGCCTCAGTTGCACAGACTCATCCAGGAGGGCTAAAGAAGCGTCAGGACTAACAGCAGCTCTCAGTGCAGCCAGAGAACACACACAGCACTGACACAGGCAGCGTGCTGGTGTGTGAGTAAGTACTGATCCTGTTTGAAATACATTCAGGTAGGAACAGTTTTCCTTTCCACCATCACCATTTTCCCTGCTAGATCCACTCAACACAACTGAAGCACACAGCTAGCCAGGATCACCACTATAGGTTTAGAAGCCCTTTGTAAGCCCCACTAATATGGTTTTCAGAAGGAGAAAATGGGAATTTCTTGTCCTCTCAACTCTCCCCGTGACACTTATGTCTGCATACAATAAGTAGGGTTGGGTAGCATTTGTCTAGCCTGCTAGCAAGGAAGAGACTGCTGCTAATCAGTTCCTTGTCTCCTCCACACTGTGTAAAACATTCTGGAGAAACAGTCATTCAAGGAAATCACAGCACGGCATTGTCGCCGAATTCTCACTCACACCTAAACTGCTCTCCATGGAAGCAACATTACCTCTCCCAGGCCAGTCTCATTCCCAAGGGAACTTACCTGACCTGGTTCTCCAGGAAGTGCATGTACCTATACAGCAGCGTGTAGGAAGGGGAGAGAATGCCCACAGACTTCATGCGAGCACCACGCTCCAACTCACTCTCCACAGGCATGTTGGCAAAGCAGGCCAGGCCAAAACAGAGCCCTTTCCGGAAATAACTGGAGACAAAGGTTTGACAGAAAAGTTAATGTTAAAAAGAGGAAAAAGGAAGAAAGAAAGGTAACTGACTGCTAAAAATACTGATTCAGGAACACCATTTCTTCTTTAAGGAACCCCCTGAAATCGCACCCTGCTATCTGAAGGGCTGAGGACAGGCCTTGGGTGTCCCACTCTTCTCAGGAACACGACAAAATATTTAAGGCAAGAGTTCCCAGGAGTTCCCACTAAAGCCTCTACCAGGAACATCACAGGCCGTAAATAAATAAAGTAAATAGCTAACTTGGAAGGAAGTCCAACAGAGGATGCGTGATTCAGTCAGTGCGGAGCCCTTCCTCCAAGGAAGAAGCCTGCAGTGCAGGCAGTTCTCAGCATTGTCTAGCTACCTAGTCATACTTTGGGTCTCAGTACGTTGAAGCACACTGGTTGACTGCAAGGGTTCAGTTCACATGCGTTTGAGAAAGTAACTGTTATTCCTGGCCAAAAGGAATTGTGACACTGCAGTTCATTGCAAAACATTGCTGCATTGCAACATTGGGTTAGCTGAATGCAGAAAATTTCTATCTTAAATGTTTCCACTGAAGGAGCTAGCAAAGAATAAAATGAGCAACAATTGTTTATAACAACATTTAATCAGAACCTTTTTCTAAGTCCTGTTCTTGCAAAATCCTTTGCGTTTCAGTTCTGCCATTTCTTCTCCTTTGCCCTAGGCCTCTGCTGAGTCCCAACAGTGGCAGTGCAGTATCATTTGCCCAATACACATTAAAATTTGCACACCACTGGGAAGCTGGCCTGGCCCATTCACCAGTTGGCCTCCACAGCCAGAGCTGTCATAGAGCAGATCCCTGGGGCTAGCTGGGACTTACTATGGTGCTGAAAGTATCTGAAAAGTATTTTTGGCTCAGCTAGAAACAGCTTAGCAGCACCTTTATGCAGGAACTTCTTAGAGGGTATTTTTCTTGCATGCTCTGAATTAAGAGCTGGTGGTGTAGATGTACAACTAAGAAAAAGAAGAAGTAGTATAGCTCAGACACACTCACATGAAATCTGACTGGATTTTGTGGGACCCACTTGCCATGGATTTGAATTCCACACCTTCCAAATCTATATCTTGGGGTAAACACCACTCCACCATGTTGCCTGCAGAGAAGCAAATTTATTTGGGTAAGCTTGAATACAGTACTTGTTTCTAAAATGCAAACATGATCAACACCAAGCTGTTGCTTTTCTAACACTGGGATGCCAGTAGCAGTGCCCTAACACAACTCCTGAACTCCTAAATTGTCAGACAGTAGCTGACGTACAATACTCYACACGTGTTACTTGTAGCACAGCACACAGATATTGCAGGACTTTTGGGGCCATTTCTGAAGCTAGTGCTATTTTGTGGGTTTATACTTGATAAGCTTAATCACAGAGCAGCTACAATTTTACCTGACAGTGTAAGCTTTGGTCTACATGAGTATCCCATACAGAAAGAATCAAAGGACAGGCTGTTGCTCTTTAGGATGAGTTTTCGTGATAACTCACCACCACCACCACCAATATTGTCCTTTGGCTGTGCTTGGCAGGCCTGGTCAAACAGGAACCCCTAAGCCATCATCCAAGTCATCACTACTTCCCTGAAATCTCTCCTATTTTCTTTAGGATAGGAGGAGCTAGCTGAAGCTTTATATGGAGGCTGAGGTGATCCATGTACTGCAATGTGTTTGTGTATGCTAGAATAACCGAACAAAAAAGCACATAAATTACAAGCTAGATCAAGATCAGCAAACATCTGTCACCTGCCAACYCAGCCAGAAAGCATGCAGTTGTTCAGGGGAAAAGGCCACCTGAGGAGCCTGATCCTGGAACAGATAACATCAGAGAAGTCACAAAATGTCCCTAAAGCAAATCATGTCCAACAAGTTTACTCGTGCTTTGCCCTACCAGCACTTCAGAGCCTAACCTGCTCATCTGGACACTCCCACTGCACTGAGATGTGCTCCAGGCTTACCCACCAAGTTTCTGTTCTCTGTCAGCCTGCCCACACTTTAAGTCATGTGGCTTAGTTTTAAAACAAGGCAAACAAACATTCTTCAGTATAATGCAATGGCAGATGCAGTGCAAAGGTGCTTCCTACTGGTTCACTCCTTTCCCTGTTTTGGGGTGAGCATCCCAGCTGTGCTTGCACTGACAGCATACATTTGGAAGGGCCTTACACTCAGCCGAGACTCTTGGAGATATTTAAATCTGAGGCCTCATTTCTGAAGCCTGTCTTTTGTCTCATTACTCATACTGCACAAGTATATGCCTGCACTCACACAGGAATTGGGCTTAGCTACTGACATTTAAATAGGCTATTTTTCTTCTCACATAGATGCTGTATTCAGTAGACCTCCCCCAGTCCTGCCTGGCAAGGACTTCAAAAACATCAACAGCATCAGGCATGGCAACAGGAGAAGTTCCGCATCCAACTACCCATTTGCAGTGCACAGGCAGACCTCTCCCGCAGCGCTGGGCGGGCCGGGGAGCAGCGGCAGCCTCATGACCCCAAGCACAGCTCTGTGCAGCCACACGCGAACCCACAGAGCTCTGCTGTGCAGCGCCTTCGCCTCTGAGGCGTGTGAAAGGCTGGCAGGGAAAGCCAGTGACATCAGAGCAGCCCACGCACCCCCCCGGAGGCTTTGCATATTATATATAGTTGGTGGCTTTTGTTGTTTGGGGTTTGTGTGTGCCTGTTTGGTTTGCTTTTTAAAGGCGCAAGAACCTTCCTTGAAAGAGTGAGGAAGTCAACTCTTGAGACTGTTACCTCTTAACCATGAAATTGTGGTTAAGGCCAGATCTGCTTTTAAGCCTTGCCCCACAGAGGATCACTTACTCGTCATTACCTATAGATTAACAGATCGATATGCAAGAGTGCCATCAAGAGCAAAGGAAATTGGCTTTGCTCAGTTTAGTCACAAATATTTTCAGGTGTCATATCCACTGTGGAGGTGTCAGAGTGGATATGGCTAAAACAATGCCTGTTCCGTAGCAGTAATAAGGAAAGGATGTCTTGAAACAGATCTTTACCCTACATGTGACCACAAAACCAACTCACACATCACACAGCTATTTTTTTTTCCCAGGATCTGTCAGGAGCAGCCTGCACCTGTGCTCCTGGCTGTTCCTCGTGCCACCTTGCCCTATGAACACACGGACGACGTGGCAGTCAGAGAACAAATACGGAGATAAAAAAAATGGCAAAGTCAGTCTGGTGAAACAGTAGAGCAAACAAAGGAGAGACTTCACCCAGATGCAATACAACTGCCAGCCTGCCCAAGAAACCAGAGGAGGGAGCAATGTTGTAGAAAAACAGGAAGCATTGCCCTTCCCCATAGAGAAAGCAGCTCTTGTGTGCACAGGAATCTTTCCATGTGAGAGTCACCCAGCATTAGAGCATGGGCTAGTGATTTTGCTGAGAGTCAGATCTGCAGATCTGATCTCTTGAGAGTTATCTGCCAGCTTCAGGTCAGGTCTGAACCAGCACTCAGTTTCTGATGTGCAAAGTTAAGGATGTTCTTCCTCTTGTATTTTCTTTCCTCTGCATTTTCACATCCTCACAAAAAAGATATTGGCACTGGCTTTTGGGGGTCATCACCTGACCCTCCTTACTATTAGATGTTTCCCAAGAGCTTCAGGGTCCCCASCTGTGCAATGCTACCATGTTGTGCCAAGACAGGAGAAGCATAAAGTGTAACCTAACCATCACACTGGTTCCGTTTCCTGCATGGAAGAAATGTGGGACAGAAAAACAGAATATTTGCATCTTTGCTGGTGTAAAATGGATCACTTCCCTCTCTTCCCTCCCTTCCCTCCTTTTACTTACAGAACCCTTTAAGCCAACAGACTGTGTGCGACCTCCACAAAGTTGCCTGTTATCTCCCCCGCAATAGCCATGAAGAGAGCTCCTACTCAAGTGCCACACAGTTCACCATGCTGGAGGTGAGGACAGCACTGCTGATTTACAAGCTGCCTCTGGCTCTTACGTTCCGTCACTGTCATGACTGACAGTCACAGGGACACCAAAATTGTAACAGTGACCTGGCAACCCCATAACCTACCTTTGTAAACTCATCACGTGCAACTGCTATACACTGAGCTCGTCTGCTTCAAGCCCTTCTAAATTTAGGAGGGAAGCTGTTACATTCTTTATTAGCATAGTCACCACTTCATCCTTCTACAGTAAAACCTCTCTAGCTCGCCTGCTTGCCTGTAGTTGAGCAGACATTACCTGGCATAACCACCTGCCCAGACACCACCAGAAATCTGGCCATTCCTATGCCTCAGCAAGCTGCCAGAGGAGGTCTGCTGTGCTTTTCCTGGGCAGGATCAAGCAGGTTTCCACCTCAGACACTAAGTGGATGATTTCCTTTAAGTCACACACCAGGACCAGATACCCTTACGAACATTACACAAGTCCTGCATACCATCTGATGTGGCTGACCCAGGAATTCCCATATCCTCTTTTTGACCCAGCAAGTTCACACCATTGCAACTTCAAGATCTTATTTTGAAGTCCACATCCTCCATAGGGCACTTTGCTTCCCACCTGTAAAGCTGACATTTGTTGGTGTATTGCTCACAGTCCTATCATGCTCTTTATATTCATCATCCATGCTGGGTAGCAGCGGGAGGCTGAATCCTCCTGGACTTGACAGACTACTCCAAGGCTGATGACACCCAGCATTAACTGCACATCAGATGTGAGAAGAGCTGTTTCCCAACTTTCCCTGGACTTCCTTCAAAGCAACAGCTGGTTCAGACAAACTCCTAAGAAAGCTCAGCTTTCTGCCAACCAAGAAAATCTCACCATTTCATAGAAGGCATATGCTCTTGGATTGAAAGACAACCTGCTGTTGCTGCAGTCATGCAGACTCTTTCATGTTTTGGATACTTTGGAGAAACAACTCTATTTTCCAACTCCTATTGGAAAGATGACATGCAATCTCATTTTGGATTTTTATGAATGAAGAGCTTCTGACCTCTAGATAGAAGATGCTTCTCTCTGGTGCAGTATGAAAGCAGTAACTTCTCAGAAGCTGTCGGTGTTTTGGGACATAGCAGCCATGCTGTCTGGCAGTGTGCATTTCTGACAGCACATCACACCAGGGGCTCCATTCTGTCCACTACTTCCTTAGGATTTTCAGTTCAAGACCCACATTTAGTCTTTACTACCAGGGCCCTCTTGTGAGCCTGATGTCAGTTACTTTCCCCTTCCCCTGAAGAACCAACCTCACTATGCTTTACAGATCTTTTTCCTGTACTTTTGCTATGGATTTGCTAAGGAAGTGCCTGTCTGCAGAAGAAAGAGAAGCTCGCTCCCATATCTGTATGCAAATGGGCTCCTGAATCTCTCTCACTTGCCTTTGCACCCTAGGTTGGTGCCTGGCAGCCGAAAGACCCAATGATCTCAGGACATCAGAGCCCTATGCACAGTAGTACCTGAGTTCACAGGTGCAAGGCAGGTGCTAACTTCCTATCCGTTGTAATATCTGTTTTGTGGATAGCGCTGAAGCAACAGGACTAGGAAAACAAAGTTAAGACATTTTCTGAAATGCTGATTCACAGATTTGAAACTCATAACCTCTGTCAGTAAAAGAAGTGATACAGTCCAACAGCACTGAGGGAGAAGCATATGGCAGTGAGAAGAGGAAAATAAATTCCCTTGCCCCTCTCCTCTGCCGTCCTGGATCACAGCACTCCTTCAAACCACTAAGTTCCACAGATCCCACCTGAGGCCAGCCTCTAAACACACTGGTCACCAAGAAATACACAGCCGAGCTGCTGCTGCTACTGGTGATCATGCCCTGCGAGCCTGCCAGATTTACGCCTGCCACAAACGCCATCCGTCACCGACAGCTGCGGGCAGGTCTGCGCCACGGCATGGGGACAGAAAGATGCTCTCAAGATGCTGCTAACAGGTTGGTGTCCTCCAGGCAGCGCCGGGCAAAGGCTCGGCCTAAATCTGCGCCGAGCACAGGGGGTGCCCCTGTGCCGACCACAAACTCCCTGTGCCGTGACCCGCTTTGGGGCAGAGGTACACCCGTACCTCTCCTCGGAGCGGCACCAGACGCGGCGCCTTCTGCCAGAACTACTTCTCCGCGGGATGGAGAGCAAACGCAATCCACCCTGTGCTCCGTTTTCGGCAAATGCCCACGGACCCTGGTCCCGACAAGCAGCCGTGCCATGGAGCCGCGGTCTCCCGTGGGGGCAGGGGGCAGCCCGGCTCCCGCCGGCCGCTCTCCACTGGGTCTGGCGACGCTACCCCGAGTGCGGCGGAAGGAGCGGTCCTCGGGGGGCGGGATGCTCGGGGGGAGCGGTCCCCAAGGGATGCCCGGCCCCGGCCGCATCCGTCTTGCTCCAGCGGCACCGGGAGCCCCAGGCCCAGCCCCCGCGCCCCGGCCCGCCCGCCCCCGCCGCCGCTCACCCGTGCGGGGGTCGAAGGTGACCACGAAGACGGCCACGATCTGGTCCTCCTCCGCCTCCGCCCGCGGCGGCCCCGCCGCCTCCGCCGGCCCCTCGCCGTCCCACGGAGCCGCGCTCCAGCCGCCGCCGAGCCGCCGCCCGCCGCTGCCGCTGCTGCCCGGCTCGGCCGCGGGCGGCGGCGCCGACACGGCGGGGCCCTCGGCCCAGAACAGCAGCGGCGCCTCGTCCGAGCGCTCCACCATGGCCGGGCCGGGCCGRGCCGAGCSGAGCCGAGCCGAGCGGGGCAGAGATGAGCCGAGCCGGACCGAGCCGAGATGAACTGAAACGAGCGCAGCAGAGATGAGCCGAGCCGGACCGAGCCGAGATGAACGGAAACGAGCGGAGCAGAGATGAGCCGAGCCGGGCCGAGCCGAGCCGAGCCGAGATGAACCGAAACTAGCGGAGCCGAGATGAGCCAAGTCGGGCCGAGCCGAGATGAACCGAGCCGAGATGAACCGAGCCGAGATGAACCGAGCCGAGATGAACCGAGCCGAGATGAACCGAGCCGAGCCGAGCCGAGCCGAGCCGAGCCGAGCCGCACCCCCCGCGCCGCACCGGCGGGGGGCGGGAAGCGAGGGGGCGGGAGCACGGGGGTGTCACCGGTGGGGCGGGGCTGGGGCCGAGGGGCGGGGCGGGGCCGCTGGGCTGGGGCAGCCGGGCTGGGGCAGCCGTACCGGCAGCGGCCGGAGCCGTCCGGGGAAGTCCGGCGCGGGTCGCGGCTCGGAGCTCTTCGGTGTCGCCTCCCGGCGGAGCACGGGGGGAATTGGGGCAGGCCGCCCCCCCGCGCTTCATCTCCTCGCGCAGGGCAGAGCCAGCTGCCCCCTGCCTTCTGAGCCCCCCCAGGCTGTGACCCCCATGCAGAGCCGCTGCCCCCCTGAGCTCTGTTCAAGCCGTCCTACTGGGAAAGCCACGGGAATTGGGCAGAGCAGCCTCAGCGCCAGGAACGGGGCAGGCTCACACACCCCAAAGGGCTGTGGTGGAAGCTGCAAGCCACAAATCTCAAGGAGTCAGGGATACTGATCCAGTGTATACTGGTACGTGTGTGTGTGTGTATATATATATATATATGTATACACACACATGTACATGTGCTACAGAAGGATGTGAAACAGTTTTGGGAGGAACAGACAAAATCAGCTTGAGATTGAAAGATGGGGACACCAGCATGACCAAGGCATCTACAGGCAGCCAACTTTTTTGTAATTATCGTCCTCGTTATACTACCACGAATGTCATTAAGTGTCATTAGGTTTAATTTGGTTCCCTAGGTCTTTCTGATTAATTGAATTACCCAATTAAGCAGTCCACAATTAAAAGGAAGATATTGTCATAAAAGCCTTAATTGTCTAACTTTTTTCCTGTTGAGCAGTTCTGAGTGTTCAATACCCCATTAAGAAACCCATCATCCAGTTTCCTCAGCAGTGGGTTTTGGTAACATCAGCATCCATTTGCTGTGAGCCTCATTTCAGACAGCTCCAACACGGAGTGGGCATTTTGTTTCACAAAGCCCCTGCGCAAGTTTACTTTGCAGAGCTATAGACCAGAGTAGGTGGTGTTTAGCAGATGGAGTTTTTCATAGGTGGTGACTGGTAAAGAAAAAAAAAAAAAACAAACCCTACACAATATTTTGTTACTGTATAAAGAGAAGCCAGATTCTGCAAATACTTGGCCACATGCTTTGCTTTAACCATATAGACAGTGCCAAGCTTCATTTGGATGAATATATTTTTGCATGTTAGTGATGCTGAAGTGACAGCTCGTTTCTCTCTTCATCTCCACAGTGGTGCTGCTACAAATGTCAAATGTCTGTCCCCCAGCAATCCAGGCAGGAAACAAATCCCAAATAAGAATTCCTCCATGACCCACATGATCTATTTGTGGTGCAGAGCTGTTCCTAGTCCTTTCTGCAGTGCAACCACACCAGTATTGCTCCAGGATGAGGGAGGGGATGCAGTGGGATGAGCAGCCAGTGATAGGGAGCAGGGGCTGCCAGTGCTGGCTCTGAGATGTGTGAAATGTCATCATGATCTGAGCTCTCGGCTTTTGCTGAAAAAAACCCCATGGGACAAGTGACCTGGTGGTACCAGAGCTATTGATACAGCCTTGGCCAGCAGTCTGGGCCTGCTGAGGGCACACTGCTGGATACACACCAAAAAACCAAAGGCCACATTTTCTACTTTTATTATTTCACCAAAATTGAAAAGATCTAGGCCAGGAGATAATACTACCTTTTTAGAAAAAAACCCCTCTACTTCAAAAGAAAATGAATACCTTTTCCCTCCAACGGAGGCCTAAGAAAATTGTCATCAGATCTTTGAATAGTCCTCCAGAAAAAATGCAAATAAAAATGTGGCTTTTATTTTTAAAATGCAAGATTAACAAGCTGGGGCTTCTTTACACAGCAAGTCCAACTTTTCTCCTTTACATATTGCATCTCTCCTTAGAAAAATGGATACTGCTTCTAAATGCTAAGGGGGGAAAAAAATTAAAAAATTGTTTCAGGTGACATTGAAAACTTTGGTCTGAAGGAACTTCATTGCTGGGTTATTAATTAACATGTAGTTATGGGGATTAAAAGCATTATTTCTTCAGAATTAAAATAATATATTCCAATCCAATGCTTAGGTACCAGCCATCTGATTAATACAGTCAGACCACAACAGTACTAAAGTGGTCCTGGATCTCAGCTGGCCAGATGCTGCAAAGACAGATTTGTCATAGCAGAGAGCAGCCAGTGCTGGCACTCCCAGGCTTTTGGACCTCGCTCAGGAGAAGGCACAGGGAGAATGCTGGCTAAGAGAGGCTGTATGGCAGTAACAGGCTCTGTGCCTGCAAGAAATACTACAACCTCTGGTCCAAATGCAACCAGCACTGAGTTCCTGGCACGTCCTGATACGGTTTTGGTGGTGTGTATCAAATGAATTGTTCATCATAGTCTTAGCAGGTAACCTCAGAGACCCATATGGCCACACTTTTCATTCAAGGAATGGGTTAGGAGAGCAGAGAGACCTCAGACCCATGTGCCCCTTTATGTTCTGGTGGGAATTGCCCTTGATGTGTGCATAGGAAAACAGGTGCTGGTTCTGCCAAACACCCACCTCCTATGGGCTGCAGCCACTTCCAGTTTCTGCATGTTCTTCTAGCAGCTCTCCTCAAGGCTAAGAAAAAAGGGTACTGTAACCTCATTCCCAATTAGTTAAAACTTGCTCTAGTCCCACTTTGAAACATAAGTTCCCAAAGGCTCAGAAGATTCCTGGTTTTTACAAAGAGGTGCAGTGAGGGGAGACATTGACTTGCTCCCAGTGAGCAACAGAGTGACCCTACGTGAGGGGCTGCCTTCACCAACACAGCTTCTACCTCCTCTCCCTTGAAACCTCAAGATGGGAACCATACCAAGACCTGCACATGGTTCCTAACTCTCTCCTGAAGTCTTATAAATTATACATTCATAAATTTGTACATTATAAATTAGGCTACTGACCTCTCCATGCACACTACAACGCTTGCCCCAACTAACACATACCTAAATGAAGGAAGTGAAATTCAGAGTTAAAAGAAGGAGATATGGGGCCCCATCACCACAAAACAGCTTATACAAGTAAAGTCCACAAAGACTGGATCCCTGATGGGATTATCATTGAGCAGACTGGCTGTCAGCAAACATCACCCCCCTCACAGGCCCCAGGAAGCTGGAGAAGGGAACAGTGCAGGAGCAGGGAGGTGACTCAGAGGGAGTCGTGGCTCTCTGCAGAGCTAGTTGTTGGCACAGCAAATCCACATCCACAGAAAACTCCTCATCCACCAGGCAACTGTGGACAGGTGCTGCCAAGCTCCAGATGTTTCCCATTTGCATTGGCTCAGGTGTGGGGTGGTTATAAATGTGCCAGGGGAGGAGAGAGGTTGTCTGTGGGGTATCTGGTAACTCTTTGGGGCGCCCTCTGCTTTTACAGCTGTATGTGGCATGGGTTCTTTTTCTCTCTTTGAGAAATTTAAAGTAGAAAAGGGTGAGGGGAGGCTATGTGTGTGTTATTCTTTAGGATGTGATATCTTTGTTCCTGTATGATGAGAGTGGTGGATGAAGGAATTCCCTTGGAGGTTTACTGGGAAAGGCAGTGGCTTCTGAGCTGTATCTGACTTACACCAATAAGACAAAAAGCAAAATCTGTTGTTACATGAGCAATAGCTGAATAACTTTGTACTTGATATTTCTGGGGTACTCTTCATTAACCAATGCTCTCTAACAGCACCGATGAGTGGCTAAGGCTTCTGCATATGTGGGACTGGGGAGTGTGGTCAGCAGAACTGATGCCCTTGATGAAGCAATGAAGAAGATAGTGTTATTTATGCAGATTAACTCTCTTCCTCTCCCTCTGCCCTTGTCCCCCTAACAAAACAGGCCAGTGTCAGCTTTACCTGTTCTGTTTCATGTGGTAACATGGATGACTGGGACAACAGCAATGAGTTCATTCAGCGACTGGACTTTTCCAGTTGTGGTGAAGACAGTGAAGACAGAAGCGTAAACGAGGAGGACTCCCTGAGCTTGAGCCCTCCCAGAAGCTCAGAGTTCCAGAAGTGGCAAGAGAGCAGTCCTCAGCCAGCAACCCCTCAGAGAAAGTTTAGTGAGATTTTCCTGAGCAGGACGAAAGCCTGGATGAGTCCCACCCTGAAGTCTTCTCCAGCTGTGAGCACGAGCTGGGGTAAAGCCGAGACACCCCTGCACATCACCTGGAAAAAGCTGCAGCTGTGTGACACACCACACACTCCTAAGGTAATGGCATGTCTGTAGTACCTCTATAGGAGAAAAATGCATCTCCCTACAAGAAGCTCATTGTTCTGGGGGGGCTTGGAGATAGGCAGCTGCACTTACTGCTCTGTTCAGTACATTTTTGGATGTAAATGGAGTTTTTCATGCAACTTGGTTGTGGTGTTGTGGATGGGGTGTGTACTTTGCCTGGTAAGTCTGGATCACCTCCAATCAGCTTGTTGTCTGGTGACATAGTTTTTCTTTTTGTGTGGAACAGTTGCTCAGTGAATTTGAGGAAAGCAGGACTTTGTTCTCAGGGTAGCAAATGAATGTGTGCCTGAAGAGAGAAGTTAGCCTCTCTTCAACTGTGTCACTGTTTCAAAATGCAACTTACCTACTGAGCTAGTTTCTCGGGAGAATGCTCCCAGCCCTTATTTTTTGTGAAACTTCTTGGAGAGAGTATAATACAACTGCTTTTTGTCTTCAGTAAGCACAGGTGGAGACTTGGCACCAGCTTCTCTGTTCCTAGATAATTTCTGGTGTGTGCATGGCACCAAGCAGTCCAGACTCACAGTGAAGTGTAGCTTCACCACTTCACTTGAGAGAAGTGGTCTTCTCTCAATGTTCCTGCTCTGCTGGTAGACTGTCTGCTCTTTAGCTTATGTGGTACACAGAAGATCAGTCCTTTAATACTTCTGAGCTAAGATTTGACTTCTGTCCTCCTGCAAAAACCTGGTTATGTGGAGAGAAGGATGACCCTCTGGCCATGTATGACCAACTATGTGGCAATACTTACTGAGGAATATCCTGCCACTCTCTAGGGAAAGCAGTCTAAATGGCATCACTCCAAAAATTTCCTCCAGTGACCCTTTAGAAGAAATTTCCCTAAATTTCATCTTAACATAGATGAAAAGTTGTCCTGACTTTGGCTGGAATAATTTTCTCCCTAGTAACAGGTACTGCACTGTGTTTTTTGGGTTTAGTATAAGAACAGTGTTGCTAAAACAGTTATTGCTCAGTAGTGTTTACCCAAAGCCAAGGACTTTTCAGTTTCCCGTGCTCTGCCAGTGAGCAGAAGCACAAGAAGCTATGCGGCACCATAGCCAGGACAGCTGGCAGGAACTGGCCAAAGGAGATTTCATACCATAGAATGTCATGCCAGGGGTAATTAGCCAGGAGGGGCCAATTGGTGCTCAGGGATGGGCTGGGAATCGGTCAGGGGTGGTGAGCAATTGTATTGTGTATCATTTGTCTGTCTTGGGTTTTATTTCTCTTTTCATTGTCTCTTTGCATTGCAATAATAATTATTCTATTTTATTTTAATCATTAAATTGTTCTTTCCTCAACCTACTGGTTTTACCTTTCTTTAACCCCATTTCTCTTCCCTATCCCACTGGGGAAGGGATTAGAGTTGCGAGCCAAGGGCTCACAAGCAGAGGGCTTAGTTGCTGGCTGGGGTTAAACCATGATAAAGGTCTATAAAATCTTTTCCAGACCAGATGGGCTGCTGGTAGTGAAGGGTGCTTTCAGGGTGTGCTCTTGTATAGATAACATGTTGGCTGGATGATTCAAAACGTGCTGCTTGTATTTTGTCATGTTGTAGCCCATAAGCAGGAATTTCATGAAATAACAATTTCTTTTCCTTTTTCTTCTGGGAGAAAGGTCTTGGTTTCCAAGCATGCTGCAAAAAGTGGGTTCTAAAGGACCTAAATCTACTTATAGACAAGGCTGGGAGCATTGATCTGAGAACATTTGAAAGTGATAGAAAGGATGAGAGAACAGAGCCCCATCTAAAACTGCAGACAGATGAGCACCAGAGCCACCAGATGTGAGGAGATGTGGCTCCAGGATCATAACAGTGAGACCACTGCTGGATTGAAAAGATATGAGTACCTTGATCTTCAACAGGACAAGTTCTGGGTTCTTGAAGGGCTGTTAACTAGAAGAAAATTAAATGTTAAATAACCCTTTAGACCTTATACTGCTCTCTCGAAGCTGAAACAAGTCAAAACCAAACTTATATTTTTAAAAAGTCGATGGTTACTGAAGGAGTCAAATCTGAGCGAGCAGATTTTTGTCTTCAACTCAAGACAACTTTACCTCAAGTCTATGATTTCCATGGCCCAAGGTTCTGGACTAGTAGGTGAAACACAAGGGCCTGTGTTCTGTGCCAAGGTGAACTATAGAAGATCCAGAGGTTCTTTCTGAACTTAAATTTCTGAAACTCTGGTTTTTTATTCATGAGGAGAAATGGGTTTTGGTTGCTTTGCTAGTAGCCATATTAAAAATATGTCTACCAGCTTCCCCTATCCTGATGCTGCTTGTTGCTGGGGAACCAAAGGGAAAATTTGGGTGGTGTTCCAGCTCATCTCCTGACAAACCTGTCCTGACTGCACTGATGCAACAGTCCATGCCTGACAGAACTAGGTCTACCATGTTAATGCAACATATGATGCAATTTGTGTCTCTGTAGTAGGGAAAGAGGAGCAGCTGGCTCTTCTTGAGGACTGTGCTTGCCAAAATGGCTCTGCAGGCCTCACCCAAGTGAGCAGAATGCGAAAGGGCTTAACAAGGAATGAAATGCTTTGTGGAAAATGAAAACTGTTGGGACTAAACTAGGGACACAGGGGTTTAATGATTCAGCTATTCCAAGGAATGGAGCTGAGTCATCCTTGATTTACAGGAGAAAAAGAATTTTATTCTGATGTAGTAGCAACAAAAAAATTTGCTGGTTTATTTGCCCCTCTTTTTTCCCTCTTTCTCAATACAGAGCCTGTTATCGAAGACAGCTTTTCCTTCATCTGGGACAAAAGTCCCACCCAGAGGCTTCCGACATCTGAGACTTACTCCTGGTGCTGACTCTGATGACTCTTCCCAAGCTTCTCTTGTCAACATTAATCCCTTTACACCAGAGTCCTATCGMCAAATGCTCTTTCTTCCTAATGGCAAACGGAAGACCAAAGGAGAGCTGTAAGTGAGCTATTCTTAAGTAACAGACTGAAAGCCTGTTGGAAGGAGATAAGTAATGGAGGTGTACAGTATCTAGACTTATTTGCTAACAATGAATCATTCACTTCTGTAGTATTCATTGGTGCAGAGCAAATGTTAGCAGACATATAAACGTAACAGAAATATAAATAAAAATCAATTCTTTCCTTTGTTCAGAAAAGTAAGTGGAGGACCAACAGCTCACTTTAGTGCTATGGCTGCAGCTTCACCAGTAATAAGGAGGCCAGGAGAATGATGCCCCTGGACAATGCCACTCTGTCCTATGGGCAGTACTGAAGTTGCTTTGTGGAGGCTTTCTAAATGGAAACAAAGAATTCCTAACCTGGGAAATACAGTCTTTAAGACCTCAACCGAAAACTTGTATATCAACTCTATAAAATACATGATTAAGCTGTGAAGCAAGGTTTGGAGGTTCCTTTGAAAGATTTTTAATTTCAAATCCAGTTAGATTGCTGTACTGAAATGATACACCAGACTTTCCTAAACTTCTGTTATAGGAACGATCCTGATCCAGGAAGCCATACTAAACAGGAGCTACCTACAAAGGTGAGTGTCTGTGTATTTCCCTCTCATAGAATGGAGAAGATGCTTGTAAGGACTTGGTGTTTGATGAAATGTATTCTGTTATTGGAGTATAAACCATGGCACCATGCCAGAGGATGAATACCTATGAAAGAAGAATTCCAAGCTGAATGTGTTGTTAACATTTGTTTGAGATGACAAACTTGGAAAAGGAGGAGTTATCCTTTGTAACTGTGCAATAGTCAGGCTTGCAGAAGGATAATGGTACCCTCTAGCAGAGGAGACTGGGATKGCAGGAAAACTGGTCTCCATGGAAAAACTACACCTGCAGAGGAAATCTGTTACCAGGCAACATCCGGGGCTGCCACAATTATTGTTTTCTCTAGAAGGAGCCTCAAGTAACTCGTGATTTACTGAAATATTATTCTGCTTGAGTGCTAATTAGACTGAGTATGTAATATAGATATAAAATTGTGTACTAGGAGGTATTTTTATTCCCAAGTTTTTAAGATAGTGTAAAATACAGCTGCCTTATGAAATGCAACCTGTTATGAAGGCTGTTTCACGTGAGCCACATTTTACTATCTGTGAGGACAACTCTTACCCTTCCTCTTTAAGGTCCCATGCCACATACTACAGCAATCACAGCAGTGGTTTCTGTGGAAACCACAGTGCAACATGAGCTGCTGTCCCTGTAAGGGATGCAGGAGGATGGAGAAAAATCACTTAGTCCACTCTTGTTGTTCACTTCATGCTCCACTGCTTATCTTTTCTTTACTTATTTTCCCTGCCAGTAGGCATTACTCTACAAGCAGCACCAGCAGTTCCTCTCTCCCTAGTGGCCATTATTGTAGCAGTAATGATGTTCCAACTGTTCTGCCAGCTTTCAAGCCTTTGTGGAAAAGTGTCTCTGGAACTATCAGTGGGAATACAGACAAATACACTGAGGACACCTAATCTTCCATTAGTCAACAGCTGGTGCTTCAAACCTGGAGAGCCTGAACTGATGCAGAATGGCCTTGGCTGCAGGCAACCTCAGCTGCCAGAGTAAAGTGGCTCTTGCGTATCTGGGGTCACAGGAGGCCAACACACCAAGCTTCTCTCTTGAGCTCAAAATAGGCAATAGCTCTAAGGTCTTCTCAAGACTTGTCTTTAGGCCAGTTACTTTATTGTATATTGTTGTTGCTTGCTGTTCATCCCTGATGGACTCCACCAGCTATGGGGCTAGGAACTGGTCTGGGCTGTCAAGAGATGTGATGGCACTAACCCAAGGAGGCTCAGGCATATACAGCCAACTAGACTAAACTTCTTCTTAACATYCAGAATGGGAGAGGGAGCAGTGTGGGCACTCTGTGACAGTAAGTACTACACATACCTAAAACCATGACAGATGTTATTCTTTAAGTCTTTCAACTCATTTGTCTTTGCTGTTTTTGTGGCCTTGCAGAGATATCCTCTGAAAGCAAGCAATATGGTTTCCCGCTACAAGAAGGAGTTCCTGGAACTAGAAAGAATTGGTGTGGGGGAATTTGGCTCTGTCTACAAGTGCATCAAACGCCTTGATGGATGTGTTTATGCCATCAAACGCTCCAAAAGGCCTCTGGCAGGATCCTCTGATGAGTGAGTGTGCTAGATGGAAACTGCCGGTTAAAATGATGGGCATGTTCTTGAGAGGTGTGATGGGGAAGGTGGGAGTGTGTATCTAAAGGTATCTGATGAGTGGCATGAGCAAAAATTGGCTGCTATTGCACTTCCAAGTAGCAGTTGGTAGAGCAGGGGAAGATATCACTATACAAGGAAAGGAAGAAGTCACATGTGTTGTAAAGTAAGATGATGGCATACCTGAACTCCTTGGGTCCATCCAGACAGTTTCTTTACAATAACTTTCAAGTAATTAATTTGTGGTATGTCCCTGCCTTGCTGTATGGCCAGCACTGCTCACACCTGTATTGACCAGCTCATGGTGTCCTGCATGCTAAAGCAAAGTCTTTGAAGCTGCTGCTGCCTTTGCCTCTTTCACAAAAGATGTACTCAGTGATTTACTGCTTTTTGACAGCTTCTCAGCATATTTATGTGAGGGCAGGTTTTGCTTCAGCAGCTGTGGAGTCTGTCTGTCTGTCAAAACCCAAGAGAGGGGGAACAGAAGTGGTCAGGACTTTCTCAAGCCAGGCTGCAAACCAGGGCTCCTCTCCTGGTGCCAAGCAGCCCCTGGCAGCCTGTCACCTCTGCTTTTTATGTGTGTGCTTTCCTAGGCAGCTGGCACTGCGGGAGGTTTATGCTCACGCTGTCCTGGGGCACCACCCCCATGTCGTGCGCTACTACTCGGCCTGGGCGGAGGATGATCACATGATTATCCAAAATGAACACTGCAATGGTAAGAGCTGGGACAGTGTTAAAGGTTGAGATCTCAGTTACCTTCTTTTGTACTTAAATATGGGATGTTTTCGCTTACAACAAAGCAAGCTGCACTGGGGCTGCAGATGGAGAATCCAGTAAAGGCTCATAATAGTTAGATGAAGTTCTGAATGGTGCCAGTGTGTTGGAAGCAGTGAATGCTCTCTAATTTCTGGGGTTTTAAAACTGTTCCTCTGTTTTGGCTGGCCTGGAAAAGCATTGTCCATGCCGATTCTTAGAGCTGTGCCTGGGACCGTCTGGGTAACACCTGATATGAGTGACCCAAGAGCAGCTAACTTAAGGGCCATCTGGGCAACAAACTCTTCTTAAGGGAGTGGAAAATGATTGGAAGAGTGGCTGCCCGGTTGAAATGAAGGCACCTTGCAACTTGACTAGAAGAAAGGTGTTCACAGCTGCAGAGGAATGGAGCAAATGATGAGGCAAAGAATAAATGGGGTGCTGCAAGTGGAGTGGTAAACTCTTACTTGAGTTTGCCCTTGGCAATACCACTGTTTGAGAGAAAATGGAAAAGATACCTCTGGTTACCAGATAAGCTGAAGGCAAATATGTAATGCTCATCTTTCAACTGCACCTGTAGTCTTGAGGCTCAGTGAAGAGTGGTGATAGCTGTTTGGAGCAATGCTTTCAAATCTGGTGGAGGTAACCACGAAATGTGGTGCTCATTGCTGCAGCATTGATGTATGGCTTGTTATTCTAGTGGTGTCATCCAAGTTTGCTCACTAGAGCATATAGAGCTGGTCTGGTTGGGGTTTGTCACTAGCAAGCCTGCAAGTGTTCTGGGCAATACTTCCTACTAAGCTATTTCAGACTTGCTGCTCCATAAAACCTTTGTCAGGTCTCAGACTGACTGTTTCCACCTAGGTGGGAATCTCCAAGATGTGCTGCTGGAAAATGCAAAGCTTGGGCAGTATTTCCCAGAAGCAGAGCTGAAGGAAATATTGTTACAAGTCTCCATGGGACTAAAATACATCCACAACTCTGGCCTTGCACACCTGGATATCAAACCTAGTAAGTATAGTGCCTTCCTCCGTTGAGGGGGGATCTTCCCTTCAGGGGTAGGACCTTTAATTAATAAATCCTTCTGACTGGACTGATCATAGTGCTTCAAAGGAAAGAGCACCTTGCCCAAAAAAGTGACTGTCTTGTGGGGTTTTTTTTTATTTTTATTTTAATTTGTGCCACTACTGCTGCTCTAAAATTGAGCCTTCTGAGAGTTGGCAGCCTTTTACTTCTGTCTCATGACCTTTGTAATCCTGGCTTGTGGGAATCACCTTAATACTGGTGGAGCAAGTAGGGCTACTGGTGAAGATGGGGACTTTGTTATTTATTACTGTCTCGTTGCACAACACTTGACTTTTTTGTGTGTACCTACCCTGAGGGATTAAGTTCCTGCAAAAATAGAAACAAGGTTCCCTCTCTGCAGCACAGGATGGTCACCTCCAGGGCAATGCTCCCCCCATCACATAGTTAATGTTCTTTGAGTGGAGCTCCTTTTTCCTGCTGAAATTATGCTTTTAGCTTAGAGGGCAGAGGGAAGGGAAAGCTGATTTTACTAGCGTATTTTATGTACGAGATACAACTGTCTTATGCCAGCTGTGTTGCTGGATATGTGAGCTGGGCAGAAAGCTGACTAATGGGTGGGAAGCATGTCCATAGTTTCTCTGGCTGCAGAGCTTAACTAGTTTGACAGGTGGGATTTTTACCAAGTTGCCAGGCTGCAGCAGCCTGACTACTGATATCACACTAGTGCTAAACTTCTCTGTCTTGCAGGTAATATCTTCATCTGTCACAAGCTGGCAGTTTCAAGCCATGCTGGGCAGGAGGAGAGCGACAGTGAAGATGAATTCTCTCCTGGTGTGGTGTATAAGATTGGTAGGTTTTAGCCTACTTTACATCTGGTTTAAGATTACAGCTGCCCCTTACTGCTTGACACTGCTCTGTCCTACTGGCTGAAGAGACTTGCATACAAAACTGGTAGCATAGTCCTGAATGCCCCAATTACTTACCAGAATTAATTTTTCTAAGAAGACAAGTCCTAGAAAATTCATGTGCTTGTTTCTAAGCTCGTATTCCTGAGTAGGAACAGACTTGCTCTCTTAGTCAGCATTTCTTTGTTGCTCTTTGGGGTGCCTATAAAATGCAGGCTTTTCTTGGACAACTATATCAGTTTGCCTCATTACATTTCAGTTGCTTGTTCTTTGTCTCAGGTGACCTTGGACATGTGACATCAATAACAAACCCTCAGGTGGAGGAAGGAGACAGGCGGTTTTTGGCCAATGAGATTTTGCAAGAGGTACAGCTGCTAGCAGGGCAGTGGGGAGAATGGGGAGGGGAGGAGAGCAAGTAGGAAGAGATCAACTGTAGTTCAGTCATTAGTCTGACTTGTTCCTTGCCTTATCTCCTCTTTCTTCTGTCTAGTCTGGCTGTGAAATCTGCAAAATTAGCACTTTATTATGGACAGTATCGGTGTGGGTCTTGTCATGTAAATACTTTCTTCAGATGTAAAGATGCAAATACTTCCTAAGTAACTATCATTGGATTATTGCAACTATCCCCCTTAGGGGATCAATTGGACAAAACCTTTATCAGTTTGAAGACATTTAATTTGCATATCCAGATGAGATTAAACTACTGGATGTGGTTACTGAGGAATATATTCAGCCAGACAGATGCCTTGTTCAACAAGCATTGAACAGGTGGTGGGGAGAGGTGGGAGGCACAACCCACCTCTTTGACTGCAGCTTTGTCAGTCTGGCCAGCAAATGAAAAGGGAATCAGTACTGAACAACCAGTTTGGAAGTGTTATTCAGCTCAGGTATTTAAGTGACAGTATTTGTGTTGCAAGATGATTTAGGAACTGTTAGGCCAATGTATCAGATGCAGTCTTCAGTTTGAGTTGGGCATGGGCAGGTTATTGCCTTGTGGTGAAGGCTGGAGATACATATCTGTTAGGCTATCCTCTGGAGCTGCTGCAGTGATCTCAATGTGGCCTGCAAGCTCCTCATGGCTGGGTTAAAGCCAACAGGGTATTAGTTACCAGTACTGCCTGCTGTCATCGTTCTCATCCTGAAGAACAGAAAAAACAGCTCACTGGGGTGGTGAAGGCAGTGCCATACACACGCTTGCTTGGCTGTTTCTTTTGGAGCTCATACCCCAACCCACCTTTGCTTAGTATAGCATGATGCTCCCTTTCTAACACTTTTCCCTTCTCTCTGCAGCAATACTGCTACTTGCCCAAGGCAGACATCTTTGCCCTGGCCCTCACGGTGGCTCTGGCAGCCGGCGCGGCACCGCTGCCTCATAATGGGGCCCTGTGGCACCACATCCGCCAAGGCAATATCCCACCCATCCCCCAGAAGCTTCCCACCCACTTTCTTGAGCTCCTGAAGGTGAGCATGTAGTCTTGACAGGATGGTGGTTTTTGCAGCTGGCATGTGATAGTACTAAACTCTGAACTCCTTTACCTTCTAGCTCATGATCCATCCTGACCCAGTGCAAAGACCTTCTGCCACAGCTCTCACTAAACACCCTGTTCTCCGTCCTTCATGTGGAAAAGCTGTGCAGCTCCAGGAGCAGCTAAATGTGGAGAAATGCAAGACTGCCATGCTGGAAAGGTAGGGCTGGCTTGGGTACGAAGGGGAGAAGGCATAGGCACAACAATGCTGATTACCAGCTTTGAATGTAGGGTGATAGTGTTGGGACACTGCGCATGCAGAAATACACAGTCAGCTCCCATGCCTGGAGCTGGGAGGATGATGGGGCTGTAACAGGGACTTGCAGTGCCCACGCAGCTGTGCTTCAGCTCTGGCTTTGAGGAGCTGGCTGAGTTACAGCAGGGAACTCAAGCACTTCCTGCAACCACTGGTGATGGAAAATACTAATACAACTGCAGCCAGTGGGCAGATGAGGAGCTGATAATGCACTGATAGTGGTCTAAGCATGGAAGGAAGAGAAATATCAGATGGTGGCAGATATCCTTTTTCCCCTTGTTCCCTCTCACTGCTGTTGGCAGTAGTGTTTTGAGGTGCTGGGATCTAAGAACTGCCCCACGACCCCCTCTTATTGCAGAAGTCAGCTAGGGAGAAGGTTTTCTGTGCAGGCAGAAGAGTGAAAGCTTTGGAACAACAGCAAGCATCAGGAAAGAAAGGCAATGGAAAAGAATCATGTGTCTTTATTTAGGTATTTGTGCTGCATGAGATGACATTGATATAAGTTTCACAGCATTCACAAATATCTGAAACAATGGGAGACAAACTGAGCTAGGAGTTCTTCATACTGGTGCCAGTGTATTGCTGACCTGATACATAGTTTTCTTTTGGTAAATCTTCAGAGCTCATACCTTTTCAAGTAGAAACTCTACAGATAGCTACAGTAATCTTCCTGTCAGCCCCTGGGGTGAAAAGTTGCCCACTTCCAGCAATGCTGGAGTACTACAGTAACCCTCATGTGCAAGATTGTTCATAGCTTGCTTCTGTAGCTGATTCATGCATGACCTGGTTTTCTCCTCTCCTCTTCCTTCCATTTCCCCCCTGCAGGGAACTTAAAGCAGCTCGCCTTGCCCAGACCCTCATGAAGGACCAAGCCTTAGGAAGTGCCAAGTTACAAGAGTCTGAAACCTCTTCTAAGCAGAAGAGCAAGCGTCTGGTGGGAGGGAAGAGCTGTCGCTCGTTCAGCTTTACTCTGGGTTACTGAATTTCTATGTTGTCCAAAGAGCTCTGACTGCTGAATGGCCCTGTGAAAGCAGAGGGTCTGCACAGACCAATGCCCCATATTCTCTCCCTGTCATGGTTGTTTTTTTTGTTCCCCTGTTAGTTATGATGAGATGTTGGCTGAGGAAAGAATGACTGGCTTACAAGTGTTGGATCATGAGATTTGAGGTTGTCCTCAGTCTTCTACCTGTTTAATTTCTTGTGTAATTGGTCTTGCTACAGACTTAAGAGTAGCTCTGCCATTCAAAGGAAAGGATATTTTCTCTACTCACTTCACTCTTTCTTTAGTTGGGCCCTGTTATTGATGATTTTGTGATCTAAGCACTCTGTCTGACTGTGTCTTTAGAGGGGTGATGGTGGCTCTACAGGGAGGCAGCATCTACAGCTGGGCCCTTCTAGGACCAAGTAGGTAGAGACTATGACAGTTTTAGCTACACATCAGGAGCCAGGCTGGTTACACAGCAGTCCCGGGGGACTCGGGGTGCAGCTGGACTGGCATTTCACTGAGGGGGGACAAAGAGTAAAAGGAAATACTTGGAATTAAGGAGAGGGAGTTGAAGAAAAACATTCTTTCAAATTTCAGCAACAAAATTTAACTGGGAAAGCTTTTGCAGACTAGTTAGTCCCTGATGCCCAACTTGTTTTCTGTCCATCGGCAAGGACTGCTTGTTCAAGTGGGGGAGACAACTATGGGGTGCTGGTAGCTGGGTCTGTGTACCCATGGCCCTTCCAGTATCTTGGATGTGGTGCAGCTGCCTGCCTGCGAACTGCAGCCTTTCAGCAAAGATGAGGGCAGTTACAAAGGGCTTTTTCAGATTTTTTGAGTTGCCCATGTTAATTGTGGTATCTATTTTAGATCTTGCACACCCTTCCCCCACTCCCTGCTAAATGTAACTTTGAGGAGTCCTTGTTGCTTGTGTGTGTTGGTTGGACAGAGCGCTGCACTGTTATGAGGGAGGACGTAAACTTGGTAACTCGTTTCTTTCCAGGTTTTACTGGTTTGTTTTATGATGTCGCGCATGCTGGCTTTTAACTGCTAGATCCTATCGTTTCGTGCGAATAAAGGTTTTATCTTCTTTTTTTAACCCATGATGGAGTGATGGAGTTCTGTTTTGGTTATTTTTTCTTCCCCTCCTTCCCCGCCCTCCGCGAGCTCAGGGTCCGCCGTGGATCGAGGGTTGCCGGGGCAGGCGCTGCCGGTGTCCGCTCGGGCCCGTCTCCCCCCGGGATGGGGCGCGTTTCCGCCCGGAACCTCTCGTCCGTCCCTTTCCTCTTCCGGCCGTCCGCGGGCGCAGCGCGGCTGCSGGAGCGGTGCGGAGGGCGCGGGGTCGGGTGGCGGGGCCGGGCCGGGGCTCCCTCGGGCGCTGCTTCAGCCCTGCTTTTCCCTCCGCAGGCTCGGCGGCAGCATGTGGCGGCGACCGGCGTGGCAGGTAGGGCCGTGCGGGGCCAGGGCGGCCCGGGGTCGGGCTGCGGCCCCGGCGGAACTGGGGCCCGGGGAAAGGGGCGGCGTGGCGGGGGGGGGAGAAGCAGCTCCTGCCCCTCTCACCCCGCCGCGGGCGGGCAGTGACTCGCCGGACACGGAAGCAGCTCCCGGCCGCTGCCCCGGGAAGGGGAGGGGCGGGAAGAGCCGACCGCCTCGGAGCCGCTCGCCCGGCCAGCGCCGGCGGTCGCGGGGCCGCAGCTGTGCCTCTGCTCCGCCCGGGGCCTCTGCGCTGGGGCTGCTCGTTGGGAAAAGGTGTGAGCTGTCCCACGGGTCTCTAACCACGTGTTACGGGAAATGAGCCTTTTTTCCAGTTCCTGCCCATAGAACTCTTGCAGAAGCGTTCTTGGGCTTCTCAGTTCCCCTCCTTTTTTCTAGGACGCTCCATTTGCTGCCATCAAGGCGGTTCCTTCACTTTTTTCCCACTTGCAGTACTGAGAGTTGTGTCCTTGATTTGCTGTTGTTGTTTTGTCTTTGATTTGCCTTGGGAACAAGAGTTGTCAGTGCATCCACTGCTCACTCCAGCGATAGATGTACATTTTGGGCACACCTTGGTAATCTCTGAAGTGAAGCAGAAAGTTGGTGGAACTATCAAATCTGTTTGTTTCCAAAAACCAAAGCTCAAACAACTAAACCACCACTCTACTACAAACCTCCCCGCTCCTTTCTGTGTATTACAGAAAAACAGTAGTTACTGCATGTCCCAAAAATGATTGCTGGATGTGTACCTTTGGGCCACACTTTTTCCTTGGCAGCTTTTTAACCCTGATTTAACCAGATATTCTTTAAATAGTGATATTGGCTTCATTTGGCTGAATAGATTTCTTTCCTCAGTCCCCTCTTTAGTTATGGGGAAAAAAACTTACTTGCAGAAGCTCTGTAAGTGTTCAGAAAATGAGGTGTAAAGGCTTGTGAATGCTGTTGAGCGTTTGTGTCCTGGAAGCTAACATCTCTCTGTTCTTCAGGTGTTACGCCAGTTTGTAAGACATGACTCTGATACGGTCACCTCATTGGTACTTGAAAGATGTAAGTAGCCCCTGAGATGCAACTTGGCTGTTACTCATTGTGTTTATCTCAGTTTTAGAATGTGTGAAATATTGAAGGAGAGAAACAGGTAGGAATGGTAGCTCCTCACTGTAGCATCTAAGAATGTGTTGTCTCAAGCACACTGACTCTTGAGTGGCTTCCTACTGGTCTTTGTCAGGTCAAGCAGCACTTTAGGGGGAAAAGAAAAAAGCCCCGACAAGAACTACCACCTGTAAATGGCAGGTAGTTGTACCTGTGGCAGTGGATGGGTCTGCTGTTGTCATGGTTTCTAACACCTGCCCTTAGGTGTCTTGTGTGCTTGTTTCTCAGACTCCTGGGTCCCTGGGGACTTGTGTTGGTGCTGCTGCCACAGCATGATTTGCTTCAGCCTTCACTATTCAGTTCACATGCTCATTGTGCACCAGTGATACTTCCCTGACTTCTTCCAGTTGTCCTTGAACATGGAGAAGGGATAAACTGTGTCCACCTAGGCCTGGTACCTGTGTAAAAACTAGTGACTGTCTCATTCAGACGATGGAGTATAATAATGCAACCTTGTTTTAAAGGTACTGCTATGCCTAATGTTTTATYATAATGAAACAAATAAAAATCAAGATAAGTAAATGCAAATTAGTCTCAAGTGACATATGGATATGTCTGTGAAAAAGATGACAAAGGAGCAGAAAAAATAAAGAACCTTTGGCTTTCTAAATGAGTTATTTAGTAATGATGATGACAGTACAGGCACAGTCAACCATCTGCTGGGGCTTGAATAAGCCAAAAGTCACATGAGCTTGAAAAGTGGTTAGGAGGTGCAGAAAGTTGTGGTTCTCGCCCTTGACAAAAGCTGCTGATTTATGGCTTGCCATGCTTAGAAGCATCATAATTCACCTGTAACGTGTTTACTCTGTTGTTGCAGCCATGAATCGTGTTCAGCTGCTCGGTCGGGTTGGACAGGACCCTATCATGAGGCAAGTGGAAGGAAAAAATCCCGTTACCATATTTTCTCTTGCAACCAATGAGATGTGGCGGACAGGAGATAGTGAAGTGGGCCAGGGAGGTGAGTCTGCACAAGCAACCTGCTTCTGCTGTGTCCCCTGGTCACATCTGCATGTCCAGCAGCACCATGCTCTGTCTTCAGGCTGCCTTATAATCTCTTGGGTGCAGGAAAGTTCCTTTGAGGTCAACAGAGATGCTAGTGCATTTGTGTCTCTTAGTGATCCCCAGCAGCATATACTGAAGAGAGATCTGCCTGTTGTCCTTCCTCTGGAGGAGGGTATTGAGTGGGCAGTTTGTCACTGTTGGGATTTGTCAGAGATGTAGCAGGTTCTGTACTCTTATTTGTATTTCAAGTGGAGAAATAGAAAATACGTTGTCTCATTGATTCTGACATCGGTCTGCATCTACAGGTGTCTCATTTTCTCCCACTTCTATTCAATATGGGAATGTGAGGGGAAAAAATTAATAGTACGAGCACTGTCTTCCAGGAAAAGCAGTGTCTGTGCTTCTGCACAAGACTTCGATTTGGACACAGATGAGTGGAACGTTGAGTTCTGGAATGAAGTGGGAGATTGAGTGCTAGTATACCTCTATTTTCAAATCACTTCTCATGATTTGAGAATCCCAATGTGTTGAAACTAATTTCTGAGTCTTGTATCAAAAAGAGGATTTGGCATCCAACTTTGTTATTTTTATGTCACTTAGGTGATATCAGTCAGAAGACGACATGGCACAGGATCTCTGTCTTCAGACCAGGCCTCAGGGATGTCACCTATCAGTATGTGAGGAAGGGGTAAGTGAATAACAAATGTGAATGAGGATTGAATGCTTTAATAATGCATTAGTGTAATAATTATGGTGACCAGGAGCTATACTAAGATGAGGTGCCATAAAACAGTTAGCAGACCTGCTACAAACAACTGATACAAAAGCCTGTGTACTCTGAATCAGATTCTGAATTCAGCCTTTTCATCAGGAACTGTAGTGATAAGACAAGGAGTAATGGGTTCAAACTGGGGGAATTTAGGTTAGATGTATAGATGAAAGCCTTTACTGTCAAGGTAGTGAGGCACTGAAGTAGGTTGCCTAAAGAAGCTGTGGATGCCCCATCTCTGGAAGTGTTCAAAGCCAGACTGGATGGGGTTTTAAGCAGCCTGATCTAGTGGATGGTATTCCTGCCTATGACAGGCGCGTTGGAACTAGATGGTTTTTAGGGTCCCATTTCAACCCCAACCATTCTATGATTCTAGATTCAGAGTGGAAAACAGCGGCACAGTTCTCTGACCAGAACCAAATTCCTGTTGTTTTTTTTCAGTGCCCGAATCTATGTTGAAGGGAAGATAGATTATGGTGAATATACAGATAAGAACAATGTGAGGCGACAGGCCACAACAATTATAGCAGGTAAGGAGCAAAACACCAAGGTCCCGCCTTTAAAATGGAGATGGGGTGGAGGACTTCTGAAATAGAGCTTGGTTTGTCTTCATCCTCAGTATCCACACTCGGGGAGGTTGAGAGAATGAATAGTCTGTATCAGATTTCCTCTGGCACTGCTTGTGAAGACAGGGAAAATGAGAGTATACAGTTGTAAACTGTTGGTATCATTTGCTTACCGCAATTGGTGCAGGAGGCAGACACTGAGTGTTTTAAGAACACTCGTCTGTAGTACTGCACACACCGAAGGAATCAGGCAGATTCCTTTTCTAAGCAGTGTTTAGTAGCTTTGTCTCAGTCTGCCAGAATTTTTTCTTCCTGTTTAATATTGGAGACTCCACCATTAAGGACCTCTGTGAAAGATGTGCAGATAACTTGATGGAGAATTTAGAAACACTTTTGTCTGGTAGCCAGTAGTGGTAAGAGCACGGAATGGATGAGGAGTAGACTTGTGCCTTGGATAGACACAACCAAGAAAAGTTTCCTAGTTTTTCCTTGAGCCTTTAAATAGCCWGAGCATCCTACATCTTTATTGTGGATAGAGCTGCTACTGCATTCCATTTGAGTGAGGAATAAATTAATTGGGTAGTAGAGCAAACATTTCTGTTATCCAAGTATGTCTGAAAAAACTAGGACAGTGGAAAATTAAGGAAAAAGAAAAGAAAAAGAACCACCATAGTCCTGGATGTTTCTGTAGCCTCTTTAAAACAATAGCAATCAAACTTTCACATAAACAGTTCAGCTAGCAGTGCTATAAATTGCTGTTTATATATTGCTGGAAGGGAGAAGCAAGTCTCTTAATTTGTATCATCCTAATGGTTTCTTTGTGTTCAAAAGGCCCAGTCTCAAAATGCTTTAGAAATTCCTGAGGCTTGATGAAATAGGAGCTTCTGTATAGTCCTATAGGCTGTTGACACAGTAGTGCTGACTGAAAATGACAAAAGGAAAAGGAAAGAAGCTGTTACTGAGATTTTAGTCAAAGAATTAAACCATTATTTTTAAATGTTTCTGGTATCTTTGTCTGTTCAGCAACTTCTCATCAGCTTTCGCACGCTTGTGTCACAATATATATGGCCACTTGAATTGTCAGCTTTCAGGGGAGGTAGAGCAAGAACCCTGTATCAGACACTGTTTTGTTTTATGAATGATTCCATTCCAAAATCCATGTCTTGGCAGCTTATTTTAACACAAATAGCTGGTCTTTAGTGTGAAGGCTTGCAACAGGGCAAAACAATCCTCAATATAAATTTYTTTATTTCTTTTCAGATAATGTGATTTTTCTGAGTGATGGCTCTATGCGAGACAAGGTGTGAGATCATTAGTGCTTGGATCCAGGCCATTTCATTCCTTTGGTTTTTCAGTGCTTCATAATTCTGTAATCACTTACATTGCTGTAGTTTCTTTAAGAAATAAATAAAATATTTGTTACCTATAGGGTAGTTCTGTGTGTTTTGTTTTCCCATGTGCTTTTTCTGTTATTGTTTGGATTCCTTTCTTTTTTTGTTCTTAAGAGAAAAGGTAACCCAGGCAGCTATATTAATTCTTGAGCTGATGAATATAGAAATGGAAGTCACTCTTTGCATCTTCAGCCATTTTCAAACGTTATATCCTTGGCTGCCTTATTCTCCCTCCTGTCTTGTGGAGCCTGACAGGCTGATCCCTGCTCGCTGTTGACATCCCTTCTCTGTTCTGTGGGTGTCATTCCCTGTTTTTCCTTCACTAAGTGAGTTGGAGAGTAAGTTTAATGCAGAGCCATTGGCCTGGACTAGTGCTCAGCTGGAGGTTTGTGTGTCTCAGACCCAGAGAAGGCCTCCTGTGCATTTGCATCTGCCCTCTGCTGATCCCAGTGGTTGAGCAAACCAGGTGTTGTATTTCACCAAACCCTGCTTAAGTCTTGGTTTTTATGGCATTTGGCATCGGATGACATTTGCAATCCCATCCCGTCCCTCTTTAGGGTGCTGTGCCCATGGTTTGCCATCAGGAGGAGCTGGAGGAACGACTGCCTTGGCTGTGCCTTTTGAGAGGCAGCTGGGAAAACATTCCTAGTGGGGGATTCTCAGTGTGGGAGCGGCGTTTGTTTTGCTTTGTTTTGTTGTCAGAAAGACGAGAATTATTTAGTAGTATTGGTAAAAAGTTGCACAACTAAAAGGTGTTTCATTCTATTACATGAAGCAGAAGAGGTGAAATTCCCATTGTAATACAGCATGATGTGAACAGGGAAAAAAAATCTTAGAGGTGACAATTTCCTGCCTTCAGAGCTGGTGGTATTTTGTATCTCCTCTCTCTGAGCCCAGTACAGAGCACACTTATTTATAATCTTTGCAGTTCTTTCCCCTACAAAATTGGGATTTCTTTTTTTTTATGCTCTCTGAGCATTGTCTGTACTATGAAAAACTTCAATTCTTTCAATTCAGCAGTTTTTTCTGGTTGAAGTTCAAGCTTTAACCAGTATCTGAGCTCCTGTCACTGGCATATGGAGATTTTAGATGTACTGCAAATGGGTTGTTATCCACGGAGATTGTGATGTCTTTTTAAATACAAAGATCTGACTTTAATTCCCTTAACTACTTGTTTAGCCTGAGCCTGTTGTACTGCTGGGAGAACTGTAATGGTGGATTTACACAGCAGTGATGTAGAGTTTGTGTTTGGTCCACACCAATTTTTTCTGTCAGCTGAAAGCTGGGGTTTGTCTTGAGCCTTCTTCTAGGAGGCCTTGAGGGAATGTGTTGAGCTTCTGTTCGTTCTGTGGTCACCTCGTTTGCACTCTGGTGTGGTGGTGGAGGAGCTCACGGCAGTGAGACTTTGGAGCCTGGGAACTGTCTTCCTACTCCAAACTCAGTGCAGAAGTGGCAGCATGGATTCCCTTGTGCCACATATGGAGTGGCCAGAACTGCCAGAACTCTCCACAACTGCTGAATGGCTCCTGCTAATCTCTGCCCCTGGCTCAAGCTAGAGACAGCCAAGCTAGCACAAGGTATAGGATTAGGTGCCAGCAAGGAAAAATATTTGCTCAAGAACTTTGAATTCTCTTGCCCTTCCAGTTCTATTTAAGGTAGCTAGTACGCTTTTAAAGATTAACCTGCTGCAAAGACAACACACACTGGCAAGCAGTAAGTTGAATGTTCATCACAATTTGGCAGTAGGGTAGATTTTCCCAAATGATGCTGCATTACCTTAGTTACAGCAAAAACAGCCAGTGGCAAAGGTATGTTGTGTGTTCATCTCTTATGTCTGCTGCTATGGAGCAAAGTTAATCTATAACTAAGCCATTTCAGTTTGAGAAAATCGTGTGAATCTGGCATTCTTGTAGCATCTGGTTGGTTTTGTGTTTTTGTTTTTGTTTTGTTTTGTTTTTTATGGATAGGTACTTGTTTTGTGAGGAAATGAAACGGAAGTGGTATCATCTGAGTGAAATACAGCGATTCCCTGTTTATAACTAAGCAACAAGTGTTTTCCCACACTGTCCCCTGGAAAAAGGCATTCAGCTTTTGCTTGTCTGTGTTAACATCTTGTATAAACCTGGTGAGGCAAACCCTGAGTGCTTGCATCAACCAGGATATTTAGAAGTGTTTGACCTTAACCAGGAATTTATTTTATGTTTTTATGGAGATAATTGGAAAAGATAAAAAATATAGGTGATTTCTTTTTAAAATGACAGCATATTCACCAAGTATTTGAAGCATTTCTGAACAGCTCTGAGGCTGAGCTATTCTGGTCTGCAAGGCAGCCCCGTGGCATGCAGTTATTTCTGTCAGCCTGGTGCAAGGTATAGTAAACAGTCTTCTGTGCTTGTTTCTGTGGATACTTTGAAGAAGACACTGTGGCATTGTGCCTGTGTCACACAGCAAAGAACATTTTCAACTTTAATTCTCATTAATCTGCAGCAATTGCTCTGTCCACAGAAATTATGAGTCATGAAACGGATGTGAGAGAAGGTGCTTCAGCCAAAAAAATCAAGTCCCACTTCACTGAAGTAGCCCTCTTGCTACCCTCTGTGTCGTATGGGGTTTGGGGGCATTGTGTCTGTGTTCCCAAACACGAGTCCCACTTCAACTGAAGACCAGCAGTATCTGGTGGGAGCCTGGGGAAAGCCCTTGCAGAGGGGCACAATTTGCAAAGGCAGGAGAGCTGAACCAGCCCTTTGACAAGCCCCTAGATACAGGAGCAAAGAATATTTTGGTAAAGGGAGCCTGTATTTGTCAGTGTACTAATTATGTGGGTTTAGTAGCAGGCTCTCTTCAATGCTGGCTATCCCACTTTTTCATGAGTATTCATGTCAGAAAAGGAATAAAATGCCAGGATTGTGGGAAGAAAACTTCACTGTTCTCAAGTATATGTTCTRTTTTTAACTCTGAAATGTCTGTGGTGGAAGCGTTTTTGCCAAGTAGTTGAGCATATCTGTATGTACAAACTAAGACTTGGTGTCTGTTTATCTTGGCAGTGGTGAGCTGCTCAGCACAGCAGTGTGATTTAAATCTCATTTACACAAGAAGCTTGCTTTGTTACTGCATTGCCAGATACCGGGTAGTGCAAGCAAAGTCTTTGCACAACACATAACTTTCACAGGGTTTCTCCGGAGACGTCTTCTTGTGGGAAATGTGTGTCAGTGTATGTGAGATTTCTTTCTTCTGCTTGTTGCTTTATGTCCCAGGTATAAAATCAGCTCATTACCATACATGGCCATTTCACAAAAATTTCCAGCAACTCCGGTGATTAGAAATTGATTGCTGGTTTATTCTGTATATTCTTAGTCTGGAAGTTTGTGCCCTGCACTCTTTGAGAGGTGCTGTGTTTGTTGAAGAAACCTTCTCTAAGTGTGCCTGTTTTCTGTTGCTTTCGAGGGGTAAGATTTTTACTGGTAGCTGCTCAGAAATCTGGCAATTGTCATCCTCTGGGCTCTGTTGCTATTTGTTCTTGCTGGTTGGTTTCTTAAACTGATTTGAACAGAATGGCTATAGAAAATGGATGGTTATCTTGATCCTGGTTGTCAAAATGTCACCTGTAAATATTTAATGAACCTTTGTGCAACTGACCTGATTGGGAACTGAGTAATTACGTAGTTGCAGGAGTTGTGGTTTCTGTAACCCGGATCTGCAAGGAAAAGAGAGCACCTTTCCTTTGCCAGGCTTTGTATTGTTGCTAGCTTTGTTCCTTAATATTTTAAGCAAGTGGTGTTTATTTGGAGCTCTGCCTTAGCTGCCTCCTCTTTCTTAGCTCGTTTGGTTTTCTGTGTGTGTTTTCTGTGTGGGCTTTCTGCTCCTTGCAGAAAGGGGACAGAATGCTCAGTAAACAAAAGCTGAGCTCTCCTCTCCCCTACCTCTGCAGAAAATAACCCCCACCCTTTTATCTTCTTGTAGATTTTTGGTCAATTCTTGCACTCCCTCCTTGTGCTGGAGAGTCAGTTCAAACCCAGTTTAGAAGACTGGTGAGGAAAGAAGAAATGAAGAAGAAATTAAAATGGTCTCAGAAATGGATGAGGTGGAACTTAAAAATACTACTAAAGCTGCTCTAAGAGGAAAGTAATGAAGTGTGGAGAAACAGCCTTGATTTTCAGCAGGCTTGTAACTATTGAAATCCACAATTTAAAATCTTCCACACAATATGGGAAAAAGTTAGGATAGCTGTGTCTGTGTGATGTTCTTGCTGTTTTTGTGGTGCTTTATACAGTGCCTGATTTCTGGTCTAGTGTCAGTCTGGGCAGCAATGCATGACACATTAGACTGCTATTGCATGTGTTGTACCAGGACACTGAATAATTAATACGCTCTGGAAAGGATTAATTTCCTCCACTTTTGTCTCTTCCTTCCTGGTGCCCTATATATGCTGCCGCTTTCTAGCAGGAGCTTGCTGTTACAGATTTCGTTTCCCAAGAAGAACTGGAGCTGCAGCACAAACACATCAGTGTGGTCTGTATGCTGTTGGTTGCCACCATGCAAAGCAAAATGGTCATATTTCCTTACAAAGTCTTGGGTAATTGTTTTAGAGATGTTGAAGCTCAAAAATGACATGCAGCCTTGAACACTAATTTTAATAATCTGTCAGGGCAGGGTGCCCAGTTATCAATGTCTAGTTACCAGTATTGTTTTATATTTATATTATAGCCCCAGAAATGGGGATAGTCTTTGTGTATCAAAATATTTCAGTGGGCGAAGATGTCTTCCAGGATGCTTATGGATTCTCAACAGCTCTGTGTCCCACAGCAGGAGCTGTGCCTCAGTACAAATGATACAAGAGAGGGCCACTGGGGAAGCACAGAGGGGAGAGGGACACAACTTTACATGGTGCAGGAAGAGTGGAAACCACTGGGAAAAGCATTGTGCTGTTTACCCAGGATGCCTAATTTTGCATGAGTGCTTTACCCAAGGGGGAATGACAGAAGTATGTGCTCTGCAACTTCTTCCTTAAATATTTCAGCCTGAGAAATGTGTTAGGGTGAGAAAGCTCAGCCCAGTACTCTTGGTCAAATACCAGTCCGTGGGAGCCCCTTGTTCTCATTGAGTTCAGCACCTGAAGCTGCAGTCACCCAGTCAGCACCACCTTCTTCTTCTTCGAAGGTGGCTTTTATTTTGGTTTACAAGGCAAACGTGGATCTCCCTTCACACTTCTCATATGGGCAAAATAATAATTAGTGCCCCAGCCCTAAGAAATTATCTAGTCACAGCACTGATTTTAGAAGGATCTAATGCCAGCCAACAGAGTGATGGAGAGCCTTTTGTTAAACAGAATATCACAAGGCCACAAAAGCTTTGAAAGGAAAAACACATCCAATGAAAACATGGAGGCTCCTGGATAAGGAACTGACCTTTATGAGTTTCACAATCTGCATCTCTAGATAGGCACAATATAATTGCTTTGGCAACAGTGCCTGGCTGTGCCAGGCCACAAGAAGATTGTACCTCTGGTTGGGCTTGCCAAAGTGAAAGGCAACAATTCAGGCACAGATACTTTGGCTTTAGATGTTTTCTGTGCTGCTGAGGGCAAATATCAGACTGACTTGTTCCCAATGACTCAAAAAAACCTCATTACAGGAGATGGGTGGTTGGGACAGTTAGGCATTTTTCCTTTGTATTCTTAACCAAGCGGTGTAACATTTGTTACACTTTTAAATTTTTTTAAATAAAACTACAGAAGATTGATAAGCTTTAAAGGAACAAATGTGATGAAATCAACATAATTTTTTATATTTTTTTGTTGTTTTGCCTGTTGAGTGCTGGGACATCCTTCTGGCTTTTTCCTCAGAGGGCTAGTCTAGGCTCTGCTTAGCGAGGACTGGAGTACTCCTGCTGCACCAGTGCTTGCTCTGTCAGTGGATGGAAGGGGACTCTCATAAGAGGTGAAGTCTAAAGGGAGATCTAGGAGAGAGAGAACACACCCCAACTCCAGTTATGCTTCCTGCACATGCACATTTCCAGAGCCTGGAACTGTCAAATAGCATTGAACTGACCCACAGCGACCGTCCATGCCTGAGCTCTGGGCGTTGTGAAGAAGCACTGAGAAATGCCTAGTTATTTTTAATCGTCAAGATTTGGCAACTTTCGTTTTTAAAGAACAAAGAAATGTCAGGGTTGCTCCGCCTTGGCAGGAACACAAGTCTTAAAATACCAGAATTTCCCGTGGCCTGGGATTATTTTTACTGCTGGTTGATGAGCGCTCTGGGACCAATCTCAGGCACTGCTGTAAAGTGCAGCTCTCTGTGAAACTCCTGGTTCGCCCAAGGTGCGTTCTGGCATGCCATCCCTAAACACGCAAACTGGGCCGTGCAGTTCCCGCCCCCTCTCTGACGGGACCCAGGCCCGCTGCGCTCCCGGGGCCGCCGCGGGTCCCTCCCGGGGCCGGGCCGGGGCAGCTCCGCGCCGCCTCCTTGGGGGGGGCGGGGCGGCGCGCGCCGGCAGCAGTCTTGTCGCTGCCGCATTGGTCGGCGCACCCGTAGCTTCCGCGCGCCATTGGTCGCGCTCGCCACGCCCACATTCGGCAGCTGGATCCGCTGGGGCCCGCGCACCCATTGGCCCTCCCGCGGCGGCCGCCCGCGCTCCTCGCCCCCGATTGGCGGGCGGGGCGGCGGGGGCGCGTCCAGGCGGGGCGGGGCGGGGGCGCGGCGCGGCGCGCAGCAGGCGGGGGTGACCCGCCCGCCCGACGCCCGCGCTCTGCCGACGGCTGAGGGGACGCGCCGTGGTGGGGGCGAGCGGCGGGGGCAGGGTCCGGCAGCGGGGGGAGGACGGACCGACCGACCGGCCGGCGGAGGTGCCTGCGGCCGCCATGGAGGTGTGCGAGAGCGGCGGGGAGCAGCCGCCGCTGCTGCACTGGGACCGCAAGCTGAGCGAGCTGTGCGAGCCCGCAGACTCCGAAACGCTGCTGAGCCGCACGGTGAGGAGCGGCGAGGGCGGGCGGCGGCTCCTGGCGGCGCCGGGAGGCCGGGGGCGGGATGGCTCAGACGGCGCCGTGGGCGGCCGCGTTTCAGGGGCCGTGGCGGGGTCCCTCGGGCTCCCTGTGGGACGCGGTGTCCCAGCGGGTGCGAGGGTCGGCGCCAGGTGGGCTTTGGCCACCAGGTGCTCCCCGCGCCCCTCACCGTGACTGCCGCCCTTCCGGGCTGCTCCCTCGAGGGCCGAGGTACCCTCGGGCAGGCCTTGGGGTTCCCTCTGTGCCGGGGGGGTCTCAACTCCCTCCTCTCCGAGCCTGGCGGCGGCTCCCTGCAACCGGGGTCCCGCAGCCCTCGCTCCGTCCGTCGCCCATGTCCCCCTCACCCGGCCGGGGCTCTCTCTACGCCCTCAACGCTGACGCTTCTCCCGGGAGACCCCTCCGGAGACGCCGGTCGCGTCTTCTCCGAAGACGAGACTCTCCCGACACTGTCCTGCTCCACAAGCGCAGGAAGGAAGTGACAGAAGTTTCGATGTTTTTGTTGTTTATTTCTTGGTTGGAATCCCCATAAATTGGCTTGCGCAAAACGCGTAGTTAGGACAGTCCCGAGGAAATGTGTCTTGTTGTCTCTGCTGTGTTGTTTCACTGTTCTTCACGTTTCATTGGAGGCTTTTCTCAAGCACAGAGGTGCACCTTCATAAACCCCCGTAGGTGCAGGTCCTAAGTGGAAGTGCGCTGGAGCACTTCGGGACAGCGGCATGGAAGACTCCTCCAGTCCGCTGTTGGTGCAAAGCACAGGGCAGCCACGCCTGGTGCGGTTGTCAAGCACGTGCTTGATTGGAGACCCAGAAGAACATGGTGGCAGCTGCGATGTGGCAGTGCCCGAGGGACGGTGCTTGGCAGGGGCTGCCACGTGCTCTGCGATTCTTCTTGCATCGAAGAGAGTGATGTGTGAATACAGCTCCACAGTGAGGGACCCAGCTCTTCATGGGAGCAGTGATGATCCCACAGCACCAGGGGCAGCGAGGCAGCATGCTGGCATTCTGTGGAGATCTTGGCGTTAGTCTTGTAAGGCAAACAAGGAAAATCTTACTTGTTGTGTGTGGTATGCAGTAGCTTTACTGATCCGGGATTGTGTCTGTCACAAGCTCCAAGCCTCGTTCCAGCACAAAGCAAGCCTGGTGCATGCGTAACGGTCTTTAAACATTGTTTGTCTTCTTTGTCTTTGAAAGTTTTGGGCTTTCTTGCGCAATGTGTACTTCTGRTAGGATCCGGGGTGAAGCAATCCTGTTATGGTGGCTTGGGTTTTTTAAAGAGCCGGCAGGAACACTTAAGACTGGAAAGCTCTTTCTTCAAACAGCTGTTGTCTTGTGGTTTTTTTTCTTTATCAACAGGAATGTTGTGAATGAAATGAGGGCTCTTTGGAGAGTGTTCCCCTTCAGATTTTACAGTTGTGCTGGCATACTTCCTCTTGCTTTGTTTAGGTCCTTGTGATGAGAATGGGGGTGCTACTCTGAACTTTTGTTTTCTTATTTAGTATTCTCATATCTTCTTTATTTAGTGTCCTGAAGGAGATCATGCACTTGGGCTAGAACTTGTGGCTGCAGTGACATGGATATGTACATTTTCTGCCCTCTTTCAAGGAGCCTGAGACTTAAGTGTGTCTTGATGAAGAAAACATCTTGGCTGTGTGGTGGATGGAAATGTGATGCTTTTCCCTTTGCTGTTTTCAAGTTTTATTGTGGGTTTTCAGCTTCAAATGCTATGCTGATGAGCGTTTTGTAAGCGGTAGTGCGTAGTTGGATCTGCAAAGTCTTGGGCTGTGACAACCTTTGTTGGGAGTAACACTGACATCAATTTGTTTGTGTGGTTGTCTCATTTGATTGAGTTATTTAGGAGTTTAAGACTCCTTTAGAGATGCTCCTGAAGCCAAATAAAAAGTGTGAAATCAATTTCTCATTTTGGTTGCTGTTGGACTTCTTCTGAAAGAAGTTTCAGGAAAAAAAAAGCCCAACTAAATGCTATAAAGTAGCTGTAGTGAGGTATTACAATCTTTAAAGGAGAAAAGAAGGTTTATGAAATTAATGTTCTCTAGAGTGAAAAAACCCCACACTTCTGCCTGTAGAACTTTTTCTTTCACTAAGTGTGTCCTGCCATGTGGAGGGAAATACTGTCCTTGATACCCTGAAACACAAGGTCACTATTTACCTCTGGCCAAAACTTCACAGAATCATTTGAAAAACCCAAAACAAACAAACAAGCTCTCTGGATGAGACATCTCTTCTCCTCAGTTATGCTTTCCATCTGGGAGGACTGGTTTGACCCAGTTACTCTGCTGTGTTTGTAAACTTACTGCAGGGTCATTCTGAAGAGGTTGTGGGGATGAGGAGACCCTCCTGCGCTCCATCTGGAAGAGTGCCCATGGCCTGTGCTGTTCCTGATCCTCACAGCCAAGGAACACATTGTCCTACGGCAATCTTCTTGTCTTTGCACACTCCCAGTGTGTCCCTTAGCTGGATGTGCAGGTCTGCGTCCGGGGAAACTGTGGGCTTAGGAAAGGTATCTGGGGCAGTCATGCAGCCCTAGGAATGTGAGCTGGACTGGCAAGGGGAAGGAGGCAGAAGATGAGGATGAAGACTGAGGAGAGAGCTCACAAGCAGGAAGGAGGATCAGTGTCGTTTTGCAGTCAGACCTGTGTGTACAGACTGGCAAGGATGAGAAGTCCGTGCCAACTGCCTTTTGTGTGTTTTAAGTTAAAATTTAACCTTTTTATGACCAAAAAGGCTGTTCCTGACTCTGGTTGATTTGACACTAGCAGACAAGTGTAAAAGTATGCATACACTTAAAAACTTGACCTCTATTTTAAACTGTTCCAGTCTGCCTTAATTACCAGGGCTGAAATCCAACCTCCTGGGGATTTGCATTTCTCTTTAACAGCTGATGATTTCACCAGCGCCTGGAGCTGTGTGAGGAGCCTTTCCCTCGCTCCACTGGTGCTGGCAGTGATATCATCAGCTGTACCTGGAGAAAGTGGGGCCTCGAGGAGCTCAGCTCTGGTGTTGTCAGGCAGCAGTCCTTGAGGTAGCTCGTTAAAGTCCTCACAGTGCTCGCCTGGATGCCAGATAGCTTTGTAGCAGTTCTTTTTCCAGAGTGGTTTAGTTTCCCATGGAAGAAAAGGCTGAAAAGTTTCCCAGGGGCATGTTCATGGTGTGTGTCACATGTCTGCATTATATAATCCTCGTATGTGCTGTAGCTTGTTGTGACTGTGTTGGTAATGCCCTGGCACTGTGCAAGGCAGCATTATTATTAGTAGAGTTATTATTGTTATCTTGTGCTCTTTCTTTTTCCTGTGGTTGAGCAGAAAGGAAGCACAACACCTGCCACTTCCCAAAGGGAGCAGAAGTGTGGCCAGGTGGCAAAATCTCCAGCTTCTTGCTGCTGCCATTACTTCCATAACACACAGGTGGGCTTGAGGTGGGAGAGCTCTGCTGGTGGCCGTGGGGCTCTGCTAGAGTTGATCTGCGGTTGGACGTGGCCCAGCTGGGACCGTGTCTTCTGTGACAAGTGCCAGATCTGATGCAAATGGATAAGTCTGACAAACAAGCAGTGAAATGCCAACTACCTGTCCCATCGCTGGATGGGTGCTGAAGGGCAGGTGGTTCTGGGGAGCCATTGACATTTAAAACCTCCATATGTAATACTGAGGAGGCAGTTTATTTTTCCCCCTATTTTCATGGTTATTTTAACACATTGGATGCTGTTTCCAGATGGTAGCAAAATGCAGCTCAATATAAGCATGGATGTGATCTTGGCATGGCAGATGTAGAACTGCAGCTACCCTACAGGTATGTGGGGATAGCAGCTGGCTTAGGTATTTAGGACTAAATTCCTAGGTGTCATATCCTGGATATCTTGATGAGTGGTTGACTGGAAGATAACCTTGAATGCTACGTAGCCAAAATTGTTTATTCTTTAAAGAGTCTGACTATTGAACTTGGAATTAATATGAAAAAAATGGAATTACTCAAATGTCACATTGCTGCTGCCGTTGTCTGAGCAGTGTTTGAGCCCATTGATTCTGTTGCCATGTCACTGGGGATGCTGTGGGCAGCTCAACCCTGGAATAGGGCTGTAGTGTAGGTTGGCATGAGGGGAGGAGGCTTCCCAGACCTTGGCTACCAAGTTTCTGTCTCCCTGTGGAAACAAAACCAAAGGTGAAGGTCGGTGGTCAGGGCTGTGATTGTCATCTAAAATAAGCTCAGGTAACTATGAGCTGGCCTGTTTTCCTCCCCAGTACAAACCTCTGAACCTCACTGGGCGGTTGCCTGATGACTCATTTCCTCTGCCACAAAAACGATGGCTGCTGTTACTTCATGTTTCTAATGACTTCTGCGGGAAAGCTGCCTCTGGATGAGCTGCCAGGGAGTGCCTCGAGCTTTTGGAGTAGGGCAGTGGCAGTCGTTGTTTTAAATGGATGACGGTGCTTGAGTTTTACAATCTGTGTGTATTTAATTGAAAGTTGTGATTACTGCAGCGTGTGTGGATGTGAAGCTGGCTGTATCTTAGTGTGTGGTGGCTGCGTGTAGTCTCTGGTGTCAATATAGTTTGATCCAATTTTTGTTTTGTCTTGGTAGGGGGAGAGCTACTTCATTTTTTTGCACATAAACCATAAAGCTGAAATCTCTCATTCCTTCTTCTCTATACACCTGCATGTGGAGGACCAGACAGCTGACTTTATGTAAAATATTTGTACAGGCAGTACTTGCAAAGATTTTGCCAAAATCCTGCAGTAAAGAGGAGAAATGAGAAAGTGGGATTTTAAAATAGTTGTATACAGACCTTGTACAAAGCAGTAGTGTTAAATTTTGTCAATGACTTTCCATATTCATAAAAAAATCAACGTCACAACTACTGAACAGCAGAACTAGTTGTACACAGTGCTTTGCACTGAAAACCATTTCTTACCTGTGTTTTCTTCCCAAATTTAAATAAGAACACCATTCCATTTTGCTAAGGGACGTGTCAGGTACTTGTAATGGGTTTAACTGATCTACAGTTCCTATAAAAGCTGAGATAAACAAAGTAGGAGACTTTGAAACTTTACCCTCCTGTTTTCTGACAGATAAAATTAGAAAAATGGGGGTATTGAGTTGCTGGCTGGTTTCATTTGGACTGACTGTAACTGTATAGTGAAGTGCTTGTTCTGCAGTGAAGACAGGAGCTGGAAAAAATGTTCGTCTGTCCTGGGACTGACTTTGAAGCATGGTAGATAAGAATGAGCCAGCATTTAATGTACAAACCCACTTTTATTCTTTTTCCTAATGGACGTGACTGATGTGTACTGTCCTCTGTAAATGTTTCCTTTGGAAAGCCAGTCCTTACGCGTGGAGCAGGTTGTGCACGATAGCAGGGGTAAAGGAATTTCACTTATGGTGTTACCAGACAGGGCTTTCCTGTGTCTGGAGCTGTTCAACTTATCTACAGGAATGGCGGGAACTTGTGCTCTTTGCAGGTCTTTGTTTGTAGTGTGAAGAGTCCCTTCTTTGCAGTCTTTCATATCTGGGGCTGTTTCCCCTATCTGGGGGTGGGCACCAGTTTTTTATTAAAGCAGTCTCGCTTTTTAGGATCATCTATGTCTGTAGAGGAGGCCAGTGTGTGCTGTGCCTTGCTGGCTACTCCTCCCTCCAAAGAGCTGGGAGCTCTGTGTCACTGTGGGCTTATTTTCTCATGGTACTTCAGCTAACAAGGTYCCTCTGAGATACTTGGTTGGTGCTTTGAAGACATGGTCCTTTGAAGGTAGCTCCCCGTCTCTGACCAGGCACATTTTCTTGATGGCTTTACACTTGCAGATAGATGCTGGTTTTTTGTGCTATATCCAAATGTTGGTTATCAGGCCTTGCTGTCCTTATTGTGTTTTTCCAAGAGAAATAGGTTCCTAGTGTGTCCCCGAGGGGTTCTCTCACAGTAGTGCTCTTCATCTGTGTTTTCAGGAGGGTACMTTCTTTTGTGGTATTGCTCCCTGTTCATCTGTCTCTGAATCGTGGAGATGATCTGGATGCCCTTTGGCTGTGGTTTTTTTCTGGGTGACAAGACCTGACAGTGCAGTTCTGCACCTGGATGTAACCACAGGCTGTTGTGGCAGCTGGCTGGGAGCTCATCCAGTTGCAAAATGACATTTTTTGCCAGAAATTAGCTTTCAGGGGTATCAGTTCCCTGACACAGCTTGCCCTGTAGCAGCCCAGGTACTGATGCTGACATGAGAGGGCAGGTAGGAATATTTGGCTGGGGAAGGGGTAGTGGAACTGCGTTTTTCGGCTAAAGGAATGTGCAGTGGGAATAGTCAGAGTAGATTTATGGGTTGTGCTGAGATGTAACCCTGATATGTGCATGTGTGTATTTATTTGATACCAATAGATTATTATTTGGATGTCACTGGAAAGAAGGGGGTTTGCCTGCAGGAGGTATTTGTTCAAGGCTCAGTAGGAAAAAGAGTTGTTTGAGAAGAGTGGGAGTGTGTAGCAGAAAATAGGCAGGCCTCCGTGATGTTGAGTGCTGATGGAAAGTGGAGGCTGCCTTGGATGCTAAAAGTTGCATAAAAGTGAAAGAAACTGGATGCAAAGAATAATCTTGGCTTAGGGCCACGATTTTGCTGGCAAATATGTTACCCTTTCACCTAAAGTGAGTAGTAGGCAGTAAAAAAGGTAAAAAATGGTGGAGTTTAACAAGGCATAGCTGAGGTGGAGATCACATCCGCCGTCTCCAGTCTGAGATGCTGAGCTTTTCAAAGGAGGGACTTTTTCCTCATTCTCTCTATCTGCGAGGTGTCAAGCACAGATTGCAACCACAGAAAAGAAAGTCACTGAATTGAGTTGTATCAGTGCTAAATGTGTGCAGGAAGGATACAAATGCTCTACCAAATAATGAGCATTTATTTGGTATACATTTGGGTGAGTAGACACGCGGAGAAGGCAATGTGAGAAAGTAGTATGGTTAAATGGGATAGACCTTAATTGCTAGAGCCGTCCCCATAGCTGCCATCCATCCAAATGTGGAACTGAATACTGCCAGTGACCTCTCTGTGTCTCCTTGGTGTCTTGGAAGCTGCTACCTTTTTGTTTTTTTACCATCTGCTGCTAACTGGCCTTCAATCTTCTGTATGTGATCTGGCTCTGCTGTGGTGACAGGCAAAAATTTAATGGAAAAACGTGACACCCACTTCATCTCTCTCCTCTCTGCCAAAGAAAAAACATTCCTCTGCAGCTGTGCTGGGGCTAGCTTTGTCCTTTCATGCAATCTGTTAGTCATATGGGGTGAGAAATAGAGACCAGGCTGCTCTGATAACCTCTTAGGGAACTTTGGGTGTCTCAGGGAGCTTCAGCCCTCCTTTGCCAAACTGGATCTGTCCTGAGTAGAGATGCAAGATGGAAGTGAGTTGGTGTTGGTGGAGGCTTCTCCCCTGTGGTGTAGGGGCAAAGAGGAGTATTTCTGATGCATGTAGTGGCTCATGTGGAGCTGCACGTGCTGGGCTCACTCCTGCAGCTCTGCTGGGACAAGTCCTGGGTGTTTGGTGACAGCGTGGAGCACTCATCTCTGAGCTCTTGCTGCAGCAGAAGTTGTCTGCAGAGGTAAGGAGTATGCCTTCTTGGGAGAGATGGGCTGATCTCCAGTAGAGAGGAGGAAAGTCATTTGTCCTCCTGTGTTGAAGATGTTGAGTGCTGCCCCTCATTTTGGATGTAAGCAGTCTTCAGCTGTGGCAAAATTATTTCAAGCATCTGGTGGCTTGTGAAGCAAGAAAAGCATCTTTCAATTGCTGAGATTTGGAGCACCCAGTTTAATTTTCCTTCTCCAAAGTTTGGATGCTCTGATGTGAAGGTCTGTAGAAAAGAGTGGAAAAAGAGTCAGGCTCTTTACACCACACCATGACAAGAGGGCAAGGAAAAAATGGACATCAGTGGAGTGGAAGTGAGAGACAGTGAGCCTGGTAAGGAAAAAGGGCTTCACTATGAGGATGACTGAGCAGCTGAGAGATAGCTGCCCAGACACTGCACCATCTCCTTCCTTGGAAGTTTTTAAGACCTGACTGGATAAAGCCCTGAGTAAGCTGGTCTTAGGTTAGTGCTGACCCTGTTTGGGCGGAGCGTTGGGCTAGAGACAGCCTGAGCTCCCTTCCAGCTGGAGCTGTGCTGTGGTTTGTTTCACAGCAGTCTGGACTCAAGGCACTAGGCTGCTCAGATTTAGAGAGGGCATTGCTAGGCAGCAGTCTAGTTTGTTTCAAGGCTGTTTGTCTATGCTACCTCATACCTGGGTTATTTCCTTTTTGTGGCTAACCCTGAAACTGTAGGGGTGGGAAGAGACCAGCTCATGTAGTAGCTTGTATGAGTGGCAAGGAGGAGGTTTTTTAGACCTAAAACCTGAAAAACACCCAACAAAAAACCCCCCAAATTTAAGCCTTGAATACTGAGCAGATCTCTGTACCTTCACCCCTGCAGCAAATTTTGTGCACAAGAGGACGCTTATCCCAAGGCTGCTTTTTCCCCCCGGTGTTCTATAAGTTCTTTTGTTGGCTTCAGTAATCCACCTGCAATGTTTTGATTTTGTGTGGGTTATCTGAAGACATGTGTATTCTCGTTTATGGAGCCTCTGGTACCCACAGGAGAGGTTTGTGTATGTGTAGGACCAAAACTGGAGAGCAGCAAAGAACTGATCTGCTCCCCCAGATTTTTTCACAGCAAAAGCAGTGATGCTGTTGCCTCGGAAGGCTTTGCGATATTAGGGACAGGGTGATACCTTTCGGAGGCACCAAGACCAAGAGCTTAGAACAAAGGCTGCAGTATTTTTTGCAGCCAGACACCTGGCTTTCTGGGATCTGTCCTGGCTAGCAAAGGATGAAGACTGAAGGAAAATATGATGTCTAAGCTCTCCACTTTCATAATGTCTAATATGAGGCAGCGGCTGACTTTCTGCAAAACATCTGTCTTTCTCATCATGGGTGTAACTGGCCTCGTCATCAGCACTGATGGTATGTCTTGAGCTCCTTGGTGCTGCAGCTCCTTCCCATCCTCCTCTCTGCCTTCCCGCTGCACAGCTGGGTGTGTGACTCAGGGCTGGCACTGGTCTGAGGTTTCGGGCAGGCAGGGAGGACGTATATTTTAGAAAACGGGTATAAAGCAGAGGGGAGTTTTTAAGAAAAAGAAAACCGAACTGACGCTGCCTACATACGGCTCTGATGCCTTACGTGCTCCCTGGTGAAATGGCACGGGGACTGAGGGCTCTCTAGGGATATCCATTATCGTTGGCTGTGAGCCATCTGTCTTTCCTCTCGTCGGGAAGCGTTTCCCCCTTGCCTCTCCAGATGGATGCCTGCGTGTCTGTCTGACCCCTTTCCCTAGCAGCACTCCTGAAGGAGCCAAAGCCGAGGCTCGCTGGGACAGGGCAAAAGCTGGCAGCTGCAGGAGGGCTCCCGATGTGCAAGGGTGCTGCTCCCTCGGCATGCCCAGCCGGCTCACCCCGCTGGCCGCAGGAAGGCACCGCTCAGGTGTGACTCCCTGCGGAAACAGGCATGGCAGGAATGAGCTTTGGCACTATTTTTAAGGCATGAGCTTTCTGAATGCAAAATTTGTCTCCTTCTCAAGCTTTAGTGCTTTTGCAGTTATTTTTCTGTTCAACTCGTTTGCTCCTCATGGCTTGCAGTGGATGCTGTCGCTTCCAAGAAGGACTCAAAGAAAAAATAGTTTTTCGTACTTGCCCAAGGTGACTTGTGACTTCTCACTTGGCTGTACTAATTCAGAGCAAAATTTCAGCTAAATTTCCATCAGAAAAGCGCTTCAGGGAGTCTGCTCTGTGACTTGGGAATGTTTCCCTATTGCAGTTGCTTGTTTGTTGGGTTGTTAGAAATATGTTAGAAAAACCACAGGGAAAAAATGAACTTAATTTATGTTGCTATTATTTTTCTCAACTACAAACACATCTGCAAGATCAAAACAAACTAAAAAGTGTTACTGACTTTCAAAACTGTGCAGTTAAAGTCTTGATTACTTTTCTAAAAAATTTAAAGGCATTTCATGTCCAGAACATCTTTTTTAGCTTTAATGGAAAAGAACCTTGCTTGGGACAGCTTGCTGGCAGGATTAGTTGGGGATGGAAAAAAACCCGACTTAGTTTTAAGATGTGACTACAGTGCTTTAAGAGAGACATTACATGGTGTGGTAGCTGGGGTGGAGTTACAAGGAACTTCTGGTCTCATTTAATTTTTTTTCAAGTTTGCAGGTGTTTGAGGGGGAGAAGGGAACTTGGAAATATAAGCAAGAAATGAGACTCTTGCATTGCTGAAGAGCAAGGGAAGAGACTATTGAAGCAGTTACTGAGTGCAGAAAGCTGTAAAGTCTGCGTGTCAGAGGAGCCAGGATTGTGACTGGGGATGGCCAATTAACTGTGCTGCTGCCATTGCTGTAATTGAAGTGTTGAAAAGTATGGTGTGGGGACACTCTTGAAAACCTGGGGCTTGCAGGTGTCAGTATGTTACAGTTTGGCTGAGGACTTTTCAGTTCTTGACACCTGGATATCTGAAAGAGGCTAATTTGGGAGGATTTCAAGAACAGCAGCAAAAGTAAGTGGTTGAAGTAGCAGGTTTATGAGAGATGATTACAAACAGTAAATGCATATTGCTTTGAAGGTGAACAGGTGTTTGGAGGAGGATGAGGAAGTGGTATGATCAAAACAGTTTATGTTAAGCTCCCATTACTATTCTTGAGGCATCTTTCTCAGTTTCGTGTGATGCGTGTGATGTAATTTTCAGTAAGAGCACCAGAATAGAGTGTCTGTGAAAACTTGGATTTCAGCTGTGGTTCTCGTAACACGCATAATGAATATTATTGAACTTGCAGCAAGATCCCTTCAGAGCTTTGTGCTTAGATTAAAATTATCGTGAAGGGGATTATGAATCTTAAGGTATCATTATGCTGCTCCTTTTTTAAACTGCTAATGTCCTCTGGAACTTCCTTTTCTCTTTTTGCCTGATCTAATGCTTACAGGTTAGAGGGGGTAAAAAAGATTCAGTGTGAAGTAAAGAGAAACTGATGATGATCAGCAAAGAATATCCAATGGGAAAAAACAATGTTGGCAAGTGTAAGGGCAGAAAGGGAACTTCTGATGGTGTCTTATGAAAATTAACCACTGTCAGTAATCAGGTTGCAAAACTTCTTGAAACCAATGAATCTAGATAACTGGAAATCCGGATAGGCTAGAAGGTCCCAGAGGAGAAGTTTGGCTTGTTGACACTGATTTTTGCTGGGTCGTGACATCATGAAGAAATGTCTGAAAATATTCAATTAACAGAGTAAAGGGGAGGAAATAAAAACTATGCACTGGAGATCCTGGTACCAAACATAAATAAAAATACTTGGAATCTTGTAGGATTCCACAGTTGCAGAGTTCTGCAAAAAGGTACCAGACAGGAAGCTTCTCAAGGATTTCATGCATGATCTGAAAGCAAAGTTATGTGACTAGGAACAAAAAAATGTGTCTATCTATGGGACAGGTGAATGCATATTGGAAATCATGACTTCGAAAACATAACAGAAAAAAAGCTAAAAATATTCTTGAGTTAGGAAAAATGCTCATTCCCCAATCTTTGAGGCACACCCATGTTCTCTTCTGGCAGTTGTATTTCAAAAAATTATTAGATCCTGTAAAAGAGTACCTCATGGAAACATGGTGGATTAGGATGTGGAAGATTAGGAAGATTTCATAGTCCTTTCTAGCTTGAAATGCTATAAAACTTTATTGCTGGGCCTGTTGCCTCTGTGGATACTTCCAGGCATAACATACACCACATGCATAACAGCATTTGGTCGTTCTAAACTGTTGACTTCAGTGAAGTTTAAATAAATGCTTTAGTTTCTTCAAGCTGTTTTTAAACTGCTTGTGTTTATCGTGACACATTACAGCACATATAAAGGAGGAAAATGTACAAGGCATGTGGGAAAAGATAAGATTTCTGGTAGAAAAAAGGCATTAGTCCCAAAGTGCAAGGCCACCTTTATGTATATTTGCTTCTTGAAGTTCAGTACCAAAGGTGGCCTTGTATTCTCTGAGCCTCTGTGTGGGATAGACTGGGTAAAACACACCCGACTGGTGTCAGTTTGTTAAGGGTCTTCAACCTGGCAAGTGAAAGGCAGAGGAAAAGAGGAAAGCAAAGCAGTTTAGGGTGAGGTATCAGGAAAAATGGAACGTGTGAGAAGATGGGATGAATATACGGATGAAAAAGCAAAGTTTGTAGCTTTCATTTTAAAGGTATAATTAGTGGAAGGTGGTGATTGATATGATTCCAGTTGTACCAATGGTACCAACTTTTACCCCGGTGTTTAACAACTGAATGTTTTTCTTGTCACTGTGCTTGTGTGTGCATCACACTACAAGCCTGTACTTTTCTACACCATCAGCTGGAAGAAGCTTAAAATCCACTGCCTGTGGCAGGCATAACCTTATTAATGCCTATCCAGAACTTCTGCAGCATTTTAACAGGCCTGGTAGTCTGTATGTGATACAGGCTCAGTCTCCTCATAGTTTATAGGGTAATAGTCTTTAATTTTGACGTGCGAATTGAAACAGGAGGAGGAGAGTGCCCAGGACATTTGGGAAGGGTGAGTAATTTTTCTTCTTTGGCATCTCTGTATTTAGATAGCTGGCAGACAGAAGATGCTGCCTTAAACTGCTTCCATGGTATGGTATAAGCTTTTCTAGTGGTAGTGCTGTTTTGGTTTTTCTCTGGAATATGCTAGAAGCAAAAATATTTTATTCAAGTATAGTGTGGACAGCAGATGTAGTTTGAAAGTGTCCAAAAGGTGTACTGGAAACACAGGGATCACTAGGAGTGTGCGCACCTTCTCTAAAGCAGTGTTGCTTCTCCTTTTGGCATAAAGTTCCCAGTGTGCCTGTGATGTGATGGTGTGTGTGGAGTTGCTGCACTCGTGAAGTGGCCCCTTCCTAACCCGCTGCTTGAGTGCCTCGTGGAGAATGTCTGGCGAGGAATGAAGCTTCTCAGCTTGATGATCCTGTCGGGCTGGTCAGGTTCCACCAGGAGAGGCTGAAGCTACGTGTTGCTGGGAGTCACCCTGGTGCGTGTCTGAGGATGGAATGAATGAGCAATGCTGATTGTTCAGCACCAGTTAATTTGTGGAGCAGAGTACTCCTCCTGTGACTTGATTTTGTTGTTCTGCTGTGGAAAGGTAACCTGTGGCAGTGGAGCCATAGGACAAGACAAGCCTGACTTTTCAGAATACTGCCTTAGAGGGCTCTCTCTTGAATTACATGTCCTCTCTTAATTGAGCCTTTTTAAGGCACTTTCCAGCCGGTGTCCCAAAAATCTCAATTCATACTTCTGCTTAGATCTCCAACAAGAGATCTGATGTTTGAGCCAGGCAGGCTGTGTTCCACCAGTTCAGTCAGGCAACAGGGAGAAATGTGAGTCAGAATTCTGTGGAGATGATACGAAGTGAGTGAGAGGATGCCTGAGAAAATCTGGACCAAGCAGGGGTGTAAGAAGCATGGAGGCAGATGGGGTAAGGAAGTGTAAGGAGTTGTGCACAGACCAGGCTGTGACTTCAATGATCTGCAGTACGTACCAAAGAGAAGTGGCTGTGCTGGTGCTGGGAGACAGCTCTTTGACAAGCTCAGTCACTGGCAGATGCTGCACTGTCTGTGAACTTTAAGGTAGCCCAGTGACTGTCTAAAATGGGTCTGTGCAATGCTTTGTTTCAGAGCTGTTGCATTAAGCAGAGATACTTGAAACATCTTGTACTGGAGTTGGACCGGTACAGGTGCTGATCTCTTGCTCCAGACTTCGGAGGGGAGAAGGGCCTGATGTGGAAGTATCCATGAGGCTACACATAGCTTGCTGCAGTGTCTCATAGCAGAGAGGAGGCAGCTGTCATGGTTTTTTTCTTGTCTCTAAAGAGATTCTCAAGGATTTCTATAAAATACAACTGCACAATTAATGTAACCAACGCATTCAGGCTCTCAACTGTGGTTGTGGTTGACACACAGAGACACTTAAACCTTGTTTCTTTAGCTTAGCCTGGGACCCAGCACAGACCTGGTTCCTTCAGCATCCTGTGTTTTTCCCTGCCCTGGTTTGAGGGGTGGTGCCCGTGGTTGCATCGCTCCTCTGGGCTTCTTCTGAGAATCTCCCTGCAAAGCCGCCTGTTTCCATTTAGTGATGCAGTGCTTCAGGAAGCTGAGCCAAGCCAAACAGGGATGTTTTCCGCTTAGGGAGTGAGCAAGGAACCTTAGGGTCTTATGGTCAGTGTAACTGCAGACAGTATATTTCAATACTCCAGATCACTGTGAACTTCTCAGAGTATTCTTTTCAGCAAATAGTCTTTGTGTCCTGGTGGTATTCTTTTAAAAACCAAACAAGAAAATAAGGTTAGGAGGAAAGAGAGGGTTTTTCCATCTCTCTCTGGCAGGGAGGGAAAACAAGGTTTTAAAATGTCATTCTTTTCTATTTTTATGTGAGGAACAGCTCTGCCTCATTTAGATCTTCTCCACTATAGTCTAGTGCACAGTTTCTCAGACTGGTAGACAGGCTGATACGAAAGGGCGCAAGTGTAACAACTGTGGGGAGTAAAAAGGGCTTCCATAATTTTATTGAGAAAGGATTTAGCCATAGGATTTGTTGAGGGGATCTAGGTAAGGGGCAGAGAGAAGTAGAAGAGCTGAGAAATGTGGACTCTTTCATCCAGCTCCTGCCCTAGAAACCATACAGTAGAGGAGGGTGTCACTTGGGGTCCTTACCCTGCTGGTTGTCTTGTGGAGCTCTCACTGTTAAATTTTTGTGTATCCGACCCAGACCTGCCAGCTGCTGCTGGGTATGTCTTAATAGGAGAACCTCTTCCCTTTTCAAAGTGGGCTTTGGAGGGCTCTTCAAGGGAGTTCAGACTAAGGCACAGGGCATGGACTGGACAACAGTCAGTTTGACAAGAATTTGGGAGGGAAAAATAGCAAGGAGCTCTCCTAGCTTAAAACTTTACTAAAGACTAGTTGGACTGATCAGGAAGAGGTTTAAGAAAGCAGAAACTGGCTGTAATCTTATTTAAAGCAGGAGTTTTCAGTAAAGCAGGCTGGATTCCTCTTATTCCATATTTCTGGTATATGCATGATCAACCTGTGACATAGTAGCAGAATGCTTATCTATGGGCTGTGCTTTATCATCTTTCTCTGGCAGACATCATGCAGTTGTGTGTACTAATGCCACTTTGGAAAGCTGGGCCTGCTAGTCAGAGGCACCTCTGGGAAGTCTGTATTGCTTGCTTTGGTCAAAGGCTGATGGATAAAGTGTAGTGCAAGCTGGGTCACCCTCTTGGTTCGGGTTCTGGCTGGGCTTAGAGGGGTAAGGAGGCTTAAAAAAAGAAGATAAAATGTACCTTTACCAGGAAGTGATGCAAACCTCAGAAGATCCAAATTTGATTCCCCCCTCATAAGATGAAGGAGTGTACTTAGCCTTTGCAAGAAACCATCATCTGTCCGCTGGTGTGTTGTTTTTGGTGGAGGTGTGCAGTATTTTGGAGACAGTTTCTGTATTTTGGGAAGAGGGTGGGAGTGTACCATCCAAAGCAGAATCTATCAGAATGTGGCACTGGCACGTTAGCAAAATAATGTTTAAATAATGTAGCTTAGATAACTTAAAGAAATTTAAGTGGAAGGTGCATGTTTTGCGTAGTTATGATTATGCGTAACCATAAGGAAGGTGGAGATCTTGCTCACTAATATGGGAGGATTTTGCTAGATGGAAGCATATGTGAAGAAGAAAATGGAACTGTGAAATATTTTGCAGTCTACTCCAGTATATGCAATGCTTAAAATGTGATTTGATAACTCTTTATTAAAATAAAATCATTCCTGTTACAAGATTTTGATAGTTGCCAGCCAGCTCTGATCCTACAATGATCTTGGGCAACATGGGAAGTACACTGCTCTGGAATCTGAGGTGCCATCCTTGCGTTGTCCTGTTCCTTAGACATTGCAAAGGTGCTGCCTTGCACAGGAGACACAGATTTGGTATCTCGTGGGAGGGGTGGAGCACCAACCCTGCTGCAGCAAGTGGCTGCTGTGTAAATAGGGAGGGAGGAGTTTGGACCTTCTGAATACATCTGTGGTGGGGGTGGGTACAGATTCAGCTACAGGAGGGCGGCTGAGCTCTCCTGTGTGACATTTTACTGCTGCTGTCACAACTATGTATGGAAGACCAGAAAAAAAACGCTGCAGTGGTCAGGCCARAAGAACCTCAGCTGAAGTTTACTTTCCAATTGCTGAAGCATGTCTGGATTGTTTTGTAGTAAGAAACAAAGTCGGGTACTTTGTGTCTCATGCATGGCAGACAGCCCAGAGATGAGTAGATTGCTCGGTTTGAGGCTGTCTGTGGTGATCATAAATGATCATAAAGTGCTTGGCCACCTAGTGTAATCTTTTTTGATGGAATTTGGGAACATCATACGCCAGAATCAGATGTTCCCTTCAGTAGAAAGGCTTGAATAGTCCTGTGTGTGTGCCCTAACACAAGTCTGCTCGAATTTTGGAGAAAGTAGCGTTGCTAGTGCCCTCCCAGGGCCTGCAGTGGCAGTCTTGTCAATACAGCCTGCAGGACTGATTATGCTGATTTATGATAATTCTGACACCTCCAACGATGAGGGAGCTCAGGGTTGTGGAGAGTAGCTTGCAGAATCCTACCACACACTTAGATTTTGTTGTTGCAACATTATAAGAGACAGTATGTCCTGGTCAGGATGCACTGTAGCCCGAGACATTTCAGCCTAATCCGTGAGCTCATAAGGGTAGGGAACCATACAAACCACACATTCTTCTCTAGGGAAGAGCAGTTCACCGTGGAGATACTACAATGACACAGTGCAACTTGGATAAGATGTCCAAATGAATCTGTTTTTTTTTGTCTCCTACAATCATGGGATGACAAGTTAGTGAGATTGGACTTTAAAATGCATCTTCACACAAAGGTTTTGTGAGCTCTGTCTTTGACAGAGCTCAAATTGCTCGTTCTGTGAATTTAAGAAGAATTTATTCATTGTGGGAAACCCTTCAAGATGTGTGTTCTCTCTACTAGTTTTGGTTCTTCCTGGGGTTGAAGTTAGAGGATCTCTTTTCCAGACTTACATATATGAGGATGGGTAGATTTGCATATTCCTTACAGGAATACTGAAGTTTTTGTTGCATTTTCAATGCCAAATGCTGCTCTTGTTTGAGGAGGTCACTTCTTGCATTACTTTATTTGGAACATAAATGCTAACACATCTCGCTGTGTTTTATGGAATAATTACAGAAAATGAAAAGTTGCCCATATTGTTGGAAAAGATCTGCTGCAAGAATATGGGTCTTATTTTTTATTTTTTTAATAGGAGTGCGTTTTTCACTTCGGTGACATTCTGTGCACCTGACCTCAACCAGAATGGTCTCATTGTTGCAATTAAATCACAAATTCTGTCATTTGTAATACTTGGGAGCAGTGCTCTGTGCGAGATAGTGCCTAAACAACCTGCATCATGATGTCTCCTTTTACAAAGACTTACCTATAGCAGATGTTTTGGTTTGACACTGGCCGAACGCCGGGCACCTACGAGAAAAGCCCACTCACTCACTCTCCTCTGCTCTGCAACTGGACAGAGGAGAGAAAATTTAACAAAGGGTTAATGAGTTGAGATAAGGACGGGGAGAAGACACTTCAAGGGCAAAACAGGCTCAACTTAATGATATAAGGTGAATTTATTACTAACAAGATCAGAGTAGGAGAATGAGAAGTAAAATAAGCCCTTAAAGACACCCTTTTCTCCCCCCAACCCCTCCCTGCTTCCCACCGATGGTGCAGGGAGACAGGGTAGGGGTTTTGGTCAGTTCATCACCCAAGATCTTCTGCTGTTGCTCAGGGAGAGGAGTCGTTTCCCTGCTGCACCGTGGGGTCCCTCCCATGGGAGACAGTTCTCTGTGAACTTCCCCAGCGTGGGTCCACTCTCACGAGCAGCAGCACTCCCAAAACTGCTGCAGCATGAGTCCATCCCATGGGCAGACAGTCCTCCCAAAACTGCTGCAGCTCGGGTCACTCTGCCACGGGGYGCAGTCCYCCAAGGAYGGCTGCTCCAGCCTGGAAGCAAGGCCTCTCTCTCCACTGGGACTTCCTCTGGATCACAGTGTCCTGGTATCCACCCGCTCCAGCGTGGGCACCTCCCCCATGGGCTGCGAGTGGATCTCTGCATCTCCCGTGGACCCCCATGGGCTGCAGGGGGACAACTGCCTCACCATGGTCCTCACCACGGGCTGCAGGGACATCTCGGCTCTGGTGCCTGSAGCACCTCCTCCCCCTCCTTCTGCACTGACCTTGGTGCCTCCATTGTTGTTCCTCTCACATGCTCTCACTCCTACTCTTCTCTAGTTGGAAAATTACAGCTGCGTGCTCCAACTTTGTTGTGATTTCTCCTTAAATATGTTATCACAGAGGTGTTACCGTCATCTCTAATTGGCCCAGCCTTGGCCAGCAGCGTGTCCATCATCAGAGCCATCAGGGATTGGCTGTGCTGGACATGGTGGAAGCTTCCAGCAGCTTCTCACAGAAGCCACCTCTGTGCCCCCCCCACCCCCGCAACCAAAAACCAGGCCCTGCAAAACCAACACAGCAGAYGATACAGTGAGAATGCATGATTTTTCATCATGTCACTATGAGATTCTGCATGAAAGCAATGAATTATTACTACGTACATACTTCTACATTCTCTTCTGTTTCCAAGCAGAAGTTGTTCGTGAGGGAAGGTGCTGCTGTAAAGAACGCAGTTCTGAGAGGTGGATAGAAAAAAGAAATCCTGACTTTGCTGGGAGAACTTGAGTTGTGCAGGGCTGAGTGCTTGGGCTGCTGCTGTTCCAAAGTTGTGGAATCCAGTGGACCTCTCAAATGAGGTTGGTCCTCAGGTAGAAATAAACAGGTAGAAATGAAGCAGAAATCGTCCTTTGGAGTGAAAGCAAGAAATGAACTGGTTAGGTGTTCTGACTGGCCCCTTTAGAGCTGCTAGCATAACTGAACCTGGAGCAGCTCCCTCATATTGCTCTGCCAAGGTGGTCTCTGTTAGCTTGAATAATCTGCAAATCCATCTTGGTAGAATTGGGTTGGAGCAACAGATGTGAAGTTAAGCTACTCTTAACAGTGACCTCCAGGAAGGATGGTGACTTCCGTTGAATATGAGGAATAATCCAACAATTTCTGGCAGAAGAGCACATATCTTTGCAGGTTATGCCTGTTAAACATTTTTATCTCAAAATTCCCAGTGACACAGCAATACTAGGGTTTTCTTGGTGATGGCCTTTTGTGTGGACTACTGGTGCTGTGGCATGCTGCAAAGAGGCTGAACAGCACCTTTTGGGGAAACAGGATGGAAGGTCAGACTATAAGAAATTGCATATTTATGAACCCTTTTTGCATTTGCAGTCTGGTGTGATGGCTTCCAACTCAGTCTTGTAGTTGGAACGTGCCTCTGTTGTGCTCAGTCTGAGTTTTAGTGACAGAGCTGGCATATCCGAGTACTTCGCATGTGACTTTGCCAGGACTTGCTCAGTTTTTAAGATGTGCTCTCATCCATTGGATATGAGCAGCATTTAGCCTCTTGAGCTGTTAAAGATAGGTTGCCAAAATATGTTTCATAGCTTGATATTGTTATAACACTCTTTCCTGCATGCTGGGTTTTCAGGCACGTCAAGGTTTTCTGAAATGTATTCCTTCAGTTTTGTTAGCACTGGTTTGTGTCGTCTGAGATTCCTGCTTTCTCCACTGTTATCAACAGAGAAAAATGGTTTCTCAGAGTTTGAAAAATCCAACTGTTGCACAAAAATGTGGGTTAAGATAAAATTGTGGTCATTTAGTCCAGAGAGTGTCCCTTCGAAGTCTAGGAATAGGCAGAAGAGCATGCCATCCCAATAGCCTGCCTTATAATTGCTCCTCTTGCCCCTCCTTTTCCCCATCCACTTAAAAGTAGAACTCAGGAAAAAAGAAAGACAAAAAAGAAACCGACCCCAGAATGTACCCAGCCAGGGCAGTCTGGGACGGTGGAAACAGAAGCATGCAATTAGAAAAAGCTGCGTGCGCCCGGTCCTAGACATTCCTGCAGCTGCAGGCTCCTGGCGCGGGATCCGGGTGGCCTGGATCCCTGCCAGCCCCTGCCTCGGCAGAGACTCTGCTGGAGAGTGGATGGAGAATGGGGGAGAGGCTGGGGTTAGTGCTCTTTCTCCACAGGGTGATGAAACTGGTTCTGCCTCTGCTCAGAAATGTCTCACTTTCTCTGTTTATGTGCCTTGGACAAACTGTGCTGAAGGAGGAAAGAGTCTCAGAAAACCATCTGAAGGGCAGATGGAGCGGGGAGCCCACCTCTGCTTTCCACCCTGCCCGCACAGTCCCCACTCTGTGCACCCACGGTGCAACAGTTTCACAACAAATCTCTCTGTGTTTCATCTGGATTTGGTGGGGAAGGGGCAGGGGGCAGCCCCAACAGTCAGGCTTTTGAGACCCTGGGACTGTTGAGCCTTGCATGTGAGCCTGACTTTCAACCAAACCCTGTGAATCAGTATGGTTTTATTCTGCCAAAGGGATGATGTAAGTCCAGGGAGGGGTTAACACATCAGTTACTGGTAGTTCAGTATAAAGTGTGAGAGCATGACTGGGCCGTTGGTGGGGTGGATTATGGGGATTCTCTTGCCTGTTTCCAAGGACAACAACTCTGTGTTTGTGCTTTGGGCTGAAGCAGCCCTGAAGCCGCTCTGGGCACATACTGCGTTGCTTTTCCATGCTGCTGTCTCCAGTTGTCTGTCTTGTGTCTCTGCTGTTGACTGTTGTGGGAAGAGGTGCCTGGACCTTATGCACCAGTGGTTTAGCTTAACCGTGCCCAGGAAGGTGAGTTGGGCACCTTGTCCCTTCCTGAGAGCACAAATGGCAGGGGTGAAGGCCTGCTCCTGCCATCGTGAGAGCAATAGTCCTGCAGGGAGCCGTAGCACAATGTTAGCTTAAACCAGGGCTGTTTGTATGGATTTTTTGTAGAACTTGTTTGTCTGAGTTTCTAGGCAGTGACTGAAGGGTCCAGGTATCCCAGGGCTAGATGGGTATCTTACACAAAACACACTTGTGTGCTCTGGGTGGTTCTTGGTGAAATATTGTCCCTTTCCCCGGCATCCCCAGGGCTCTTTCTGTCAAAGGCAGTGTGCTCTTGTGCCACCACTGGCAGAGGCTGAACAAGGTGAATGACCACACGACGTTTTTGCTGCTAGAGTTTATCTTGCCAAGGACAAAGCTTGGGTATATCAGCACAGGAGGCTTGCCTGTGGTGTTCCTGCACTGGTTTCACAAGTGTGCTCTTGTTTTCGGGAAGAAAAGAGTCATTGCCATGGGAATTTAACTGTTGAAAGGCAAGATGAGGAGCTGTACACATTCCTCTTCTGCTTCCCAGTTGTGTCTTTGTGTCTGTTTGTGCTTGTCTCATCACTGAGGCTTTAGCAGGTCTGTGTTGTGGTTGTTGTAAGTCCTGGTAGGGACCCTCTTTAGTCCTCCTTAGGTGCTGGATTTTTTCCCTAAACAGAACACCAGCTTCAGAGTGTACCAGGAGAACACTGGAATATGTGCATGGACATCCCTCAGCAGTGAGGGATTTCAGTCCTCTTGGCTGGGTCTGTAGCCCATTTGCTTCTTGGTCTGGTTGCCCCTCTTGGAGATGCAGAGTAGAGGTGGTGTCTGATAATACAATACATTCCCTAACAATACAATGATGTGGTCTGAAAAGTCCTGTCAAGCCTTTATTCCTGCYGTTACAGCACTGTGTATATGGCCTCTGTCTTACCAACAGAAAAGCCAGGAATACAAATTTTTACACATCAAAAGAGGCTGTTTCTCAGCATATATCACTGTTTACTGCTTGAACTTTTAAGAATGGATTTACATCAGGATCAGACAAATCATCTGCTTAAATAAGAATGGCTAGAGCACTAAACCTTTAAAAACATGTCATATTGTCACTGCTGTTATTTAATATTTTCATTTTAGTTGGGGAATATGCAGTTTGAATTGCTATTAGTGTGCGAATGTGGTTTAAATTTATTTCTGTGTTCTGTCCTGACCTTTCCTGACTGGTTTAACAAATTCTGTCAAAAGGAGAGTAGTTCTAACTGCAGCTACATGCACTGGAGATTGAAGCACTGTAGGCAGGATGGGGAGATTGATGATCTCTTCTACTCCTTCCCCCCTATCCCACTKACCTGGCAACTGATAGAACAGCACATATGGTAGTTATACTAAAAGTTGGATGGTCCATTTAAATTTCTATTATCTCCATCTGTTTGCAGGCTTTTCTGAGTGTTCCTGGCTGTCCCTATAAAGTTCAGACTGGGGGCTTGTGTAACTGAACCCTTTCATGGAACAAAGCTGTTAGGTCTGTGTGTAAAATGGCCTAGTGTGTTCCTTTTATAAAATGATACTCTACTGGACCTTTTGAAGCGTTATTAGATTTTTTTTATTGCATTATTGGAAAAATAAAGATGACTCTTGGTGGGGAAAAGAGGGACAGCTGCTCTTTCCAAAAGAAGMGCTATATCTCTCTATTGCCCTATGCTTGTGTTCCCAGTGTGTGCATGCTTGCAACTGTTAYAGGGCAGGTACAATTAAGCTTATGGAAATCCCAGAAATACTGAGTTCTCATTTAGCATTAGTGCCAACCGTGCTCATTTCGACTTGCTGAAGACCAGGTCTTCCAAAGCCATCTGGAACCACAACTTGTTGGTAGGGCAGAGCAGTGATTTTAAATCCCTTGTTGTCTTTGCACACCCAACACTTTTCTGGGGAAGTTGGTGGACTCTGCAAACTTGAACTTATTTCGTGTTCTTTACTTTCCTTTGCTAGACTTTGCAGCTCTCACAACCAGAAAAAAAAAATTTAAGTAATAGATGCATAGGGAGAAGAGTGCTCAGCAATTCTGAAAACCTGCTATTTTTAGTTCTGGCATGTCTGAGTCTTTGTATTGTTATTGCATAAGATATGGGTTTTGTGAGCCTTGATTTATAAAATCTTCTCGTTTGTATAACTTTGCCGTAGTTTTTGATGAAGAGGAGCTGCTGAAGGATCTGGAGTACAGATCTTCTGAGGAGTGGGTGAGGTTGCTGGGGTTGTTTAGCCTGGAGAAAAGGAGGCTCAGAGGAGACCTTAGTGTTCCCTGCAACTACCTGAAAGGAGGTTGGAGTCAATCTCTTCTTCCAGGTGACAAGCAATAGGAAATGACCTGAAGTTCTACCAGGATAGGTTTACGTTAGATAATATGAAAACATTTTCATGGGAAGGGTTGTCAGGTATTGGAACAGTCTGCCCAGGGAAGTGTGAGATTCTGTGTATACATAAACATTATGAATGTGAAGCTGTCTTGGTCAGAAGGATGTCAGAATGCTTTACACTGGAACCAAGTGTTCTTGTATATTAACTTAGTGACTAAGAGCTTGCTGTGGCTTTTATGTGCTTTTATTTTTTTGGTGGAAGTGTAAGATACTTCATCTAACCCACAGAACGTCAGGTACCGTTTTTAGTTCATTGGAGCAAAATCAGTTCAGCATTTATCTTTTGGCACATTAATGCATGTCCTGACAACTTGGTTTGGTTTCATTTAATGGTGCTGAATTGAAGTGGTGTGATGTCAGTACTGTCATCTGTAGCCAGCTCCAACCCCCACAGGAAGCAGCAGTTTCAGGATCACTTCTCTTTCTTTCTTTCCTTCTTTTAGTTAAAGAACCTTCCTGATATCACACATTTGTCAATGTCCCTTACGCAACATTTTTCTGTGTAAAATGTGCCGCAAGTTTCAAATTCCTCAAGAGTCCCATAGCGTTTTGRTCTCCCTCCCTCCCAGTCCAGATGGTCTGTAGCAGATGCTCATCTGAAATGTGCCACAGCCAATGGTGCCGTGTTAAAAAAATGATCTATATTTAATACACACAGGCACACAAGCATGCACACACACACACACACACATGTATATATCTCTGTGTATATATAGTCTTAACTGGCTCTGGAGTTACACATTGCTAATAAACAGTACAAGGTTCCCCTGATTATTTTTCTGGCTCTGTACCTGTGTTTCCTTAGAGCCAAACAGACTCACTTGGCTCCAGGAAAGTTTTCTTCCATTTGGGTGCTCTCTGCTTGAGCTGCATAACGCAGGGGCCTGTGCTGGGTTGGTGCCTGGCAGAGGGATCTCCTTGGCCATGCATCACAGCTGGCTTACAGGCTGCATGGAAGAGATCACAACACCTGAAATTTGAATGCAAATTTTGATTTCTGGGTTCCTCAGCTTGCACCTTACCTCTTGGTAGCCCTCAGAGCCTGAGTTACTGTACTTGGTGTTGTTGAGGTGGCATCTTGAATCCAGTGTTCAGTTTTGGCCCCCTCACTGCAGGAAAGACATTGAGGTGCTGGAGCAAGTCCAGAGAAGGGCAGCAGAGCTTGTGAAGGGTCTGGAGCACAAATCTTAGGAGGACCAGATGAGCAAGTTGGGATTGTTTAGCCTGGAGAAAAGGAGGCTCAGGGGAGACCTTGCTCTCTACAGCTATCGGGAAGGGAGGTCAGAACGATGTGGGGATGGGTCTTTTCTGCCAAGTGATGAGCAGTAGGACAAGAGAAAATGGCCTCAAGTTGCCCCAGTGGAGGTTTTAGATTGAACAAAAGGAAAATTTTCTTAACCAGCAGGATTGTCAAGCACCAGGCTGTCTAGGGAAGGGGTTGAGTCACCATCCCTGGGGATATTTAAAAGATGTGCAGATGTGGCACTTAAAGACAGGGTTCAGTGGTGGACTTGGCAGTGCTGGGTTGGACTTGATGATCTTAAGGGTGTTTTCCAACCTAAACAATTCCAAGTGCTTGTGTGTGTGTCTCTCCCTCCTGGCCTCGGTACAGTGTCCAGTGCCATGCCCTGCAGCAAGGGGCTTTCTCTATGTCCCAGCTGTCTTTGGCTTTCTTATGATCGTGATAATTTTAGCATTGAATGTGACACAATCTTCCGTGCCACTACCCTTGAGATCCCTCCTTACTGGAGAGTATCACTTTGTTACTGCTCTTGGGCACGTGGAATGAAGAGGCAAAGGGCGCCTTTGCCTCAGGGGATGAGAGGCCCAGGCTGACCCAGGTGGTGTGGGACAGCAACTCCTGCCTGGCTCCCTAACCACTAGGTCATATTTCTTTCCTTAAAAAAGCAAAATGTGTTGACGAATTATGGAAAAACCACTTTTCCCCCCTGCTTCTTTTAAGCTGTGTGGTAATGGTTGCACAAGCAGGGGCCAAGGGGCCCTTGGAGGCTGAGGACTCGTGCTGCTGGATGCTGGGACAGGTCCCATGTCTTTCCCCAGGCACACCCCCAGGCTGGGCCTCCTTCCCTCCTCCCCCTGTTCAGGCATGCAAGCAGGCTCTGAATAGCTGGAGTAGATCTTGGCCGCAGCTCGCAGGGGTCTGAGCTTGCGCTGGCCGGGATAGCGGGAATGAGCCGTTACGTGTGCCTTTGCTTATGCAATGTCTGATACTTCCCTGCTCTGTCTCTGTCCCCAGGATGCTGGCAGGCACTTTCGGCAGTCTCAGAAGAGGCGTCTTCCACACTGCATGGCTCACTCGCCTGCTCAGTATATCAAATTAATTAGATTCCAGTGCTGCAAGTGAAAACGGCTCTGTTTGTGCTTTAGCTTTTGAGATGTGGACTGGGAAGATGCTACACAGGGATATGTGCATGTATGCTGGCTGGAGGTGTTGGCTGGAGCACCTTCTGCTTCAGTGCCAGAAACTCACATTGCCTGGTGGCATTAATCTTGTAATTAATCTTTAAAACTGGATGAAATTCCTTTCCTTAAATGCTCTCTCCCTCTCCTTCCTTTCTGTCAGCCTTTCAGTTCTGTCAAACTTTCAGTTTGCTTTTAAAGATTTTCTTTATCAAACTAAAAACCCCTGAGAAATGTAAAAAAAAAAGCTTATTTCTAATGTAAGAGCACAAATAACCTTGTTCTCTCTGTGTTTAAATGGGGTTGCACTTTGCATACTTGTGTTTGTGCTCTTTCTCAGGTTTAAAGCAAGAATAAAGTTACTTGCCTCTGATTTCTGTGCTATGGGCAGCCTTCTGCTGCTGCAAACTTGGAATTGGAAAGGATGATAGGCCCTGGAAGAGATGCCCRGACACCTGCAGCTTTGATAAGACTTAAAAGAGACTTTGAAATGAGCAACTGCTAAATGACTTCTTTTGAAGCAAATTCCTTCACATGGAGGTTCCCTTATAATTTCCTCAGGCACTCAGCATTCCCCAGCATGGGGAATCTCCCCTCACCATTGAAACTGGCGTCTGTTGGATGTGGAAATTAAATGCGGACTCCAAAAATGATCGCAGTGCTCTGTGCTTGCGAGTCCTTGCAGTTTGTGACAGGCATTTGTTTGTGCTGTGGCATGGCTGCACCTGCCCCTGTGATCCTTAGAAACAGATCGGTTTCGGAAGGGTAGGGGAGTTTGCATTCATGGGTGTTTGTGTTTTCAGTCTCTTTGATAGAGAAATCCTGAAGTCCAGTGCAAGCTTGCCAGATCTTTCCTGTGAGACCCTCTCCCAGCTCTCTGTTGAGCTGTGGCTCTTGGAATGATGGCGAGTGGTAGAGGCTTCCTTTCCCAGCTGCTGCTGGGATGTCTGCAGCCCTCACAAGCCCTCTGACGTGGGGACGAAAGCTGACTCACTTGTGCAGCAGGGCTGGAGAACCCAGCCTTAAAAATAAACATGGGAAAAGGCTTTCAGTGGGCTAATGCTGTGGGATGTGCAGGTCACTTGAAGTTTGCCGAGCACTGTGTTTGGAGCAGGCTTGTGAGTGGGGGGGGTTGTGTCTAACAGGAACAACCTTTGGTCTTAAACCTGGGTTCTTGAACTGTGTTCCCCAGCTGCCTTCCTGATAAGGATATCAAGTTATCTGAAATATAGGAATGCAAAGCCGCATCAGCAGGTTTCCCAGCTCTGGGTTTGTATGAGTTTCTCCAGAACATGCTGCCACTCTAGTAAACAGCCTTGTTTTGCTGCCAGAAGGCCAAAGGAAACAATTATGATGAATTATTTTAACCTTATGTAAATCAAGGACTATAAAACTTCCCTAGATTGTTTCCTGTTTGAATTCTTGTATATCTTTGTAGGGCAGTCTCTGGTCTTCAATTAAGAATGGCTTGGGCTGAAGAATTCACGCTGTTCCTTCATGGTTGATTGTTCTTCTGTTTTTAAAATATTGTGAACCACAATGAATGGATCTGGCTTCAGCTTGCAAACTTAGCTGCAAGCTGGTAGAGCCATCCTCTGAAGTCTGATTCCCTGTTTCAGTGCTTAAGAACGTTCATGTTCTGCATTTGTTTTCTCTTTGATAAACTGAAGACATTGTTTTCTTCTTGTTTGCTTTTGAGGCAAGATTTCCCTTTCCACAATGATTCTTGTGACTCTCTGAACTTTCTCCAGTTGTTCAACTTCCTTTCTTTTCAAATTTGGTGGCATAGGATTGGAGCCTGCTGTGGCCAGTAGCAGCTGCATCCACCATGAGCACAGAGAAATTTGTGCTTCACACCCTCTGTCTTCTGAAGTCCTCATGTGCCCTGGGTTTTGCAGGGAACACAGACTTGTGCAGCATGTTGTGTGGTTGGCATGAGGCTGCAGTACAAAGCTGTAGCTGTGGGTTGAGCTTTCCAGGGCAACTTCTTTTAAATATGAAGCCTCATTTAATAAACAAGTACAAACAAAAACAGTCCTAAGTAAATTAAAAAGGCAAAATTTCTGCAGTACCTCCCTGTGCTTCTTTGGGTGTATGAGCCCAGTACTGGCCCCACAGCATGGGAGGGCCATGCAAGAGTCCCTAGTGCTTGGCTGCACCTGGAACTGTGTGAAACCTCAGCACTGGCTGAGGRGCTGAAACTGAAGTGCAGCAAAGGGTCGCCAGAATTTAGAGCATGAGCACACATCTGCAGTGATTCCTCCCCAGAACCCTGTGCTTGTATATCTTGTCCCACATTTGCTCCTTCAGCCACATCTCTCCCAGAGTCCTGGGGTCTCTGCTTCTGATTTTCAGCCACCCAAATGTGACTTGAAATCTTTTGTTTTCAGCATAAGGCATTTTTATTTTTTTTTTACCTTCAGCTTTTCTTAAGATATGTCTCTTGTTTATGGCTGCTTACCAAGTTCTCTGTGTTTTGGTTTTGTGACCTGACCTTTTTATTCCCTGCTGCTTCTGCTGATACTCCATTATCTGCAACCTTCAGTGGTAGTGGCTTTTCTTCTCAGGTCACTGATAAAATATTAGCGTCTGGGGCCAAGAACTGATCCCTGTGGGAACCCGCTGAAAATATGTGGCACAATCAGCTCATTTGTGTTTCATATCTGKAGATTGCTGATTTCCTTGTCCCACTGAATGAGGCCTGTTGACTTCAGCTCACTCCAGCTTTGCTTTGTGTAGCACCAAGTCAATTGCCTTACAATACAAGGAGTATTAAGTTTGTAATATTATTACAGAAAGAGATAAAATTTGAGAAGCTATATTATCAGTTATTGTGGAATTACAAGCATAAATTAGATTTCTCTCCCTTTTGTCCTTGGACTCTTAACTACTCTCTTCCCTTTTTCATCTCTTCCCTTCATCAGAAATGAACTTAACAGGTTAACTCACTGTTACTTTGGTTGCCTTGTTTACACTTAAATATTTGCGTATTATTTTTTACAGTCCATCACTATTGTTTCATACTGAAAATAGTTTCAAGAGCTACTTAGAAGCTCTGTTTAGACTTCTCAGATGGAAGTTTTCTAGGTCTACTAATTAAAATGGCCAACTTTGAGTAGCTGTTTTTATATTCTCATCTATTATTGTTGGGATAGAAGTAATTTCATTACCATCCGGTGAGGTGGCTGTATCATCTGTTCTTATATAAAAAGCAGTAATTCAGAACCACCCCCTCCCAGGAATATTTAATTAAACATTTTGATTTTCCTTTTTCTCCCCCCAGTAACTGCAGCCAAGCAATGGCCTGACCTATAATTAACATTCTTCTGGATCCCGACAAACTCAGAAGCAATCTTTTTCCCTCTGAACTGTATTTTTTACTAACTTTCTTGTTTTCTAGGTTCTGATTTATGTTAATTCTCGGTAATTTTTCCTTTATCCCAGTAGCCTGAATGTCTTAATACTTACGTTCTCATGGTAAGCAGGTTTATTTTCCCTATGCGGCTTTCGCTTTGCCTGCCATGGTGAGAGGGTGGTGGATTTGCCTTTCAGGTGGGGAAGAACAAGTGAGAGTAAGCCCATAGCAATCACGAGAGTGACCACTTTAAGATGGGCAGTTTTAAATGGCAACGCACAAAAGTCAGTGACACTTGGCAAAAATACACAGCTGGGGTGGAGGAGGTTCTTGCACAATCTTAATATGCCGCTTATCTGTCATAGGTTTATTTTATCCCTTTCCAGGCACTGAGATTTGCCTCCTGTTGTTTTCCTCCTGCTCTCTTGCTTTTCTGGCTCTGTTCCTCCAGAGCCTTTACCTGCAGTTTGCGGCTTCATTCCCAGTTCTGCTGATCTTCTTTATGTCCTGCAAGGGATGAGTAGCTTGGCCTCTCTTTCACCTGCTTGGGAGCAAAGGTCTGGAAATGGAAGGTACAGAGGGAAGGTACAGATGAGGAGAGGGGTGTTCTAAATGAGGGAGGGCTAGCAAAAGAACCTGAAATATCAGTTCACAGGTGAATGATGGCAACACTGGTTTATAAGTTTGCCCTGTATTCCCAGGACTCATGAGGGGAGAGGGCCAGCGTACCTGTTCCTAAATAACCTGTTCCACTAGTCCCTTCATCTCTGGAAGGAAGCAGAGAGGAGAAATAAGCACACAAGCTTGTTTTCATTTGAGACCTGGTCTTAAGACACAGGTGTTTCCATCTACTTCTATTTTGGGTTCTGAATCTTAGTCAAGTACCACTTCTGTTTTATTTATTTACTTTTGTATAAAGTCGACTGAAGTAATGTGTTATGGCTCTGTGACAAAAGACTTGTCATAGGAAGTTGGAATACCAGCTCTCAAGTATTGGGTATCTTAAAACAATTTGTCTAGACAAATGCTACGCATACTTTTAAGTATATATTTATTTGATCTTGTTCATATCCTGTCTCCTTTTTTCCTTTCTACAGTTTTCAGTAGAGCTTCACAACAAACTGGTCTGCCTTTGACACGAGTGAAAACCAAGTGACCCACTTGCACTCTTGTGGTGACATAAAGTGAAATGCATCTTTCCTCAGAGGCAGGGTGCCAAAGTACCAGTGCTGATGGAAGTACTGGTCCATACAAAATGAGGTGCCAAAACCGTTTCTGTGGGTTCCTGTGTGAATTTCTGAAGAGTTAAGGCTGTACAAGTGCAACGTGGGTGTCTTGAAGTATCTCTCTCATGCTACAGAGGACCACTGGGGGTGGCTTCAAAACGCAAGGCTTTTTGCTGTGGGATGGGTTTGGTAGGGCTGGCTCATCCAAAGCAGCTCTGGTGTCATGGCTTCAAAAGCCATGTTTTCTTTCAGGTATAAGATAAGCATGTTCTTCCCTGGTGGTGGTGTCATCAAGTACTGTCACACTGCTCTTCATTAGCTTGCTGGGGCAGTAGCAGGTTTGACATGAAACTTGCTACAAAGTTGGAAACTGGAAACGTTTCCACAGTCAGGGATGGGAAGTGTTTGATTGTCCGTGCTGTTGACAAAGTGCTAGCTCTGTATGGGTCCACCGTGTATGGGCTTAGTGCAAGTTTATGGGAAGGATGAGAGGGATGTCAGATCAAAACCCAGGATATTTCTACTGAAAGCAAGATACAGGACTTGTTTACTGGAAAGGTGCTTTTAATGTGGTTGGTTGTTTCACTGTCTGCGAAGATCATGCACTGGAATAGTATTTGACACATAACCAACTTTGTTAGTGCACGGTACTTAATGTGTAACACTCAATGACAACAGCACCCAACACAAAGTCCTGCCAGTGCTGTTTCTCCTTCTGCCTTGATAGCAGATATCTGTGTGATAGAGACACAGGTTCTGCTGGGCAGGGTCTAAAGCCCATGACAGCCGAGGTCATTGCTAGCCAAAGGCTGCTGATCCTTGAGCTCTGCATGAGGCAGGGAAGTTCATTCTCCTGASTAGGGTGATATGACCTGTGGATTTCTTCACAGTTGTTTTGCAAAACCACTCCAGTTTTTTTTTCTCCTGCCATTGTGCTCAAGCACCTGTTTCTTGAGTTCAGGAAAGGGTTTATATGTGTGTGGTGTGTTTTTTCTCTTTAAAGCTTTACACGCATTTGCAATTGCAATTATTATGCCTATGAATTTTAGGCAGTTTTTATAAAAGCTAATTCATGTTTTCCATAATCAACTCAGGGTGTCTGCATTTAGGCACTTGATAGTCTGACTCTTCAAAACTGAAGAGTGCCTAAATAAACATGGAGGATCTTAAATTTGTGTCTTCTAAAGCCTTGGCTTCTATTCTTACAAACAAACGAACAGTGCAGCAGAACACTCCCCACCCCACACATAAATCTGTAAAACAAAGCCTGGTAACTCTTCTGTGAAGTAAAATGCCCAATCTCTCCCTAAGATGCCAATACTGATCTTGAAGCCTTACCTATTTTATAACAGACAGCTTTAATTAAAGAGCAGGATTTTGATGGGTGGTGTGTAGGTTTGCAGCCAGTGTCAGGAAAAAGAAAAGAATGATGGCTCCTGCGAGCTGGAACCTTGCCATTTAAACTTTGCAACCATTAAAGAAGAAACACTATTGAAGAAGAAAATAAGGATTTTTGTTTCAAATGTCAAGTGTCCTGTCAGTCAGGACTAGCAAGCATTGCTGATAGAGCAGTTGTTTCCTACCTMCACCACTTAGGCTACTATAAGATTCTCCTTTGAAAGATACTAATTTGGTCCTCAGGGAGGAGACTGCTGAGAACACTTTAACATGAACCAGCTGAGCTGGAAAGCATCTGTATTCTGCAGGAGGCCCCCTGCACTAATGGGAACTTAGATGTGAAATTGTGATTTTTCTGAGGTCTCCTAATGACATCCTGGCACAGTGTGCCCACGGGTATGGTTATATTTCTGGGAGGTTGTGCTTGTGGACAGGGGCTGGGAACTTCAAGTGTTCCTGTGGGAGCTGCACCAGGACCTTGCAGGGTGAGCAGGTTAGTGAACTGTAGCTGGCCTGCAGGGCAGGTTACAGCATCTCTGTTTTAAGGAACCATGCCTGAACTGTATGGTGCTACTCATCCTTGGGGAGAGGGTTTTGTCTTCATGTAGGACAACTGGACAGTGTCAGTGTTTTCTGACTTCTCTCCCTGGTTATCCTTTCCTCCTTCCTGTTATAACTGTAAACTCATCTGGGAGTTGGACTTGATCTTTGTGGATTCTTTTCAATTTGAGATAATCTGTGATCTCTAAAATGCATGCGAGACTAGTGGATTTTGTTTAAAATACAGAAATTGTGCTGTCTGTGCCCTTTATAAAGGGCTCATCTGTACCCATCAACAAGGGATGCTGTTACATGAGGCCTGAGATGAATTTTCTTTGCTTTTGTCCCCTCCCATTTCTGTGTTCAGGGAAGATGATAAATAAAAGTGCAATGTGCCCAAATGCTGTAAAATGCTCCTGTAATGTTAAGATCTATCTGTTGTCGAGAAGGAACTGGAGCAACTGTTTTCTTTCAAAAGCGGCCATAAGTTAAACCAGCTGTGCGATAACAAAATGTGTTATCCCTGCTGCCAAGTTCCTGGGCAGCAAACAAGGCCATAAATGCCCACTGTTGAATTGTAAAACTGGTATACAAAGATTTCAACCTGTCTGAAAAATTTCTTCAATGTTAATTTTTTTGGCTTAACACTGTGTAGTTACACAGAAGACACTAGTTTGATGTAAAACTTGCAGTAAATGCAAGTTCCTTCCATAGAGGCTATAGGTGTAGCTGGGGTGTAACCCATCAAATTAATATTATCTCACAGCAAATATTTATAACTGGTACTGCATGCCTGGAGCATAGCTGGGGAAAAAAAACCCCAACAAAACAACCCAACATACTTTTTCTTTCTTTGCTGTATAGCTTTTATTACATGACTGGTCTCTTTAGGTGTCTTGTGTGGGTGCCAAGAATCGCTGGAGACCCCAGTGACTAAGATTAGGAAGCTGAGCTCCCCTCCCTGTCTCATGTGAGTCATCCTAGCTGGAGGTGGCAGGGAGAGGCTTGCCCCTGCTCTTGGTGGTTCAAAGGCTCGTGAGATGCAGGTTGGTCAGTCAGGCCTGTCTTGCAGCCTCTGCAATCACTGGTGGTAAAGAATTGTGACCCTGCTGCTCACTGAGTGAGGGGAAGGGCATGGGGACAAGTGATGGAGAGGTTCAGTGTCCTGTGGTTCTGATGCTCAAGCTGGCAAAGAAGATAAGGGATGGGGAGTACGGGGGGAAAGAGGTGAGGCAAAAGAATGGCAACATGTGACCTGAGAGCATAATCCAAATGGTTGCTTGCAACACAGAATTAATAATGTACTTTGAGGTCTCAGTCAGGGACACAGATGGGGGGAGCATTACTGAAGGGCTTCCAGCTCACTGACTCACTGCTCTGGCCCCAGTGACTCACTCGTCTGGCTTTGGCTTTTTTTGGGGAGAGGGTGGGAAATAGCAAAACATGTGCCCAGCGTATTGAAAAGTTAGGCTAGGTCCAAGAACTATGCACTGGGGGAAGGGCAGGGGAATGTGAGAAGGATTTTCCTATTTTGCATGACTCCCAAAAGGCTTGGGCTAGAAATGAGTAGTAGCAACCTTTTCTCTACTTGCAGTCAGTGGACTTAAAAGACACTGAACTTGAGGGTTGTTTCTCAGCTTGCACAAGGGTTTCTTTCTCTTTTCGTTTTTTTTTTTCTTCCTTTCAATCTATACTTAGTCCTGGCTATTACAGAGTTTCATTTGGGTTTTAATTATCTTTTTAAATACAAAATACTTTTTTTGGTGAGGGTTGTTAAGGAAAGTGAAAGAATATTTTGGAACATGGAAAGGCAAAGGAATAAGCATGGTTCTTGAAAAATTCCCCTGATTAGGTAAAAATAAATACGTCTCTACTGGTTGTGGGGAGGAAATATTTGAATGTTTGCAATGGAAGTGTGTGCATGCATGTGTACATAATGGGGTGGATTATAAGATTTGCTCAGCATGAACTTTGGCATTTCCAACTGTGTAACCTGAGCAAGTTCAGAAGATGTGCAGATTTAATTACCATGTAAATCTACTAGCTCTGAATTTCCTGGCATTTGTTTTGCTGATGACACAACCTGTATGTTATTCACTTAGTGGATTTTTTAAAAATCTGTCCACATTTTTTGTTTTAGTGCTTAAAATGAGTAAATGCTGATGTGAGACTCCAAACAATCGGTAACTGCTGTTACAGTGGATCTCTTTGCTGTTTTCAAATACCAATTCTGCATTACTCTTTGTATTCTCCCACAAAGGAGGTAATTTCAGTATAGCTACTGACTAGACATTAAAGGATTTTATAGTAAAGACATAAAACCCAGGCTGTTTTGTACCTACAGGTGGGTAGTGGGATTTGGTTTTATCCCATGAGTGCCTCTTATGGACCTGATAATTCCTCTTGTTGAGGGATGACTGATCCCTTCATGATGGGAAGACTTCAGGGTGAGCCAGGAGGGAGCCACTAACTCCTGGGAGGGCAATATCTTGAACTTGTGGGTGTTTATAACCCTGGCATGTTACATGGCTGCTGTGCCGTGGTCTGCTGGGAGAGCAGGGCTTGTTTTGCAGTGTGCCAGGGTGCTGCCACTGGGGTGGCTCTRCTGGAAAGGGTGGCATTGTGCTGCTGTGGGCGGTGTGTGGGACTTGCAGATGACAGTGCGTTTTCCAGGCTCAGCAAAGCCTGCCACTTGTTTGAAAATTTAAATATAATTATAAAGTGTCATTTGGGGCACTTGACTTTTCTTCATTCCTTTTTTAATGAGTTCTTGGAAGGTCAATTTTCTGAAGACGACTTTCATTTTTAGACATGATAATGTCTTATCTTCAAACAACTGTAGTGCTGCTCTTGTCTGGCTTCAGGTCACTGCCATGCACCTAGCAAAACCTGAGTCTGTTCTACTTCAGAGATCTTCATTTGATCAGACAAGAAAGAAAAAAGCCCCGATCCCTTAGGCAGTTGGAGAAAAGGGCCTTTGTGTGGCAGGAACAGGCAGATGCTGTGGAGAGCTGCAGCCTGCGGCACATCTGGGCTGCAGCCAAATACTACTTTTGAAGAGCTATCCAAAAATCTGCTGTGCACCCGGATGTGAGAGCTTTCCTCTGTTTGCTTACTGCAACGTGGTGTCTGGAGGTGTTTGTGTTCCCCAGAAACACCCAGGATATAGGCGGGAGCAAATATCCAGCCAGATGAGGGGTGAAACTCCATGGGGCTGCAACTTTCTGTATGTAAACAGGAGTGCTGCTGGTTTTTTTGTCTTTCCAGGGGTCTGGGGGAAGGGGAAACAGAAGATAAGGTTACATCTGTCCTAAATCCCTGACTTTTTACAGAGGTTAAAATCCCAGCTGAACACATCTCTTTGCTCTGTGGTGAGAATAGTTTAATAGTTCAAACAGACTCCTTGTACCAACACGTCTGCAATTAGTGCTAGGGCTGCCAGTGGGGTGTGAGGATAGCAAGAAACCGGCAACTGAGCTGTCTATGGAGGTATTAACAACAAAAAGATAAGAAAAAAAGGCAGATTCTCAATGCAAGTACTTTTTTCTCTGTTTAATTTTTTTTTAAAGGTGAACTCTGTGGGCGAAAGATGCCAAGCTGAAAGCCACAGAAAAAGGATTTCTCTTTTGCAAGCAAATATATATGCAGGTTCTAAGAATAAAAGTCTGTTTTTTCCACAAATTGCCCTTTCCTGTTCCTGAGTGCAGAGGTGGTGCTGCTGTATCAAAATTGAGGGTAGTTCTGGGGCTTTCCCAGAATCAGCTATGGAAGTGGCCAATGACCRCTAAGGAAGCAGAGAAGGGAGGAGGAGGACGGGGTTGGTGAGAGGAAAATGTGGTTTGAAAAGACAGAAGGAGCAGCTTAGGTGTAGGTGGAAGTTGTGAGGAGCTGGAGGTCTGACTGCCCCCAGATGGTTTCTGCTTTAGCTGCTGCTCAGATGCCTTTTCTTCATTAATTCTTTAAGCAAATGGAACTGCTTTCAATGAGACAATTGTTTTATTAAGGAAAAAAATGGGATCTAGCTTTAGGCACTCACTGTAATAGAGAAGTGTGTAACATAGGAAAGGCTCCTGTGGAGGGCTGTGAGCCCTCACAGGTTCCTGTAAATCAAGGGATGGTGATTTTTGTAATCACAAAAGTGAGAAGTCCAGATCCCTAAAATTGTCTGTTTGCTGAGTTCAGTAGCTGCGCGGTCTGACCTGTGGCAATTGTTTTGGGTTTCTCGATTGACCAGTGTTCAATATTCTATCACAGACCATTAAAAATAAGTTTGAAAATTATAATGAAACCAGAGAATCATTTTAGAAACCAACAATTTATTTGCTATCAGACAATTTTGTTGTAAATGCAAATTCTTTTCTTCCTCACAGCTTGCTGCTTTGCAGCWGCACATGAAAAAGAGAAAGCAGAAATACTGATGAACGTGTTGAATATCCTTCCCCACTCCAAGGTCCTCTTTCTCTCTGGTTTTCTGAAGTTGAATGTTTATTTCCTCCTTTGCTTTTCCTGTAGTGGTTTTCGGAAAATTCCCCATTCAGAAAGGAAAAGATAAATAAAATGTCATGGACCTGACTTCAGTCAAATGGAAGAAGTAAAATAACATTTGATAAGATATTTTCCATATCAAAACAGTGATAGACAAAAGGCTAATAAAAATCTTTATTAGTGTGTTTGCCAAAAATAGCTGAGTAACCTGTGGTCATTTTGTCCTTCAGTTGAGTCTGTTAAGTTATAACATCTAAATAGTGTCAGACTGAGTCAACAGGTAGGTTTGATATTGTCAAGGATGACATCCTGAAATTGGATGATGCTGGTGGTGAAGTAGCTGCATGTAGAAACCAGGGCACAAATATTGTAGCAGCCATATTTCAGCATCTGCTACTTGTCAGTCGGAATAATGCATGCAAGAATTAGAAAGAAGGAAATGCTCCAGCTTTAGGAAAGTATGTAAACAAATGTAATTGACTCTTGCCATCGCTCCAAATGAAATATGTACACTGTGGGGAAAAACATTGTGCCTAAGAAAGGCACTGCTTTTTTGTAGTTTCATCCTTGACTTCTTTCATGGTTGGGAAGCATTTCTGTCCCTTGTTCACACTTTAATGGCTGCCTACTCTGTTTTACTCAGTGTCTTTATTGATGCAGCAGGGTGTTCAGCTACTCTTGTGCATCCTTTTCCTTTCCTCTTTGCATAGTGGGGAATTGTAGTTTATACTTTTATCCTTGTTGGGAAGCACCTGGTTGTGAAGTGCTAGTGAGTCCTTGGGTATTAAAGTTAAAATAAACAAGGCTTTCTAAGGTGGTCATGACCCTCTTGCAGAGTCCTCTGAGAGTTAGTTTATTAGTGTTATCATTTACAGTAAGTAAATATGAGGCTACAAATCTGTTTTGCCATTTGTAAAGGTTTTTTTTGAGCTGGCTTCTTATTCCAGCAAGCAACTGTGGTCCTCTGTTTATTGCCATGTATTCAGTAAATATTTTCTTTTCCTCAGTGTCAGTCAGAATTGACTCAAGACTTACTGATTTAGAAAAAACGCACAGTTAGCATTTGTAAGCATCTTGGAAGAGGTGCTTGAACATCCAGGGAACTCTGTGAGAGCTGGCTGTGCTCAGGGTTTTCAGCATCAGGCTTCAAGGCCACAGGTGCTGCTGGAGCTGTGAAATGTGAGTGCATGAAGGTGTGAGCACACTGCTTTCCTTGTGGGCTTATACAATATTGACTTGTTTAATTCTTAATTTAGCCTACAGGAAGCTGAATCTTGAATTTCAGTGTTTGTTTCTGCAGGAGAGAGCAAGATGAAGAGCCAAGATCAATACTGCTTGGAAAAACTAAACAAATCAAACAAACTTAGACTTTTAGAGCATCACGCCTCAGCCGACAAAGATTCCTATGTAAGATGGTAGATAATGCCTCATTGTTCAGAAAATCTCATTACAATTCACAGTGCAAGTATTTTTGTACAAAAATAGAATTCTTTGTGTGAATGAGATGAGCAGGAATGATTTGTTGCCTTGCAGTTTTTTCATCTGTCAAAGACGTAGTTTTCTGACATTGGAAACAAAACAAAGAGACACAGAAGTTTTGGCTATTGAGGGGAACTGCATTGGAGTCACAAGGTAATAGATTGCAAGGTTTGGTTTGTGCTCATTTTGAATAATAAACAAACATGAAGTTACCGTGCTACATACAGATGGTGTAATGAATTCAGTGTAATAGACAAAGTGGTGATTAGCACTGACTGTCAGGAGCTTTAGCTCTGGGCCCTAGAAGCTGGATATGGGCTCTAGTCCTAGGTGGAATGCAACTTCTAAAATAGATATATAAATCAGTCAGGAAATGCATTTTATAGCAAATGTGTTAATTGCTTGTCTGTGGATGTGCATGGACCCATTTTCCTGGAGCACATGGAATGTTCTGCACAGCTAAAATAGTCATGTGTGTTTCATTTTTGTTCTGTGCTTCAGTGAACATTAACCCACTATATTCTGTTCTACACACAAAATGTTCTGGTGATAGATCCTGCAGGATCTTTCACTCTCTGTTGGGGAAATGTGCTTTCCCAGCTTTGGTGGTGCACTGTAGTGAGTACTTTTGGTGCAGTGGGAGGAGGCTGCTTCAGGATGTGAGTACCGTGTTTCCATTTTCCATTTTTGTTGCAAGTTCGTGACAGGCTCTTCTGTTGTAATGTATGGCCTCTGAGAGGACTTTTGTTCTAGCTGTAGCTTTTCAGCCTGTAAGTAGTGAATGGAGGAGGAGCCCTGTTAGACAGGGCTGGTAGATCCTGCTGCTGACTGGCACGGATGAGCTGTGCACATATAAGATTGTTCTGATCAATCCTCTCCTGTTGTTGGCATGACAGACAAGCAAGGAGATAAACTTTTCCCCCCTTTTTGTGTCCACAGCACTTCACAGAGTTCCTGGATGAGTTTTCACCTGATGTCCTAGGCCAGCTCTTGAATGATCCCTTCTTGTCTGAGAAGAATGAAATAATGGAAGTGGAACTGTCTCCAGCATCCCCAGCACCCCTCATCCAGGCAGAACACAGCTATTCCCTCTGTGGGGACTCTCGACCCCAGTCTCCCCTGACCCACATCTCAACTGATGACAACTTTAATGAAGGTAGAACACAGTATTCATTTGTTGTGATGATGCAGCAATGAAATGTTCCTGGTGGAACTGTGGCTGTGGAAAACGGCAATGCATAGAAAATGGTGAAAACCCATAGCTTTTTTAACAGTTATCTGTAATTCAGCAGGTATAAACTATCTGGAGGGGAAAAAAGGGAAAGGCAAGAGTGATGGGAGGAGGAGATCCAGCCTGTTTGTTCTGGTGTGAAGTGGCTCTTGGTGGAGGAGCAAGACCAGAAATATCTGGTAACTATAAGAATTAATTGCCACGTTGGACTTCGCCTCCTAATAATTGGTTTATGCCTTCACCATTACCTTTACAGTACAAAGCAGTAGACTGCTAAGATGCATCACAATAAAAGGGAGAGAGATTAGTGCTTGTGGCTAAGCATTAACAAGCTAAGCTGTTCGTGAAGATCTACCAGACAGGTCTTCAAAAGCTGACAGTTTTGTAGTCCAAAGTGCTCCTTAAAACAAGATGAAATCTGTTAGATTTCACAAGAGGACAACCAATAAAGCTTGTGAGAAGGCTTTTCTATGTGCAACAGGTTTTTTGGAAATGATCTGGAAACATAATCTACAGAAAGTCTTCTGGTTTTATATTTCCTAGCTGTTTTATGTGAATATTTTTAAATGAACACATCCAGGAGCAAGAGATATTAATTGTGGCAGGGAAAACAAGCACAAGGAACAAGAGAAACCGAGCTCTTCTGGACATTAATAGGGAGAAGCTTCAAACTGGGCTAAAAGTGAAGGGAGTTTCCTTTGGGGAAAATTCCTGAAGAAATTCATACTACTGAGACCACTGGGTAATTAATAGAGCTGTAGTCAAATGATGTTTTAAAAAGCCAAGAAACATTAACAAGTGGGTTTAAAAATAGAAAATGAATGGAAAATATTTCATCTTATGTTCACTCTGCAGAGTGTTTCATAAGAGAGGAGGAGGAGGAGGAGGAGTTGTTCTTGGTGTTTGGGATTTTTTTTAATCTCAGCCCCAGAATCATGCTCATGACCTTTCCATACCTATTGGCTTCAAAACAGTGAAGCTCAGAGAAATACTTGAGGAAATTTTAGTATTAGAGTGAACCTGACTTTTCTGTCCTTGAATCTGTGAGAGCAGGAAAAGAGGGGTTTGTGGACGGCAGTGCTGCAAGGTTTGACATTGGAGATTGAAAGCATCTCGCTTGTTGGATGATGAAGGTACATAGTGCTCATGACAACTCCAGTGAAGGCCAGTCCCCTTGGTGGCATAAGGGGACAGATACTGGAAGCACCAGTGTCCTTTTGGGGACCAGGAAGTACAAGGTGTGGAAGGGGAGGCCCATGTGCTCCAGCATGATCCTCTGCTGCTGGGGAACTGGAAGGGTTTTGTGCAGTGGCAGGGGCTGAGAGACAAATATAGAATGTCCAAAAAATTTACATTCTCCAAATAACCACCCCACTGGGCAGATTGGTGATTTCTTACAGCTGTCATATTTTCATGCTTTTTCCTTGATGAGGTTTTGTGATTGTGCAGGACCCTGTCCTCCAGGACTAGAAGTGGGAACAGGCTGGTGAGGAGGCTTGTGGATGACACTTGCATATGCGTGCACACCTGCTATAAGCACACATGTGCTTATATATACGTGCCACAGGCCTGTGTGCCTGCAGGCAGCTCTTCAGGTGCCCCACGCTGCTGAGTGCTGAGGTGCAGGCTGGCTCCATGTGACACTTCTAACTTGGTGCATGTTCATGCACCCCTGTGTCACTGCCTGCAATGGTGGGGACAGGAGTGACCACATGGCTCTAGTGTCCTAAAGGGAAATGTGCCCGCCTGCATTTAAAATAGCCTTAAAAGCTGGAGTTCGTTTCCTTGGTGATGACCAGTTGGAGATGGCAGGGTGAAGTGACAGCTGGAGGGGTGTGGCCTGTCCTGGGACAGGGTCCTGCTGTCTCTGTGGGCACAGGATGACCCCAGACATCGGTCTCAGCCCAGTGGCACTGGGGCAAGTGTGTTGCCGCCAGACTGGCCACGTCACATTGCTCTGCTACCTGCCTTTCTGCCATCCTCCTTCAGCCATGCCAGCCTGTTGGAGGAGGGAATTTTGGGAGTTGTTTCCATCTGTTTCAATGGCACACAATGTCTGTAGTGGTTTTTGAGCTCCAGTGTGGAGAGAGGCTGAGAAAAAGGCCAGCGTTGTTCAACACATGATCTTCAAGACAGGCTTAAGCCATTCAGTGTCTATTTCCGGCTTTTGTTTTTTTTCCACCCAACTCTCCCACAGCCTTATTGAAAATGTTATTTAATGTTTCCTCTCAGCCATTGTGGTGGAGGGATTGGTTGCTCTGACTCCATAATCACTTTCCTGCCCACTCCTGCTGGGGAGCAAGTAACTTCTGCTGCAAGCTATTTCTTGCTGGCCACTATGCGGCCATTACCCATCAATTTCTGCAATTGCTGAATTGACCTATTCCTGTAGTTGTAAATCTTCTATAAAGTGTTTCTAAAAAGAGCTAGAAGTGTAAAACCTGGGAAGCTTATGAACCTGGGTTAAACTTTTCTGAGAAGTCCTGTTAACTTCAAGGTGAGAACACGTTTAAGTGTCCATAAAATCAAGGTCCAGACCCTGATTTTCCCCACTTATTCACTCTTCTGACTTCACAGCATTGAGGCTATTCCCCCAGCTTTGTACAGAATAACTTTCTTGAATATTTGCAGCTTGTTGCTAGTGTGAGGTCTCTGAAGGTGTCAGTTTTAGAGCACATGTGTACAGGACATCTGGCATTTAGTTATGTCATTTCTCCCTATGATGAGAATCTATTCTTAGATTCAATTTTGCATAAACTTTAAAAATACTAGAGAGAGAGATTTRTAGGCTTAACCTGCCTGCTTGCAGCTGGCTGTCCACTTTTGTTTGCCTGAACTTGTGAATAAGGCATATGGCCTGGGGAGGGCTTCAGGCTGCAACATGTAAAAGGAGGCTGTGTCCTGTGTTCCAACTATCCACACCAGCTGCACTGCCACCTCTCTCCCACCAGGTTTCTGTTTTCTGGTTTTGAGGCTTGAGATTTTTGAGACAACTGCAGGGTGGCTGTGGAGAAGGACACTGGGTAGTTATGAAGTGGAAAATGCTCTTGAARGGACATGAAGGAGCTGGGAGAGGACAGTGAGAATAAGGCTGATGGGTAAGGGAGATCACGACCTTTTGGGGCACAGATTCTTTTCTGTCAGTTATAAACAAATAGGGAAAGAAGCTTAATTTTCTGTTGTGGTTGGTGCATGTTTGTCTTCAATTTTCCAATCTCTGCAGCCTTTTATAAAGGGATCAGACAGCCGGGAGCAAGGCAAGACCCAAGTTTTGGCAGGGACTATGGTTATCCTCCTTGTGACTTGAGATGCAGGCTCCTTCCCTGCCCTCCCATGCTTCATCTTGTCAGCTGTAGGCACAAGCTTTAGCACAGTGGATATCCCTTCTTTTGGACATGTGAGATCCGTAGGTGACAGCTGAGTGGAGCTAATAGTTACGGGCTGGTGTGTAGCAGGAATGTGAAGGCAGAGCCTGCAGCATCTCTGTGGGGCTCTTCATCCTCTGAGATCAGCTCAAGTGCTGGGGGTGTTTCATGGTGGGTGTATGTTTAATTTTTCTGATGTTCTTTTACTTTGCAAGCCTGGCAGGGCAGAGGCAGCGGACTCTCCTCACATTGTACCGATGTGGCTGGGTGCATTCCTTTCCCAGTCCCCCGAGGGCTCTGCTTTTGAGAGTAGTCTGGGTCCCCACCTGCCCCTCCTGTTGGTGCTTTCCTGCTCAGGAATGCTTTGAAGTTACTTTTGGATTTGAAGCGGCTTGTCTTGGCTGAAGGTTTGACAGACTGATTGCTGGCATGGTGTATTTCTATTTTTCTCCTAGTTGTGCCAAAACCAGGGCTGGCCCAGACTGTAACCTGTATTGTTACTGGGTTTTTTGCTGCTGAGGTTATGTTTTTCTGTAATGTGCGTTTAAAACTTGAATTTTCTTTTTAAACTTCAACTCCATCTCTCAACATGGTTTGAAAAAGAAAAACCACAWACAAACAAGAAACCCAAATGAACCAAATAAAACCCCCAAAATCATTGTACATGGCTCCCACTTCTCTAGTGCAAATAGCCTTTCAGCAGTAAATCCAGTCCTCATCTCAGGCAGGGCTTGTGTACAGGAAAACACTTGCTGATGTATGGAGTCCACAAGCGTTAATTAGTGTCACGTGCTGTCTCTTTGCTTAGAGGCACCTGTGGGCTTGAGGCTCTGGTTGGGCTACACATACATTTCATGTGTATCCATATATATGCACACACATAATATACATGCGTATATATGGTGTATATGTAAGTCATAATAGTTTTATTTGTAGGAGGTTATGTTACATATCCTGATTTTATTTTTTCATATTGCCTATATAGAGAGAGATGCAATGTCCTGCTTCTGTCTGTTTTTCTCCAAATACTGAATCAATGTAATGTGAACGATGAAAACAGAACGTCCTCTGCCCTGACTTTAAAGAAAATGGAAATAAACAAAGAAATTCTTATGAGTTTTCAAAAGTTGCTGTCAAAGCCATGCGGAAAATTTTTGAGAGCACATTCCTGCAACTTTCTTTTTGTGTATCATTTTTTTCTTTTGTGTGTTTATTTAGGAAATGAGGAGAAAGCAGTTTAGTGGGAATGGTCTGTATTTGAGTGATTTTTATGTGGAAAGGTAGCAGTCAGTCTTTGTCACCATCTGCAGTTTAAAAGTCATAAGATCATGGAATATGCTGAGTTGGAAGGGACCCATCAGGATCATCAAGTCCAGCTCCTGGCCCTGCGCAGGACACCCCAAGAATCACACGACGTGCCTGAAAGCATTGCTCTGCAGGAGAGCAACTCTGTAGGAGAGCAACTAAATTCATACTGAAGTACAAGAAGACTTTTGAACTTTTATATGTCCAAAGTCCACAATCTCAGTAGGGCACTCTACACCAGCCCTGTAACTCCTACTTGAGCAGCAGCATGTCTGAAAAATGTTAGTTTTGATTTAGAGGTGGGCATTTTGGTGCTTACTTCTGGTTACTGTTAATAATTGTCAGCTTTATTTGCAGTCTGGTCGCCTCTTGCTTCCAGTTCTACAGAGATGAGCTCTCATTATAGCCTTTGTTCCTGTTAAAAAACCATCTGCTCTCAGAAATCTCTTTCCCTAGGTGTTTATAGGCTGTGATTAAGTTCCCTTTAGATTTCTGCTTACGTACAGTCTAAATGAACTGCACTTCCTTGGTGGTATCTTCTGGACCTTCGGCTATTGCTGTGCCTTTCTCAACACAGGGACATTTGCAGTTCCTTTTCAAAACTCTTTGTCAAGTGACTGCAAGAACTGATTTCCCAGGAATAGTTTCCCTGATGATGTATATTATGGGAATACTCCTCCCACTTCCAGTCCTGCTGTTTGTGAAACCAGTGATCTCATTCTCTGTGTAGTGTTGCACTGACAGCTTGTGCTCGCTTAGTTATGCACTGTGAGCATCAAGTCCATTTCATGTGTGTTGAAGCCGTGGCACAGATCTGCCTTCACAGCATCTACCTGGGGTGTGAGGGGAAAAATTCAGACCTGATAGAGAGAACTGTTTTATTTGACCACAGTGCTTCTATGGATAACTTTCACATACCTTAAAAAAAAMCCATAATCTTATATAGGACATTTAATGGTATCCAATTTTAAGGCTGTAAATCCAGCTACCACCTCAGTCTGTGCCTGATTCCCATGTATATAAAGGTGATGTGTCTTTGTGTCTACCTTAATAACTTCGATAGTGATACATATAATCTGTGGGTTTTAGATGGACTCTGTGCCACTCAAAGAGGGGATGCTGGTATGAATGATGATAATTTGTTGAGTAAAAAGCTACTTCTGCTATGCATTGTGATCACTGTGTAATGCTGCTGCTCATCTTTGCCCCTTTATTCAATTTTCCCTTCCTGGTGCTTTAAAAAGGACCCCAATGTTTGATAGTCAAATAGTATCTCCTTTGTCGAAGCTGTTTTGAGGGCTTTGATTTCATTAATTGCGGTGGGAGTGTGTGTGCACACTGGGAGGGGGAAATGCCGGCTGGAAAATCTCTAAGAAGAACTGTTTGTCAATGAATGTAGGCTCTCAGCTCATGAAGGAGAGAGGGGGAGAGGTAGTGGCATTGGAGTTCAGCACTTCAGGCATGATAAACGGCTTGTGTCTGACAGGGAGTGTTGTGTGAGCCCAGAACTGGGCACTGAGAACCGTCCGAGCCTAGGGGAAAGAGAAGGAAGCAATTATTCCTCCAGAAAGGTCCAGTTTGCCTTTGGGAGGCTGGAAAGGCTGAGTCTGCAGAGGTGGGGGCACTGAACTTCATTCCTGCTAGTGGCATGTCCAGCAGCATGCCCAAAATCTGTGCATCAGCGTGGGCCCTTTTGGGTTCATGGTCAGGTGTTTCTATGACAGATCAAGCAGTCATTTTCCCCACAAACAACTTGTGAACCTCTTCCAAGAGGTGTTTTCCCCTTGCAGTGAGCTGGCTCCCAGTTTGCAGCTGTACTTCCGTGGTGGAGAGCTAGTGAGCACCCTTGAATCCTAGTGCTCCATGTATAGAGGCAGCGATCTCAGAGGGAGGATTCAGGCAAGGACTGAATGCTTGTTGGAAGGCCAGCTTTGCAAACATGGACTCTTGGTGCAGTTTAAGCACCGTCTTAGTCAAAGTGTGCCATTAACATGTGATGAGCTGAGGCTGAGACTGCAGATGGTTGTACATGGCATGGCTGTACAGAAGCCAGGTGGGCTGTGCATCCAAGCCCTGTGGTTCATGGTGACGGTGTAAGGTCTGTCAGGGACCAGAAGGAATTAGTTGAAGCTCTCTTGCTCAAATCTGTAACACAGCTGAAGAGGGAGATTATTTAAATACACTTGGCTGGAGGACAGTTTGACTTATTTGGGAACTTCCTGCATTACCCTGTTCAGAGATGGCTCTTCTGATACCTGTGCAGAGTACTTTGACCGATAGTCTGCTGTGGTCTCCTTACATTTTCAGTTTTGTTTTTATCTAAGCTGTTTTATCTGTTGCTTGGACAGTGAACTTTAAGGAGGAGGCAAAAGCTGCTTCTTCATTCTGCTGACACAGATAAGGATATCCCATCATGATTCTATAGGTCTTACCTGCATGCTGAAATAACATTCAGTGCATGCTTCTGTTTTCTGTGATGGTGATCTGCAATGGTGATATGAGCTTTTTTCTCCCTTTGAGATTAGGTTCAATGGTACACCCCTCGTGGGTTGTTTCCATAGTGGTCCTATCTTACTTTTTATGGCAGGGGAGAAAAAAGGTGAAAACCATGTTGTTTCTCTGCGTCCTCTGTACTTCAGAGGAGTGAGGGCAAGATACAGAGTACATCTTAAATTTAATTTATTGAGAATGCACAGCAACTTGCTGATGGAACTTGCTGATGATCTAGCAATAAGTGTCTCTGTTAAACTCTAATGAAGAGTGCTGAAAAGAATGTGACGAGCAAGGGAGACCATTTAGTTATTTTGTAGGCTCTGTTTCTCTGTAGACCTATCAGAGAGGGTGAAATTTGGTCAGTGTTGGAGATTTACTTTTTCTCAGGAAAGGAAGCAGTATGTTGGACAAGATTGAAGAATTAGTTGAATAGAAATAAAAAAAGGAAAGCAAATCTTTCTGGGAACTCTGATATTAGTAAACCATACAGTTGAAGAAAGCATTGTTTCCTACGTTTCCTACCCTGCTTTTCCATAATATGTCCATGGAACAAGGAAAGAAGCAAAGTGTTTCAGTTCTTTGGAGAAATATGAATATCCTAGAAAGCTGCTCATGGGGTTGTTGAGAGACTATGTCTAATTTTTTGTATCTATATATAAATATAGATATATTTAAAATGTTTTTTATAGACACCAGAGTAGTTTATATTAATTCTGACATATCAAAACACAGCCGTTGTTCGTTGCGTGTTTTTCATGTGTGCCTAAATCACACATACTGATTATTGCTACAGCTGTGATGCTTGGAGGAGCACATTTCTGTGGAAAATCATCATCATAGTGTATGAGGTGTGCAGCGGAAGATGCATGCTATACAAGTCTACAGGAAAAGAGGCACAAGCTTGATGACAGAATAAGCACACAAAAGCTTTCTGAAGAAATGTAATTTTAGTCTTGGACACAGGAGATCTTAGATGCATTTTCACAAACCCTGGATTGCTGTGATGAATGAGGTTTTTGGGTGCCTGATTTGAAACTCTGACGTTTAACTTGCAGCAGTGGTAGATACTCACTGCTCAACCTGAAAGCTCAATGCATGGTGTATTTCGATCAAGTGTAATAACAGTGCTAAATCATCTGAAAAATCCAATTCCAGTTGTCTCCAGTTGGCCATTTTAAATTACTGGTTACTTTTTGGCCTCAATCTCTCTGTGACTCACTTGAATTTTCAGCACCACTGTGGAAATGAATTCAGGTTGGTGGAGCATTTCCTTAGGAGGGCATTAAATAGCCCTGTGGGAGCAAAATTTGAATTGTATTTGGTAAAGGAGAGGTGAACTTCACTGTGCATGAGACAGTGTGAATAACAAAACACGGAATATCTCCTCAATTAATGAAGCGCCATGCATTCTGCTTGTTGGATAAGGCACGGGTTCTGTAGGGAAATTGTTTGGTCACATTATTAAAGCATTCCTATTTTTAGGTGTATATGACGTGCAAAAGGACACTGAGTTAAACCATGGGTATTTCTTAGTACCTGGGTGCTTTGTAACATGGATGTTCGGTTCACATAGTTTGTATGTGCAATTTAACAGCACTAGTGCATTGCACATAGAAGTGTTAGCTGGGATTTTGCTAAGTACTATGTAGACTCCCTAAATTACATATTCCATGTGCCGAAATGCCTGACATTCATGGACTTATGGAAGTGTAGGTAAAGAGGAATGCTTCTCATCTAAACAGTCATAGCATGACAGAGTTCTGAGGTTTGTAGGAAATTTCARCTGGGGAGGGAACTGACAGCCGGTATCACTTGTTCAACAGTGAACTTTAGGGTATGTGTTTTGAAGCCTAAGAAGAGATTTTTAGCAGCCAAAGGGACAATATTTAGGATGTGTATTTTCTTAGCCATTTGGATAGCTACATATCTTGTTTAGGCCTTCTTCTATTTCGGAATGACTTGCAACATATTTTGTTTCACCTCAGAGGATGCAGTGTTGCCCTATTCATATTTGCCTAGAATTCACACCATCATGAAGATTATTTTCTCAGCCTCTCGTTTTGGACTGTCTCAATAGTTCACGTGTGCTTCCTGGATCGTGTCAAATATAAATATAAACTTTAAATATAAACTATAAATACAAACACTTCTTGACACCAGTCATTTACCATGGCGTGTCTTGCTTGGGTTGGAGAAGACACCTCCCTTTTCCTCCAGTGGGTCTCTTGAGACAGCCTCTGTTTTCCTTGCATTTCAATATTTCACATTAACCTTCTTACTTGTTCTCATTATTCTGTGAAGCCTCTCTCATGGTTTTGTATAACCCTCTATCAGAAATACTCTTGTCTTGGAGGGTGTGCAATACCTCTCTGTATGACCAGTACTCTGTTAGCCTGGGGAAATGTCCTTGCAGCTCCCTTGGAGCAGAGGAGATTGTTGGTGACTTCAGAAACTAGAATGTGTCAAAAGAAAGTAACTTGTAGCACGACACTCCCTGATCCTGGTACTGAATGTGTAACAGGCACTTGGAAAAAGTGGGGGCAGGAGAGTATCAACGTGAGATTTGATCAGTCCTCCGTCCCTTCCTTTCGCAGGGTTGTTCATCTGGAATGACAGCTGTCACTGTGCATTTTAAGAGGCAGTGTCAAAAAAAGTGTCAGATGTAGTTCTTCAAAATTATCTCAGTGTTAAACACAGCATGTTGCTGTCACTGGAAACCATCTGTAATGCTACAAACTGGTTAGACTGGCTTTAAAGCCTAGAATAACTCCAAGCAGTTTATGCAGATCTAAGTGGTGATGGCAGCGATGTCAGGTTAATCAGCAAAGCTGGCTTCCAGAGGAGTAAAATGACCAGATTCCAGAGGAGTGAAGTGACCAGCTGAAGGCCAGCATATCTTGCTGTCTTAGAGCAGCTGAATCTTTGTCGTGAGTCTGGGGATTAGAGGTGATAAACATCATAAAGTGCAGCCCTAGAGGACAATGCCCTGTTTTGTYGGTCACCCATGGCTGGATTTCTCTTCTACTTGCTTGATGATACAAATTTAAGAAAGTTCAGGGCTAATTACTGGCTTCACTAATAGCTCTCATTTATCCATAGCCTTCACAACAGTGCTGCTGCAGGAGTAGCTTGAGCCAGAGGTGCAAAAGGCAGCAAATGGAAGCTCTGCACAAGGTTAGGAGGGGGAAGTTTCGGCAGAAGTTATCCAAACAGGCATTTGAAAGTTGCATTTACCAAGGGACTCTGGATTTCCAGGCATATATCACTTTAAAGGTATTACCTGAATGATGCATACACAGCAAGCTGGGAGGGAGCTGCGCTTTAATGTTTGTGAGTAGAGAGGCTCAGGGAGGGTTGAAAGAGAGCAATGTCCTCTCTCCTGAGTTAATGTTTAGACAATCCTACCATATTTTTTTTTCCYGTAAATGCTTCTATTTTTGCATTTCCCAGGAAGCTTTGGGAGTAAGCTCCTCAGAAACTTAAATATGGTGTTTAGCCCTTGCTCTGCAGTTACTTCTGGCATAACTGGGCTTGATATTCTTAAGCTTCTGATTGCAGGATACATATTTTTCATTTTTAATTCTTCGGTGTGTTTTTACTCAAATTACATCCTTCCTTGCCAGTGGTGGAGGTTAGGGCCCACCACAAAGTAATTACTCGCACTGGAGATGTACATTTTTCTCCCTTCTTCCAGACGCCCAGCTTCTGCCCAGCGCCTGTGTGCTCTGTGTGTGTGTGGTCTTAAAAGCAAGGACACACAGCAGCACAGAGGCTGTAAGCCCATTCTTTATTTTTGTTACTTGTTTGCAGCTGAAATCTGTTGACATCTCACTGACTTGATAAACTCAGATGTGATATTTGCCTTCAGATTCCAGCAGCTTGATTTAATGGACGTGCCTCTCACACCTACTGATGAGTTGTGGCACAGAACTGTGCCACATGCTGTGGGGGTGCAGTGCAGCTAGTGTAGGATATTCTGCTGCAAGAGGAAAGAACTTACATGACTAAACTCTAGCAGTTGGAATAGGAAGTTTTGTAAGGCAGAATTGCAACATGAAAAATTCTCTTGATTATTTTATATTTTTAAGAGGAGTTGTTAATAGCCTTGTGGAATTGTTCTAAAGGTTGAGTCTTTCACACTTCAGACCTGGGAGAGTAAGTCTTTTCTCAGCAAGTCAGTGAATGGAAATGGAATGGAAATGGAGAGCTAAAGTTACCATGCCAACCTTGTTCCAGTTCTTGACAGTGCAAGGCAAATCTTTCAGCTTTGTCTAGAAAAAAGTTGCATGGCTTTCTCCTGATGAGTGAACTTGCAATAAGTGGGGCTAGGGGACAATTCTGCCAACATGTGATGCACGTTTCTTTGCTGCCAGTTAAAATATGCATCCTGTGCTGTGACTTCCCAGAGGCTCTGGGGAGGAAATTAGCATGATCACCATGGAACTGGTGCTCCTGTGAAATCATCAAAGCCTGTATCCTCTTTTACACTTACTAAATGAATCCTTGGGGAAAAAAAAATGAAGTTAAGAGTGTGAAAAACATTTTGTTCTTAAAAGTATAATCTCACCATTTGAGCTATTTGCTGACTGCAAGCAATAGAAGAAGCAGAAGTCTGGCTAAAGGCTATCTCTAGAAGGAGGAATAAAACTGAGTCAGCAGGCATTAGGGTGTTTAGGACATGGCTCCCCGGCTGCTTTACCCAATGGCTTGTTTAGTCTTGTTCTGCCATGCATTAGCAGCTTTCAACAGCGTACAATGACTAGTGCTCTGTGCCGGTCCTCCTCGCTCCTCTGTGTATCCTGGGGCTAGGATTAGGTTACAGGCCTGAAATGGCATGGTTGTCTGCATTGACTGAGAGCTGAATACTAAGGGCAGAGTTTTGTTGATAGACTAAAATGTCTCCTGTGTTTGTTTCCCTTCCTGGAGGAGGAATGACATCATTTGTAGTCTTTCTATCTCTGACCTAAACATGTGGTGTCCAATTTTCTTCCCTGGCAGGTGACCTGGAAAATGAGGAATGGTGTCTGGCTACAGATTTTACTCCAGCATCAATAAAGACTGAGCCGGGGCTGTGTGAGACATCAGGCCTTGCTCCCTCAGTCAGTCTCACCATCACGGCCACGTCGATGGAGGGGGAACAGCCTGAACTACACACAGATGCCTTGGTACTACAGACTTTCTGTTCTCCTCTCTGCACAGTTAGCTGCAGGTTCTCCTGAGACTGCACACCRGTGTAGCCTCCTTGGTGCCAAAGCTTGGCAGTTCAGGTTGCACAATGCACTCTGCTATAATGGTTTTTAATGTTTGCTGATGTCCTACTGCTGCTGTAAGAGCTTGTGTTTCAAAACACTTTTCTGCATCTTCAGGTCTTGATGGTTGGATATACAACTTTGTCTTCTGTGGAAGCCCCAAAGCCTGGGGCTCTTGGGTTTTTAAAAATATTTAAACAGTTTCTAGTGAACCAGTCACACCTGAACTGACTAATCCATTTGCTCTGTCAGACTTGTGACAAGCTAAGTGTGTTTCATAATAACTTGCTTTAATGCTGCTGTGCCTTCCCCTAATCAGAACAAGGCTCCTTGTTTAGATTGACTGGGGAGTTTCCCTGTTTGCCTTCAAAGTTACTTTTGCCAGATGTGTGAAGCTTTGACATTTCAAGCTGCTGCTACTTCCACACCAACCTGCCTAATAAGGAGTTCTGTGATGCCTTTCTAACCACAGCTGGGGCAGCCAGTGGACATTCTAAAGAGCTTAGTTTGGGTTAAGGAGAATGAACTGCAGCAGCTGATGGCTCACCAGGGTCCTCAGCCAATAGGGGAAGAAGCATGACTGTTGTTAGTCCCCAGGATGCAGTGTCAGTACAGGCCAGAGGGAGTTGGGATATGCTGAAAATAAATGTTTCCACTTGAATGTGGATCAGAAATATGTGCAACATAAACTATATTATGAGAAACAGAAAAAAACTAACCACAAGTTTCCCATAATCCTCTTCTAGTCTGAATGTGCTGTTCCCTGTACATAGTCCTGCTGTAGCTTAGGATCCTGTGATTTGCAGAGAGTATTGGGACTAGCTGGTGGCTCATTGCTGTTGCTTGCATTAGTTACACAGGTTACTGAGAGAGATTTTGGCTGCAGTTAACATGCTGATGTACCAGACTGGCTTCCTCAAGCCTGGCATTGTAGCACACAGGCAAGCTCTAGGCAACAGCTTGAGAGCCTGGTGCCCCAGCCTTGTCAGTCGGGTAAGCCAGGTGTCTTCCAGCCTTCAGTCAGCCATGACTGTCTCTTTTCCTGCTTCTCAACGTTGTGAAATGAACTTGTGTTGCATAACCTGATCCTCAGTGACTGGAACCTTGCTCGTGCTCCCAGAGGTCTTCCACAGGCTCTCCCCGACTCCCAGGAGTGTTTCTGTCCTTGCTCAGACAGACTCTGCAGTCCGGTAAATCCTAGCAGCAGCTCTGTTGCTAAGAGAAGTAATTTGAGTGGGTTGCATGTTAGCTTTCAGTCTGAAATGTCATCGCTGAGGCGTAATCTTTTATTTAGCTAAATATAGTAGTAAGAAAAGCCATAGTGGGAGTAGTCAGGGCAGTATTCTCTGTAGCAAACTGTGTGAAGCAGTTAAAGCTTTGCATGTAGCAGAGCAGGAGGAGAGGAAACCTCTCCATTTATGGAGAAGTAATCCTTGTATCCTTCTATTAAGATTTTTAAGATGYGTACTCTAGGTTTTCATGCTGTTAATTTCTCTTTTCTAGATGAAACCACTGACCCAGAAGGTTCTTCCAGAGATTAAATTGGAGCCCCATGAAGTTGATCAGTTCCTGAACCTCTCTTCTAAGGAAGGTCTGTTAAATAGCAAACGAAAATGCAGGGGGAGATGACCAGAAAGCACAATAAATATACTTTAGCCTGATTAAATATTTGGATTCCTCGTTCATTGTGTTAGTCTTTAGGCTGAAGCTCTTTTCTAGGGATTCAACTCAGGCTACTGAAAAGCCAGACTCTCTCTGAGCCATTTATGTGGGATTTTTTTCTTTCTTTTTTTTCTTTTTCCTTGTTCGTCACAAAGAAGGTGATCCTTTTTTGTCTGTAGGGTATTAATTGTTGTACTGAACGGAGCTTGAATTCTTCAAGCACAGGATTATTTAGGATAGAAAAGAAATCAATTTGAGGAGACTTAACTAAGACATAAGAAACTTTACTGTTAGCCTCTCATGCAAAAGCAAAGATATGAGTTTATATGAAAATAAAAGTTAGGTGAATCTGCTTGTAGCATATTAGTTTTAAGAACAACCATGATCTCTTTGCTCTATGCTATAAATGAGGTAGGAGGAGCAATGATCCCTGACCTGAAAGTTAAACACAATTAAAGCCAAGAAAACTTTGGAAGAGCCAAGTATTTGGCCTAAAATCTGAGCAGATAACTGCATCTCAGTTAGGAACACTTGGTATCTGTTAGTGAATTAATTTCTGTAGGTAAATAGTACTGCTCTAGGGAGAGAAGCAAGTGATGTATGTAGCAGGTGGATAGAGGGAGGCTGTATCTCAACCCAGAATGTAGATTTCGTTGCTCAATTTGTGGGATTAAGGGCCTTGGTGTTTTTCAAATATGTTTCTTCTTCTGGAAACTGCAAGAGCTAAGATGTGAGACAAAGAGAGTATTATAGCTTTTTTTTTATTACTATTTTTCTTTCATCCTTCCTCACCACCCATTTGATCTTTCCAACTCATTGCAAAGCATAACAGAAGTGGAATGTGGCAAATTAGCCCTATATCTTCSTGCTTCAAAATTTAATTGCTGTAGATTTGACTCAGATTTTAAAATGACTTAGTTATGGCTGTTTTGGACATCTGCTAAATTGTCCGTGCAGTAGGAATAGGTGAGACATGTCCCATTTCTCTTGGTCCAGACCCATTTGGTCATAAGCAGCACTTTGCCTGCCAATTCTAGCACGGGTTCTTTTGGCTGCAATAGAAGTTATGGCCCTGGATAGCACAGTGTGAGAGAGTTCCTGTGGTGGCTGCCTATGCTGCTCTTGCTCCATCAGTGCATTGAAGCCTTTGCTGCTACTAGGTTGTCAGTCACTTCTTAGTTGTGCCAAACCAAGTCCTTAGGAGGACTTTCTCTCTTTCCTGATTATGTAACAGCTTGGATGTGATCCCTTCCCTTGAAAAATACTGGCAATTTGTTTAATCCATGGCAAAGTTAGAAAATACTATTGTTTTTGGAGGGAAAGTATGCTGGCCCTCTGTTAATGTGGTTTCCTGGGAACAGGAAACTTATACTTTACATTATACATAAACCTCAAAGCATTTGAAGAAGAAGCTGAAGTGTAGGTAGAAGTGACTGGAGCATATGCACAGAGCCCTGTTTTGTCTGTCAAACCTAAAGATAGCTGCTGCATTTCATTCCTTCTTTGGAGACCTGTGTGCTCCGAACATCTTCCAAGCTGCCACTTTTGCTTGATCCATTTTTTAGCAGACATTCCTAGTCTTGGAAACTGTGTGGTGGTGGTGGTGGCTGTAGTGGCAATTTAAATTGACACCTTAAAACCTYGTGTTATTTTATGTCTCTCTGCCATTTAGCAGTGGATCCCCTGCACTTGCCTCCCACCCCTCCCAGCAGCCATGGCAGTGACTCCGAAGGAGGGCAGAGCCCCGCTAGATCACTCCCTCCTTCCAGCCCAATCCAGCTACAAGCCACGGCTAAAGTTGCATCGCGCACAGCTTCAGTGCTCTCCAATTCCCCTCTCCTGACTGCACCACATGTAAGTTGAGCTGGCTTTCTCCAGCATCTGTGTCTCTTTTTATTTTTTTCATTTTTTTCTTTTCTTTTTTTTTTTTTTTTACTTTTTTAATTACTGATTTTGACAGGGATTTGCAAACTTTCTGTTGTTGTTTAGATGAATTCATCTGTGATCAAAACTGCAGATCCAGTAATTCTTGCTCACTGGTCTGGTCTGTTCCCACAGGGAACAGCATATGCCTCTCCTCTAAGTTGAGACAGCGTTCAATGGTGTTACTAGGTTTATCCCACCRTGGACTGTGTTTTGCCTTAGGGTTCAGCCCTGCTGGGTTAACCTGTCTCTGGTAGATCTGTATCTGTCCTCTTATCTTGTCATTAGCAAGCAGTTATCTTTAGGGAGGGATTTTCAGTAGTGCTTCTCATTTGTCTGTTTCCCTGTTTGAGCCAAAGATGGTTTTACTGTTTGCCTCAGTGTGTACAGAGCTGGGCCAAGGACAACTGGTTTGAGCGAATCCTGTCCCAAAGGTTCAGACTCTGAATGGAAGATATCTAAAAGGTCTTCCACACATTCACTGTTGCAAGAGGCTCTTGTTCTAGTAGGCATAGTCCTCTCTGAAGTGGGAGACCTGCTGCCTCTCTTCCCTAACAACCTTTTCCTCTAGGATTGTGTACAGTTACTGTTATATATTATTTCCTTTCTATGACCCTTGAAGAAATTACAGGGGACTGGCCCACTCATCCTGACAGAGGAGGAGAAGAGAACACTGATAGCAGAGGGCTACCCAATCCCTACCAAACTGCCCCTGACAAAAGCAGAGGAGAAAGTGCTAAAGAAGATCCGCAGGAAAATAAAAAACAAGGTAAATGTTTGTTAGCTTTGCTGGGTAATTCCTACTTGTCCTTCATTTTAAAAACTTCTGCAGAATTCTGCCATAATGGTCTGTGGTAGTGTTGAATGCTATAAGTTGTCTTTTAATAAAGTGTTGTTCCTAAGCACATCCATCAAATTGTCTGTCGCTATGACAGTGTGCCTCAGTTTAGGTATTTACCTGAGCCCATTAACAATAGAGTATTTAGCAGACAGGATATCGAGTTGCTGTGGCTTGGCTCCATTTCAAAATCAGTACAATSCTACCCTTACGGTAGGCAAAGGCCTCTGTATTTTTTTGGTGATGATGAAGGTGTTCTTTTCTGTTTCCTGTTTTAAAATATGACTCTSTATTTCTGTACACTAGTCTTTTGATCACTGAATTCAATGACTTGTAAAGTTTATATCAAGGCTCTCAAATGGCCTACAAGTTTTTTGGGTTTTTTTGCTTCTGACATGGGGGAGAGCCTAGTGATAGGGAAGAATGCAATTTTTTTTCAGACCTGGCCAGCTCACTTGTTCTAAAGGATTTTAGCACGTCTTTGACAGTTGCTATATTCTGTTGCTGGTTTTGCAGATAGAGGTGTAAATTCATCCACACTGAATTAGAATTTGGTCTTGTAATGTGTTTTTTCCAATTTTTGGAAGTGATCTTCTGCATTTTATGTTCCACTTACATAGGATTAGAGTCATTTTTTAGGAGGGGAACTCTGGAGGTCCTTTGGTCAAACTCCTGGCTTGGAAGGCAAGGTCAGCTTAGAATAAGTTACTCAGGGACTTGTTCAGTCACATTTTGCTGCCTCAAAGGGTGATGAGTCCCTTACATCTCTGGACAACACATTCCTGTATTAGACCAGTCTTGTGGTAGAAACAAATAAGTAGAATCCCTAATGTGTAATTGGAATTTCCTTTGCTGCAACTTGTATTTGATGCCTCTTGCCATTTTGCTGTGTGCCTCTGAGACTTCTGACATCATCCTTGCTACACGGTATAGTTGAAGACAACAATAGGATTAAATCCCTCCTTGGCCTTTTCTTCTTCYGTCTGAACAAACCCAGCTTTCTCTGCCTTTCCTAAAATGTCATGTGCTCTACTATGCTTCTTACAGTAGCAGTGGTCTGCCTCTGGGCTTGCTTCTGTACATCCAAAGGATTTATTTGTGAGCCACAGGCTGTACTGCTGTCATTGTACTCCACTGTGGTCTGGCAGGTGCTGAGCAGAGGGGACGAACCACTTCTCTGGACCTGCTACCTACAGTCTCATTAATGTAGGTTTGGTTGGCTGCTTTTCCAACAGGGGCACATTGCTGACATGTTTGACCTGTTCATCAGGACCCCAAGTCTTTGTCTGCAAAGCTGCTTTCTAATACCTTCATGGGCTTTTGCTCTCCCAGATGCAAAGATTGTCCTGGGATCATCTTTTAGTATTTGTCCTAGGATATTCTCTCCAGATGAATCTGATTTTTTAAGGTTAGCAAGGAATGATTTTTTTCGTATGACTTAGAGGAGGAGTCTTGCTTCAGAATGTGGAAGTAGATCAAGTCAGTGCTTTGCTTGCCAGGAATAGAAATGAGAACAAGACAGAGGCTTGAATCTAATAACATTGGGTATTTTTACCAGTTTATTAATTTGTCTCTGATGCTTTTGTTTGCTATGCAAATATTTGGTGTTTTTCCTCCTTTTTCCTTAGATCTCTGCCCAGGAAAGTAGAAGAAAAAAGAAAGAATACATGGACAGTCTGGAAAAAAAGTAAGCCAGCCTCCTTCCTGTTTCAAGCAGGCCGACAGTGCTAGTTGTGGGACTGGGAAGGGATCCAGCTGTGGATGCTGGGACGGTTCCATGCACAGAGTGCCAGCTGCCATCTCGTGGCAGTGACTGAGAAAAGGCCCTGCTCTTGGCAGCTGCTTGTCTGGGGTCAGGACTGTGCCTGCCTGCAGCAGGTCATTAACATGCCAGCAAACACTTCACACCTTAAATAAGGCAAGACCCAGCTGCTATAGGCCTTCTCCTCAGCAGCTGTGTTGGCCTAGTGGACAGGCAGTGTTCAGGGAAACATGGATTCAGAGTGAGTATATTCTGTCTTCTGGTGGAGATGAAAACAGAAATAGGAAGTGGGTGAGTCAGGACTGCCTGGGAAAATAAGCAGGACTCGGGAAAATAGCATGTGACCCATCGACTTCCCTTACCAAGAAGAGCCAAACCCCCAGTTAGTGATTTATATCCCAAATTAATCTTTCTTCCAGGAGATGAATATTCTAGTATTACTCTTACGCAATTCACCAGATGGTTCTCTTAAAACCCTTGTACCATCTTTAGTGATATCCTTGATGTAATTTCCATTTTTTCTTCTCTCTTTATAGCCATGTCTCACTTCCTCAGAGTTACTCTTATGAAATTCCACCTCATGTATAAAGATACCAAGGCTATTTCCTTTTCCCTTTTTCCTTCTTGGAGCTGTTCAGGATGATCATGTTTGTCTTTTTAGGAGTCACATATTTTTACTTGGGCCTTTTACGTGCCATGTTATATGACAATCTCCTTTAGTTTAGGAGATTTCCAGGGACAGTGTGGAAATGGGTAGTAACCTGGGACAGTCTTGAGCACTGTCTGTAGTCTCCTGGCTTATTAGCCCTCATAAACTTGAAATTTGAGGATCTGATTTCAGAAGCATGGCGTTTGCCAGATAGCTAGTGCAACTTCTGCTATGTGTTTCACACTATGAAGTGTGATTAAATATTATGACTGAAGTTCATTGGTGTAAGGTTTCGTTAAATGTAGGCAAGATCATAGAGCTCRCAGTGAAAGTTTGGCTTGCTTTACAATGGCCTTAATAAATGAGTGATGTGTTTACATTCCTCTTTCGTTGTGCTGTCTGCAGAGTTGAGACCTGTTCAAATGAAAACAGTGAGCTGCGTAAGAAGGTTGAAGTCCTGGAGAACACTAACAGGTAAGGTATGGAGATAATCAAACAAAACCATAGTGTGATATTACAGTGAAAAGTGAAAATCAGGGGATTAAGAGATCAATTGAAATGTGAACAATAGCTGTGTGTGATGGGGTTGATGTCAGAGAAAGACGTGGAAGGCCAGTTATTGTGACTGCAATGGGATGTAAAGCATGGGGGTTTTGATGTCATGTCTTAAACTGTTTCCTGAGCCTATGCTGTGCTTGAGAAACCTTTTAGCACTCTTCTTCCATTGCCCAAGGGAACATAATTAGTAATACAAAACAAACAAAAAACTACAGTGAGCTCTCCCAGTTGTCTTTGTTTAGCGATATTTTGCCAGGAAACCTTAACCTGGAACATGACACTTCAAGAAATTAAAGTGCTGAAGCTCAAGAGTCATTGTAAGTTCCTTCTGTGCTACTAAATGTTATTGCAGTTATTGTGCACCCTTCTAACCATCTCACATGCCAAAACTTCCTTCATTTGTAGGGGAAAATCACCTTCTTGCTTCTTCATTTCTGAAGAAATGGGTGACTCAGTGGTAGCTTTCTCAAGAGACACATGGCAGAAAATGTTGAAAAGCTAAGATTTTAATTGGATGTTAGCTGAGAGTGCAGTGTTAGTCCTGGCTTATGTTCAGTGTGGCAAACTCCAATGAGTTAGATAAGCCCACTCTTAACACTTTCTAGTTAGAGGCATTTGTAGTGATGGTTGAATATTACCATGGAACATGATGGTGGCACTGAAGTGTGGGAGGAGGCTGGGTTTTGAAGATAAGACCCACAATCATGGAAAATGGCCAGAGAGCTTATCTGGCAGCCAGTGTGTTGCTAATTGAGTGGCATGTGTTGTTTCTAATCTCTGGATCCAATCTCTAATTTCATGGAGCCAGACCCTGTAGCACTGTAACTTGCTGGAGAGTGTCACCCACACAGTGCTCATGCATAAAGACATCTGCTGCTTGCTTGAAGAGAGCCAAGCCACTTCTGTGCCTCTTGTATCATCCTCCAGGGTTTGACATAAAAGAACCAGGAATTACTCCGTAGGTGAGGAGTAGGGATGTCTCACCCAGAATCTCTCCCAGAAGGTACTGAAGCCAGCTTCTCTAAGGAAGGGTGGAGCTGTAGATTGTCCACTTGGGGACAACATGTTGTCAACCCTGGAGTTCTCTCCAGTTAAGATAAATTTGGCCATCTCTGAGTCATTGAGGATGCTCTCATCTCATGAGAACAGCTTTGTTGGTACTGTCCATCCTTTCAGAAAGGACCCTTAGCATCTTTTCTATTATTTGATTATCTTAATTCTTTCATGCTTAATGCTCTAAAAATATTTAGGTAAGTGATATTATCTCCAAATCCTTCATACTTTGGCCATGTGGGATGAGTTGCATTGTTTCCTTCCATCTGCAATAGCATTGATATTGGTCTGTAATCTCTTGCAGAGAAGCAGATGTTCCTCCTTCTGCACAGAAATTCTTGTAATTCATGGCAACGCTGTTTTGGCTATTTAGATATCAGCTGTGTCTAAAATCTGCTAAGATTTAAAAGTGAAGTACTGAGAAATTTGTAAAAATGCTTGCTTTCATCAAGCCTCAGTTTTGTAACACACCATGKTATGGTTTTTTTCACCTTAACCCCAAAGAGCCACTTTTCTTATTTACTGTATAATTGTGCAACTGTCTCATTCAGAGAATGGTTCCAGATCCTAATTTAATGTACATTGTCCACATCCTACAGTGAATTTCAAAATGCCTTGTTTCCTCATTGGTATTTGCACAGAGCCTTGGCATGACATCCAGAAACTATTCACAGGTTTCAGAACTTGTCTTCACAGCATCCTAGAGCTGGAACTTTTATCTCCTGTGTACAGTCAGGAATCACAGTTCAGAGCAGTGGTGGTGAAAATTATTCAGTGTCAGTTTGGTGTGTCCAATGCTCAAATTTTTATATTTAGGACTTTATTTCTCAAGATACCTAGCACAATTATACACACATGTATCTTATTTAATATGCTCAATGCAGACCCCTTGTTGACTTTAGTTATGACTTTGAGTCTTCATTGCAGTAAAAAATGAAGACGTTATTGAACATATTACCTGAAAGTAGATCTACAAACATTAGAGCTGTTCTTTCATTGTGAAAAATTGTAAGAGTGGAAGTAAGATAACAGAAAAATAAGAGCTGTGATTACATGTTAAAATGTTCATGCATYCAAGTGTAGATGAAGACAAAGTTGGATTTTTACCTTGCTGGAAAATTGGGCTATAGCTGCTTACCTAAAAGTTCATGAATATGTATGTGCTGTCAGTCAGTATCATGTTTGTGTAGTCTAGCTGGATTTGAGCAGAAACAAAGGGCAATTTCCAAAACATACAACTATCGAACAGTAGTTTCCTTTCAGTATGTGCAATCAGATTTTAAGAGCATTTTATTCTATGTGTAGAACACGTGCATAAATACATACCTAAGACTTCAGGGAAACCTTGCTTGCATTTCAAAATCTGGCTCCAAACCATGGAAACACTGAATTTTTTTTCTGGTAAAGTTGTTCCTTCATTACTCTCAGTAACATGAAAAAAATCAGAAGAATCTTCCTTGAAAGTGAGCCTTAACCCGAAATTCTGGATCTGAAAAGATGTAATGTCAAAGGTGCAAGTGTGGTCAAAAAAACTGTGTCCAGGAGCATCTTCCTTGAAATTCACACATCTTAAAAGGCAAGGCAGGAGGCTGGGGATCAAGATGCAGGAGAGTTTTTGATTCTCATTACTCTGAGTGGGTGACTGCAGCATTTTTGTCAGCTTTAGTATTAGAACACTAGCATATGTTACTTCTCCTAATTTGTGTGACTCAATCCGTTAGAAGAAACTCATCCAAGTTTCTTCTAGGCAGTTTTCTCAAAACTAAGGAACCACATTGTTACATGCATATATGTTTTGCCTTGTAGCCACAAGTGAGCCAATGTTTTGAGTAGCATCTGAACATGTGGTGCGCTGCTGTCTTAGAAAGCAAAGGGTGTGAGAAGAAGCTGGCACTGGGTGTTGAACTGAGTTGTCCCAATCACCAAAAAGGCTTGATTCACTCACATTTTGGCACTGAGACCAAAGGCAGAAGCTTCCAGTGCTCCAGAAGGTTGCAGACATTCTCTGACACCAGCTTTGTAGAGCTGGGAAGTGTGGCTGTTCCGTCTTAAGGACAGTTTTGAAACACCTAGTGCTGGGTATGATATGTTGAGAAGTGCTTTTGCTTCTCACTTTTGTTGAGTCTGTATTTGTAGATATASTGATGATCCCTTTTCCTGGAGAAACGATAGACATAGATCCAGTGCATAAGTGGCTGAGTGTCACACATGGACAATGCATGCAAGTAGCTGCTAGAGTTTCTCTCATGGGGTAACAGTAGCCAGCTGTGTAGATCTACGTTAACAAGCACCTTCAAGGCAATGCTTTATAAATAAAAATGAATATTATTCCATTTCTCCAACTTCCAGTCATCTAAAGATCAAGTTGCACATCAGTCTGACCCACCAAGGGTTTATCAGCACCAAAGCTGCCAGACTTCACTGATTTACTTGGCTATTCCTTTACTGGAGACTGGTAAAGTCATTTTACCAAATCATTTTCAAGGAGTAAAGAATCTAGATTTAAGTTGCAGTGAGATATCTTGCACTTAATTGCAGACCACCCTTACAATGGTCGACAAAGCTTGGCAGCCCTGGAGCGACTCCTCACTTTCAAAGCAGCAGGGCATTGGTTTTCATGCTGAAACATCTTTGATGAAAGATTGATGGAAATTGTCTTTGTAATTCAAATGAGGAAAAAATGTGCATTGAAGTGGTCTTTTAGTTAAAAACTTGTCACACTTGGACACGAAAAAACTATGCGGACTCAGCTCTGTCAAGACAGGAATCAAGAAGGGGGCCCGACGACCCCAAGCTTGTTTATTTATATGTTTTTAGAAACCACCGTGGATTGRAGGGTGAGGTTACCACCTCTCAATCACACTGGTCAAAGGAAAAATCTATCAAATGTCTCCGCCTAGGAGAATGGAATGTAAACAATAAGGAACAGTTAGCAAAACATGGCTGTGTTTACAAAAAGTGCATGAGAACTCTGTTAAAAAGATGAGAAACATCAAAGAACTGCAAAACTCAGGGCAACAAAAACTTACTTTGAGATTTGTTGTCTTTCCTACAAATAGGACAGGCAGAGAAGGAATGTTTGTGTAGGGTTAAAAGGCAGAATAATTTTTCTCTCTCCTTATCAGAATTAGGTTGTGTTCCTCACAAAGTAGGAACAATTCTCTGAAAACTTTTGATTAAAATAAAGTGTTTGATGTCTCCTAGAAGATGTCCTTTTTGTTGTTGTTGTTTGAATTGATGTTGGATTTTAAACAGAAGTGTTGAATTGAGGAAGTCTCACAGGTGGTTCTGTAGTGACAAATTTTCTCTCCTAAAAGTGTCACTGCAAGCAGCGGGGAAGTCTTGATTTGTTCTATACTCTGGTAGTAAAAGGACCTCCTCTGAAGATGAATATATGTGAATATGCACACAAAACCAAGACATCACAGACAGAGTTTGCTGTCAGTATCTGGAAGGAAGTGCAGGAGTCTTCAGTCACTTTACAGCTTTCTTATGAGGTGCTTCCATTGGCAGGGAAAAGCGTGAAAGCACGCTCACACCTCCTACAGAGGTGACCCTCTAATTGAATATCCCTGGGAAATGTGTCAGACAGAGTGAAAATAATCCCTGGGGGTGCAAACCCCCTTAGCATGCTGTCTTCAGATTGCATTTTCTCCTGTTAGGACTTAGCCATAGGCAGTGTATTCCACTAAAAGCATTCGTGGCCTTTCTACTGCAATTTAGAGGGAGCATCATAGTTCAGGATAACTCCCTGTTCTGCAGAGCAGAGACCTGCTCCTTTTGCCTCTCTTGGTCCAGATCATCCATGCAACTGTCCAGTAAGAAGCTTTTGCATGGGAATCTTTGGACCTCAGAATCCGGTCTTCCACCATTCCAGATTCAGACAGAGAATAAAAGCACCAAGGAGTGCCTCATTTTGGCAGTGGCAGGATAAACTGATATAATCTCTGATCAAACTTGTTTCTTGCTCTTGCCTCAGTTCTTGCTCACAGTTTGCAAATGCACCTGTATCCTGTCAGCTTCAAACACTCAGTCCTTGTCTGTTAAGAAGAAAACAGTAGCTCTGCTCAAACAGATAAATGACTTGGGGAAGAAAGACATTTTATGTAAAGGTAGTTGGTAAATAAAGTGGGGGATGAATCTTCTTCTGTGTGTAGGAGACCTCAGAATACCTGCCTAATTATACTTTACAAAAAGAGACTGTTTTGCAATCAGCTCTCTGCCCAACAGGTTTTTTAAATTGAGCATAAAAAGGCAGAGATGAGCAAAATAAGGAGAACTGTCTCTTCTCTGTTGATTTCCTCACCAGCCATTAGCTGTTTTCTCACTGACGCCTCCACAAAAAGTGGCAAGAATGATCAGCATTTCAAGGCTGCTGCTGCTGCTGCCAGCCCCCGAGCTAAGGAGGAGGGCTCCTTCCTCCTCACTCCACAGTTTGGTGTCGAGCCCAGTGACTCAAGCCTGAAATGGGGGAAAGATTTAGTCTTCCATAATAGCACAGAAACTTTGGGATTAAAAGGGCATTGCTGTCTAACACAGCTGGTGGCACATGGTGGGAGTAGAGCATGCAGCATATTCTGTGCCAGGAAATGATGTACCCAAATCTTGGTGAACCCTGTGCCATGCAGCAGATGTGAGGAGGAACTGGGGAGAGATGCCAAAGGGAGCAGGGAACTAGGACGGTCTCATTTACGTGATGGACACTGTTCGTATCTTTTAATTTGCCTGTGGTCTCTCTAATAGTGAATAAAGGATTGAGTTAGGCACATCACTCTCTTTTTTTAAATACTGAGTCTCAGAATAAGCCATGCTCTCAAGAGCATGCAAGACATCCTTCCTTGATAAGTWGAGAAGGATCTGCTGGCCCAGATAAATCTGTGCTGTGACAATGCCTTGTGCTCATTTCAGAGTGTATTCCTGAAGTCCTTGAATTCATTAAACCCTAATTAGCAATGAGCATTGATGATTAAAAAAATCTGTGAAAATAGGCAGACCRGTGTATATTGAGCTGTGACGGCACCTCTGGGTCTGTCCTACAATTAGCTTTTAGCCAGTTTGGTCTTAAAATAATCCTTCTATTTTCTGTGACATCCTGACCTTGCCTCTTTCTTTAGCATTTGATGTAACAGCCTCTAAAACTGTCGTCTGGAGTTTCTGTGGGGTAACCTCCACTGTAGATTGTGAAACTTACAGGAGAAGTGTAAAGTAAACTTGGAAACAAACAACAAATTTAACATCTTGATACAAAATTGTACTATATTTGTATTGAGGACAGGCATTTGGGTTGCTTCTTGATTGTTAAGAAACTGCTGTGAAAACCCTGTATCAACCATACTTTGAGATCATTTCCCATTTAAATTACTAGTATTCTGACTGTAGTAATTGATGCTACAGCAGRAAAAAAAACAGTCAGAAAGACCCTGCTGTCTGGGACTGCTGACTCCAGTCACAAGAGAATTGTCATTGTGGTTGGGACCTCTGAAAGTCACAGTCAGAGTAGCCACTTGAAACATCTGCAACTTCTATCAACTCTGGAGGATTTAACAAACAGCAAGAAAGTGTTTTATTTAATAAATGATTTTTGGAAAAAGGAGGTAGCCCTATGCCTTGAAAAACAGCTAGAACAGTTATAAACTCAATTCTGCATCTTTAAAAATAATGGCAAAACGCCTGCTGAATCCATGACATAGAGCCAGGCTATATATGCAACTGGTAACTTGCATGTAGAACAGTTGCAGTTGTTAATGTGCTTACCAGAGCCATTTCTTGTAGAAACACTGAGAATACAATTATTGTTTATAAGAGCTTACTGAGAGTCCTAAAGAAGTAATTGTTCAGGGACATCAATTTAGGGAAAAGCAAAAGATCTTTTTGAAAGTTCCAGTGCTAATATATGTCAAAACTTTGTAAAATTAAAAACATTCCTTGCTAGTAATTTCAACGAGAGGACTTTAACTATCTCTACCTTATCATAAATGCTGTATTATTTCCAGGTGTGGAATTTGAAGCAACAAGCTGTTTAACTAACAAGCAGATCAGTGTGTGATGCTTGTCTGTTGTCTTTGCTTTCCAGAACACTTCTGCAGCAGTTGCAGAGACTCCAAGCCATGGTTGCTGGCAAAGTGTCCCGCTCATGTAAGGCAGCTAGCACACAAACAGGGACCTGTCTTATGGTGAGTGTCCCTAAGCCTGGGAATTGTAAGGGAATGAGAAACTCTTTCCACTCCTCAAAGGCACATCCCTTGTTCTTCAAAGCCTCTCAATGGCAAATTTGCAGCTTGGGAAACTCCTTTCCATGATTTGACAATTAATTTTGGAGTAGGTGAGACTTGCGACTGATGAAGATTAATAACTGTGGGAAGGTACTAAGTTCTGGAGGAGACTGGGCCTGTGCTTTTGGTTGGGTGCTGCAGTGATGAAAGAAGGAGCAATGCTCCTCCAAGTGCTCCGCTTTATTATTTCCTGCAGTATTTTATGTGGGAAATGGTGTCTAGGGTTGTAAAATGAAAATGAGGGTGATCTTTGATGCTTGGTTCTTTTGATACCGGTAAAAATAAGCTTGCTCAACCAAATCAAAATATGACTGAGGCTGTAAATCTACCTCTGTTGTATTTTAGTAATAGTAGTCAAGATAAGAAAAGGAGTAGAACGAAATGTTTCCCTTTTCTCTCCTTACACACAGCTAGCAAGTTCCCTTTATACCTAATGTGCTGTAAATTGATGGAAATCATTTACAAGGCCTAAACTGTTGTCCTAATCTGCTAGCCTCACTTTCACTTTGAAGCAAGACTGAGGCCAGCAACAGAAATAACCTTGGAAGTTCCCAGCAGTATCTGTAAAATACACATGGCAGCTTTATCTGCTTTCCAACTTTGTGAGTAAATAAGGCAAGTGGTCAGAATGGTGCAGACATTGAAAACAAACTCCAGCGTTGAAATGTGCCCTTCAAAACACTGAATTATTATTGTCTAGGTGCCTTTGCTAAGAGACACTCTATGTAGTAATGAGAATGGCCTCAAATGATTTGTTTTGATAAAGTATCAGTTCTGATGTGCGCATGTGGGTCAAGAGCACTTACCTCTTCTGCATCCTCCCTTTGCCAGATGGTGGTGCTGTGCTTTGCAGTARTTTTTGGCAGCTTCTCTCAGAGCTATGGGCCATATCCTTCTGCTACAAAGATGGTGTTGCCCAGGCAGCATTCCTCACCAGAGTCCTACACAGATTCCATTGGTAAGTGGCAGCTGTTCCAATCTTGCTCCTTTCTTGGTTGTACTTAAGCACTTGTTTTCCACCCCCATTTGTAACACCCTTCTCAAGCACCTCTTGCTTTTCTGCTCCTTAACTGACCATTCTTTTATATATACACTTGTGTTTTTCTAAGAAGGATAGCTTGGCAGACTATGCTGATGGCAGCAGACTTCATGAATGTGGGCGAAGCCTTTTCCCCACTAGCATGCTTGGTACTTCTGTTTAAAGAGTTTTTGCCTCTGTGGAACTAAAGCTTGTGGTCTGTGAAAGGTAGCAGGGTTTCTACTTGGTAGCAAATGTTCGTACTGTTAAAATGCACAACTGATATCAGTTGGTGTTTTCTTTGCCGGTGTCAGCAAAGAGTCCAAGGACTGAGTGGGAAACTGTTGGTATTACATACCCATACTGAACCAGTGTATTACCAAAGTGACTATTTAATTTTGTTCTTGTTTAGTGAATAATTTAGAGCTTTTAGATCCCAACCTGGACCATTCCTGTGGTTTCTTTCTTCAGCTATTAAATTGTCAGTTAATCACTATGAAAAGAAAAGACCTTCGCAGCTTTAGCTCTGCTCTAACAGTTTCCATTTCCTGAAATGACCAGGGCAGTTCTCTGAGCTGCCTGTTTCTCATCTCTTTTTGCCTTCTGTCTTTGTATGCAGTGAGGTCAAGGAATCTGCTAATTTATGAAGAGCCTCACCAACTGGAGGAGTCATCAAGCCCGATCTCCTTTGCAGATCGGAATGAGAGGCAAACAGACACCTCCAAGTTCCCARCGCTGTCCCTGGAAGCTGTGTCAGGGACACAGCAGGATGATATCATGCAGTTCACAATAGCCAACGAGACAAGGCTAGAGAAATCAGTGGTGCTGGGCCTGCAGCAGCACAGGTGAGTGCAGGGTGGGCTGCTTGTCATAAGCCTGAAGGCCAGAAATAAGACTGCCAGCTCAGCTTTGCTAGGCGCCATGAAACATGAAATAAGAACTTGGTTTTTATCTGGAGAGGCAAAGTCATTGTTGCTCTGGAGAAGCGCTTGCAACAGTATTGTAGTAATACAGCTGCCAAACTCAGTACTTCCACCAGAAACCTAACCCCTGTAAGCCTGTTAGTTGGGTCTACCCAGTTCTTCAAAGCACTTTCTTGTGTGCCTTCCAAAGGAATAAGCCAGTTGTGTGGAAGTGTGAGGTTGTGACTCACTGGGCTTTCTATGAGGTTAGGGTGTGAAGAGCTGGAGTTTCTCACAGCAATGATCTTACTAAAGCATTACTGTGGAAAGTTTGCAGGACTCAGTCTCAAGAGACAGACATGTAAAATTATCTGACTGCATAAGTTCCCACACTGAGTTCCCTCACTTTTTTTTTTTTTTAAGCATAAATGTAAGTTTTTGGGGCCTCTGAAAAGAGAGAGATTCACTGGTTTAAATATGTGTGCGGTTTTCTTTCTACTGCACCCTTTCTTGCCTAGAACCAGAGACATCTAATTCAGTATGTTACCAGACTCAACTAACTGACAAATACCTGGTAAATACTGAATCCCTCTTTAGCATTAGCCAATTCAAGCAGGATATGCACTTTGAGAAATGACTATTAGTGTTAATCTTTGGTTTTTTCTTCCCTACAGAGTCAACTCCGAACTAGAAGGAAATGAAACACTGAAGATAATTGAAATAGATAGAAGAGTCAATGCCACCTCTTAAAAATAAAAAAGGCCTTTTTTCTTGACTTCCTTCTTTCCCACATATTTTCAACCAAAGTTCTCCTGACTTGTCATTCTCAGTGAACCAAAGTACGAAAGAGAGGGAGTTCAACTTGTGCATTGACTGGTGAGGCTGTAACTACAGATGGGATCTCTTGTCTTTGTAACTCCCTTCCTCACATTGCACACAGTCCCTGTCTTTGCTTTTATTCCTTTCCTGTATAATGCTGCAAGGGCAGGATTGAATTATGATGGCAGATGATGCCAGCAGTGTGCCAGTGACTGGTGGGTGTGTGCCTGTACGTGGTCACAGCCTCATCTGAGCACAAAGACATTCTGTAGAAGGGTGAATTATGCAAAACCAATGGGATCATGTGGATGATAGGTTTCTTGGGAGAAGGTAATTGAGAGAGGAGATGCAGCATGATGATGCTCAAAATCTCACCACAGCTCTGTGCCTACTGGTCTACAGCACTGGAGCCTTTTGGGGGGATTGAGAAGCATGTGCGTAGCCTGCTTCTGAAGGGACAAGAAAGGGCCCTGACACTGCTGAGTTTACAGCACAGGCAGGAGAGGGATGGTCCATGATGCTGCTGAATTGTCCTCCCCTAGCTCCTTCTCTTCTCCCCTCCAGCCTCTTTATCATTTAGTGGGGTAGGTTTCTCTGTGCATTGAAAGCAGTCCTGGTAGGCTTCCCTGCTTCCACCCTTGAGAAATTAAGCAAAGATCAGTCACTGTCTTATCACAGTCTGTGTGGGAGAATTACACTAGTTTAACTCAATCTGTTTAGAGAGCAGGTTTTGTTATATTTATGCAATATTCTAGATGGATGCCCTTTAGTCTGCCTAAGGCTAATCTATTTAGCTTAAATCAGTTCCTTCCCAACAAACTAAATCAATGTAAGGCTTAAACCAGAAGTGCCTCCTGAGAGAACCATATGGATTTAATTTATTGGCTTCCAGATGGTTGATGGAATTTCTTGTGTAGACCCAGTCTCAGACTTTCTTGTGTTTTCCTTTTCTTGCAATCTTCCTGTTACTGTTGTAAATAGTATTTATTAGCTTTGAAAAATTTTGTTCAGGCAGTTGCAATGAAGAGAACTGAGCTTCCCTAACCCTGCAAGTGATCTGGGCAAGCTTTGAAATCGGACACACAAATATCCCTGAACACCCATTTCCTCCCCTTGAACTTGAATTGCCCTAATATAAAGTCATGTGTCTTATTTTCCTCTTACCTCCTTTTCCAGGGATGTGATCTGAGATAACTGCTTTGTTGAAAAGATAGGGGTATAGGTAGCCCCAGTTAGGCCCAGTTCAGGCCTGGAGGTAGTGGATCCTGTGCTAACTGTATGGCAAGGCAGCCTCTGACCCGAGGAGCTGGTTGTGTAGGCAGGAGACCTATGAAAAAGGGAATGAGATGAGCACATAGGGAGGCAAAGTGACTGGCCCAAGTTCAGTGGAAAAGCCAAGAACAGCATTCAGGTCTCATCCTGGTCCTGCACTCTCCTCTGTGCTTTGTTTCCTCCTTGTCCCATGTTGTTGTTGGCTTCAAGTGTCCTCTCTCTCTCTCAGTCATGCCTTTGCCTGAGCGATGCTTCTTGCAATTTGTCCTTSCAGTGAGATAGCTGAACTCAGCCCAGAATTTGAGCAAGGTTTTATCTGGTTCCTACAGAAGGGCACTAGTGCTCCGTTGAGGATGGATTTAATGTGAAAATCCTAATTCAGCAGGCTAGCATAGCTACTTTACAGTTTACCAGAAGAAGTCAGTAAAAAAAAAATTTGAAGCTCTTTTTTCTTTTATTTTTTCCTAATGATAAATAAGGGAAAAACTAACCTAGCCTTACAAAAAATTTTTTACTATGTACAGTAGATATTTCCTGCAAGTGTTCAGTTTTGTAAAATATTGGATTTGTATTTTATTACAGCAGCTGTCACACCAGCTTTCTTTGTTCTTCGTTCTCCTTAGACTTTCTTCCTTTGGCATCCTGTTTTCCACCCTCAGGCCTGACTCAAAACTCAGTGAAATGAGTGGAAAGAATTAGAGGGGCCTGTGGATCAGTCCCCTCTATGCCATTTTAAGAAGGTGTTTCACATCAGTGACAGTGAAACATGTGCCTGACTCCATGAGCTAGTAATGAATATTTCTAGGTAATGAGTTTTGGTGTACAGATGTGTTTTCTGGGTAATGCCCTGTTCTTCTATGCAAGTGCCTTATCATTTTACCTGAGGTGACAATGAGATGAGAAATGCTGTTACAGTCTATTTTGCAAGTGTTCCCTTCCTGGCATGGGTCAGTCTCCACCCTAAAGTCACAGTGACCTTGCTGGGTTCTCTGAATCATTCCAGTATCCATTAACAACTTTTGTATGTTTGGATTTGTTTTTTTAAATGGTTTAAGGCRTCACATAAACAGTGATCACTGGTGAGTGCCACAGGGGATGGCTGCGTTGCTCAGCCACTTGAGGTCAGCGAAGTGACAGGAGAAAGGTGGGACTGACCCTTCCATTACCCTGTGGCTGGTCAGCACAAGTGGGCAAGGTCATAGTTTAGAAAATTCCTTAAATGGTTTTTTTTTTCCATAGCACCCATGGTTTGCCACCTCTGAGGGCAACCAAGTGGTTAAATGTGTTGCAAAAGAGGCTCCAAGCTGTGAAGCACACCACCACTTACTGGTCTTGCAGTTTGCGGTGCGCAGCCTGAGCTCCTGCCTGTTACCAGTTATGTGGAACACCTCCCATTGCAGATACAGCTGACTTCACTGTGTGAAAACCAAAATGGAATTGTTTCTCAGTACTTAAAGGATAGATGATTTTGCACAACCAAAATGGCTCCTCCTCTCCGAAACCTACTGCACTGCCCACCATTAAAACTTTGCCTTTTTTTTTTTGTTCAGTTTGGGCATATTGGTTCAAATCTTGTTGGGAGATAGTCATGTTTTCATCCTGAGCATTTTAGACTGGCCCCAGTCTGGGTCAGGCCTCTGTACTAATTCATCCAAGCCAGTATGTCCATACCGATTTTCTTATAAGTGTTTGATAATCTATTTCTATAATCTTAATTTGTGTAATCCTTTAAATTATTTTTAGGTACTCTTTCAGGGCATCTCTCGACTTAGCACACACATTGTTTGGGGATCTATTGTATTACATGTTACTTCTTTATAATAAGGAAGAGCTTCGCTTTACTTTGGTATGTTTGTGATAATTTTTCTTCAGGGGCCCTTAATAGAACAAGTTTCTTTGCTAGGGGCCAAGGAATCCCCAGTCATCACCTGCTCACAGGCTGTTGTGTGGCAAGGACCTCACAATCTCCAGAGGGAGTTTGTGCCCATATTCAGGGGAACAGAGGAGGCAGGACTGGTGCTGTTGCACTGCCAGCCTCAGCATCCAGTGGTGACTCCAGTGGGAATGTTGATGCACTGCAGACCACGTGGAGAGGCAGCTTATGTGCTCTGTGTAAGGGCATGGGGCAGGAGTAGTAAGGCATATTCAGGGAGAATGCCAGTGTTGTAAGTGCTTTTAATTAGCCCAGCTCTTTTACTTGAGTTCTTAGCCTTCTGCCAGTGTCCTTTTTCTGATGATCTTGGTGCTGTAGAATCATGTGTGTGCATGGACAGGGTAAGCAAAGGCTTTATATGCTACATAATTTCCATTTCCAACAGAGGACTTAAATGATTTACTTAAGAGTGCTCAGCTGTAAGGTTATGCTGCTTGTCAGCACGATTTTATACACACTAGTAAACTTGCCTTTTGGCCTATAGCTTTAAAGCATGTCTAGATTTGTCAGGTCTTCGCTTTTAGGGAGATAAGCTATGAAGGAGTGTAGGGCATTATTTTATATATATATATATATATTTAAAAAGTGTGAAGCACAGTGCATGCGACGTTTCTAACCTTGTTAGCAGTGTGTAGATAATGTTGGGGGTTTTTCCCCCAGTATATTTATAGTTCTTTGCTGCATTTCTTTTATTTCATCTGTACCATTCAATATTTTTCAGCAGCACAGACTAATGGATTAGGCTGAGGTTCTTAGGCCAGATCCCAGCTGATACAACCAGCACACTTCTCACACGCCGCTGTTGGAGGCTGCAGCTCTGATTTATACTGACAGGGGACCTCTTCTTCCACATCTCCCTGTGTAACAGTGCATCTCAATGTGTTCTTGATTTTTCTAACATAGACCAAAACTTAATCTAAAAACCTGTTTCTTCATTCTAAAGAAACCAGCTCACCTCTCCACTCCCATCCCCCCAAACTATCAGTGGTGAATTCTGTCTAGACGCTTTTGGAATGTAGGTCAAGTAAGTGAATGATGCTAATTGCTACGTTGGGAGGGATTTCCACTGAGTATTTGGGCTCTAGATTCTAGCTAATGCCAAGAGGCCATTGTTCAAAACCCATGCAGCTAAGAACAGAGGAATACAGAGTATTTTTATCCTCTTGGTGACTAAAATATTTCTTTCTCAAGTCACTAATTAAAAAGGGAACATTTTGTATTCTGAAGGTGAAATGATAGGTCAGTACTTTGTAGCTACAAAAGTTACACCAGCCTATATAAGCAGTGTAGTGCTATGATGTGCTGCTGCTTTCCACTATCTGGTGTTAAGGTTTAGCAACTTTCAGAGTTGCAAACTGACTTACATGTTAAGGAAGGTCTTTACAAAGAAGGTATAAGGATTCAATCAATATTGCAGCTTTCTCATGGTCAGTAAAGTGACATTGGGCATTCAGAGAATATGTTGAGGGTGTGATCCTGGTTAGTACTGCATTGCTTAGCTGACCAGCATCCATTGGAGACTCCAGGACTGAGAGGAAACGTGCAATTCAGTTTTGTCATTTTCATGTCAGGCCTCTTTCTGCTTTACCAAGGTGTGTATATACATATATATGTATGAATCAAATTGCTGTGTAGAAAAAAGTGCATCTTCCAGGAAACTCATTTGTGATGCTGTTTGGATCTGATGCTGAAAGGAGTTTGTATATTCTTTATTAGCAGTAGTCTCTTGTCTGCCCTACAGCTGATCTCCATATTCTTCCTCCAAGAGCTGCTACTAAACAGGCGAGAATGCAACATGGGAAAGCTGGATTTGTAGACCTGTCTTACAAATAAAGGGTGGAAGAAAAAGCAGGTGAAGGGACTCCTGACATCACAGGGAAACCTTCTAGTTCTTGATTCCATAAATCAGCAATGATAGGCTCTTTCATTAGTTACCTGCTAGGTTTAGCTTTATTCCTGTTCCCCTTGCTCTTTAATACTATGCAGTCCTGTTTATGCATACCTGACCTTTATATTATATGCCACTTTCCCCTCCAAACAGCACGAAAAAATGTTTTTGTACTTTAGCAGTCCTTAATGAGGGGAGTGGAAGAGAGAGAGGGGGAAGCAGAGGCAGGTAACAAGTTTTTTTTTAACAGAATTCTGCTCATATCTGACTTTACCATAACAGATTTTAGTTCAGTGGTGCTGATGTAATGGCATCTTGTTTTATCATTTGTGCAGTTAGCAAGAAAGAGTGTATCTGTGCACATGTGCATGGTGAATAATCAAAAGATGTCAAAACCACAGAGTTTTCTTAATATAGTAAGTGTTGCTAAATGAAGGCATCTACCTGAACACACAGGGCACATTGGGCTTGGTGCAACAGAAAGTCCAGGCATTTTTCTCTGAAACCTGTCCACATTCCACATCACTGAGCACTTGTAAAACTGTTCTGTGAATTGCTATCTGAAAATTGTCCTGCGATTAATTGTTGACTGAATGTTGTTGCACTGTGTCATTTTGTGTGTATGCGTAGACTGTCTGGCCTTTCTATAGGACAGCTCTGGCTTGGTACAAAAAAATAATTACTTTGGGCTTTATTTTATATTCTGGTATCATTTTTGGTCTGCAGAATTATGGCTTTGAATGCCTTTTTTTTTTTTAAGTGGTGTAAATTAGCCTTAAAAGGTGGCCTCTGGAAGCTGACAGCTCAAGGAACATTGTTGGCTGTGCTGGTCTTCTGTTGGAGGACCTAAAGCTCCCCCCTTCCCTGGGAGCAGTGCTGCCCTAACCACCCCTCAGGTGCAGTGAGATGCCAGTGAGGGCAAGCAGTTTGCTCTCAGCGGGTGGTGCAAGTACATCGCAGTTTTCCTGAGATTCACTAGGCCTTCCAAGGGTAAATTACCTGGTGTTACTCTCTGGAAGAGAAATAGATATCCAGGGCCAATTCGATTGCCTTGGGCCATGCAGAACAGCACCTTGTGACTAAGTCACTCTGCTGTGACACCCCTAAGGCACTTGAGCTGATGTTTCCCTTTCCCTCTGTTCATGTGAATGCAGTATAGGTTTGTGCAAACATTTAAAAGTATCTAAGATGACAGGGACAGTGATACTAGTGCAAAAGCACAGCCCCCAAACTCCTTGGTAAACTTTACTGGGGCCTCTTCTGACTGCAGATCTCTCTATGCTCTTGCCATGTCTGTCTAACTCTATGTCCGTGTGTTCAGTCTATTTTTGTACAAGTGCTGTCATCTGGATGCAGTCCCACCTGATTGTTCACACTGCAAACATGTCCATTGGGTGGAAAGAAATTGCTGTTTTTCCTTTTGAAATCATCTGCCTGATTCTACGAGAGAACAGACTACCTGCTTTTGTAGCCTAAATATGTATGTAGTGAAGTATGTTACGCTTTTCATTTCTTGCAAATAAATATTTTCTGTAGAAAAAAGCAAGTACAGCGTGTTTGATTTCCTCATGGTTGGAAAAAATCTGGCCCTTGGCTTTCCCAGTTGCGATGGTGTGTGCAATGTGTCCATCTTCAACACAGCAGAACCCCAGTAATTTAGCACAGTGCTAGGAAAAGAAGGTTAAAAGTAGCAATGTGGGTTTTTACTGAAGCTGGCTGCCCCTTCTGTTTTTGAGCAGAGAATTATCTCTCTCAATAATGGGTGGGAATCAGGTGAAGGCCGATGGCATTTAATAATGATGATGGCATTTAATAATGATGATGGCATTTCAGTGCCACTGTGTGATAGAGCCCCTTTAATAGTAAATTCTCTCTGTACAAGTGGGATCCAGGAAGGCTGATGGTCAAGGGGGCTCTTGCTTCAGCCCAGTGACACCAATATGCTGGGGCATGCTGGGGCTTGATTTGTGTGGGCCAAATGGCCCTCAGGAAGGTAAGGCCTTTCCCTGCGCTGGCTTTGCACTGGGCTTGTTTAAACGCCCAGAACTCTTAAAACAGCACTTTCTGCTTTGGCTTTTGGGGATTGGGTCCTCTGTTGGCCTCGCTTCCTTCCCTAAGCCCGACTCACTCCTGAGATAGCTCAGGAGCTTTCTCCAGGAATTCAGAAGCTGTTCTGCCTGTGCACTCAGCATTAGGCCCTGCAGCCCAAACCCAGCATCCAGGCAAGGGACAAAGCTGTCCTCTGCTGCTTCGAGTAGGCATGGAAAAGAAAACACTTCATTGCTTTCAGTCTGGGAACTCTGTGGCTTTTCTGGTCATCCAGGGAACTTGACGATGGATGGCCTAGCGCAGATGTTAAAATTACCCTTTGCAGAGCTGGCATCACAAATGGAACAGTAATTTGTTTTCGCCAGTTTTCTACTAGGAAGGAGAGCTTGAATATGAGTACCATGCATCCCTACAACAGCAACCAAGGATTTCTCTTCCACAGGAAATACTAGCAATGGAAGTAATAGCTCCAGCTTAACTGAAAATGGGAGTGAGACAGATGGCTTTGGTGCCTCCTTTCCAAGGCCTCGTAAAGAAGGCTGCTTTAGAGTTTGGGGAAGGCAGCATACCATGAAAATTGGAACACCATGGCCTGCACTAAATTTGTGGCTGATGCAGAGTTTCAGAAATGCCTTGATTTTGGGCTAAAGAGGTTCAAGTAGCTAAAGAAATTGGCAGTGAAGGAAGAAAAGAAAGCAGCTCCTCTCCAAAGCTCTACCCTGCGTGCCTCTTGCTTTCCAAACAGGCAATTTCACTTGCCAGAACTATTGATCCAGGGCACTTGTGTGCAGCATCAAGCTGTATATAGCATGTTTAGAGGAAAATCGTTAGACTGTGACTGATTGGGAAAGTTACCCTCAGCTTAGTTTTAGCTGAGCTCAGTTCCTCCAAGCACACAAAACACAGACCACTGATTAAAGATCGGTTAAGAATCTCCTCAGATCTCTGTGTGACCCTTAAAGCATCACACAGCAGGTGATGCTGCAGGCAGTCTGTGATTAAAAAAGAAACCCCCACACAATGGGGAAATGCTGTATGATGAGCTGTCAGCCTCCACCTATCAGCCTCTGGCACATGCTGTTCTTGGAAAAGCATCTTACTGTTTGAATTCAAGGCTGAATTTTAATTCTCCTTTCTCAGGCTGATTCCTGTTGCAGGGCAGGGGGAAGGATGTCCAAATGTGGCTTGTGATGCCTCTCATGGCATGGTTGGGTAGTAGGCGTTCTTCCTTTGCTGTTAGCTGTTGTTTGTACCTATTTTACAACAGCACTGACTTCACTCCCCTTGAAGGTATTTCATAGAAATTCATTCCCGATGCTCCCTTTCCTGGTTTGTTTGCTTTAAGATTTCTTTTAGAAGCATGGGCCTCATGCTTGTGGCATGCTCGTGAATTTGGCTTACCCTGTTTATTCCATGCTTCAGATTCCTAGTCTGCAAAGCCAGTGGTGGTTTCCTCTTCTCTATAAAGTACATTGAAATTAAGCAAAGCAAGGTGATCCAAAGGAGATAGCAATTGGAAACAAAAGCATGTTTCTCTTCTAATGAATAATAATGCTTATGTGTCGTCTCCCTCCAGTTTGTGCTTCAAAAAGTTGAAGTGATGTATTTGATTTCTCATTTTCTTGGTGGTGTCTCTTTATGGGCTTCAAATGGTCCCTAGGAATGACATCTTTAACTTTTTATTATTGAATTAATCTTACACTGTATTTGCTTGAGTTCTATACATTGCTATAAATTTACTATTTTGTGTCTCTCCAGTAAGGAGGAAATTACAAGTTCTGGCCCCTATCTTTGCTGTGGTAGGGAAGAAAACCTGCTGAGGGAAGCTGAGGGAAGAAAACCACAGTAGAGTAAGACTGTTGGGCAGTCTCACTTTCACTGTCTAAAGAAATGCCTTGGTTCTGGTTAGTTCTCTTTATTAAATCTCTTTGGTAAAAACCTGTATTTGATCTGCTGAGCTGAGGTGAGTCCCTCCACACTGAGCCTCAACATCCCTCAGTTTCCTGATGGATGAGCAGTGCTCTACTGGAACTTCCAATGCTGACCAAAAGTGAATGATTTTGTGGGTGTTCCTATCAACATTGGATCAGGAAAGGGAAGCTGCTGCTTGTTCTGCCACGTTTAAAAAAAGAATTACAATTGGAGGGGATGCGACTACATGCATACACATGTGTATGTGTATGAATATATTTTTGCATGTTTTTCTGAAGGTTGAATGTTGAGGGTTAACCCGAGGATGAATTTCATATGAACTTAAGGAATATGGAGCATTTAAAGCAGACTGATTCTCACTGGCTGGCCTGGCACATTTGAACAAGTAAGGTTGCTTCACCCTTTTCTTCCCCAATCCCCCTTTTCTTATATCCATCTCCTTTCTATTAGAAAAAGAATTTTCAGTCCCTCCCACTCTGAATAAAACTTACTGCAGTACACACAGTCTGTGCACACTGGAGTGTTCAAAATGGGATTTAACAGGCATGTGAGTAATGGAATAAACCTTCTTCCCTTGGCTTTACTCCAAAAGGCTGAAATCCCTCCTTTCGCTGCATTTCCTCTTTCATTCCCACCATCCACCCTGCTATTCAAGGCATGCAGTATGGTGAGAAGTTTCCACCCAGGAAAAAGAGCTCCCTACCTGCTGAGCCTTGTCAGATCTCCCAGATAAACAGGGGAGGCACCATGAAGTGATGTGAGGTGCTCCACTTAACCTGAGAATGCTTAAGAGATGAGAACCCAGATATGGGAATTCAGGTTTTTGTTAGCATGATGATAGCAGATACTGGCAGATCCTGCTAAAAATCTGTTTTTGTACTCACCCTTTCCCTCCAGGCCCAGTGGTATGTTTGCAGCCGCATCGTGAAGCAAAAGTGATGGTCCTACAAAGTTTCTGCTTTTGCTGCCTTGCTGTAACCGCAGGGATTGACAGCTACACCACAGGTGTAATTGTGTAAGCAGGGCTTTCCTTCACAAGCCTCAGATTCTCTCATAATTGCTCATATTCGGAAAAAGGCATAGGAAGTCAATTTAGCTCTTCATGTTGCAAATGAGTCATGCAAATTGCAGCAGTCAGAGGAAACACAGGTAATCCTGGAGCAGAGTGTGAATTTGGTCATGTGGATAAAATGGTTATTGACAAGCAGGAGCTACAGGAGGGCTTATGCTGGAGGAGGAGGTGGCTCAGTGGCATGGATGTGCACTGGTGAGGTAGGAAATTCTGATTAGTTGCTAGACTTTGCTCCAGATGCTCTGGGGGAGGTGGAGCCATAAGATGGGGCACAGGCCACAGAGCTGTTCTCACGTGGACCAAAGGCTGAGAGAATAAAGCTGTGAGGTGATGCATAGTGTTCTGCTCTCCAAGTGTAAAATTAATTTGCAGTTATAGGATTTTTTGCACATGTCATTGGCATCTTCTCATAGCAATGGGCCACACGGTTTTTGCCAATGACAAAACCTTGTAAGCAGCACTGATGGGAGAGAGACTTAGGGYGCTGCTCCCCATCCTTGAAGCTGGCTTTTGGGCTGGCTCTGAACTGCTCTTTGACAGTTCCACCCCAAGATGGTTTAGTTCCGTTCTGCAAAAAAATACTTGTCATGTGCTCTTTCATTGAATGCTTTCATCAGCAACACTGGCTGCTGATTTCCCTGGAAGTTCAGCCGGAGGCATTCCAACTGAGGTCCCAGCTCTCGATGGAAAAGGTTCCAGTAGAACTCCTTGCTGCTTTGTAAATGTCTCTGCACACATCTCAGAACAGGATTCAGACCTTCTTTTTACAGTTCTGTGTAAGACCTTTAGTCTTTCTTCTAAAAGACCAGGTATTACCCTGCTTAATTATGCTTTATTCTATGTGCTTCTCTAGTAGCTAAAAGTGCTCTGAGGTTTGGGGGAGAAAACATATATATATATATATATATATATATATATATATGTATGGTAAAGCACATGTGCATGCAGGGAATTTAAGCATTGGTTATGCATTACTTTGAAGACTGGTTCAACTTTTAAATACTCATGCTGTAGTAAAAAGACCCACTTTTCATCACCCAACAAGGTGGTGTTGGTTACTACAAACAAGGGACAGGAAGATGTTAAATTGGCTGGCTTGGAAAGCCTTGCCAGTGTTGAAGTTGAGGTGAAAGATGTGTACACAATATGGGCTACATGTGGAGAAACTGAACCTTTAAATGGGATTGGAGAAGGAGTGAGGATCAGGTGTAAAGAATCTATTGATTGTCATAAGCCTGATTGATGCTCAAGATATTGCAACATTTGCATGCTGGTGCACATGGGCAGCAGATTAATGTCCTTACCAGTTTGATTTCCAATCAGGCACCGGCTGTGTTGTAACACAGGGATCACGAAGAAGAGGCACAGCTGCTTAGGGAAGTCATCTGTGGAGTATGGGAGGTTCTGAAATCTGTTCCTATAAGGTTTGCCTTCTCCTTTTTTTTTTTTTTTTTTTGTGTGTGTGTGTGTGTGTGTGTGTGTGTGTCTTTCTATTTTGGATCGCATTACCTTGGAGAACTTTTGGATACAGAAAACAAAGCACTGGCTGTGCATAATTCCTGCTCTCATTTCTGTGTAGTCACAGACCTCGACCTTTTCTGTACTTTTTAATCTTATTGTCACTGTCAGCTCTTGTGCTTAAATAGCTCCACGCTGACACTTCCCTCTAAAATTTTCCTTAGTGGCCCCAATGAAGAAAAGGGGACAGGGAAGAAGGTGGAAGTACAATTAACTTTAGGAAGGGGCACCGTGATGCTTGTGTCAGACATTGTCTTTGTTGGATGCTTTGGTTCTGAGCATACTAAATTGAGATAACCTGGAGAAAAAATGAGAAGCAATTGATAGACAAGCAACTCGGGGTGGAAGAAGACGAGGGCGTCGCTGAGTGCTCCGACGCACTTCGGCTCGGTCTCAAAGGTACTTTCGATGTGACGGCGGGAGGGAGCCGGGCGCGGCTGGGTCCGTCGGGGCGGGGAGGGGCAGGCGTGGCGCGGCCGGGCGTGGCCCAGGGGCGCGGCGGGGGCGCGGCGCGGCCATTGGTGGGCCGGTGGCGGGGCGTGGCGGAGGGCGTGGCCGGCCAGGAGTTTCCCACAATGCCCCGCTGCAGTGCGGCCGCTGATGGATGCTGCGTGGTCGCGCTGCCATTTGCAGCCGCCGCGGCTCGCAGCGCGCCCCGCGGCCCCGGGAGCTGCGGTCCCCCGGCCGCCGCCGCCCCCCCTCAGCGCTTGCAGCCGCCGGCCGGCCCTCCCCTGCCCCCGCCTCCTCCTCCTTGTCGGCCCCACTGCCCCGCCGCAATGAACCCCCCCTCCGCGGCCGGCGGGGAGGAGACGGGGGCGGCGGGTGGCGGCAGCTGCCGGGGGGCCGAGGGTGGCGGGGAGGCGGCGGGTGCCGCCGGGGTCCCGGAGGAGCCGGGGCTGTCAGCGGCGGAGGAGTCGCTGGAGGAGAAGCTGCGGAGCCTCACCTTCAGGAAGCAGGTGTCCTACAGGTGGGTGCCGGGCGGGCGGACGCCTCGCGGTGGGTGGGGAGGCGGCAGGCGGGTCCGGCGGCGGTGCGGCCGGGCAGCGGCGTGAGGGCAGCACCCTGGAGCCTGAGAGGCTTTTTCTTCATGCCGAGGACTAAAAGAGCTCTCCCAGATCAGCATTCCATTAAGCCGAGATCTGCTCTCAGCCCCGCTGTTGCCATCAGGTTTGGGGCGCCCCTCCGGCGCGGTAGCGCCGGGGGAGATGAGGACGGTGACGGCGAATGTGGCCGAACTTCAGAGTTACTCAGAAAGAGAGTCGGGGATCTTGCCCGGCTGCCAGGGAAGTAGATCTGTCTCTACGCTTTGCCCTTTTCAATAAAAACACAGCCGCCCGTGAATCCGGCGCCCCTTGACGCTCTTTTAGGGCATCGGAAAAACCCTCCTGGCGGCACCGCTGCTCCCGAGAGGGGTTTCTCTGTGGGAATTCTCCCAGAGTGCAGGTGTCCCCTCCTTACCGGCTCCCCGCCCTCGCCGGCAGCCGTTGCATAAGCCCCAGCGGCTGATAAGATAGGGGGGCTGCCCTGCCCAGCACCCCACGCGTGGCTGCGGGCTGAAGGCCAGGAGCGGGCAGCCACCGGGTGCCACATGACACGCTATAGCCAAAGCAGGACTCTACTTTCATAATCTGGGTCTTGATTTTTTACGCACTTCACACCTCTGATGTCGAAGAAATGGGTTTCTTCCTTCTATAAATACACCTGTGCGAGGGGGCTGTCGGTGGGGCTTGTCTGCTTTTCTGTTACCAACTAGGAGCTGTTAATTGCCAGTATCTGCTGAAACTGATTGCTGTCTGAGGAGCTCCATGCCCAAAAGTTTTTGAGTCTTACCTAATTCTAGCAGCAGAGCCCCTGTGGAGGCAGCACACTATCAGTAACTAGCGTGCTTAGGGATGAGTCCTCTCAGCTGGGAGGACAGAAAACACAGAGCTGTTTCTTGTTTTGTCTCTGCAAGAAGAGAGTGTCTCTAGCCCTAGGTAAATTAGCTGAAGAATCTCCCCTACCATGGGGATGCTTAATGTGCTGTCAATTTACATCTGAGATAATTTAGAAGCTGGTCTGAGTCTAAACTCTGCATGTAGCAGGGCTTAAAAATGATGTAATTAAACCCTCTTCATAGCTGAAGTTTTATGTAATACTTGATGTGTGCAGAGAGACCTTCCCCACAAGGGCTGATGGTCCCAGCAGTGAGTGTGGAGTTTGGGATGATTCATCCTAGACTCAGTGAGGTGAGTGATGTGAAAATGAAAACTTCCTGGACACCTCTGAAACATTACATCAGTCAGCCCTCGGTATTTCTGCATCTCTACCCTGACACTTTTCTTAGCACGTAGCATTGAGGGGCAAGTCCATTGCAGGTAAAAGCAGAGGCTTAAGGTGAGCTGTTGAAATAAAGCAGCTGCTAATGAGACAGGTTCGCTCGTGTGTCTGCTCTGGGTACAGARGGCAAGGGTTTACAATAAGTCTTGGAGGCGCTCTATTCAGGGTTTTCTTTTTTTCTCATTTCAATATTTTTGGTGTCTTCTGCCATTTTTTAGGGGGAAGGGGGAACGAAGAGGAGATTCTAAAATCTGTTTTATAGTGTTCTGCTCTCTAGATTGTCTAGAAGTGTGTTAAAGATGCAAGTATTCTTGAAGTTTTGTGCATGGTCAATATTTGTAAGGGTTTCTTAATAAATGCTTTTAGGAGGAAATAGGGGTTTGATTTTTTTTTTTTCCTCTTCTTTCTCTTCTCCTCCATCTAGGCAAATGTACAAGTCCTGAACCTTCAGATATAAAAGCCTTTTCTTAAGCATCTCTTCATGCATATCACTCATTCTACTTGACTTATGTGCAAGAAAGTCCATTTTCTTTGCCTCCCTGGATTTCCACACCTTTTCCTCATTTAGAGCTGGTTTCCTACAGATAATAGACACTTTATCATTCATCCATAATGAGAACAATCTGGGTAGATAGAAGAGTGGAAAACTTTGACAAAGGACCTCCTCTGTGTTCTTCACACCCTGCACCTCCCTGGCTCTTTAAATTGATATAATATCTCTCAGTAAATTATGGTGCTGAAATACATTTGCAAATGTAAATGGCTACATTATATACAGGAAAACCTACTTACATTGGCTTTTGGACTGCTTTATCCACTGGCAAAATAGAAATTATTCAAGGCTTCGTACAGACTTTCTAACAGCTCATTTAGGATTCTCTATGCAGGTTCGTTACATTGCCATACACCTATAGAGCTGTATTTATACATGCAGGAAAAAAACCCACAACAGTTGAAACTTGCTTAAAATAATGAAGATTCGTGAAAATGCATGTAAAAAAATAAATCTGTTGAAGGAATGAAATGGGTGGCTGAAAGGGAGGTCAAGATATTGTTACAAGGGAAGGGAAAAGAAGGAAGAAAAACTTTTACTGTAGCAACGTTATAAACTATGGTTTACCTGAGGTGGGCTTGAAGTATTGTCTTCTCCCCTCTTTTTTTTTTTGTTGTTAAACAGCAAATGCTTTCAATGTAAAGCAGCTCTAATCAGCTAGACACTGTTGTTGCATGCAAATAACTTGTTAGTTTCKCTAGAATTGTACTAAAACCATGGGTAAAATATCTAGAAATCAACGTTTTGCACCGATGTGGCCAGTAGCTTGACATGCAGAAACTGCTGTACTAAATATGTAATGATTTTGAGTAGTAAATAGCAATGTAGGTGTGTTTGTCCCACAACCAAACCAACAGGAGGAAAAACTTGCTTTAAATAACACAGGAATGCCTCAGGGGGGGCTTGAAAACTCCCACGACCTTGCCATGTTCCCAGCCGTATCCACCTTGCACCTGACAATCGCCACAGCTCATTGCCCCCACTAGAAGTTCATCATCCCGTTTAAGAGCAGCTGCCTGCTCGCTGTTTTCTCTCCAGCGCTGTGCTGTAATTACGGATACAAGCACAGTGGGGATGTGCCACTTACGCGTGTTTGTGCGTGAGCTAATGGGTTTGAAGTGTGGCTGTTTCTGTGCGTGTCCATGTGCTGCGAAGACACGGCCCTGAAGCGGATCTTCATTTGCAGCCGGAACGCCGGCCCTGCCTCATGGGATGGGAGATGCTGCCGCCGGGGCACAGGGAGTGAACGGGAGACTGCAATCAGAAGCCTCAATCCCTTGATAAGGAGTCTCTTGCAGAGCTGGTCCCTGTGCGGACTGAAGTAAAGCCAAGGAAATGGTCTCCCTTTTCAGCCTCGTGCTGTTAAACGAGGCTGACCGACTCAATGTTGGGTGCTTACATGAGAATGCCAGCAGCTAAGTAGCAGTTCTTAGGGCTAATTTTTTTTACCCTGCAAATGTGGAGTTAAGTATCTTAGCGATATTTTGGCTTTTCTGCATCAAATCTGAAATATTGGCTCACAAAATGAAAAACTTTTTTTTTTAATAAACTGATAGCACCAAAAGGTCAGTTTCCCACCCTGCTGTGAAAAGATTGGCAAATGAAAACAGAAAAGTGAATTAAATACGTACACCTGCCAGAGAGAAATGCTTTCTACAGTTTGGTTCTTGGAGTAGTACTTACCCCATACATTTCTAAACCCAGCAGAATACTTTCAAGATATTGGAACAGAAAGCCATGAGGTAATAATTTTTTTCCTTTTAATTTTTATTATTTTGTCATTGCAAAGTTCTGTGGGGAATAAATGGTCTCTTTTAGATAAAGCAGAGATTAAAGTTGCTTTCCCGAAGTAATTCTTCATATAAAGAGAAATTCAGATTATACCAAAGATGGATGCTCAATAAGAATATTTCCACAATAAAAAACTAAAGTAAGAGGGAGCCTTGGAAAGAAAGCATTATCTGGCAGTTTTCATGCAGGTATTTGCAGCTCTAAAAAACTAATCAGAAATGCAGTCTTGTCATTTAATTATTTAAAATGAGAGAAATAGTAAAAGTAAAAAAAAAAAGCCCCCTCAACCAACCAACCAACCAACAAAAAAAATTCCCTAAAAATCAAAACAACCAACAAAACCTAAAACCCAAACTAACTGAAACAATCAATAAAGCATATGTTTCTTTTTAATTTCTTAATTAATTATTATTTAGAAATCCAGGGAATCTTGATTAGTGGCATTGGAAATAAAGTAAAGCTGTAAGTTTTAATGGCCCTCTTATGAGAGCCCAAATGGTGTTTGGCAAACACTTGCCACTGGGGAATGGTTTTTCTAGAGAAATGTAATTTCATTTTGGCTAAGTTGAGAAATCCTGAGGCAGTGGGTGGCAGGAGGCTTTAGAACTCTGGCTTGTACTTGACTCAGGAATTTCCAAACGTGGGGCCGTAACGAACCATCTCAGAGTCCTGCATCACTAATTGGCAGTCTTGGCAGCTCAAATACTGTGCCTTGTCTTTGGCCAAGGTGTCTTGCCCCAGCAAGAAACCATGCATTGCCCTTGGTAATGGAAGTGGCTGGAGGTGCTGGTTTCCTTAGCTCCCTGTGTCAATTGGCTGCCCAGTTCCACTCCTGGTGGAATGAGTCACCGTGAGCGGTCACCATCTGAAATGGGTGGTTTGAGTTTGCTTGGCTGAAGTTTCTCCCCCACTTGCCAAATGAGTCTGTTTGGGATGTGCCTTGTGTGCTTTCCTGACCCTTTCTCTGCAAGCAGAAGCCAAGAATCAAGCTGGCCTCTACCCCCGCACCATCAGCAATAAGGAACAGGAGTTATAATTAAAGTTGGTTTTGTCACTGCATTTGAAGGGGAAAAAGTTATGGCAAGGAAATTCTGGGAAATCCTTATGTCTCAGTTTTGAGACAAATTTAAGAGAGGACTCTCTGAACTGAGTGCTTCTCTCTAAAAGGGTTCCAAAAATCCCTTTCCACCAATAGGGAATGAATACTAATAGATGAAAGTGAAAAAAGAGAAAGGTTTATTAAGACAAGTGAAAAAAAGTAAATAACTTAAGCACTAAACTGTCAGAACCCACTTCCCCGCACACAGAGAGGAACAAAACCCCAAAAAAATGTCCAGAGGGTGAAGGCAGTGCTGGAGGAATACCTCTTTCCCAGCATGGGAAGTTCCAGCATGTCTGGCGCAGCGGCACTCAGCAGTGGGGTAACTTCATTCAAGGCACRATAGTCCACTGTCAGTCTCCATTCCCCATCAGACTTGCGCACAGGCCAGATGGGAGTGTTGAAGGGTGAGTGGCCCCTGCTGACCACTCCTTGGCTCTTCAGCTCACGATYATCTTGTGGATGGGGATCACAGCATCTCGATTCGTCCGGTACTGCTGGCGATGCACTGTCGAGGTTGCGATTGGGACTTGCTGTTCCTCCACCCTCGGGAGTCCTACTGCAGAAGGATTTTCTGACAGTCCAGGCAAGGTGTTCAATTGCTTAATGCCCTCTGTCTCCACAGCAGCTATCCCAAAAGCCCACCTGAGTCTTTTTGGGTCTTTGAAATAACCACTCCGGAGGAAATCTATGCCCAGAATACACAGGGTCTCTGGACCAGTCACAACAGGGTGTTTCTTCCATTCTTTCCTGGTCAAGCTCACCTCAGCTTCCAGCAGGGTCAACTGCTGCAATCCCCCTGTCACCCCAGCAACAGAAACAGGTTCTGCCCCCACACATCCCCATGGGATTAAAGCGCACTGTGCACCACTGTCCACCAAAGCCTGGTATTTTTGTGGTTCTGAAATGCCAGGCCATCGGATCCACACTGTCCAAAAGACATGAGTCTCCCATGCCTCTACCTGGCTAGAGGCAGGACGCCTCTAGTTCTGGCTATCATTCCCTCCCTAGGCATACATCCTGGAGGTCCCTTCAAGGGGATCAGACATGTCATCCTCCCTTCTGTTATTCCTGGCAGCTCAGCTACGGGAAACTGGAGCTACATTCCTTCTGGTGGAACTCCCTCTAGTAGTAGTTCCCTTCTTAAGTTAATGTGCCCGAGCTGCCAGGACAGAAGTGGGTTTCTCATCTCACCTTCTCATATCTTCCCCATGGTCACACAGGAAGAACCACAGGTCAGCTCGTGGGGTGTACCCTCCCTAGCTGGGTGATGTCTGCTTCTAATAGTAGTGTCTCTGGTCTGTACTGACGAGATTTGCAGAAGATCCTCTTTAAGCTCCTTCCTGAGTTTTTGACGTGTCTCTTCAATCCTGTCTTCCATTTTCTGTATACACTCTGCCAGGTTTGTTTCCACAGCTGAGATTTTTGCTCGTGCTGGGCCGWGCACAGTGTCTTCATATGCCTGGAGCCTCTTTATCACGGCACCCACTGTCTCATCCCCCTCATTTCACTGCATCATTGCCAGTGCAGGGGCATACTCTCACGGCCCGAGTTGTGCAAGTTTGAGCCACATCACTGATGTGCATTTTACCGTGTCCGGACTTCTAGGGAATTGGTCGTCATCTGAGAAAATGGTCTCTATCACACCCAGTTCTCTCAAGCGTTGAATTCCTTGCTCCATGGTCTTCCAAATGCCTAGCTGCAGCTGGAGGTCTTCTCGGCACGGGTATCTTTCTTTCACACTTGTTAAGAGCCATGTCCAGAGGCTGAGGGATTCAGGCCTCCTTGCAATCCCCTGGTCAATACCCACATCACATGACAGGGATCCCAAGTGCCTCGCTTCCTTACCATCCAAAATTGTACCATCACCTGTGGTGTCCCAGATTCGGATAAATCAACTTACTATAGATTTGTCAAACCATCGGGTAAGATCTTTCCTTAGATTGTGAAGGCTTTCTATGGGCAGGGACTCAGTGATGATTTCTGGTTCTGATTCCTCTGCTGGCCGTGAGGGTCCTGGCTCCCCATCATCATCAACTGGGTGGATGGATTTGGTTTTGTATTTCCTTCTCTGGATAGGGGCAAGTGCTATTGGCTTAGGCTCCCTGTCTGGTTTAACTGCAGCCTGAGTGACTGGGGTGTCTGCTGATTTACTGTCCTGCCCCGCTGGCTCTACCTGCTGCTCTACAGTATCTAGCACCCTGGAGTAAGCAGTAGCCAGGGCCCAACACATTGCAGTGAGCTCCTTCTCTTTTGACTGGTCATTGCAATTTTCTTTCAGATATTTCCCCACCTCAGCTGGATTCTGAATTTGTTCAGGGGGAAAGTTCCAGGCTATTGGGGCAGAGAATTCCTTCAGGGTTTGGCCTATGTCCTCCCACATCCCACACCACTCAGAATCTTCCTTGACTGGGGCAGATCCCTGAACAACCTCTCTGGAAATCTCAGCCCTGATTCTAGTCATGCTGCAGACCATATGGAGGAGACCTAACAGATGTAACAACAAAAAGGTGGTATCTTTAACATCCAGAGGAACTGAACATTCTCAAAAGGTGACATGTCAGATCTGAAGGGGAAGAAGGAGGTTAATGGCTGGGAAAAATCAACCCCTACTTCTCCCCTAACAGATTGGATGTAATTATTAATAAACCCCCCAAAAAGGCTGCTGAGATCAGGACAGGGAAACAGCACAGAACACACATCCCAAATAACTCTCACTGCCCCTGATGTTATCATTTGATAAATTATTGGCACAGGGCCTATCAATACAGCAACCCTGATTCGTGTCCCTGATATGTAAAAGACATGCCAGGGCCACAGTTGTCAATATATATGGATAAGCATACATGCCTACGTGCCAGAAAGACATAGAAGCAAGCAGCATAATGACCACCGAGTCCTGTACTCAATAAAAAGTGTTTTACACAAGAACTTAATTTTTTTTTTCACTTTCTCTTGCCCCTTAAGTTGGGCACCAAATTTTGTCCCAGTTTTGAGACAAATTTAAGAGAGTACTCTCTGGATTGATTCCTTCTCTCCAAAAGGGCTCCAAAAATCCCTTTACACCAATAGGGAATGAATACTAATAGATGAAAGTGGAAAAAAAATGGTTTATTAACAAACGGAATGCCCACCCGCAAGGCAAGGGGAAAAAAATAAATAACTGTTAAGCACTGAACCACCAGAACCCACCATTCCCCCCCCCCCCCCCCCCCC